>JAHHUM010000891.1:0-747741 GCA_036173005.1 Crenichthys baileyi
GGGGAGCCAAAACGGGCCCCGAGTTAATCCCAGTTGGGTGTATACGGGGGTACTGTGTTTTGTAGAACTCTTCTTTTATATTACCTGATACATGCAGCTTGTTGCAGTTCCACACAAATGTACTTGTTCCAATAGGCACCTTGTGTTTTTGCTTTATCATCAATATGAGTTTTTGACTTCAGGCAATCAAATTCATAATTGACAATGATGGCATTCTGCTGATGTCATTACTGCCTGTTCTATCATGAGATTTGAATTTCATTTTCAGCGCACCTTTTGAAAGTTAGATTTAGATACGGATCTTTATGTGGATTTTCTAATCTTGAACACTTTTCTTTGTATTCCACTTCCACTTCTTATACTAATGGTAAGAGCCTGGCACTGGCCAATACCAGTCCTTTTTCTCCCTGTGTTAACCAAAAAAAACTAGTAATTTATTAGCTTCAAATAACATTTACATCTTTGGTGTTGTTGATTCTGAATATATTAGTTGCATATTCTCCAAAAAAAAAAAAAAAAAACAAGTCAGGTGGGATATTCCAACATTAGAGTTATTATTTTACAATTGTCAGCATGACCCTGCAGAAGGCCATAACAAAGACTTTGTTTTTAGATTTTCTATAAAGTATTTCTTGGTCTACATGTACTGAGTAGTCAGACAGCAAACGTTTGCTAGGATGCCCACAGGTGTAACATGCAATAAGATGTTTCTGAAAGATAGAGCAGTGGTTGTTTTAACATTGCCTAGTGTCTTTTTAAAATTCTATGTAATAACACCCAACAATTCTGAGTCTTGTGTTACCAAATTCGTCATCTTTCAATTGTGAAATCAACACTTTTGTCTTCTATTGTTACTATGTTAACGTACCAGGTTTCAGAAAGTCTTCTCCGTTTTTCACTCATATAATTTAGTGATGTTGATGGTGTGAAATTATGTTGACCCCTTGGTATTTAGAAAATACCACAGGACAAAGCTCCATTTGTGCCCCACTATAATTTTCCCATCATTTTTCAGGCATATCAACACAGCAATAGGGATGAGTATGGCTTGGCACAATGTGATGGGTTTTTAGAATCACTTTAGCATGTCGGATGAATTTTTTGAGAAAAAACGTTTGTTGATTTTTACATTTTCCATATGCACAACTTATTCTAGATTAAATTAAAAGCTAAAAAAAAAAGTACAAATGGATCAACTGTAGTTATGCAAATATGCTTTCTGTGTACTGTAATCACAACAGACAAGACCCCTCAGGGAGCAATGACAGATGTCACCCTTCGATTAGAAAAGTCAACTTAGAGAACAGCACTGCCCCAGCTGCCCAACTGCACTTTGGGCTGTGACGTTTCCTCTACACACAGGCCAGCATTTATTTTCTCATCAGTGGCATGTAATCACTGCATTAAGCCTTGCTGTCACCATATGAAATTGCATAATGATTTCTGATTGATGATCCCTGCAGTGAAGGTGACAGATATCATCTATGGGGTAAGTCTTAAAAGGCAATTAGCAGAACCTCGAGTCAACCCATTCAAGCTTAGTTTTGCAGTTCATAGAATCAAATTTCTCTTGTATAATCTTAAAGCCAGATATTCTAGTTGGGATTCTTTTAATCGGCAAGTCACCAAGGAAAAAATACCCAAACGATTGGACAACTCCAAGCAATTGTATGTTAAATGGTAAAAAGTTTGTAACATTTTTGACCATTTTCAAGACCTATTAGCGATAATTAGTTGTTATGAAAATTTAAAAGATGTAGTCAGAATATGTGCTGAGTTAAAACACATTTGGGTTCTAATACATGCTAAGCTTAAAAACAAACAGAAGACACTGAAAATCATCCTACCATGTTTGACATGAAGCAAATCCATCCATTCATAATCTATACCGCTTATTCCTTATGAGGTCACAGGGAGGCTGCTGCCTATCTCTGGCAATCATTGGGTAAGAGGCGGTTAAAAACCCGAATAGGTTGCGAGTCTACCGTAGGGCAACAGAGACAAACAGAACAACCAACCATTGACTCTCCATACCAAATTTTGTTAAGAAAATTGTAAGAAAAGAACTAACTATGCCTTCTGTCTGAAAATGTGAAAACGTTGATGAAAAGATTGTAGATGATTAATGATGTTTTAATGTAGAGTTCTACAAAAATGAATTTGCCAACTCTTGGGCCAGACTGGAAGTTAAAAGAGCCCCCCACATCGCAATCGGAGGAACATTGGGAATATTGTCCATGACACCGAATTTACATCACATTATTGTAAATTACATTTCTTAGCCACCAGGAACAATAGTTAGAAACTAGACATTATTGTGTACCTCACTGGTTTATCTAACTACATGCTGCTTCACCTCACCCCCATCAGTCCACATCTTCTTAAAATCACACACAACTTAAGGGGTGTTTTATTTAAAGAAGGTGGGCCTGGGACGCAGCAGGCTACTAAATTTCCATAAATGCACAAAAGCAATTATATAACTCTGTTGAGGTAAAACAATATATCATATCAGGGTGCTTCTTATTAATTATCACTGCCATATCCAAAACTTTAACTCAAAATGTTGCTTAAACTGCTCACAGGGGCCAAGGGACCATATTTAAAATAAATTGGGCCCATCAGACACTATTGTGCGTATTTTGTCAAGCTGGAGTTCCTGTCACGATCTATTTCTTCACTAGCTGTGCTTCTACACATAGCTTTACAGCAAATTTAACTCCATGATACATTCAAGTCAAATCGTACTGTAGATCATCTATATTTAAATAACTCCAAATGATTACATTTACATTTTTAATCATCAAAGTCTAACTCAGCAATCACAAATATGATTATTTTTAAATAATCATATTGTTCATGTACATTAATTTTGTGAAATCATAAAATCTGACCAAAACTCCAGTCGCTTCTACATGGACCCCTTTAAAATTCTGCAATGTAATAAAAATCTAAATGTTATCAGAAAATTTCAACACATTCTGAATCTAAACCTCAGTGGAAACAAAACGTAAAAACTGGGGTGGCCCTTTGCTCAGTATTGTCAACTATTCCTATCATTTACATAGTTTGTTCCTCATTAGGTGTCCATGTTCGACTTCTCACTGATAAGACCAGGGAATTCAATAAAGAATAAGACTGAGCATGATGGGCTGAATTTCCTCTCATATTAAATAAAATATAATTCCTTATTAAATGGGGTTTCAAAACTTGTTGGAATGATCACAACCACTAAGTATGCCTAAATCTATAGAGTTAGTGTAGAGCCCACAATGATCATCAGCTCCCTTTTAGTCTGTTTAAATCTGACCTCTGGAGTGCTGCTGTCCATGGTTCTGTCACTATGACTTTGTTATTAGTAAAAAAAGAAATAATCAAAGATGCTGCTGTAGAAAAGTCTAACAATAAAACCATGCATGTGTATTAGTTAATATTTAACGATTTTTGGAAAATTGTTTCCAATCTTATTAAAAAATGATCAAGTTTAGATTAAGGAGAAGAAAACCACCCAAACCCTATATATAGTGCAATATATTGTAAAGGAGTGGACAATATGAAGCCAGGGATAACCAGGTGTTAGCCTAGTCATACTTAGTTTAGACAAAAAAGCACTTTGATTCATTTAGAAATTCAACTATTTACAGGTTTTAATCCCTTTCTATAAAATAAATGCACATTTAAATTCCTAATAGATTAAATGTTACAATTGATAAATTTTTAATATAATATAAAGCAGCCTTTAGCTGATTTTTGGAATAGTAGATAACCGTTGATGTATATTAAAATATTCAAAGATAATTGGCGGATGAGCACTACACTAAAGATATTCAGAAAAAATTATGACTACAAAACAGATTTATCATGAGGGGGGCGCAAAAGCCACTAAAATGTTGGCTTACAGGCTAAAAAAAAAAAAAAAGCTGAAAACTCAATTTATGAGTCTAGAAATTCTGAAACCAAATTCATTGAACACAGATTCAAAAATGTTTTGAATTGTATTATAAAAAAAAATGTACTCACAGGCCTCATGTGACCAGGCAAAAATGCAGAACTTTTTGGATCAAATTCAGTTAGGCAAATTAACTGCTAAACAAGGAAAAGATCTCAGAAAGAATATTTCAAATAAAGAAATTGAGGCGGCGATAAGTCACCTAAAACCATACAAAACGTCTGGACCCCGATTGGTTTACTTTAGAATTTTATGAAGAACTGTAGGAGTCCCTGGTTCTAATTCTAGAGCGTACTTTCAACTGGAAATTGCAGGAATACAAGACGCCCCTTCATGGAGTGAAGCCACAATGTCATTAATACCAAAGGAGGGCAAGGACAAACTTGAATGTTGTTCTTTAGACCAATAAGCCTGTTAAATCAGGACTACAAAATTTTCACCCATTTATTAGCCAAAAGAATGGAGACAGTTCTCCCACAGATCATTAGCTTAGACCAGACAGGATTTATCCGTGATCGCCAAACACGAGATAATATTCAGCGTGTGTTACATGTAGTAAATCATATAATAAGTAATAATACACCTGCAATCTTAGTTGGTTTAGAAGCAGAAGGAGCGTTTCATTGTGTGTGCTGGTCTTTTCTGTATAAAACCCTATATAGATTTGGATTTGATGATGAATTGATAAAAACAATACAAGGTTTATACTATGACCCGAGGGCAAGAATTAAGGTGAATGGGGCAGCATCCTGACCTATAAGGCTGGAGAGAGGATCTAGACAAGGATGCCCCATGAGCCCCTTGCTGTTCGCTCTTTTTATTGAGCCGCTATGTCAATACATCATCCAGAATCAAAATATCAAAGGTATTGATATAAAAGGGGGACATCAAAAAATTCCATTGTATGCGGATGATGTATTACTCTATATTTGATCCAGAGACCTCTTTTGTACACTCAACGGTACTACTAGAAGATTACGGATCTTTTTCTAGGTATAAGTTAAATCTGTCAAAAACACAAGTTATGTGCTTTTGATACAATCCCACTAAACTCATAGATAGATACCCACTAAATTGGGGAGCTACCAAGATGAAATATCTTGGAGTTACAATATCTAAAGATTTTTTAAAAATTTGTATCGTGATAACAGCCTACCATTAAATAAAACCATTAAAGAAGATGTACAAAGATGAAACGCCATTCCTCTTCTTGGCTTTGGATCCAGAATTCAATCAGTTCAAAGGAATGTATTACCTCGGCTACTTTACCTATTTTAATCTCTCCCTATAGAACTGCCAGAACAACCATTCCAGGAGTGGGACAGACTAATTTCATGATACATCTGGCAGGGCAAAAGGCAGAGAATTAAATATCAAAATCTACAATTATCTATGAATAAGGGGGGAGTGGTGCTCCCATCTCTTAAATTTTACCATGTAATCTCTATGATATGGAGGGAATTCTGCTGGAAGAACATGGTCAGGTTTTTCAAAACTCCAATCCAAGGAAAACATTTTACAAAATCTGCAACCTGTTGGAGGCAATGCGGAGGACAAGGAGCAATTACCACATTTGGACATGCCCTTTGATTGTACCATTTTGGAGTGAAGTCCATAAAATAAAAAAATAATAAAACAAAAAGGTGTTTCGCATGGACATACCCTTTCAACTTAAATTAATGTATCTAGGTTTACTACTCATGGATAATGTGACATAAAATTAAATAACTGTTTCACATTTTGAATGCAGCAGCCAGGAAAGCCATTACTAGGAAATGGATCAGCCCCCAAACACCAACGCTAAACGAGTGGTTTGATATCATACATGATATCTTCAGACTAGAGAGAATAACATTTAATATCAGATTACAAAAAGACAAATTTGAGGAAAAATGCAGTAGGTGGATTGAGTTTATCACAAGATTGTTTTTTTTAAATCTGATGTAAATGGAGATTGTGTTGTATTTCCATTTTTGTATAAATACCGATGTATGTCAATGGCACACCCCTTGGGTTACATGTAACATTTAAGTGTCTTTTTTTGCACTGACAAAAACTTTGAAAATAAAGAATTAAAAAAAAAAAGATAATTGGCTAAACAGTACAAGTTTGGAATTCTAACCTACAACAATAAAGAGTTAGGTGTACTGTATGTTGTAGATTTAATGGAAAAATTTTTATTTCTGTCATGTGAGACCTGAGGCTTGACTCTGACTTGGGAAAAATGACTTGTGAACATCTGTCTCATAGCAAATTACAGTATATAAGATCTACGGCTGAGATGGTTTCTGCAAAAGCTTTGATGCCATTCCTTCATCCACATAGAATGAACCTTTTGGCCTTGTTTTTCTGTACATGGAGTAACAAGGGGGAGTGCTTATATCCAAAAACAACCATGCTATCTGACTAACTTTTCTTAACATTCATTAAAGTATAGTATCCGTCAAGTATTTCAAAGGTCTTGAAAATCAAGTCTTTACACTGATTTTCAAATGTAGCTGCTCTCCTAAGCATGCTCATATTTACAGCCAGAACTATAATTAGAACATTTAAAACCACTGGAACTGTCGCTGGAAGAGAACACAAGTTAATCTCCCAACTATGCACAGTGAGGAGAATAGAACAAAAAAAAAATTCCAAAGGCCTCTTAGACAACTTCATATAGCTACTGCAATAAAACATAAATTTATATAACGCTACTCTTTTTTTAAATCAATCAAATTCTCTTTACATGTAATTTTACACCAATAAAACATGGTGTGTTCAGTTTTTCTTTCTGATTTGCAGTTTTGATGTAAAATGTCATTCAAGCCTACCCTCCGAAAAAACAAGCCTCAACTTCCCATGCCTCTAGATACATCACACATGACATAAGGCATCTAAAAAAAAAATAATTAGTTGTGTTTTTATGTATTTTTTTTCCTTTTTATTTGCACGGTTTTATTTAAATTCAGTTTTGAACATCCTTGTCATCGTCTCCATGGTTTTCAAAACATGTACAAAATTGCAACTGAAATTGCAACTCAAAACCATATTTAATACTTCTGTCAATTTGTGCAATACTTTCAAGCCATAACTCATTGTTATACTTTTTTAACAAAACATTTCTTGTTTTAATTTTATAGGGTCTTCAGGCTTACCAAAGTTTTTTTTGTCAATCTTTTGCCATTTCTTTTCCGTCTGGCTGTTTTGAACAGAAAAATGGCAAGAAATTACGGCTGGTTTACTTACTAGACAGTAATGTACATTTGAAGTGTCTAAAGGGCAAATAGTGTATTTGTTTCATGTTTTTAATACTATGTGATTTTTCTGTTGGTATGGAAACAGCTGTAATGCGAAAAGCGAAAGGAACAGGTTGGTGGGAGCACAGTCTTGAACAGTGAAACAGGTGGGATGTTGGTTAGGGGAAGCAAAAAAGGTCAAGTCTGTGAATGAGGCAGAGCAAATCCGGTCTGAGCTGGGTTATGTCCCATTCAGTGATCCTATGCTCCTCCTCCTGCCTGATTACTGGTGTGTTCACAAAAAAAATAGAAAAAAATAACAGCTGCATGCTTCACCACCCAGGCTGCTTAGATAAATGCTTGGGTGATCAGACTAATCCTTGCCCTTTGGAAATAAATGCGACATTCATACCAATTCAGAGCATTCACAACACTGAAACCCACTCAGATATGTGGCTGATGACATTAAGCAGAACGTAGGCATATTAGTTCAACATTCACAATCTTTTCTGCAATTTTAAATTCTGTATAGGGAAACGGTATCACTCTACCTCTTGCAGATGCCCCTTCAAAATTATACAGCCACCACATAATCAAGTCAAGATCATCTCAAATGAAATTGTCAGTTATTACATAAAGGAACACTTTCAGAGTGCCAATATTGTGTCAGATTGTGCTTTATATAAATATGAATAAAAAGCATATAGTTGTGTGTCTTAATCTCCGTAATCTCCTGTCTTTGACCCTCAGTGTTGGCTACATTTAGGATGTCACAGGGGGAATCTAGGAATGCCTTGTATATTGAGCTCCGGCCACCAGCCCAGTCATGTAACACAATTACATCAGACTGATGTTTTCATGTCGGGCGCTTGTTTTTAACAGCTCAAGTAGGTACCCCGCTGGTTCATTTCTCCCTCAGGTTGTTTTGCAGTAGAATATGTTGCATTTATTGGGCTGTGTGACTCACTGACAGTTTTATCACATTTGCCTTTTTTCTACTGTTTGCTTTCAGATTTTCAAGAAACTGGTGATTTTTCTGGCTAGAGTGGTTCTCATCCATAATTTATGTATATACCAGGATAGACGAAAATGACAAATGCACATGTTTAAATGCATTCACATTAGTCTGACAGAATGTGGCTATAATACTTGGACAATATTTCTTGCCCCACTTTGCAAACTACGCAGTGGCTCTCAAAGGTTTAGACACCTATGTAAAGGTGCAAGGTTTTAAGGTGGAAAAAACCGTTTCCACTTTTAATATGGCTTAAATTATGTACAATTCAATTGCAAAAAAAAAAAAAAAAAACATGTTTCACAACTAAGTCACCTTTGTAAAAAAAACATCTGTATCATCTATAGATGAACAACCTGTCCTCTAAAACCATATTCTTTCAATAAAGTAACTTACTAGTTCATTCCTGTTCTCAAACTAAAGTTTCACTTATTGCTTATACAGGTAAAAATTTTAATGATAGGTAAGATATTTATTGCTTTCTTGTTACGTTATGTACATAGGTCTCCATTTCACTGGTCTAGTTGATTTAATGCTAATGTGACCTGTCAAAACTACAAACCACAGATAATCTTGTGACTTTGTTGTTGGCAGCATAGCACTAATAGCTAAAAAATAATTTTCCAATGCAATTGTTCATCAAAGTGAAGTCTTACAAAGTGCCATCAATTACTCACAGCATGTTACTTTGTCTGGTGAAATACAGGGGTTGGACAATGAAACTGAAACACCTGGTTTTAGACCACAATAATTTATTAGTATGGTGTAGGGCCTCCTTTTGCGGCCATTACAGCGTCAATTCGTCTTGGGAATGACATATACAAGTCCTGCACAGTGGCCCAGAGGGTTTTTTAAGCCATTCTTCTTGCAGGATAGTGGCCAGGTCACTACGTGATACTGGTGGAGGAAAACGTTTCCTGACTCGCTCCTCCAAAACACCCAAAAGTGGCTCAATAATATTTAGATCTGGTGACTGTGCAGGCCATGGGAGATATTCAACTTCACTTTCATGTTCATGCAAACCAATCTTTCACCAGTCCCTTGCTGTGTGTATTGGTGGCCATTGTCATCCTGATACACGGCAAACCGCCTTCAGGATACAATGTTTGAACCATTGGATGCACATGGTCCTCAAGAATGGTTCGGTAGTCCTTGGCAGTGACGCGCCCATCTAGCACAAGTATTGGGCCAAGGGAATGCCATGATATGGCAGCCCAAACCATCACTGATCCACCCCCATGCTTCATGCCCATGCAACAGTCTGGGTGGTACGCTTCTTTGGGGCTTCTCCACACCGTAATTCTCCCGGATGTGGGGAAAACAATAAAGGTGGACTCATCAGAGAACAATACATGTTTCACATTGTCCACAGCCCAAGATTTGCGCTCCTTGCACCATTGAAACCGACGTTTGGCATTGGCATGAGCGACCAAAGGTTTGGCTATAGAAGCCCCTGTAAGTCTACGCTTTGAGTAGGAGCCTCAGATGTGAAAGTGATTCCTTAAGGTTGACACCCTATTATAGACTCCAATTCTCATGTCATGATATTAAAGATATTAATGAGATGGCCGACAGTATAGGTTATGTAAATACTGGTGAAACCATCTACCTTTAAGTCTGCAGTGACAAAGTCCAGTCTTTCAAAGTTACTATCCTACGACTTTTAGATGAATCCTTTCAACAACATACTGGAATCAAATGAATGGCTTGCTACCAGGCTTCGGAAATGCCAACTGACATGGCGGTGAGGAAGTACAGTCATTTGATTCAGGTGTGTTGGAGAAGGGATGCATCAGAAAGTTGCAGGACAATAGCTCTCGAGGACTGGAGTTGTGGTCGTCATTTTAGGTTGTTAGCAGGCAACTTTGGTGAAAAAGGTTAAATCTAAATGGCTATTTCTCAGCTTTTAATGAGTTTGGACCACATTTAATTGTCTCCAGTTCAAAATATAAATCAATTAGACTGACTGAATCCAAAATGGGTGATAATACACCAAGCAATGATTCTTAAAATTATGGTTATGGAAACTTTCTAATCTAGAGACCTTGCTTAGCATGTTAATAGTTTAAGTTTAGGTACCAACAGTTGTAAAATGAAACTTAATAAAAATGGGTTGTTTGAAAGGGTTACCTCCTCTCCCTGGAAAAAAAAAAAAAAAAAAAAAAATTATATATATATATTTTATATATTTTATTAATATATATATATATATATATATATTAATATATATTATATATATATATTTTATATATATATATATATATATTATATATATATATATATATAGTAACACAAAAGTGGCTTTTTTTGCTGCCACACTACCTAAGAACAGTAGAGTCTTTAAATTAATTGTGAACATCAGCAAATACACAACAGGACTAAAAAAAAAAAAAAAAAAGTTGCAATGGCCCACTCAAGGTCCAGACCTTAAAAGGATTGAAATGTTGTGTAAAGAAGGAGGAGATACAATTTATTAAACTAGCATAACTTGTAGTAAGATTTAAAACTACTCCTCCAACTTATTTTTGCCATATGTGGCTCTACAAGCTATTTAATCATGTTTTGATGGAGTGTTTTATGTAGGGGACAGTAGGAATGATTTCATAATTACCAGCAGCTAACCTAACCACCAATTCCAGAATGGCAGGCTTTGGCTCTTAAACAGACTGCCTTTTTAATGTTCTCTCTGATGGTGTCCTTTGCTTTGATGGCTGCGCCCCAGCACACCACAACTGATGCTGATTAAACATCTGGAACACCTTGTTGCTTAGTGGGGGTAGATGGATGGATAGATGGATGACTATTAATCCCCAGCGGGAATTAATTGTCACTATTAATTCAGGCAGGCTTTCAGTCGCTGCGAGGGGCCTGGATGCAACATGGAGAAACAAGCATCCTCATTGTCAATGTGATGACTAGATAATGGGGTGATGAGCAATAATGCCAAAAAAGTGCAGGAAAACACAAATACACACAAAAACATAATAGGAGCTGCTACAGAAGGCTGATGCTAGCATGATGAGGTTTTGAATTGACACTGAAGTTTCATTTTGGGGTCTTACAAAACTGTAACAATGCCTTGAACTTTGTTTTGTTTTTTTCACATTTGGTTGCTTTACAACACTTGCATTTCATGCCAGTGCAGTAGAATGTTAGTCAGTGCATGTTTGTTTTTCTGAGAATGTATGTGATAGACCAACAAAATCAAAGTTGAAAAAAGGGTTTTTAAATTTTTCAACAAATCAAAGACAGTAAGTGTTGCATGCAGTTTACTCTGATGCTTCTTGATATAATCCAAGGCAATTTAGTGCCTTCAGAAGAGTGCCTTCAGTAGAGTTTACCTGAGTCTAATTGGATTTGTCTAAATGCAGCTGTCCTCTGGAGGCCAAAAATGTTTGTTAGAGAACATTTGTGAACAAACAGCATCAGGAATACAAAGGAACACAGCAGACAGGCCAAGAATAAAATTGTGGAGAAATTTAAAGCAGGGTTTGGTTCTAAAAACAATAATCCAAACCTATCAAGACCTGATTGTCCACTTAAATTGGCAGGCCATACTTTAGAGCATTTATCAGAGGAGCAGCCAAGGGGCATATGTTAAGTCTGGCTGCAGATCAGGTGGGAAAATCATATGGAAAGATATAAGAACTCAAAGAGCACTGTTTAATCCGTCATCCAAAAATGGAAAGAGTATGGCATATCTGCAAACCAATTAAATGATGGTAGTCCACTAAAAATGACAGGCCAGCCAAATATAGCATTATCAAAGAAGTAGGCCCATGGTAACTCTAGAGGAGCTTTAGAGATCCACAGCACAGGTGGGAGAATGTGTTGACAGGATAATTATTATTCACGCACTAAAATAATCTGGTCTTCATGCAAGAGGGGTAAGAGGCAACTGTGTGTTGTAACAAAGAAGTCCTTTTTATAGTTTGCAAAGCCATTTAGGGACACAGAAGATATGTTAAAGAAGGTGCTCTGGTCAAATGAGACCATTATTAAACTCCTAGGTTTACATGAAAAAATATAGCACACTGCATATGCCATCACCAGAGATAAACATGGTGGTGGCAGCATGCTGTGTGGATATATTTCTTCAGCAGGCACAGGGAACTGGTCAGAGTTGATGAGAAGATGGATGGAGCCAACTACATGCAGAAGTGGGTAGTAACTATTCACATTTATTCATTTAGAGCTACTTGAGTAATTCTTTGAAAATAAATCATTTCTATGAGTAGTTTTACTGGAAGATATGGTTTATTTCTACTTGAGTAAAAATATATTAAAATAATGATAATCTTAGTTGGGTAAATTTTCTGGCTACTCTACCCATCTCTAGTTACTTCACTGAATGAAGAACAAACATGTTTTAACCTAAAATGCAGCAGTCACAAATACAGTCTATGCTAATTTGGAGGTCAAGTAAAGAAATAGTATATAATGTCAATGAAAGTACTTTGCTTTTTTTCTAACATAAAAACATTACCTACAGTAAGTATTGGGTTCACAAGCTTGTATAAAAGTGCAATTTGATAATTGGTTTTTCTAACCAAATGTGTTATTTTGTAGTATTATTCATTTTTTGTGTTATCCTATACAATGGCATAATTTGCATACAATATATTTTTGTCTATCTGATTACATCATTTCCACAAATCAAATCAGGTGCTATGATCAGTTACTCAGTATTTAAGTAGGTTTTTACCAAATACTCTTACTTGAGTAACTTTTTGGATGACTACTTTTTGCTTCAGTAAAGATATATTAAAGTAATTCTACTCTTGAGTACAAGTTCTGGCTACTCAGGTCAATCCTGTAGACAGTGGTTGCAATTGCAGTTGACTTGGGGGGGTCAGCGGAACAATAACCATAAACCTACTGTTAGACCTACAATGTGATAGTTTAGACTGAGTCTTATTCATGTGTATTCATGTGTTATGACCTAAAGTCACTTGAGAGTCTGTGACAGGATAGAAATTTCATGTTTACTCTTTTAAATGTGACTAAGCTTTAGTTATTTTGTAAAAACAAATGGGCAAATAATTCATTCTGTAGATGTGAAATGCTGGTCCCGTAGTGTTCTACTGCAGTTTGGCTGAATACAAATGACAGTCACACCTATCAGATTTTTATTTTGGAAAAAAAAAAACTGCAAACCTTGTATCATTTCCACTCACTTCACAAATATGTAATTTATGTAGGTATATCACGTAAAATCATTAAATAATGTAATGAATTTTGTGACAGTAACAAGGTAAAATTTGAAGAGGTTTTCAAAAGCAATGTATTGTGCCTGTCTGGAAAGTTGAATCAAGGTTACCAAGACTCAGAGCAGTGTTTTTGTTAACAATTACATAAATGGCACAGTTTCCAAAAGTGTTCCCTGAATTTTGCTAAAAATCAATCCCGAACTGAAGGTAAAACGTCTTGAAAAGTGTGACATTCACAGTCACATCCATCTTTGTTCACATCGTCTCTGATTATGGATAAAGGGTGCAAAGTCTATACACTGCATCAATCTTTCAAAAAGCACTTGAGGATAAATGGATGACAACTTAAAAGCTTTGGATGGCCCACTGTCTCCATGTATATCACATCTCCAATGCTTAACTTCGAGACCAAGAGGTAATAAAAGACAAAAAGCTTAAAGTTGGGCAGACTTGTAGGAAGCAACTATGGAAAACAGTTCTTGAGAATCGTTGCTTTTCTTCTTGCTCAGCAGTGCCAACATTGTCACTTAGCCACTTTTTTCCTATAATCCTTTGGGGAGGGTTGCCCTGGCAGGAGGTCTTAAAAGCAAGCGACACTTCCCCATCTCCTGGCACCTCCTTGGGGAGTTCTTCCAGTCATTGGGGGCAGCTGTGAGACATTATAATCATTATAATAACATTATAATAAACGCCTAACAGGCAGAAGTGCTCAAGCTGTCAGCTAGCTGGGTCTGATTCAAGGCAATGCTGGCTTTCATGAAAGGACAACCTTGGGTCTTTAAGCACTCTATGTCCAGCCTGAAGTGTTGTTTTTACAACATGATAGGCAATACTAAGATTTAAAGATGTCAGTGTTATGATGGTACGAGATAAAATCAAAAGAGGAACATTGGTCACCTAGAGCCATTAATGTCGGCAGTAAATTTAAAGATACTCATTTGCAAATCATTTTGACGTAACAATCCCTTTAGCCATTTCGCTGCATTACTTGCGTGTGCAACACCCTGCTGTCCTCTTATTAAATGTCTGCTTGTGTTTGTGATTGTGATTGTTAAACTTATTTACCTTCTCAGCTATATTAATTTTTAAATGCATTTTAAACTCTCTGAAGATGTGTTCAAATCAATCCCCTTATTCTGACAGTCTACAGCTTTTACCAAAATTTGTCATTTTATCATCATTGAAAAAAAAAATAATGTATACTTTAAGCTTTCCAGAGGGTGTTTTAAAAAAAATCATAATAACAGAGCAACTTCCCGAGGATCCCACCTGACAGTCTTAGAACAACCTTTGGTTGAACAAATCGCTGGTATTCAGACACCCTAAATCCAACTCTGTAGCTCGAGCTGCTCAGCAGAAATCTAAGCTGGTTTTGAGAACTGCCTTGTGTGACAGAATAAGCTGCCTTGTCTTTTATTGTGTTGAATTGTGGTGGTTTTTAGGTCTTGGCTTTGTCACCATTTTTTTTAAATAATTTGCCTTTAAATTTAACCTAAGTATTAGAACAACTTCCATCTTTTACATTCAGAGAAAATTGGAAACTTTTGATACAATTTAGGTTTAATTCAGTTTAAACTGTCATGGTTTGAGTGCTACTTGTAAGACTGCAAGTCATTTTATTTAAAAAATAATTAGCCTCTTGGCTACAGGCAAAAATGTCAGAGCCACAACATGTGGCTCTACAAAGCACTACATTTAAGGGTTTATTTTAATACATTCTGACTTATGAACTTCGGAATTGGAGTAAAAACTTCTTGCTGGCATGAGGTGTCTCTGCTCATCTACTTAGCGTTGATAACAATATGCATTTTTTTCCTCCATCTGCTTCTAGCAGATTGTCTCAACAAAGAGAAGGATCTGTAGTATTCGTTCATTCAAAATGTTAATACATATATCAGAATGTGGATAAAAACAAATGGATAAGAATGGTTATGGCAAACATGGGATCCATGATTCTTCCATGCATCATTTTAAGTGATATATGGCTCAATACCCGTATTTCCTTCTGGGAAATATGCACACAAACTGGGAAAAAAGGTGTTATCTTTGAGAAGATATGAAACATTTAGCCAAAATAACGGTTTACTTATAGAAGGTGCTGTGATACCTCAAGGGGAACTCCATTTTATTTCTGTTTCTCGCTTTTATTTTTGCTCCCCCGCCTATTTATTTTTTTTTTTGTGACATGCTAGATAACTGTTAGAACCTAAAGATATAGTTTGGAAAACTCTGGTTGATTAGCTGACACTGAAAATAAAAAATATGCTTGTAGAGTTCTAGGATATTCCTCCTTTACTGCTGTAAATTTGGCAGAATTAGAGAAACAAACAAAAAAATGTCCTGTTGTCTTTAAGGGTGATTTTTTTTATAAAGCTTATATTTAGAGTAGCTTAAGTTATTCAGCGCTACAGTATACTGTGTGTACTCATCTGCCTTCACATAAATATGAACTTGACAGTGACATTCCAGTTTTTAATCCATTGGGTTTAATATGCTGTTGTTCCATCCTTCGTAGCTCTAAAGCCTTCAACTCTTCTGGGAAGGCTTTCCGTTAATTTTAAGAATGTGTATACGGGAATTTATGACCCTTCTTCCTGTGAGGTCAGACACTGGTGTTGGAGTGGAAGGTCCAACAGTCTCTGCTCTTATTCATAACAAAGGTGTTGGGATCAGGACTTTTTTGTCTTACACACCAAACCCTCTGATCTGTGTCTTCATGAAACTTGTTTTGTGATCTGGGCAGTCATATTGGAACAGAAAACTGCCATTCCCAAAACTATTCCCAGAATGTTTGAAGCATTAAATTGCCCAAAATGCTCAAGAGTCAGGAGTTCCTTTTATTGGGACTAGAGGGACAAGCCCAGCTTCTGAAATACAGCAACACACAGTTATCCCATCTGCACCAAGCTTTATGCTTGTCACAATGCAGTCAAACACGGTCCATACTCCTAATAATGCCAAACCTGTTTGTCCCTTGGAGTACCAGACATATGCATGATTCATCACTCCACATCTTCACTGTTTTAGACCCCAGTGACAGTGTGCTGTACAACAATGCATCAAATACTTTGCATTGCTGTTGTAAGGCCTGGATGCATATGTCCAGCTATGGAAACACATACCATAAAGTTCTCTTTGCACTGCTGTGTGATTTTTTTGTGGCCTTCAACTTTATGCTAAGTTGCTGTCATTTCGAATTACTTACACTTTTTTGTTAAAGAACAACAGTTAACGGTAAGATATTTCGTTGCAAAGAAATTTCATGACTGGACTTATTGGACAGGTAGCATCTTATCTAGGAATCTATTGAGCTACTAGAGCAACCCATTCTTTTAAAAACGTTTGTAGAGGCAGTTTGTATGTCTGGGTGCTTAATTTATACTATTGTGACCATTGAAGTGATCAGAACTCCTGAATTATAATTATTTTAAAGTATGAGCCAATAAATTTGGCAACATAGTCTCTGTATTTATGTTGCTAAAAATCCAGGGTGCAGAAAAATATACTGACCATCCTTCCTCCCTCACATTTATTTAGCCACTATCCACTTCTGTAGTATTTGCAATTATTACTGCCATAAGCTTTACTGCTATTAGCTTTATGTTCTCTCAGCTTTTTATTTCCATTGAAAGTACACCTTTATGTTTGCGCTTTGTGTTTCTCTCCCATTGAATGTAATTCTGGCTCAGTGCTTTCGTGTTTACATGGTTCTCTTTCGCTGATGGAGTCATTTATAAAGGCAGCTGGGTATTAGTTGGTCTCTCTCCCGGTTGGAGCTCTAGCTTTCATTAAAGTCGTTTACTTATTTAGCTTTGCTCTTATAGAAAATGCTCTTGGCTCAGTACTTTGGCGTGTAGCTGTGTCTCTTTCCTTGGCATGGTCATCAACAGAGGAACCGCTGACATTAACATTGTGTATACTTTCAAGACATAGAAAGCAATTCTGAAACAGGGAGTCTGCATTTGCTGTGTTTTTCATGGACAAATACATTTAATAGAACCATCATTGCCATGGGCATTTTTTTGCTACCATCTCTATTTTTCTGCCCAATCGACAGTACTGCTTCTTACTGTGTTTAGCTCTTTATCTTTTGTCTTATCTTTCCATCCCATGGATGGAAGCATTGATGAACCTATTGCTGTTTTTAACCTTTACATATGTTATTTGTCTTTCTGTCTCATAGAAAGTACGCCTGGCCCAGTGCATCTGCATTTAGCTGCGTTTCCTTTTTCATGAAAGAAGAAATCGAGGGATTTATGTTCCCAACACCATATTTCTCATAAGAATATGTTTTTTTTCTGAAATACATACAATATTCTTAAGCCCCAGCTAATTCATGAAACACTGCTGCTCTTACAAAGCCTAGCCTGGAAGTGTCTTGCTGTTATAACGCCACATTCTTGCTTAGGATGAAATTTGCTACAAATTCAACGACCCACTACAATCAGCAGGGCTTCACTAGATGGATAATTTTGTACCCACTGGCATTAGAAGATCTGCTGAATTGCATTGTTTATAACTGGATCTGAATGTGTCTATATGATCGAATTATCATGGGATAAATTGGTTTGATTTGAATTGAAACTGTACAAAACTGGGCACTGAGTAATAATAATTGGATCTGTTTGTCTTGTAAACCGCCTTGAGATGGCATTCACTATAAAATAGCTATATAAATATACTAAATTGAATGTAATTGTATGTGTTTGAGGGCGTATAAGATAAAAGCTTGTTTGACACAAGGACAGGGAACATAACTAAGCTGAATTTAAGTTTTGAAAGGACTCAAGGTAAAAAGAAAAGGGTTTTCATGTGAATAAGGGTAAAGAGAGGGAGAAGGAAAGGAAGTGAAGAAAAAGGTGAGGGTTCTCAAAGTGTTTGAGACGTGTGTGTGCATGTTGTTGCTTATGTTTTTATCACTCAGTCATGCTTACTCAAGCATTTGTTGTAGAGAGATAGAGAGAACCATTTTAAGGACCTACTATCACCTTCTGTGTGACTTGACTTGAAGGTCACGCTTACCCAGGATGCAAGTTGACTGCCTGCTCAGGTGTCTAAAAGCGTGAAGAGTGAAATCACCTGTGTACTGTTGGATGATTTCAAGGACTTCACACAAACTCTGAAAATATTATCAGCTTTGTTAATTAAAATTTGACATTTTGATGAACACACTTTAAGGGTACCTTCTTGCAATACGCTAGCTTTGTTCTGTTAATTAAATTTCTTTTCTCAAACATGTTTTTGAAAACTGTGCCAGTCCATAGCTGTTAGTTGGCGACCCTTGCTTTATGCCACCCTAAGCAGAGAGAAATGCAGCAAACAAGGCGTTCACTCATTTATTTCACTTAAGAATGTACCTGAAAGATAACAGTTAGGATTTTGTACATTTCCGCCTAGATAAGATAGTTGGTTTTTCATGTTTAGAGGAAAAGAAGGTCATAGATTTCTTTACCATCTTGAATGAGAAATGAAACAGAGAACAATCTCTTGTCATAATGAAGTATCACTTTAATCCAATGTCTTTGTGTAAGCAGTGGCTATCTCCTATGAAAAGCATGCAGACATCATTGCTATGCATCAAAATGGCCTTAATTGGTAATAGTAATATTGTACCTAAAAGAGAATTCGCACAGATCACAAAGAGATTTAAGGTCAGAGGTTCAATTGGAGTTAAAGGGAGCTTTAAGATGTCAAAAAAGGTCCTAATTATGACATGCACACTACACAATTGCATTGCCACCCATGCAGTGGTTACTCAACTTTAGCAATACATGTCTTTTAGTGTAGGTTTTTCTGCATCCTGAGGTAAAGACATCTGGACAATGTCTTTGTGACAATGAAAAACAGCAAAAAAAAACATCAAATCAAGTTAATGAAAAATTGAAATTCAGCAGATAGTACAGAGATGAGCAAGGATCTGATTGTTTGAGACTTCTAGAAAACCTTTTGTCTAGAGTAGAAAAGGTGAGTGCTGCCATAAGTCCCAGCTGGTGCCCCGACTAAAGCATCTTATTGCATAACATGTGTGGTTTGTTTTACATTCCCCTGATTGGGCTTACTAACAATTACACCTAAGACCGTTGCCATGAATAGTGACTGAAATTTAAAAAAAATCCCCCAAGAGCAGCTTCCTCTAACAATCCAGGAAGAATTTTGTGATGATCTCTAAACTATTTGGCAATTTTAGGATAGGTGGGCCTGGAACATCCCAGAGCTTACCTTGTTAGTAAGCTTATGGTTCGTTAATTACGGTCAGGTTCCAGTTGAACAAGAATGGGTCAACATCAGTCAGAATCTGGTCCAGACAATGTCGAAGAAGTCAGAGTGAATTGAAGAACTTGCGACGGAGAACCATGAATGCTGTCAATTCAAGTCTTTAAATGGAACTGAAGTATTTGCGGATCAAAGCCTTTAAAAAGTATTTGTTATTCATCAATCCACAGAAGCATGCTAAAACTAAATTGAAAAATCCAAACCATGAAATATAGATTAGGTGAATAGATAAACAGATGAGTTTATTAGCAATATTCTCTAATACAGACCAGTATCAAAGCTTTGTGTTCCCCTTTTGGATAAGTCCAGACTATTCTTTAAAACAATGTCCCTTAACCTTATGTTGCTTTCCAAGGTTAAGGAGAATACATTTATCATCATAAAACAGATGTGTTAACATTTTTTACCAATTAGGTGCATCTGAAGGAAGTCGATTGCACCAGATTTTATTTTGGGGTTTCAGGGTGACCACAAACATATGTAAGATTTTTTTTTTTTTCAGATTTCCATTTGTAAAAACAAAAAAAAAAGAACAACTTTTTCTTCAACTTCCATCATGTGCAACACTATGTGGGTGTATTACATAAAATCCCAATACATTCAAATGTGCGGTTGTAATGTGACAAAATGTGAAGAAAGTGCACATAGGGAAAACACGTAGGGATTAAAAAACATTACTAAAATCTAAATTTATAACAATGTCAAAATCATACGTATGAAATATATTATGGATTTTTTTCTGCCTTGCTATAGCTAATAATATGCATTTTGACAGTCTTTGATGCACAACAATAAATGCCAGTCATTTTATTTCTTGGCCCCCACCACCCCCACATCAACCATCTGAGCCATTACAGTCGGAACAGCCATTACTGGCTATGAGCGCTGTAATAGCGTCGATAATTCTGCCATGCAGCCCTCTATCCAAGCTGTTCATCCCTCAGTATTTCAATTTTCCCCCGTTTCACCAACAAGCTAAACAGACCTCATCACTCAACTGCACTCTCCCCACAACCAGATGCTTCTATTATTTCCTTTGTGCTTAATTGACAACGGTGATGATCTACTAGCGGGAGTAATAGTTTCAAAGTCAAATAAGGCTTTTAATCCTGAGCAATGACCATTCTCAGTGTTGTGAGTAACAAACATTTTAGGTAAAGTTTCACATCTGTAGTCCCAGTCCTTATTTTACAGACTGTATTGGCAGCAGCCTTAAACTCCAGGCACATGCTGGCTAATAACCACTTCACCTCAGGGCATGGGGTGCGCGCAAGCTTGAAAGGGAAAGGGATTAAAAAAAAAAAAAAGTCATAAAATAAGGGAGATAAAAAAAAAACCTCACCTCCTGCCCGCTCATCACAGGAAGTGCAGCCTCAGCAGCCGCCTATGCAGAAGCTCTCTGATGATTATGCAGAGACCAAAGAACGCTTGGAGCGCAAACAGCTGGCAGGGCCTAGCCAAAAATCATGCGGAGTCCTCTGATCTTTTTAATGCATTCTATAATTACTGATACGTATTGACAGTGCATCCATTTGTTTGGCAGCAAGAGAATTCTAAACGTGTCCCTGTGAATGCCTGCTACAACATATTTCTAATCCAAATAAATCTTTTAAGAAAAGAAAATTAAGGAAACTAATTATGTTCTCAAAGATACATTTTTAACCGGGGTTCTGTTGGCCTTATAAGCAGTCAGTATCTTACCTGCAGTAGACAGTAACCTTAACAACCATTAAGTTTGGATAAACACCTGGAAAATTGAAAGAACAGCCATTCAGAGCATATCCAAGACTCGAGTAGATCTCTCAGTCACCACATTTTCTTAGAGTTTCATGCAAATACTGCTTCATGAATGACCCCAACATGACTTTTGTGTTAGACAGTTATTCAGATAAAAGTAATTTGTTTTGCACAAATAAAAGTGTTCAGTCACATTCCAGTGAAATATTTTTTTCACCTGTTGTAAAATGCAACCTGGTACACATGGTCAGCGAAAGTAACTAAGGTGCAGTGAAAAAGTATTTGCCCCGTAACAGATTTACAAACAAACTTATTGGTGTAAAACTGGTACGTCTAGCATTTAGTATGTACCGGTTCTGTTTCAAACAGGGCAAGCACTGACTTTAGCACTGAAAAACTTGTGCCATCTCAGCATCAGCAATCAGCTGGGCCAGAGGAAAGGACAGCTTCTGTCAGGAGTTTGAGGTAAACATCTGACAAACTGGTAAGTATGACAAGTTTGACATCTGACAAACTAGTAAGTACCAGTTCCGTTTCAAACAGGGCAAGCACTGACTTTAGCACTGAAAAACTTGTGGAATCTCAGAATCAGCAATCAGCTGGGCCAGAGGAAAAAACAGCTTCTGTTCTGGAGCTGGAGGTAAACATCTGACAAACCCAACAACCAATCAAAATTTTGTGAGTGGCATGTTTAAAACCGTGGAGTTAGATTTGCATTTAATATGGCTAATTCAAGAGAAAAAGCGAGAAAGCTTTGCTTGAACTTAAAAAAATAGCAAATTACCAGTGGAAGAACATTTTCTCACTCTCTCTTCTCTTGAATCCAGAAGAGCCATAGCCAACCATGTTCTTATACACGTCAATCTTCAAATACATTCAAGACGTGTGTATAAATCCTGGTTGAAAGGCTGTATTTAATAGAGATGTACTGAGAAATCGACTGGTGACTGAAATTTGCTGATTTTCAGCTTGATTTAGCAACTCAAAAATAATATCAGTTTCAGTGACCTTATCAGGTCACGATATAACAACACACAGTCAGCGTAGAAGTTACTGAGGGATTGTAAAAACCAAATGATAGAAAGGCAAGATAAATAGTTCTTAAAGAGAAATCAGAATTGGCTACCACCAAATTCTCATTGCATCTCTAGTTTTTAACTCTGATTTGTAATAATGATGGGGCCATTCAAAAAATTCACTGGTTGGGATTGTAACTATTTAAATTTATTATAAAACATAAAATTAAGTGTTAAAATTGCTGTTAGTACATTTCTGTGGCTCTAGCACTAACCCTGGTTAACCCCTGGTAACAAGTTGGTGGATAAACACCCATTAGAGACTTATTTACTTTACTTGCTCTTAACCATCACACAGAAACCCCCCTCAGAAAATCTAGATGTTCACTTTAAATAATTTAACGCTCCACATCAGACATGCCAATGCAAAAAAAAATAAAAATAAAAAGTGACTGTCACGTTTGTTGTTGTTGTTTTGTTTGTTGCCCTGTTACCCAAATGGTAACAGGGCAGAGGCAGACACATGATGGAGAAGAAACTGAGGAACTTACAGAACATGAGGGACCCGCACATGGACCAGTGTCAGAGCAACAGGACCCAGCAGTGACAGCAAGAACCCAAGGAACCCAAACACTATGGAGATATGATCCTCTCATTAAAACCAGGTGAGTACAATCAGCAGAGTGAATGGCAGCTGAGTGGGGAGAAAGACTAGAGAACAGAGGGGATTATTCAAATGAAATCTCGGATCCATGGAATACCTAGAAGAACATTAAACACTAAGTGAACGTAGCTTAATATAGAAAACACAAAGTAGCTCAAAGACAAGATCATAAATACATAAAATCACATAGTCCATGTTATCATGACAAGTACTTAGATAATGACAGGTAGCAAAACTGAAAAAAATGTTCATGGAGCTTTTTGGTGCTTTCAAAGTTAGAGCCGTGTTTCTTCATGAATAAACTAAAACTAGCTAACAGCTAGAGTGAAAGCTATTCCACTTCTTTAAACATTAAGGTCCACCCAGTGTTACACTTTAAAAGCAAATTGTTTTGAGATCTAGAGGTTTTGCTTGTTAAATGCTCCATCACTTTTTATTTTACTGCTGCTATGGAAAACCCCACTATAGTGCTTTTCATTCAAGCATTCAAAGTCACAGCCAAAGTACAGTCATGAATGCAGGACAATTATATAAAACAATTACCTTTGTTTACATAGATTTGACAGGAAAGCTGTCACTGGAAATGACCTTCTTCCTCCTCTTGGGAGCTTATGATTGTTTGATTGGTCGTGCCTGACAGCCTTTGCTTAGCTTTTTACCATTACGCCAAACCTTCATTTCCCGAATGCTGTGACTACACTAAAAATCATGTCAGCCTCGTTTTTCATCTGTCCATTTCATGTTTGTCTAAAAGAGCCGATGCACTCCGTTTTAATCACTTTAGCTGTCTGCACAGAGGACGTAGTCTATTTTTAAACTGCAACTCTATTTGAGCTTCGTTTTCATATGCAATAAAAGCATTTTTAATTACATTGCTTTAGTTAATGTTGCTTAGTCTTCCATGTGTAGAGGGCCTAAGAAAAGTATTCATTCTCCTTTGAATGATAGACCACCATAAAGTAATGTAAAGTAATCGTAAAACAAAAGCAAAATGATACATTGCTTTCAAAATCTCTTACAAATAAGATTTAAAATTACTGATTTGTATTCGGGCTTATTTACTCTGATATCTCTAAATAAAACCCATTTGCCCTCAGAAGCCACCCTATTAGCAAATAGAGTACATCTGTGTGTAATTTAACCTAAGCATGAATACAGCCACTTAGTGAAGGCCTTAGAGGTTGGTTAGAGAACAGTTGTGAATAGGTCAGCGATAAAGTTGCGGTGAGGTTTAAAGCAGGGTTAGGTCATATACAATATCCCAAGCATTAAAAATCTCATCAAGGAATAGTTAATCCATCATCCAAAACCCAAAACCCCAAAAGAGTATTGCAGAACTGCCAATCTACTAAGGCATGGCAGTCCACCTAAACTTAAAGGTGTTATTAATTTATTTGTTTTATTTTATTATTTTTTTTTGGGGGGGGGGGGGGCGCAGAGATCCATGGCTCAGGTGGAAGCATCTGCTAAATAGGACAATTATAAGTCATCCACTCCACAAATCTGGCTTTATGGGAAAAGGTGAGTTGATGAGAAGATGGGTTACATAGCAATCCTGCAAGAAAACCTGTTAGAGGCTACAAAAGACTGGGGCAGAGGTTCACCTTCCAGTAGGAAATATCTTAAAATATAGCAAAAAGGACGATGGAATTGTTGAGATCAGTATTTTGAAATGCTGATCTTCAGGGCCTACTGTACTGCATGTTATAGGTGTTTCCCTGCTACCACACATTTGACTTAAATGAATAGATTATTAAAAGGCTTCTGTAGCACTTGATGGCATACTGAGGAGCATAATACAATAATTTGAATCAGGTGTGCTGGAGCATCTAAAACATGAAGGATAGTAGGCCCTGAGAACCAGATTCAAGAACCACTGGTTTAGCTGAAAATATAATCATGTGTTACCAGTTAAAATCTTGGCCCAAGTACAATTGATCATCTATGACAAGACTTAAAGACTGATGTTCACAAATGGTCTCCATCCAATCTGAATGAGAATAACAGGCAAACATTTTAGTCAACAAACTCTGTAAAGCTTGTAGTGACACACTCAAAACGTGCAGCTGCAAAGCATAAGTTGGTTCTCCAAAGTATTCACTCGGGGGGGGCTTAATACAAATGGATCCTACTATGAAATTTTTGTTTGCTTTTTTAATAATTTATTTAGAAAGCTATGTATCCTTTCTGTACCACGTCCCCACCTATCACTTGAAATCCCCCCAAAACACGTGAATGTTTGTGGTTGTTACCTGACAAAATGTGAGGGAACGTTTTCGTTGCCAGCAAGGTAAGCTAAGCTTAAAAGGAGAGGGGTAAGACAAGCACCTTTTTCCCACCTGAAACAACTCAGATTTTCAACCCTTGCAGAGTTTTAAGCACACCTTATCCGTAAAATATTTTTATGTAAAACATATATGTATGCTGTATATATAGTCATTTAAAGATCTATGTTTTACTAACATTTTTTTATGTGAAACCCTTCAATCTTATGGGCCTTTACAACACACGGTGCTTTGTCTTTGGAACAGATCTTAAAATTGCAAAGCCGTCCTCGGAATGGCCTCCATTTTTCTTGTCTAATGTCCAAAGAGCTCCACAGTAGAAACATCACTCGTAAAATAAGTTCCAGCCTTTGCTCTCTTCGTTATCTTGTCTCAGGTTTTTATGGGTCCGAGTGCAGTTTTGCTTTAGTCAGGTGATAACAAACCAGGCAAGAGAGCGTATACATCTGTCGGATGTTTGGCAGAGGAGCTGTTGCTGTGAAACATTGAGTCAGCTAAAAGGTTTGAGCTCCGTCAGCACCCTGCGGTGCCTTTACAGTTTAATACAAAGAGCCGAGGCAGGCTGACAGAGAGGGGTGCAGTGGAAACCTAATAAAACACACATGCACTCCATTACATTTGCACACACACCCACTAGCCAAAGACCTCTCTAGTGTCTCCCTTTATATGAAACAGTCCCTTAAGTACTGATTTTAGTAGCATAAATTCTAGAAATATGCTATAGATGGGACCTACATTCATGTGTTTGCTGTGTCTCCTACATATAGTGACCATCACTGTGATTTATTTCTTTTTTTCACCCAATTAAATATGACTTTTCTATATTCTGTTTCAGAGATTCACATACATTTGGGAATTCCTTGTTCCTTGTACCTAAGGTTAGCGTTACAACCATAAAGTCATTTTGGATACTCTAGGGATAGTCAAATAGATTTTTATTTAAATTAATGAAATTAATAGACTGATTGACAGTATGGTAAACCTTATTGTAAAGAAAGAAGGTCCTGACCTACAGTTCAGTTCCATTAATGTTTTTTATTTAAGGCCAATTCACAGCAAATGTCATCTGAAGGCATTGAAGGCAGTTACAATTGATTTCTAATGATATAGAATCAAGTTTGTGTCCAAGTTCAATTGAAAGCCAATTCATTCCATTCAGTCACTTTTTTCATTCTATTAAGTCCCAGAGAAAGTACTCCTTTTTCAATACTTTTGCAGTTTGTTGTATCTGATTTCTGAATGGAATACTTTGATGGAGCCTTTGCAGTCATTAACCCTGCGTAATCTCTCTGTTTTTTGTCCTATAAAAAGATCTCTTGTTCCAATGCTGCTGTTTAGTTGTGCCTGTCCTCTGGAGAAAGGAATTGACCTAAAGCTGCAATTAATTCTTTGTTTCTCATTCTTGTAAAAAGTACTATAGGACCAGTGCAAAAAGTACAACGGCACAAAACATTCACAAAAATCTACAGGGTCGTGGGGGACTACTGACCTTCTCGAGGGGTGCAAGCATCACAATGTGCCACTTCCACACAAGACATTGACCTCTACCTAACATATGTCCATGCATTTTTCAGGAGCTTACTGCTTGTTACATATCCCCTCCTGTATTCTCTTTGTACTCAGTTGAGTTTTATGCTTACTCATCTCTCCAATTTTCAGAAGGGCTTTGTGTTTTGTGGTTGTCTAGGAACGTCAGCAGGCCTTTAAGTGATTAAGCCAGCTGGTGTAGTGGTGTTTATGGAGTCACAGAGGTACAAAGTGAATCTCTGTTTGGTTAATTGTTATTTCTTTGCTCCTGGTTTTGTTTCTTTCTGCTGCAATGTATACTCACATTAATGATGAAGTCGGTAGTTTTTCTTGTGACTAATTGAGATAATTAGGGAAATCTCCAGTGATCGAATAACTTCCGAACATACTTTAATTAAATTAAGCACATAGTAATATGGGGTAATGCCTTCTTACTTGCATGACTTAGAAGAACTCTACTCACCCTATAGGTGCTTTGCATTGCATTGCATTGGATTTGTTTTCCTCTCTTTCACAAACCATTCAAAAAATTTCACTTGTAAAAGAAAAAAATATATATTTTAAAGCTTTTAACTTTAAGCTTTTGTAAAAGATTTACTGTTGACTCCATGAGGAACAAAAGGGAATTGTGCAGAAAAAAAACAACCTTATATTATCTGCCCTTTAACAGCTTGCTTTTGAGTTGGTACCAGGCATTTCTCCTTACTGGTCTGTAAAAGTGTATTTGTAAATGAACTGTGCCTTTATTGTGCTTTTCCACTTATACGAACACTGAAAACATTTCACACACCACATAACACAATCAGACTCACAAACGCGCACACATTCCTAAACCGATACACAGATCAGTAGGCGACTAAAAGTAAAGTGCCTTGCCCAGGGGCAAAATGACATGTAGCAGGAGGAAGCTGAAATTGAACCCACAACTTTCAGTTGCAAGACTACGCTCCCGATTGAGCCACTGTCACCTCACTTTACCCCGTCACAGATTCCTTTTGCTTTTGCTTTTGTGTTGCACTTAAACGTTTCAGTTCATCAATGAAATTTCAAATATCAGACAAAGATAACAAGAGTTAAAACAGAAAGCAGTCAGGCAATATGTGACAAAATGATTGCCCCCAAAAATGTAAAATGGCTTGTACTATCCTTGGCAACAACTAATAGTGTGATAACTGGCAAGCACTTTACATCACTTTTGATTCATTTAGAGTTGGACTGCTTGAGTGGTTCGGACTATTATCCAGCTGCATAACGTAAGTGCGGTTGAGAATTACGTCACGTATTGATGGCCACACATTATCCTTCAAGACTTTTGTGTAAGGAGCTGAATTCATGGTTCCATCTATTTCAGCAAGCTCTCCAGGTCCCACAGGGGAGAAACCATCCCCAGACCACCACACTACCACCATTTGACTGTAGGTATGATCTTCTTTTTCAGAAATGCTGTATTAGTTTCTATTTGTAACAGGGCATACACCTCCCGAAAAGTTCCACTTCTGTTTTGTCACAGAATATGTTGCTAAAAAACATGGCCTTGGAATTTTCTCACAGATGACATTTTTGCTCAGTCTCTATCTTAATGTTGAATAATGAACCTTGACCTTAACTGAGGCAAGTGCAGGCCTGCAGTGTTTGAGATATCTGGGTTCTTTCATGACCTTCTGAAAGAGAGTCATTTTGATAAGTTTGCTTCTCCTGGGAATGTTCACCACTGTTTAATGAGCAGCACAGAAACAAACATAATTTATACAAACACTCATATCTAAAAGTAAATCAGAATCTAAAAATCAACTAAACGTGAATGCCTTTGGAAACACCAAAAACCCCGGCCTGCTCTCATCTGTGTTTCCGGAACATCCACTTGTAGCTCCTCATTCTAAAACTCTTGGTCCACAGATATTGAGTTATAAGAGGTGGCTTTTTACCATTCATACTTGGTTGGGGAGGTCTTAAAATAATTTCATTCATCTGGCGTGGCCTTTTGAAAATATGTTAAATGCACATTACTACAGCTTTTTCATGTAAATCACACATATAACTAATAATGTCACCTCAAAGCAATGAAGTAAAAACATTGTTGATGTTTGTGCGCAAAGGACGAGGCTTCACAATGGAAACAGGAATCGGGAGGTCGTGGCTGACTTATTGCTTTAGTAACAAGGACAGTCTTACAGGGAGCTGGTCAATACCAAGTTGGAAGGCCACCACCACTTTTAGGAGGGGAGTTTTAAAATAGGTGGACTGAGATGTGTTTGTTGAGAAATTTGGGTTATAGACTTTAGAAAATTCCTTACTATTTGTGAAATTATTAGCATATAAATTATTCTTACATTTCTAGAGCCAGTTCTTTTTTGAATAACACTTTACCAGTGCTGGACTGGTAATCAGGCATGCCAGGCATTTGCCCACCAGGCTGGCACATGTTTTATGTTATTTGTATGTTAACCAATCTTCTGAAGTTAGACCAGCTGAATCACATCTCTTATAGCCTTATTTATACCTCAGATTAGCAGTTGGAGCGAGAGATTTTTTGGTCGTCAAACACCCTCTTGGCATATACACCTGGTTTATACTTGCAGTTTCTGTCCTTTTACATGCCGACTCATGCCAAAAGTGCACTGGTGAGGGCTCTGTTTGAGGGGTGTGGACGGTCATATACATCCACATTTTTGTAACTTGTCCGTTTTTACAAGCATGTGCACGGTTCAGGTATAAACATTGAGCAAATGATTACTGCCAAATAGATTTCCAAAAATGCCCAAAAAGTTACACTCATCAGGCCAAAATTTGTAGTTACAGCTGTATTAAGAATGTACTTCCTCTTTAGACTCTTCTGCTACCACTTCAATACAAGCAGTTTATCTGCAGTGGTGGTTTACTGTTTTAAATAAGAATTAAAACGCTTTATCTACGCCTCTAATTAAGGTATACACGAGTATCCCAATAAATTAAAATATTATTGAAAAGTTTATTGATTTAAGTAACTTAATTCACTAAGTGAAACTTATATGGATAAATTACACACATACTAATGTTTTCAAGCTATTCTGTTAACTATGACAATTTCTTGTTTAAAGCTAATGAAAACATGAAAACACTTAATTTCTTAGAATATAATATTACATCAGACCGATAATATACAAAATATATACAAAAATACAGAAATGTGGGCTTAAAGAAAAGTCTGTTTCAAAAGGTACTTTTAATCTGACAAGTGAAACTCATCGGAATGCGTATTCCAATTTACTGAGATGTACCTGTAAATGCCAAGAGGACATTTGTCATAGCTAAATTATCTCGAGTCAACTTTTAAGCAAAGACATAAACTGGGGAAGATGGAGGACACAGAATGAAAAGCCAAAAGAGTAATGGTGGTGTAAAATGGCTGTGTGAACAAAGGAAGAATCTGCAGGCAGATGCAGCAAAATGAGTAAAAATTATACATATATTTGCTGTAGCTTTGAATTCTGCCACAACAGACGTTAAAACAGCAACATGAAGTAGAGGAAGAAGAGAGACAAAGTGAAGGCAGACTGAGTGAAGAGAGTAGTTTTTAACATGGTAAGTAGCAACATTAGCAAAACGTTTTGTTTTCTAACTTCAGTGCTATTTTTAGTTAAGTAATGCAAACTTACCACCGCATGATCATTGTACTAAAATGTATATGTGCATATATGGATATATGTAGTATAACCTGCTGAGGGAAAACATCCTGAAATGGTCGGATGCTAATTTGTCATACACCGTCATGGAACAAAGACAAATTCGTTCTCAAATTAAGTACATCATGTACTAAGAATATTTTAACATTAATAGAATGCATAAACATGATTACAGTGTAATCCCTGTGTGGAATTTTGCATCAGTATTTATCAATAATACAGCCAAATGTAAACCCAAATTAGTAGCAGCTTCAAGAAATATAATGAACATATTAAAAACGATTTGTTAAAATGAAAACAAATACTGAGTATTTCAAATCTTTGGCATGGAGTTTCCCTGTATGTATATATATAAATGTGTTAGTTTTAACAAATGTCTTTATATTTATTTCATAAAGAGTGTGCACGAAGAAAAAAAAGAGAGAAAAATAGAAAAAAAGACAACTCTTTTTAGATTTTTTTGGGAAATTGTCAACCAGCCACAAATTGCAAACTGTACTGACCCAACAACCCATGATTCACAGCTTAAATGACTTGAGTGCGACAGTCAAAGCAAGGGATTTTCCTTTGCCTGAAAGGTCATGTTACTCGTAACCAGAGAGCAATGTTATATATCACTTGAATAGCTTGTGTTTCTTGAAGTAAATGCAATAAATGATCAGTAGACACAAAAAAAGGTTTTGAGTTTTCACGTCATGCAAACATGCCTTGTGAATTATATTTGCTCACCTTATATTTCCTAAAACTACTCTTTCAAAGATTTTACCTCTTACCCAAGGGCGTTGATTAAAATTATAATGCCAAGAGAGTACTTCATAAGCATCCATTAAGGCCCTGGTCCCATTCAAACATGATTGACTGTGATAGTCAATAAGCAGAGTACAGAAGGCAAAATATTATCAAGTGTTTTCCTGTTAAAGACTACAAATTTGATTGCCTTTGAATGGAAAGCAAATCTCAATACCCAGAGACAGATTGCCTCCAAGAGAAAATCTGTTCAGGTTGGCACCAACGCTTTACAGTTGGTACTGCCTGAATTTAGAATAAAAACTGGTCAGTAAATAAACTTCTAGTTTATCTACAGGATCACAGAAAGTGAGTCCTTCCTACAGTTGCATACATATATTTTAGGAATACAGAAGCAAAGCAGGGCGAGGTCTCACAATATGAAGATGGTTGGGGAGGCTGTCAAGTAAACAAATGTTTGGAATATTGAGGCCTCTCTTCATCAATAATTAAGCTTTATAAGGTCATAAAGCCAGAAAAAATAATAGCATCTGAGTCTTTTATAGCCAAATTGCTGCAGTAAATAGTAGTAAATATTAATTTCTGCTAAATGTAGCACCAATGAAAACAAGAAATCATGGTCATAGAACAAAGCTTAACAGCTTTAATACAAATTATGTTAAGCTGCTTTGTTGCCAACTCCAATGTTTTTCAAACTCCAATTTGAATATGGATTAAATGGGTGTCTTCAATGGGAAGAATTTTCTGCAAAGAGATTACAAAGGTGATTTATTATTTGCAATTGTGATATTCATGTCATGTTTGCAAACACCGCACCCTCTAGAAATATTTGTATTGATGGTAAAAGCTTAAACACTTACAAATTGATTCATCCTCATCACCTGGATAGAACTTGAGTTTTGGGACCGCTGCGGCCCTCCAGACCCAGGGCAACCTGTCCTTTGCTACTCTTAAGTGCTGTCGGTTGTGGGCAGTCTACTGTTCTCGCCACACTTACTACTGTGCACCTCCAGGTGACAACATTGTTCATATACACCCACTCAACACAAACACACTTAGTTCTAAATGTACACTCACCCACCCATGCACTCACAAACTCACACAAATAATTCAATTCAATTCAATTCAATTCAGTTTATTTATATAGCGCCAATTCACAACACATGTCGTCTCAAGGCACTTCACAAAAATCAGGTACATACATTCCAATTAATCTTAATCATTGAACAGTGCAGCCAGATTCTGTTATTTATTCAAACTGGATAAAAGGTTTTTCTGTCTAAGGAAAGGAAACCCAGCAGATTGCATCCAGTCAGTGACTTGCAGCATTCACTCCTCCCGGATGAACATGTAGAGACAGTGGACAGTCACTGGCGTTGACTTTGCAGCAATCCCTCATACTGAGCATGCATGTAGCGACAGTGGAGAGGAAAAACTCCCTTTTAACAGGAAGAAACCTCCAGCAGAACCAGGCTCAGTGTGAGCGGCCATCTGCACACACCGGAGTGGGGGTTAGAGAGAAGAGGGGGAGGACAAAAAAGAGAACAAAGAAAGGGATGATCCAGGAGTACTTTTATGGGAAGGGAAAAGGTAAATGTTAATGGATGTAGCTCCTTTAAATGGTTCACCTAGAAAGAAAGGAACAGAAAAACTCTGAGCCAGTTTTTAAAATTTGAGTCTGAAGAGAGCACAGAGGGGTTAAGGAAAAGTAAAAGCTCAGTCAGTAGCTATGTCTAGGAGAGAGAAAGGGTTTTAAACCCCCTGAAAAGACAGGGCCATGTGGAAAATCACCGGTAGAGGTGGGGAGCAGGGAAAAATTGTTGCCAGCAGAAGCTCGGGACGGGGCCCTCTCCAGAAAGGGGGCCCACAGGTAGACACAGAGTCAGGCCAGGTGTAGCTTCTAGGAAGGAAAAAAAGAAAAGAAAACAAAGTTTAAAAAGTGGAGATAACAGAAAAAAATACAAAAAATTTAAAGAGTAGAGTGAGAAAGTAGCGAAGAGGGTGAAAGTGGTCATTATGTCCCCCCAAGCAGCCTAAGCCTATAGCAGCCTAACTACCAGAGATAGCTAAAGGAAAACCTAAGGGGGGGGCCCCCTTTTTAACTTAAGCTTTATCAAAAAGGAAAGTTTTAAAACCAAACCCCCCTAAAAGTAGACAGTTTTCCTTTTTTATTTGAGCCCAACTGATGGCCATTGTTTTATACTAAAAACCACAAAAAAGGGGATTTCCCCTTTTTCCCCTGTCAGATTGGACCAAAAACCATTGGAAAAAGGGGAAGGGGGGGTCATACAGGTAGCAGGAAAATGGAGGGTGTGTTTGCACCTCAACCATTTAACTGAGCCCCGGGGTTTTGGCTACACCTGACTCCCCCCTTACTTCCCCAACAAGAAGGGGAGAAAAAAAGACGGAGGTAAAATAAAGAAAGATAGCTCAGGTTAAACCCCTTTGGCCCCCTTAACAAAAAAGCCTTTTTACAAAAAAAGGAAAAGTTTTTTGCTAGTCTTAAAAGGAAGGGGACAGGGTGTCCGCCCCTCACGGACTAAAAAATTGGGAAGGGTTTGGGTTCCCCAGGAGGGGGAGCCTGATAACTAAAGGATCTGCCCCCCCATTCTACTTTCTAGAGACTCTAGGAACCCCCACCATAAAACCCGATTCTGAGAACGAAGTGCTTTTTAGGAAAGTATGGAACAATCAGATCTCTGATGTATGATGGAAACAAATCATTTTAAAGGGCTTTTTATGTGAGGGGGAGAAAATTTTTAATTCTATTCTGGATTTAAAAAGGGAGCAATGAAGGGAAGCTAAAATTTGGGGGAAATATGATCTCTCTTTTTAATTTTCATCAGAACTCTTTGCTGCAGCCTTTTGAATAAGCTGAAGGCTTTTAACTGCCCTTTTTGGGAAATCCTTGATAGTAAAAAATTTCAATAGTCCAGCCTTGAAAAAAAAAAAAATGAATGGACTAGTTTTTCAGCGTCACCCTGGACAGGATATTTCTAATTTTTGGCAATGTTCCGGAGATGAAAAAAAAAGGAAAAATCCTAGAAACCTGGTTTTATATGGGGATTTAAAATGACATGTCCCAGGTCAAAAAAAACACCAAGGTTTTTTACTTTTTATTATCGGAGGTCAAATTTTAATGCCATCCAGGTTTTAAGTGAATTGACTAAGCAGTTTCTTTTTTTAAAAAACTCCCGGGTCCAAAAAGACGACAACTTCTGTCTTGGTTTTCTGAATTTGAAAAGCAGAAAATTTAAAGTCATCCAAGGTTTTTATGTCTTCAAGACATGCTTGTAGTCTATCTAAAACTGGTTGGGCTCATCAGGATTTAGGGGGAAAAAAAAGCTGAGTAATCATCAGCGTAACAGTGAAAAAATTTATTCTATGCTGCCTGATAATTTTACCTAATTTTGGGAAGCATATATATAGTAAAGAGAATTGGCCCAAGTACTGAACCCTTTGTACTCCACAATTAACCCTGGAGTTTAAAGATGGGGTTTTATCATTTACATGAACCCAAAAGGGAATCTGTCAGAAAAAAAAAGATTTAAAAACCAAAACCTAGCGCTGTTTTTCCCCTGATCCCTACAGCATATTTCCAGCCTTTCTAAAAGAAAAATTTATGATCGACTGTATCAAAATGCAGCACTGAGATCTAACAGAACCAGTACAGACACAAGTCCCTTATCTTGGAGGCCATAAAAAAATCCATTAGTGACTTTCAGCAGAGCTGGTTTTCAGTGCTTATGATGAGCTCTGAAAAACCTGACTGAAACTCTTCCCCCAAAACAGGTCATTGCTGTGTAAAAATGCTCCCACATTTGATTAGCAACAATTTTTTTAAGAATTTTTTTAAAAAAGAAGGAAGATTGGATATCGGTCTGTAATTTATTTTAAAACATCTCGATCAAGCGAAAAGTTTCTTAAGCAAAGGTTTAATTACAGCTACCTTAAAAAGCTTGTGGTAACATACCCATTTTTAAAGAAAAAATTAATCATATCTAAAATGGGGTGAAATTTTGAGGGGAACACTTCCTTAATAATTTTGGGTTGGGATTGGGGTTTTAACATACAATTTAAGGTTTAGATGAAGCTAATATTTCTGATAAAACTCTGGAAATCCACAGGAATCAAAAAACAGTCCAAAACACAGATCAGGTTCTACAGTTACTTCCAAGTGTTGTCTCACTTGTTGAGGATGAATTAATCATCTTCGGGAGGTTTTAAATATTTTTTCTTTGTAGAATCAATTTTTTTTTTTTGGGAAAAAATCCCATAAAGTCAGGACTGCAGAGAGCTAAGGGAATGGATGGCTCAAAAAGACTATGACTCTCTGTAAGTTTAGCAAACTGTACTAAAAAGGAAAACCTAGGGGGTTATTCTTTTTTCCCTTCTTTTAAAATGAGAAAAAAAAGCTGTTCTAGCTTGGTGAAAGTGTTCCCTTTTTATACAACAGTAGGCTATTTTTTTCCAGATTAAGTAGGAATCCTCTAGGTGTGTAGAGCGCCATTTTCGCTCTAATTTTCTAACATTGTGCTTTAAAAAGTACGCAGCTCTGAATTAAAAACCAGGGAGCCTTTCCCCCTATGAATTTTAATTTTTTCTTTTTTTCAAAGGGGGCTGCATTGTCTAATGCCCCCCAACGCAATGATTAAGTAAAACTCTGAACAAGAGAATCAATTTGTGAAGGGGAAAAAGAAACAAAAATTTTTGCCCTCCACTCTGTTTTTTTGTGATAAGGGGAAAAATTTAAAAGTGGAACAGATTCTTTTAAAGGGGTTGTAACAGCATTGTCTAAAAATGATCTACTATAATGAAAAATTTTTTTCAGGTTTTGGAGACTCGGTTTAAAATTAAAATAAAGGTTATTAAAAAATGGTCAGACAGCACAGGGTTGTGAGAAAATATTGTTTTTGGTTTTTTACACTCAATGCCAATTTTCAGCACAAGGTCCAAGAGAATGAAAAACAAAAAGCGTGGGTAGGTTTGTTAATGTTTTGAGTAAAGCCAATTGAGTCTAAGATACCATTAAAGGCTATATTTAAGCTATCACTTTCAGTGTCAACATGAATGTTAAAATCCCCCACTATAATAACTCTATCTGTATTTAACAATAAATCAGATAAAAGGTCTGAAAACTGATCTAAAAATTGAGAGTAAGGGCCTGGTGGACAGTACAAAACAACAAACAGAAGTGGTTTTAGAGCTTTGCAATTTGGATGAGGAAAACTAAGGATTAAATATTCAAAAGAGTTGTAGCAATTGATTGGTCTGGGACTAATCAATAAATCGGACTGAAAGATGGTTGCTACTCCTCCTCCTCGCCCAGTATTTCGAGGAATGTGAAAATTTAAATAATTAGTAGGAGTTGACTCATTTATAGTAACATAATCCTCTTGCTGCATCCAGGTTTCTGTGAGGCAAAATAAATCAATCTGATTGTCACAAATCAGGTCACTAACTAGCAAAGTCTTTGAAGAGAGAGATCTTCAATTCAATTCAGTTTATTTATATAGCGCCAATTCACAACACATGTTGTCTCAAGGCACTTCACAAAAGTCAGGTACATGCATTACAATTAATCCAAGTCACTGAACAGTGCAGTCAGATTCTGTTATTTATTCAAATTGGATAAAAAGTTTTTCTATCTAAGGAAATCTTATGTTCAGTAAGCCACATTTAATTGTTTTATTTTTATTTTTAGTCTGAGTTGTGTTTATTTTTATTAGATTTTCCTGATTTCCTCTTTTTAGATAATTTTTTAATCTATTCAATTTTGGCCATGGGCGAGACACTGTCTTAATAGGGTAATGGGTGGGTAGCAGTACAGAAGCTGCAGAGAGGAGTGTTAAACTACGACCCTGCTTCCTGGTCTGAACCCTGGGTTGTCAGAGGTTTGGAGACTAATAAATTCGGCCAGATTCCTAGAAAGAAGAGCTGCTCCATCCAAAGTGGGATGGATGCCGTCTCTCCGGATCAGACCAGGTTTTCCCCAAAATGTTTGCCAATTATCAATGTAGCCCACATTGTTTTCTGGACACCACCTAGACAGCCAGTGGTTGAATGACAGCATGCGGCTAAACATGTCGTCACTGGTCAGATCGGGGAGGGGACCAGAGAAAATTACGGAGTCCGACATTGTTTTGGCAAACTTACACACCGAAGCAGCAATAACTTTAGTGACCTCTGATTGACGTAACCGGGTGTCATTACCGCCAGCGTGAATAACAATCTTACTGTATTTACGCTTATCCTTAGCCAGCAGTTTCAGGTAGGATTTAATGTCGCCTGTTCTGGCCCCTGGCAGACATTTGACTATGGTCGCTGGTGTCTCTAGTGCCACGTTTCTGACTATGGAGCTACCAATTACCAGAGTTGGCTTCTCAGCGGGTGTGTCGCTGAGCGGGGAAAATCTATTAGAAACGCAGACGGGTTGGTGGTGACCTGTGGGCTGAGATCTAGAACTATGCTTCCTGCGTACCGTCACCCAGCCGGCCTGAGATCCCGGCTGCACGGGGTCTGCTGGAGGACTGCTACGGGGAGCTACCCTCAAATGGTTGAAGATTATACAAACACAGGTTACTATTACAATAATATGGACTGCATACTTTGATGCTGGATAAAATTTGGATTCAATAAAGTCAATCATGCAATTAGGATACCATCTTGAAATATCCTTTTTGTAGAGCAAAACTTCCCTGGCACATGAAGGCAGCCATCTACTCAATATGGTATACCTGAAATACCATGACAGGACGCAGAAAAAAAGAAAAAGTAACAAAAAGGCAGAAAAGATGGGTATAAATGCTAAATTAAGAAGAAATTACTCACTTGGTTACGGCACATAAAACAAATATACACTTAACTGTTTAGTATTCAAACTAGTGAAAATCAGCATAGGCAGGCAGAACTGCTAGACGGCAGCGAAGTACTAACAATACAAATCCTTGGTATGTGTGGAATGTACATTAACCAGCATTGATGAGAGAAATACATTGCCATGGCTCTATTGAGCCAGACTTATTTTGAGGTTAATTCATGACAATAGTCTGCCAACATTAATATGGTTAGAACTTTAAAACCCTAGCTTTGCTCAATAGAAACTACATAAAGCAAAACACATTTCTAAAGCATATTAATTGTTTGCCGTAGTTTTAAGATCAATAAGCAGTGTAACAAATTCCTCTGAAAGATTTGGACTTGACTGGACAGAATTTATTTTAAAAAACATATAGCCGCCTATGTTTAGTGGTAGAGTTCTAGAGTCGGCCTCCCATTGCTGTTCCTTGCTGTGGATAAATGTCCCAGAAACAGTGCCATTCTAAAAGCTGTAATACTTTATTATAAGGAAAAGCAGTCCTAAACATAGTGCTCAACATTATTTCCATTGCAAAAATAGGTGTGAAAATCAGCATATTAAACCTTTTATGTGTCCTGTTTTACTGGTTTCATACTTTTGGACTTGTGACAAGCACATTGCATAGGGCTTTACTTTCCCCGCTCCCTCTCCTTGTTGGTAATATCATACCAAATTAAATGTTCTGCCTTGCCAGTTTATACTCCAACTGTACTAAATATGATTTGCATTCTCATTTCACAGATGAAAACTGCATCTAATGAAAAGAATAGACCCAGATGTCAGGGGAGGGAGGTGGTTTTTTCTTGTCATCACAGTGGTTCTACCTCTCAGTCTGTAAGTCGTTGTTATTGCCCAGCCCAAGAAGAGTATCTTTGAATCTGCTGATTTCAAATTATATGATAAGCCTATGTTTACAGTGCCTTTTAAAGTATTCACACCTCTTTCAAAATATGATCCAACAAAATGATGCCGACGCATTACTTTGTAGAGCCACCATTTTGCTATATGTTTCTACCATCTTTTCACATCTAGAAGCTGAATTGTTTGCCAGTTGTACTTTAGGGAAATTGTTTAAGCCATGCCAGATTGAATTTGCAATAGATTCTCGGTTAGGAATTTGTAGCTCTAGCTGTGTTTAGGGTTGTTGTCCTACTGACTAGTCTGAAGCCTCGCAATATATTTAGCTCCCCTTATCTTCCCATCAACTGGAGCCAACTTCCTTATGCTGCTGCAGAAAAGCATTCCCATAGTAAACATGGTTGAGGAAGCTTCATGGTGTGTTCAGCATTATTATCATTTGTAGTTTTATTTTTCCTCCCCACACAGCATTTGTCCTGTAGTTTTCCTGTAGCTTTATTCATCTTCCCATCCACTTTAAGCAACTTTGTCCCTGTTGATGAAAAGCGTCCCCAAAGTATGATGCTGCCACCACCAAATTTCACTGTGGGGATGGTGTGACCGTCCAACCCAGTCCCAAATCAACAGATTATTTTCCTGGACTCCAATGTATTTTGCTGCATCCATCTACCTTACTAATTTTAAAGGGGTGAATTAAAAGTGCAAGCTAGTGTTTTCGTATTTTAACATTTAACAAAGTATCTGTTTTCTTTCACTTGACAGTTATGCATGAAAGGAAAACGAATTAAAGTATGAACACATTTTAGGGAAGAGACTGTGAAAGCCAAGTTCTCCAGAATATTGTCATCCTCAGTCAACACAAAAGAAACTAATTGAATTCTTGTTGTTTAGGGGCATCATCAAGTTGACACGATGGTGTATAAATCCACAGCAGCGAGAGGGCTTTGTCTTTGAACTACAAGAGGATAGGATGGTTAAACCACACTGAGGCGATAAAAGAAATCTATTACAGCAGAGGCAAACAGGAGCTTTTGTTTTTCAGCTGAAGCCCGTTTTCTTATCTAGAAAAAAAAAATCATAAGCAAATAAAACCACCAGATATACCTGCACTTCGGCAGCTTTGGAGAAAATTAAAAACAACAGGTCAGACATGTTAGCTGTTGCTATTTTGGATTAAATAATTTAAATATTAGGACTATTTAAAATGTACACTATTTATGTTATTTTGTGTTAAAAAATATACTCCGTACAATGCAGAATAATTTTTTTAATCAGCATTTATTAGATTCACTTTTAACCTTTCTACTGATTGAGAGTTGCCTCTGCCACTAACAGTAAATCTAACAGCAAAACAAGCACATTGGTAGAACAGTGGCTAGCAGTGTTGTCTGAAGGGTAAATTGTCAAAGCTTTAAGTCTTAGGTGAAGTTTGTCTATACATACTTTGCATGTTGCATTTATTGATTTTATTTGGCTACTCTGTCCTCCTGCCACAATCTAAAGATATGCATGACAGACCCTGAGCTATGAGTGCTTAGATGAGATTCAATTCAATTTAAAAATACGTTATTCATCCCAAAGGGAAATTAAACGTTTTTGTTGCTCATATTATGCAGGTTTCTTCAAAGAGCCGTTGTAGATGCTGATGGCTGTGGGCAGGAAGGATCTCCTGTAGCGGTCTGTCTTACAGCAGATCTGAAGAAGCCTCTGACTGAAGACGCTCTGTTGTTGTACAACAGTCTCATAAGGAAGATGCTCAGGGTTCTCCATACTGTTCTTCATTTTATGAAGAATTCTACTTTGCCAGATGATCTCTAGAGGTTCTGAAGGAGTCCCCCGAACAGCGCCAACCTTCTTTATTAACTTGTTGAGCTTTTCTAAGTCCCTGGTTCTGTTGCTGCTACCCCAGCAGATTTCTGCAGATGACAGGAGTCCGTTTTGCATTGGAAGTCTGAGGTGTTCAGAGTGAAAAAGAATGGTGCTCTGGTGCTGCTGACTACCTGGTTAGACACACAACCCTTCATTCTCACAAACTGTGGTCTGTTTGTCGGGTAGTCTTTGATCCAGGAAATTGTTGATGTTGAGGCCTTCACCTGAGTCTTCTGGAGTTTCTGACAAAGCGAATCAGGTTGTGTCAGATGCACTGGGGAAACAAAGAACATGATTCTCACAGTGCTGCTGGCTTTGTCCAGATGACAGTGGGTTTGTTGAAGCAGGTGTATGATGGCACTTCAACTCCACAGTGATAAGCAAACTGAATGGGGTCCTGATAGTTTATTGCTTGCTTACTCAGGTGAGCCAACAGGAGTTTCTCTAGGACCTTCATGATGTGGGATGTCAGGGCAACAGTTCTATAGTCATTGAGGACTGATGGTAAGTTTTCTTTGCCACCTGAACAAGACAGGAGATCTTCCACTACACTGGAACCTTCCTGGTCCAGGCTAAGGTTGAAGAGGTGCTGCAGAATCCCACAGAGCCTTCAGGACTCTAGGGCTGGACATGATCTGGACCTGGAGCCTTAGGAACCATTAGCATCTTCTGATTTGGTTGAAGACAAACATGTAAAAGCAGAAAGGTCCATGGCCAAGGTGGAAGATGAAACATTTGCTGAACGTGTGTACAAGTAGCAAACGTGCACAGAAATTAATTAAATGAAAAACTTAAAAAAGCAATGAAAAGAGAATTATACAATTTAAATCTCTCACAATGATTATTATCCTAGTCACTGTTGGCTTTAACCTTGACATCCAAGACAGCATCCATCATGACTTATGGATGGTCAGAGTCATATTTTGGTTCAAACCTATAAGGTTAAACATGTTGCAGCTGGAACATTCCCTCTGTCTTATCTTTGTCCATTTAGGTTGTGCTTCTAAGAGAAAAAGTCAACAGATGAAGCTAAGTGCTTCAGAATTCACATCTGAATCTGTCAATTTATTCCTCTAGCATATAAAAAAACATATCGCCTCTTAACTCGCTTCTTTGTTTCCATCCTAATTCATCTAAAGTCAATCCTTGCTAATCCTTGAGACATTCATGACCTAGAATTATGCAGAAATAATTTTTTCCGGTGCTAATTTTGTAAACTCCTCTGTGCAGTGCAGAATAAGTTTCTTTCTCAAAATGTTATTTTCCTTCTTACCTGCCAGATGGAATGCAGATGGAAATAAGCCGAGAAAGTAGAATCTGGTACAGGGCATCTTTACTTTGTTAGAGTTTAATGTTTTTTTCTGTACATTGTCCCTGAATCAAATAAATAAATAATAAGATGAAACTCATATCACTCTGGACATTGGTACAACTTTAGTATTAGCATGGATCTGTAGTGGGCTTACCAACAAAGACCTTCTCCAAGAAATCTGGAGCTGTCCTTAGTAACGATCTAAATGCCTTTACAGTCAGACGGGACAAAGACTAAGCTTTATTTGCCATAATGACAAGATGACTTGAAGTTGTAGAGGGACCTAAACACAGACGTGATGATGGTGATCTCATAATGAGTTGATTTCTTAAATAAAGAAACCTACAGGTCTGGAGACTCAAATGAAGAAGTGCAATGAAAGCAATTGGAAATGAGGACTGAGGAACAAATAAGGCGAGACATATGGTAGGATCTTGCAAAGATGTGACTAACAGAAATATTTAAGTTGGAGTCATGATAACTGAATAAGGAGAAGGGTGATTAGCAGCAGGGTGTAACTGTGAGGGTCTAAGCTCTATAGAGAAAAATAGTAACTAAAGCCTTTAACTCTGTTGAGAGTATAAATGCATTAAGAACAACACAAGCAGTAGAAATCCAAGAACTATAGAATAAACTGAATATGGAATAAGAAGAGTGAAGAATCTACAAATAAATTAAAACACAAAACCAAAGTTGCAAGAATCCTGACAAAAGAATCATGGTTGGTGGAGTACAGCTGATCCTTTCAAACCTAAGAACCAGCAAAAGCTTTTGATATGAAAAATTTGAGCGTTGGTACAGAGCTGCAATAGCGGGGTCGGAAAGAGCACCAGGTTAAAAAATAGATATCCTGATTTTCTTTCAGTTGCACCTCGAATGGGCTTTTTTGCACATTACCATGTGACAGAAAGACATCAGGAGGCATAGTTTTGTTGACTATTCATAATGAAACTGTGTCCCCATGGGGCGAAGCACAGAAGTGCTCAAGTGCCATCTTTAGCACTTTATGCTCAACACGGAAACCTGAAGAAATTACGTTCTCAGAAACTGGGACTGTTTGTGTAGATGTTTGTAAAATGGAAGCAGCCACAAACAGGAGAACACAACAAAGCTAATAAGGTGTAAAGATCTATTTGCTAATTGTTCACTGCATGTTTAGCTCAGAAAGAGGGGCTTGCTCTGGTTACCATTAATAGTACCGCTACTGTTAAGAACATTTCATTACCTGCCAAGCAAGGTGATGGGAGCAACAGTTTGATCGCAAGTGGTATTAGTGCACTACACTAACCGAATGGAATAATGACAACCAATTGCATCGTAATTCAATACTCCTTTAAGACTTTTGTTAATTTAATACATAATGTAATAGTCCTTAATTAATAACTCATTTACAGCCCAAATCCATAATGCTGCTAAAAATGTAGACACTTGACCCAAAAAACAGGGTATTTGCTAAAAATGCCTTGTGTCTTAACTTGTGTCTTATCGTTCATCATTACCAGAGAAATCCAGGCATTGCCATCTAATATAGTTGCAATGGTTCTGTACGCCATGTGTTCCCAAAGTTGAAGGTTTCTGGTATCCAAAATAATATTAATTTCAAACCTTTATTTAAATTGCACAGATGGTTTCAGCACGTTTCATCATGTGAGGTGGTTGCTAAGAAGCTGCAAAGTGTCAATGGGGTTTAAATAGCTTATCGTTAACTGAAACATTTTAGGCACTGCAGTACCTTTCCAATAAGAGGCTCTTAGCTACTTAGAAAAGCTACTTAGAAAAGTATTTTTATTTTATTTTTTATTTTTGCTAAAACAGAGGAATCAGTATCTCTCTGGCTAATCTGTGGGGAAAGTGGCATGGTGAGCGACTGCTAAGCTCCCTGAGAATGCAGTCTTCACCCACTAGGGAGCCAGAGTAATTACAGACAGCTTTTGTTCCCATTTGCCTTCAGTAATAAGCCCAAAAGCTTGGCAACTCGAGTGTTAGATAATGAAGATTTACTGAGTGTAGTTAGAGTTAGTTAGTTTTTTCTAGTTTACGCTGACTGCTTCTGGTTTTCAATACACGCCCATCTCTGTAGTTGATGTAGGGAGTATGGTTTATTGTTCACTAGAAATTGTTCTTCTGTTTTAGGAGTGCAGATGTGGTTCAAACCCTGTACTATGTGCTCTAGCAGGGAGAATCACAAGCATTCATCTAAATGTGCTGGATACACCTGCAAGTCATAAAGCCGAGAACACAGCCTGCTTTGTATGCAAACAACAGTGCCTTACAGTATATTTGTGTTTGTGTGTCCTTGGCTTTGAACCATGTGGAGCTTTAATTTTTCAGAGGGCATTTTGCCCATCTGCACTTCTTGAAGATTAATTATGTTTCACAATTAAATTAGAAGATTTAGATCCCACCTGTGCAATACAAATTTAAAATTACTGTACTTTGTTTTTACATTGCATAACAGCAGTATTGGTAACAATAGCTATGAGGTACTGTAGACCACTACTTTAAAGGTTCTAGCTCAGAGAATAATGACACCATCTGTGTTCAAGCGGGTGTCAGATAAGCAAAGTCTCTCCGCCACCAGCAACTACGTCTCTTAGGGATATAAAGACTCAATTTATAGCATGGAGAAAAGGCATCTGCAATTCAGCAAGCAAAAAAGGAACATCTGCTATGGATCCTTGTTACAATTTGGAGTTTCTCCAAGTTATTACTGCACATAAAGCTATGATGAATTCCCTATATCTGAACCAAGTCTAAATGAAAAAAAAAATGTCACATAGTTCTTACTTAGCTTATCTTTGCTTCATAGCTGAGCCTGTTTGAGCCCAGTTTACCTCATTTTATACAGTACTAACCTTGCCTCTATTAGCTTCTCTTTCCTTGTTTTAGTTTACATTTTTATTTTTTAGCTCATCTTTACTTTGCTTACCTTATATGATTCAATCTTAGATTATCCCTCATAAATTTAATCTTAATTAATTTAATACTGATTTAGTTTATCTACACTTAGTTCGTTTTATTTCAGTATTTTTTATTTCACCTGTACTTACTTACCTTTTTTACTTACTTTAGCTTACTCTACTTTAGCTTACATTGTATTCCCTTGTCTTATGTATTAATTTCCTTGTCTCACATCATATTTATTTAGTCTGTGTAGTGTTGAGAAAAAAACAAAAACAGAGCTCAAACATATTTATATACAGATTTACACTTGACTATTTTAACCAAGACTGTGCAAAGGGCATCTGGATGTCATTCCACAGACTATGCTCCCTACATTGTCCAAATGTAATGTTCATGATTATGGATTTAATATCATAAAATGTTTAAAACATTTTCTTAAATTTTGTTACATGGCAAATTAATGTTCTTTAAACTTATTTAAAAATATTTCTAAACTTTGTCTCTTCCTAGTGCTGTAGTAGACCCTGAGTTAAACACTGCTAAAACCAGAAAGATAACATGATATTTGTGTTGGAATTTTCTCCTTCCAAAAAAGTAAACAAAAACATTCATATGATATAGTCTTCTAAACCCAGGTAGCAAACACATTTACGATTTTGTGTTCTAATCGCTGAGTCTGTGCAAAAGAGCACAAAGAGAAGGCAAGTGAGACTGACCAACTGAGACACAGAACCAAGAGGTTGTGCCCAATAGAACTAACCAAGCCTGAATCAGCTTGGTTATAACTCGTTATCTTTTTTTGTACACGGTAATATTCTTTAATCTTCTGGCGAGTTTTAGTTTTTTAGAATTCAATGCAGAAATTCACATGAGAAAACTATTGAGACAGTCAAAGGCCAGTGCCCTGAAATGGGACCTCCAGCCATTCTAAGGTTGAGCGTCCAGGTTGAACAGCCGTGTATCAAGACATTTCCTGTGGGAAGTATCAAGAGAGTCGGAAGTGTATGATCTCCACTTGCTGGGGTCCAAACTTGATTCCCAAGAAGAGATGACGCCATGGTCTGGCACTGGACCAACAAGACCCTTCTTGGCAGCAGTTTAAGAAAGCCAGGAGACTCACCTGGGTTTCAGCCTTTTTTATTATTCCCAACGTCCTTTGAAGCTAAGGCAGTTATTAAAAAAATATTACATGCAACAAAACATTGAATATCTTTTAGAGAGAGACAGAAGTAAAATCTTGAATAAGCCAATGATAATTTAAATGTTAATTATCACTCTCTCTACCTACCTATGCATCGTGTATATGCTTTAGTGAGGCATTATCCTCCTGTTTTAGCTTATATAGCTTACTTTACCTTGCAATTTCTAAGCCTCTTTACTTATCTTGATTTACTTAGCTTAACCTTAGTTTTTCTGGTTTTAACTAATATTTACTTATTAATATGGCTTGTTTTATTTCAAATCAGATTTTTGAGTAATAGGTTACACTAAGTTCATAACTGAAATGAAGAGCCAGTATTTGTAAAAGCTATTAAACCAAGGAAAAGATCACTTCAGATTGTACATTTCTGTACCTGCAACCAGAAAAGAAAGGCAAATTTACAGCTGTTAAAATTTCAAGCAGGTCACTCAAAAATGCACACCAACAAACTCCAGAACAAGGAATTATCTGTAAACCACTGCATTGTAAAATTCATTCAGAAGCAGCACCAGCAGACAACATGGTCAGTTAATAAACCAAAACCATCCAGACAAAGTTGCAAGCTGCTCAGATTGAATTGCAGTCTCACTGATTGCCAGGAGATCTGAGTTTGAATAGATTAATCTATTCATTGTTTGGAGGGGAAGACAATGGTGGGTCCAATCACAGTGGAGAGAGGAAGAACTTCAACTTTGAAGGAGTCCACGTAGGCAGTGTGATTTACACAACTGAGCCAGCCAATCAACAACTGGTGATGACACAATGAAAAACAAATCCCAAAGGCCACCGGCTGTAACTGTTTAGCATACTTCATCTTAGCTTCTTGTTGAGAAAATCTTATTTGATCTTATCTAAACTACACCTGGCCTATGTTACCTTAACAATTTTTATCTTAATTTAGTTTTGTTTTTTTTTTAACCTGAGCCAACATTTTACATAACTTTTTTTGCTTACTTTACATTAGCTTTTCTTATATTATCTCCACTTAGCCTCTTTTACCTTAGCCTTTGAACTTATCTATACTTCTTAATTATTTTGTGTTGTTATGTTTACATGAGCTTTGTGTATCCTATCTAGCAGAACTTCTACCAGGTGCAGACTCAATGCAGCCATGTTGCAGCTTCTTCCTCACTGTCTCAGACGTGCATTCCAGATCCCATTTGAGACGTCCATGGCGAGTCTGCATCCGGGAGATGTTGTTCTGATACAGGAAAAAAGCTTGGATCTTCCACTTACAATTGGACGATATCCAGATGTGCATCTCGTAAATTTTGTACTTCAGTCTCAGAGGACTTCTGGCATTTGCTGTTGCTTATGTGGGATTTTATAATCTAAGTAAAATTAAGTTTTTTTAAATGCAATTTTTTTTTATTTCCAGTGAATATCTCGGTTTCAGTATTGTAAATTTATGCAATTAATCATGGAAAATAAAAAAATAAAAAGATGCCTGCAAATTTATGACCTTTGACCATCAGAGAATATCTATTTATTTTCTTGTAAATATGTTAAATTTATCTAAAACATTTTTGCCACGAATTTACCACATTACAATTTCTTTTTCATTTACCTACAATAGCTCTAAAATTTGTAGCCCTGACACCATATACTTTACAAGGAAACTTTTTTACATCAAGGATCACTTTTCTTTTTTTCACAACATGAAATTTTGAATTTTCTGTGTTACATAAAGTGATAGGGTAAGTAATTAGTTCATGCAATATGTTGCCTGTAAACCTTTTGCTCAGAATTAGTAGGTTAAAACAGTAGGTTAAAACATAATCCTCATGGCATTACATTTTCTAGGGGACACACTTGGCTTGAGAAACCATCTTGTGTTTGAAATTTTTCACAGCTGAATTATAAACAGAAAAGGACAAGCCATGGTAATTTTTAATTAGAATTTAAAATTAAGTGGGTGTGATACTGTTCTTCTTTGTCACTGCATTTTGCACACAAAAATGAAACAGCCTTACTGTGTTACTTGGCGGGGAGCTTTGGATAGCTGCTGTTTCGCATGTACAGAAACACAGAACTGTACAATAACTGGTCATTTTACTTGAAACACTTTCACATTTGAGGTTTATAGAAAATACATAGGCTGTTTTTTGTAAAAAAAAGAAAAATAGCTTTAAAGCAGACTTTTGGTGATCCAATTGCATGCTCTTTGCACTGTTGATGACGGGACTCTTCAACCACCACACTCTCCAAATGTTTTGCACTTGTTTTCTAAAGGAGAATAAGTTAGTGCAAAACCTGTGGGTGGTCGCAGGCAAGAGATGAGGCATTAACACATGCCAGGCAGCTCCAAGCTGAGTGGGACCCAAGATCTTTGTCCTTCAGGCTGTTAAAAAGAAATAAATGTGACTCAGGCGCATACTTGGTGGATGCAAAAATGTAAAGAGCTTCTTGTAATCAACAGGATTAGCAATGTGAGTAATGTCATTTGGAAAAGAGTGAGTTATGTCATAGCCAGGGATTTTTAATCACGTCTGTGCACAAAAATCTCCTTTTTTTGATATGGTTAAGTTTAAATACTGAGATAAGTTGTTAGGGTCAACTGGACAAGTGTGACTCATTAAAATATCACAAAGTGTGGCATTATTAACTGATTGACTCCTTGTGAGACATGTGACTCTACTACAGCACAAGAATATCAGTAATGATCACTATTTAATCCACTGTATGTGATCAACGCCAAAGTTTCCTGGCACAAACTAAAATTGCAATCATTTAACAGCCGTTGCACTCATTCACGTTCTACCGCAGGCATATACCTCAAAACTGTTGTATCTGTGTTTACTCCAACTGTAGTAGATAAACCCAAATAATTTATATGTTCCTTCTCTGACAAAAGAAAGTGCTTATTGTCTAGCAAATCTGTCTGAACACTATTTTTGACAGTAGCCGTTATCACCATATGGTACATTAATATTGCCGCAAAAATGAGACCCTTTTAAAGGCACTTTTGGTCGATCATAAAACATCAGTTGGGTAAGGCTTCTACTCTTGAAGCCATTTTAATGGAACCAAAGTATTATTTGTTTTACAACAAAAGTGTTTGATAATGTCAAGTCACAATCCTCTTGTTGGTCTCATTCTCTATCTCTTCTTCTTGGAAATTATTCCAATGCTGATGGTCTCTGTAATCAAGTACAGTGGCCACACAACTTGTCTTCAAAACATAACACCATTGATCCATTATGCTGGCTGGCCAATACAATACATGACTGTTTTGGCTTATTGAACTCCTCCATTGGTTGTTTTTCTCTGGTTGACAATGTGGCAGTCTGACATCAATACTATGTAGGGGGTAATCTTCTTCAGTCTTAGAGTGAACCAAATGGCAAATCTATAGAATCTAAAATATTAAAGTCATGCTGCATCAAAGTTTGCATTGGTTTACACTGATGTACAGTACATGTAATTAGGAAAAGATTTCCACACAATTTTCTAAGGCAATTGAGGCACTTAGTCATTACCAAGAGTGCCTTGCTATTAGCATTTAGTCTAAGTACATTTACCTGCTTATCTTATTTTGCAGTTTGCAGCTGGAAGACATATTGTTAAGTGTGGGATGTAACCCAATAGTTAAGGGGATTTCCATTTATTTTGTTAATGGTACTATTCGCTTTGAGGGTCTATGTGAAGTGGGACATGACAGGACTCTAATTGGAGCTGAATTCAGGACATGTATAACTCATTAGGGCAGGAAATACAACAAGTTGTCAAATTGAACGGTTCAATTCATTAGAAATGTTGACGTGAATTGGTTGGAAATTGCTCCTCTGACTAAATACAGAGATTCTACTTGACTTTACCATCATGCTTCAAGCCATCAATAGTAATTTTGTTTTGGGAATATACTTTTGTTAAATACTCCCTGTAAACTAGCTGCCATTGTTCAATTCATTAATTTTTGTATAGATACTGTCGGTCAAATTTAGTGGTATCAGCATGTTAACATTTATGTTTTCTGGGACATAAAAAAGTAAGTAAGCAGCAAACCAAGACATCTGTGGTCTGATCCTGAGAACCAAAAAAACAGGAAGCATCTCACTGAGGCCAAAAGCAAAGTTATCAAATGCTCATAGTAGGTAAATAAAATGCTTTTTGAAATTTTTCATAATGGTGCCGTTTGGCGAAACGCAGAAGAGAAATACAGCAGGGCACAGATGGGCCATGGCCTATATCTGTAACCATCCAGAACAAAGTACCAGGTTCCTAAGTAGGTTTATTGGCCTCAATTAATCAGAGTTATTACATAAAGACCCCTTTCACATTCATGCTCTTATGAAACTTGGCAACAATTAATTTTCAGAGCAAAGTAATATCAAACATGTTTGATTAAGTCTGCAGGGGGTAATTATGGTGTGAATAGCATTAAGTATTTGGTTAGGTGTACAGGTTGTAGGTTAGGCTTCTGACTGTGCTCTCTATTTCTACTTTTGCATTATTGATTTAGTTACTAAGCTCCATAGTTTATGCAACAGGACATTTCTTGTCTGTTATTTGCAAGACATTTAAGACACCAACCTTGAAAAAAGTCTGTATTTTGGCACAACAAATTGACAGTGTTTATAATGGACACTTAATATCTGGAGCAGTGAGTTTTTGGTTGTTTTTTGCTCGTGTTTATTTGATTTTAGAGATCTAAAGAAAGTAAAAATGTAGCACAAATGCAACATGTTTCCAACTATCCAATTGAATCTCTTGCAATGGTCTTAGTAATGTGGTTGAAAAATTGTTATGTTACGTGTTAAGATGAGACAGCCAATCCTGACGACTAAAAGGTGAAATTTAAAATGTATATTTATTTCCATGCAAAAAGGGACAATGACTAGACGATCTGAAATAGCCTTAAAAAAGTCCACAGATATCAGGTTTTTGAAGGGAATCTTTGAAAAGGATGCAAAAAGTCTATTTGTGGTACTAAGTCATTCATTTATTCATTCACTTCTCACACGTGCCTAATCCTTAAATGGCAATTGGATGCTGTTGCAAAACTCTAGTGGTCCATGTGGGGTACATCCTTGACATGACCAGTCCAGGACAGGACAAAAGAGACATTTACAACAATTTGCAACACACACACACAGACAACCAAGGGCAAATAAAATATCCAGGTTGCTCAAATGCCCACAAAGGGCATGCAAACTCCACACAGAAAGGACTTGGTGTTGTTGACCCCAGGACTTTCTTGCTATAATGCACAAACCACTGCGCTACCACATACAATCACTGCAATGAACATATAAAAGAAAATATACCAAAAAAAAAACTCTTGAAGTTCCAAAGATCTTTAAGAAAAGTTTAACTAATCCCACACTGGTTTTTATCTAAATTTTACCGAAGATGGGCTCAAGAGTTTCACATAAACGTGTAGACCTCTGTGTTTTTTATAGAAGGTTGCTAATATTAGTCTTTTTCTAAGCCTTATGAAAGAAAACATATCGGTCTAAAGCCCTTTTAATTGCCAGAAACACCTCAATTTTCAGTCACAACCACTCTCAATTATATAGCAAAAGTTAAGTACCCAATGGCGAAATGACCATTACCCGATTACACCATCCTTACACCAGTTACTCAGATTTATAATTATTATACCATTTAAAGTGTTAATAATGCTTTTTGTAAAGTTTAATTATCATTAACAGATAATGCTTACAGTGCCTTGCGAAAGTACTCGGCCCCCTTGAACTGGTCAACCTCTTGCCACATTTCAAGCTTCAAACATAAAGATATAAAATTCTAATTTTTTCGGAGGAATCTACAACAAGTGGGACACAATCTGAAGTGGAATGAAATTTATTGGATGTGTCAAACTTTTTTATATATTTTTTTTATATTTTTTTATTATATTATATTATATATTATACTTATTTATATTTTACAGTAAAGGACAACCCAACAAAGAAGTGACAAAAACAGGAACTTAAATATAACTGAGGTGAAAAGAATTACATGAAAAACAGGTGAGTGCACTTAACAGAAACACTAACAGGTGTGTATCATTACACCAGGTGGTCGAGGTTTTTGTGAGGATTAATGTACTGATGTTATACACATTTCTCAGATAATTTAGATCTAATAAAAACAAGTAGTGTAACTGTATAAAAGGTAAACATTCTCAAATAACATTTTGCTATTGTTTTAGTGAAAAAGTATTATGGTTATGAAGTATTCTTATATTGTTAACTTTGATTTTTTTTTTTTTTTTTTGTACGGCCTCTTGTTTGACCAGAAAGCTTGGCAATAATTTAAAAAGCCATCTGGCTATTTGTATTTTCACTTTTGCCACCTAAAGAGCAGCCCTGCTATGCTCGTCATTATTGTTAAAATGTTCCCATTTCTTCTAAAGCATAATGGGTATTATTTTGACCTCCACAGGTTGTAAATGTAGTTTTCTTTCTTTGAAATGTCAGCTTCTAGTCAGTGCATGTGAGGGAGCACCAACGGCCAGACACCGTGGGATTACAAATGACAGGCTTCAGAGGGGAGAAGTCAACCAAGAGTCGACGGGTCACTGGATGAAACATGCAGCAGGATGAAAGAGATGCCCTCACAACAAGAGAACAAGGACAGAAAGGGAAAGCGAATGTGAGGGGTTTAGAGGGGTAGGTGGTGGTGAAAAACAGAGCAGTAAAGTCGACACACAGAGAAAACATGATGCTTCCCTGCATCCTGGTGTGATGGACGGTGCCCACCAACTAATAAATCAGTGTTGGTGAAACGGCAGGATGCTGAGAAGGGTATTTGAAGCGACGCTATCCTAAGCTCTCGGTTGCTGAGAGGAGAGACGTGTCAAGAATGTCGAAGCAGGAGGGAGTTGGCCTAATTTGGCCCACTTGATAAAAAATGGACAGGAAAGTGCTTAGTTGGCTTGCCCTTCCCTTTACTCCACCACTGCTCCTCCTCCTAATTTCCTCTTCTTAGTCAGACCACCTCCCTTCTTTATAACTTCCACACACCTTTTGTGTTTCCTTGAGTTGTGTGCTTTGATCTTCATTGCTCACAAAAATCAGCTTTTCTCAGATTAACACAGGTGTGATTAAACTTGATGGGAAGGCCTGATTTTTGAACATTATTAATTTGTAGACCTATATCATTGCTATTTTTAATATTCTACAGGCATATAACAAACACACAAAGTTTGAAAGGGCTCCCATTCTTTTGGCAAATGAAACCTCCTACTTTCATTATCAAGAACCTCCTACTTTCATTATCAACTCTCCTCCCAAATACTAAATATATGGAATGTTTGATCCCAAAAAGCTATAAATATAAAAGTTATAACTATTCTTGCACATTAAATTAGGTTTTTCTTCTGTCCAGCCTCCTAAATTGTCTCGCAACTCAACAGATCTTTTTGACTTGACGTTGTAACAGAAGACAAAGATTATGGAGGTTGGGGACTGGTTGAAGTCTCAAAAATAACAAAACATTGAGTTTACCATTTTTGCGACTTATAATATTTTATTATTTTCTTGGAAAAAAAAACAAAAACTTTTTATGTTAAACTCTTTGTATCTGCATGCCTGCCAACATAAAGAGATACATTAGTCATCTTGATAATAAAGGTATCTTACTTTGCATTTGCACAATTACAGTCAACTGTATGATAGCAAGACAGCCATAGTAGGGATTCCACAAATGCTTCACATTACAAGCAAACTTTGTGAAGCTCTATTAATCTTTAAATCCCAAAGCTATAAAACATTGGGCTACTTTATCCTGCAGGTTTCAGATGTAGTTTGGTTATGGTATATATTAAAGATAGCAGGAGAGATGTATGGCTTTTAGTTATTTGGTAAAGTTTGAATATAAATAATCAGTGTAAATTCTTACACTGATTATTAGTTTCCAAACTAATAATCAAATCAAGCACAAATTGTACTGATCAGAAGCAATAGATAGATTTGACTTTAGTACTTTACGCCTATGAGAATGGTTTTTAAAGCTAACCTCTACCTTGCTCTCAGAAAAAAAAATATTAAACACTTTCTTTGCTAAACAATATTAGTTGTGCCAGTAAAAATACAAGAATTCTGAATTGTTTCTATAGATTAAATCAAAAGTTATCAGGGAATTGCTGTGGCCAATCATAAGAAGGCTAGTGTTAGAACTGCAACAAAAGAAGTTAGAAAATACAACAGTTTAGCAGAACAATCTAAAAAAAAACTAGTATTAACACATCAGAACAGTTAGTGGTTGCAGTAAATTAGAGAAATACGAGTTCAATACTTTGGGAATGTGTGACCAGTGTTCAGAATTTTACAATTACTTAAAAAACAGATTATGGATGTAAATGTGTGTAATTAGCATTATTGGATTGAAATTGACTTCACATGGTAAAGGACCTACAAATTCACACATTAATTTTGCTCACTATGGATTATTACCAGTTCTCTGAATAACTTAATTTCTTTGTGGTTGAGACTGGCTCATCTAATATTTCAGGTTGCTTGCCACACTGGAAAAAAAAGGTCAGGGGCTCCACCTGACTTTTAATGATCATGTGCCAAATTAAGGGAAATGTCAAAGACATTTCATGGTACCACTTGTGTCTTGCTCTTTGGAGAAATTGGCTGGAATCTAGATATTTGATTGAACAAACAGTTTTAACCTTGCTGTTTTTGATAAAATTAAAGTAGTATATTTCTATAGCCTTTCTACAGAAATGAGCTACATAGGGAATGCCACTATGACAACCAAAGTTCTTTGCAACACTTTCATTAAAGAACATACTATAAACAAAAACATAGAGAAAATCATATACATTTTATTACCAACCATGCCCATGAAGCACTGCTTTATTTGTGTTATTTCAGCCATATAGGAGGCATCAAACAGCAGCAGCTGCACTCAAGCTTCCTGAGGCGAGATATTTTTTTTTATTTCCTTTACCTGCCACCGCCAACCACCATTGTGAAGTTGTTGATAGCTTGACTTTCTGTTTGTGTGCCTGTGTGTGCTGAGGGTAGTGCGCACAGTGGGTAACTCGCAATGGTCTCACAGTGAGCCATTACTTTTGTGGCTGTGATGTATCTTTGAGAAATTTGCTCTCTTTTTTTACGCACTTTTACTTGGATGCCCACACACACACAGAGGTTCTCAAACCAACCCAGGGCTCCGATCATCCATCTCAACTTGACACCCCCAAGCAGTGATGTTTTCCTTTGGTGCCGATGGCGTGGGGTATAATTCACCAACTGATAGAGTTCACTCCCTCTCCCCTCTTCTATCCCCTCACTCGATCAACCTCGGTCGCGTCTTCCTTCTGTTCATCTCTGTCAAGCTTGATCTCTCTTTCAACCCCTGCTGACTCCCTGTCTTTGTTTCATTCTTCACTCCTTTTGATGGATGACACCTGCAGAAAGCCTTTTGCCTCACGACCATGTATATGTAGCAGAAATGTAAATATAGAGGCTGTAAACATGATGACTAAATGTCAGGCTTTTGTTAGACTTTCTGCATTCAACACTTTGCAATGACATTTAAGAAAACAATGTGCACTAAAGAGGAGGTAGAGAGGGCAATTTCATCCACAGTACCATCAGCAGTCGAGAGTCGAGTCAGATCATAAATAAAGCAAAACTGACTTCTTCTTGATATGTTTTCACAGTTCTCTTCAGTTCCTGATCATGTAAAACCCTTTACCTGGAAATCCATCTAAGGATATCTATAACCATCTATTATTTCATGTAACAACTCTTGCATACCTTTGGTGTACCATGTTGCAGCCTTGTCAAAGGCAAAAATGTGCATAATATACTGGTACATTTGGTAATAAATTCCAAATTCTAAATGAATGCATTTTTGTGATCCGGTTTATTATTTCAGCACAAAGAACACCAAAAAATGAGTTCTTTAATCAGTCACTAATTTAATAGTTAATTGTCCATTGAATGCTAACATTTTCTCGACTGATTAAACCATCCATTGTCATGTTGTGTTGTTGGTTAGGTGAAGGACCAAAGCACAGACAGTATCATGCGATGAGCTGATGATGAATTTTAATGATCATAAGAGAAGTTACAGGAAACCACAAAAGGAGAACAAGATGTGGAGCATGGGCAGAATAACATGTAGTACAAAGGGAGGAACAGACAGGCAACTGTAAATAATGGGTAGAAATGGGCATACTAATGGGAGGATCCAGCAGAGAACAATGAAAACCAGATAGCTTATATGCTGAGGGAATTGTGGTGAATGACGTTGGATGTTGGTGTGTTAATCAGGAGACATTATGGAACAGTTGATCCAGAAGGTAAGCAGACGGACTGAGGAAGGGAAATTAATTAACACAGAAAAGCTGAACTAACACAAAAAGAAACACCAAACGAAGGTGGAAAGACAAATACTAACCTAAGGGGAATAAAGTAGAATAACTAGAATACACAAACAACAGAACAGAAGAAATAAGTAAGGAAGTAAACCAAAAGCAATGAACCACCAGGGCATGATCACAGCACAAAATAAATCACAGAGAAATTGAGAAATTGATGAAAACTGAGACACTAAAGAAACCCAAAACCTTAACACCTAAGGATCATGACATCTGTACTGATTGAACCTTTGAAATCCAAATTCTGTGACAACAAAAGACTGGTTTTGTGTGACTCTAAAAGACATATTTTGAATAATAAACTACAGTTATGATTATTTTTTAACTTTTCTGCAAGCCAATTTTCTTTGTCTGTTTTCTCTGAGCATTTGTTTTGTAAAGGGCAAAGTAAAAAAAAAAAAGAGACCACCACAACAAATGACTTTTCAGTCTTTATCAGACAAATACAGCTGAAAGAACCAGGTTTATGCGTTTTCTCTAACATGTACTATGGGAGATACAAAGCCACAGCAATAATACCTTTTGTAATATTGTTGTCTGTACAATCATAGCTTAAATAATATGTCAGTTAAAATGGATTTAAACTGTATTCTGGGCTATGTTCCTTTGTTGACGGGTTTCATAGTGCAAAACATTTATAAATGTCAACCTTGACTAACCCTGAAAACATGATACCTAAACAGACGCAGTATACAGTGCCTTCTAAAGATATACCCCTTTAACTGTTTCTCATTGGCAAATGAAAACCACACAATTCAATATGTTTAACTAGTTTTGATAGATAGGTTTCAAAATGTTTGACAAAGGAAAACCTGCAACCTGTTAATTCAATTTTCATGTAAATACAGCTGTCCCTTTAAGGTCTAAGGTTTTTGTTTTTGTGAAAAATAAAATAAACAGAATCATGAAGATCAATGGGCACACCAGACAGATGAGGGTTTAGTATGGGAAGAAACTTGTGCCATCAGAAACTGAATTTGAATTGCTCAAACTGAATCTGTATTTGTGTAATTTGAAATTAAATGCATTGGTTTGAAAATGAATTTCACTAAAATTAATCTGAATATAATGGTTTAAAACTGAATTTGTTTGTTTGAAAATTGCTTTGTTTTGTATTGAAAATTCAGTTTGATTACTTTCACTTTCAGGTCTGAAATTCAGTTTTAGTTCCAAAATTCAGTTTTTTGTGTCACACATCCGGGTCCTTGAAGCCACAGATTTACTGATTCACGGATGTCATTCACTATTGCTATGTCCAAATTCAGGACTGCATCCTTTGAAGAACGCATTTGTAGGCCGATAACATCCTGGATGAGGCGCTGAATGCTGTCCAATCTCCAAGGTTCCAACAAATGCGTCCTTTTCCCCAGATTTGAAGGATGGGTCTGGTGTATCCTCCGTGTCCCAACCTATCCCATGATTCATTGCGGGTTAAAGTAGATTGTTCAAATGGAAGTAGCAAAGGCCGGAGGAGAGGGAAAAGTTGTGAATAAAATTGGATACATTGCGCATTCTGTGAAACAACTAAACTTTTACAATGTTTTTAGACGAGAATGTAGTTGTGTAAACCTAAAATATCTGACCAGTTTATCAAGATATCGCTTAATTGCACAAATGCGCCGATGTGTTCGTCCACTGCCCCAGCAGCCGGCTCACCTCGCCAGCTGTCAGCTGACCGGGTGGTTGAGGTGCGCTAAACCCCGAGAGAAGCTGACTCCCGGCACATTGTTTTCAAAATCCCGCTGGGTTTCTCCAATGGGTGGAAGTTAAACAGATATAATTCAGTCAGATGAAATCTAATATTAATGTTTGGTTTATTTATTATAAAAATAATAAATATTATTATTATACTCTGATTTAAACTGATTTAAACTTTGTTCCTAAAGTTAATATGTTAGTGTTTAAGTTGTTGAAAGCTTTACAAATAAATTAAACAAATGGTATTTGTCATCAATGTATTTTATCTAGTGTTAGATTTTTATATCTATGAACACAAAAAATTTTTTTTACAATTTAAATGGCTGAATAATGAACATAAATCAATAACATTTTAAAACAAAACAGCATTATAAGCCATCAACAATATGTAAAAGGGTAAATAAGAACCGTGTAGTTATTTACAGTGGAGACAATGGTATTAACCTTCAGGCTCCATTTGTTCGGCTTCAAAGCTCTGCGCTTCACGCTAACACAGTGGCTAGGCAACAGAAGTTAGGCTGAGGTAAGGGCAAGAGAAACGCAGACCGACGTAACACCGGCGGCACACTATGCTAATCTGACATGTTTAGCTAATAGCTACAGGTAGCATAAGTGTTACTGTTTGACAATTATTTGTTTACGTGACGCTTCTTATAGATGTTCATTTGACTTGGTGATTGACATCCGCCAAGCTCATGTATGCTGCACTGCTCCAGCTCAACATGACGTAAAGGAAGTTTAACCTGATGTGAAACGTAAATCAATAAATCTGTGTTTGATTAATCTGTGGCTATCCTCAAGGACCCGGATGTGTGACACAAAAATCAGAATTTTGGAACTGAAATTGAATTACAGACCTGAAAGTGAAAGTAGTCAAACTGAATTTTTAATACAACGAAATACATTTTAAAAGCAATTGAATTCAGTTTCAAACCATAACATTTTTTTTAGTTTAGTGAAATTCATTTTCAAACCAATGCATTTCATTTCAAACTAGAAAGCAAAATTTCGGAAGAAATTTAGACGGGGCCTGCCTCTTGGTGCGTAACACTAGATTTAGCTATTTAAAAATAATTATGTATGCAATTGTCACCTTAAAAAAATACTAGTAACTGTGGAAGACACTGAGGCTTTTATTTTGAAAGTTTCAGTGAGTCTTATTTTAAAAGGCCAGGTCCTATTTTCAACACTGGCTTAGCTCCAACATTAGTGTGAAGCCCAGTCCTGAATTATCTATTGTTTAAAATGCAAAGGCTTTTATTTTGTAGAGCATGTTTTGTCTTATTTTGAACTCCAGCATGGTTTTGTNATCTCAAGTCTGGGTTATTTCATTAGTCATATAGAACCTGCTTGCTCGGCTGAAATCATTGTGTATGCTGTTATCAGCTTTAAAAAAATCATTTGTAAATATGGAAGGTTGATGTTCAGTGTGAAAAAGGCTTTTATTTTGTAGAGTATGTGTAGGTTCTTATTTTGAAAATCTAGTGTGGTTGTCAGCTATGTCTTACTTATTGTGATCACTCATGGAAGCTTCTGGCCTGAGCTCAGCCTCAGAGCCACTCTCTGTCAGAGGTTACTTGAGTTCACTGGCAGCTGTGTTCTGTTGCTATGGTAATTAATGAGCGTCCAACAGCTGCTGTTTCTCACTCACGCAGCACCTCACTCTGTGTCCTGCCCCTGGCCTGGCTTTATAACATGGAGGCACAAGCTCCCGAATTACTGCCCATAAACTTGGAAACCGTAGGGCTATCAACGTCATTCTTGGACCGTTTGTCTCAGAACGGACAGGGGAACGAGAATATTAACACATTTTTGTTGAAAATATTATAATAAACGCACAACACTAGGTGAAAAAAAGGGAAAAATGGAGAAAAAACACAAAAATGCCTGAACATGCTCTCGAACAACATCTAATAACTTGAAAACTATAAGGGCTATCGATTTGTGCACCATATGAATCAGCAGGCCTTACTGAACAACCATGGAGCTTTTCAAATTTCTACAACAATCTGTCTGGGAGGTGTGAACCTGTGAAAAAGTGGATCATTTTGACCTTTTTTAACCTGACTAAAGACCTGGATTTTTCACTCTCAAACAAATGTACTTCACGAGAAAACGGTGAAAGGTATCCAAAAAATCTTTGGACCGTCAGTATCAGCAGGCATCGGTGAACAATCCTGGAGATTTTCATGTGTCAACAATAATCCGTGTAGGAGATGTGACAGTGTAAAAAAGCCTGATTCCGAAATTGTTTTATTTTATTTTTTAGGAAGGGCAGATTTGGTACTCTAAAACAAACCAATTTTATGACAAAACGGTAAAAGATGTCAAAATAATTCCTTCACTGTGAGTGCCAGCAAGGTCTGAAGATTAATTGGTGCAACGCTCATATCTGTACATCGAACGGTTTAGGAGAGGCAACGATTTGAACACATGTGAATTTAATGATTTCTTGCTCTAAGGATTTTTTTCTCAAATTCCTATAGGTGGCCCATTCATTGTGTTGCTTTGGGGCGTGTTGCCAGAAAATTGTTAGTCCCACGTCAATGAGGGTGAAATTTTCTTAATCGTGAAAGAGAATCCAACGTTTTGATATAATTTGTGTCAGTGGAGTGAGGAGAGTTTGTTCGTTCTTTCTCAGGTTATTCAAAAACCTAGAGTGTACACTCTAGCAACTAACGAATTCTGCCATTGACTTACCTTATAAAATCAAAAACGTCAAAAATCTTGCGTTGAATCGCGATTGTAGAAGAACCGCAACAGATATGAAAAAGCTGAATTATTTGAAGATAGCTTAATGTCTTGTGAACATTTTAAAAGTTGAATGGGGTTTCTAGCTGAAAGTATGTAGAAGTAGTAAGCTGTGAAAGAGCACAAAGTTTTAGCTGAATTTTGCGGAATTTTTAAGATTTTCCATTCATTTCAATGGGCCAAAAAGATACAGATAATAATAAAGAGAAACAGGATCTTCAGCATTCACACAATCAATGGATATGGAAGTGGAGTGTAATGCCCCTTAGCATGGTGTGACAACTTGCTAAAATTGGCTATGGTAGTATCAATTTAATAGGTACTTTCATCATAATCATCCAAAATATGTTCAATCATAATTTGTGATGATTCAAGTGGGCCCAGCCTGGAATGGCTCTAGAAATGCAATCTGAAACTGAATCTTTGTCATATTTTCCAGTACAGGATTTAGCATGGCATTAGACAGGAAACCTGAATGCACATCACCTCAGTGATTCTTGTAAGCATAGCACCTATGATACATAAAATACCAGTGTGCAAATAAAGCACTGTCTTTTGACTATATTCAGTAAGGTTGTTTTGAAGCTTGTGCGCTGCAACTGCACACCAGCAGGATCCGTTTTCTGTTTCATTTACAATGAAATGTGGAGAAAAAAATCTTGGCTGAGAACGGCCCTCAGCTTAAATCCGGAAATAGATTACAATGAGGGGACAGTGTTATATCAATGTAATAACAATGCTGTAAACATGTAAAACAAAACTGGCTTTAGGTTGCCTTTCCGCAGCCAGGTATGTGTTGTATGTTTTAGGGGAGTGGTGACCTAGTGGTTAGAGAGCAGGGCATTTGCGTCCCGGAGAGGCTGCAAGTACCCTGATTTGAATCCCACAGCCTGCCATTCTGGGTCCCTGAGCAAGACCCTTACCCCCAGATTCCACATCCTCCGCTTCTGTACGTGTCTGTTCCGTTCCAGACCGCCTCTGAGTCCGTGAAAAGCAACGCCTACTACATCCTCTGTAACTCCCTCGAGCTCCGCTCCAAGTTCCTTGGAGCCCGAAGAGAGCATGTGTGAGAGGTACGAGTTAGAAAGTTTAAGCCTTTCAGAATAAAATATAAACATGTTGATCTATATAGACATTGTTTTCCGGGTACCACCAAAATATAGACCATAAAAAAGCTAATGCAGTTAAGTTTAGCCATTGTTTATTTAGCATCGTAATTAAATGCAGGATGCAAATGTATCTCTGTTTCTCCATTGTGAGATCAATAAAGTCTATATCATTATTATTGTTATTCTTATTATTTGATGCCCTGGGGTAAACAAACTGATAAACAAAAGAAGGCTGTGTCCCTACACAGCCATGGCTTTCCCTCTGTTGGAGGAGCCGCTTAGTGTCAGGGTACATAATCTACATATGAACGTCCCAAAGAGTTGAGTTCTGGAGAAAAAAAAACGTGCCTCATGAGAGCCTGGCCCTTTACCAGGGAGTTCAGGCAAAGCAAAGAAAGAAACAGAAGTTTGACCGTTTAACATTATTGAACATTATTGTGTGAAAAACCACACAACACATAGCTTGAAAACTAAAGATGCTCGACTCAACCCTTATATTAAACAGATATCGACGTAGAATTCACTCTCTGGAAGACAAAATATCTACTTTCTCTGCGTTAAGCTATTTTATTGTAAATAATGATTTTACCGTATAAAATCTACCCTTACAACAAACCATCTTCTGCATCCAGTTCACATGACACAGAGACACAATAGTAGGGGTTAGTCTACAGCAGGGGTGTCAAACTCCAGTCCACCAGGGCTGGTATCCTGCAACCTTTTGATGTGTCCCAAGTCAAACACACCTGAATCAAGGGACTGAATCACCTCCTCATGCACTCGAGTTCTACAGAGTCCTGCTAATGACCTATTGATGCGATTCAGGTGTGTTGACATATCTAAAGGTTGCAGGATGCTGACTCTAGAGGCCTGAAGTTTGGCTCCTGTGGTATACTGCTAATGTACTCAAAGTAGGACTACTTGTGTTTTCATCAGCATCTGTTCTTCAGTGGGCTTTATTTGTATTCCATACAGCTGCAGATAATTCCCTGAACTAGAGAAGCCCACACAGTTTCCAGATGATCATGAGACATGAAGGTGGGTCCTAAATAGAACCTAGATAAACTGGAATGTCCAGATTTGATTTTCCTGTATCAACCGTATATGCAACCAGGACCTAAAAAAAGCAACCGCATTGCCCACCATGACTGCAAAGAATGATCGGAAAAATTGGTTCAGAACCCGCTAACCTCAACATGACTGCAGATGAAAAATGATCCAAGATCCGTTTTAAAAGCACCTTAAACAAAGATGAGTGCCATAGCAACTGAATGAGCAAGACACCGTGGGGAGCGATCTGCTGCCTGCAACATCCTTCAGCATGACCGGTTTGGCAGTGGGTCAGTAATGGTGTGGGGTGGCATTTCTTTGGAGGGCCGCATGGGCAGAGGTAGCCTGACTGGCATTAGGTACCAAGATGAGATCCTCAGACCCCTTGAGACCATATGCTGGTGCGGTTGGCCCTGGGTTCCTCCTAATGCAGGACAATGCTAGACCTCATGTGGCTGGAGTGTGTCAGCAGTCCTGCAAGATGAAGACATTGAAGCTATGGACTGGCCCGCCCATTTCCTCAGACCTGAATCCGATTGAGCACATCTGGGACATCATGTCTCGCTCCATCCACCAACGTCATGTTGCACCACAGACTGTCTAGGGGTTGGCGGATGCTTTAGTCCAGGTCTGGGAGGAGATCCCTCAGGAGACCATCCGCCGTCTCATCAGGAGCATGTCCAGGCGTTGTAGGGAGGTCATACAGGCACGTGGAGGCCACACACAATACTGAGCCTCATTTTGACTTGTTTTAAGGACATTACATCAAAGTTGGATCAGCCTGTAGTGTGTTTTTCCACTTTAATTTTGTGTGTGACTCCAAATCCAGGCCTCCATTGGTTAATAAATTTGATTTCCATTGATGATTTTTGTGTGATTTTGTTGTCAGCACATTCAACTTTGTACAGAACAAAGTATTCAATGAGAATATTTCATTCATTCAGATCTAGGATGTGTTATTTGAGTGTTCCCTTTATTTTTTTGAGCAGTGTAGTTTAAGTTCTGAAGACGATCACTATCCTGGTCTGTTTGTTTCAGCCTCTCATTAGCATCCACCGTGGCTTCTGGATCATCCTTCAGACTTTAACACAATCATTAAAGGCTGAGCTCCCTGCAGGAGATGAGCTTCCTGTGTCGAAGCTTTTTTCCTTAAATAAAAAGTCTGTTTGACACGATGAACATGCTTCAGAATGTTCTTCCTAAAAACGGGATATTTTGGTAAAATCCTGCAATGGAAATTTAGATTTATTTTATCCTGTTTGTTTTATAATAGTGTTGCTGTTTAGAGGGAAAGACACCCCTGGGATTTAATTTTATTCTAGTTTACACTTTTCTAAAATCTTTCCTACTGCCCTGCGCAAGCTAAGGACACTTTATCCAGCTAATATCTTATTATTATTTTTGGGACTCTATAAAGAACAGAAATATATTGGAAGAGAATTATTATTTTTTCCAAATAACAATATGAGACTCAAATAATCAAATTCTCCAAATAAGTTGTAGCAGAAGTTAGTGCTATAGATTTTCTTTGAAGAGAATCTTATACCAGCCCGCAGCTACGGTAGACTGGTGTACAATTTAATTTGTTCAGCTTGGACCATAACAATCCAGCTAACGCTCCATGCCATAATTATATACCTCAACTCCTCCAAGAATGTAAATGTTTTTCTGTGAGTTTGAACTTAAATCTGCATGCAACCTGAGCCAGTTCTTAGCCAATCTTATAGACCAGTGCAGGACCTTCCCTTCTGCAGAAGCTCCGGGTTCAGCTCAACCAGCATCGTGTCGTTATGGGATGTAGAAGGCCATCTTATGTTTCTGTCCTGCCTTGTAGAGCAGCCATGTGTGTGGGGGCAGACTGAGGAGGCTGGTAGAATCTCTCTCTTCCTTTTATGTGTTGTGGAGGTTTGGTCAAGGAGATGGTGGACATGCTGTTCACACCAGACCCAAACTGTGTGTCGTCTTGTGTATGTTGGCTTTATAGCTACACATGTGAATGGGAAGAGAACATGTTGTTCTGTTACAGGCATGTGAAAACAAAAGTCATAGGATTAATTTAGATATGAAATCTTTTTTTAATACCACAAATTGACCACAGCTTCTTGAGGTCAAAGGTGATTACAGCATGTGTTGCACAATTATTTTGAAGATTTATTCACCAAAGCTACAGTGATAACATTAATGCAAATTGTAAATGGAATTCTTAACTAATATATTTTGTTATTGTTACACCAACATGAAGTGTGTTAGTAATGCATCTTCACATCCTCCTTTTCTTCAACATGTCTCTCTTCTTTTGCTTTGTCTCTAAAATGGCCTCTGTCTTAGTGTTCAACCTGCTGGTAATTTGAGCCTGGTAGTCATAGCCACAGAAGTAAATAAGGAAGTAAAGGAGATGGAAGGTTGTAGAGGGAAAGAAGATAAACAGATGCTGTTCTGCTTTTTATGGTATTTACCTCCTTAACCCCTTCTGTCTTCTATATTTCAAAATGGAATTTCCTTTTCAGTAAGATGCCAAAATGATGGCTAATTATCTGTTCTTCTTCAGATACTCAGCATGCAGTGCTTTTATGTTGGTCTGGCTCAGCTATATAGTCCACACACACAATGACCGAATGCATGGCACTCAAATAATTAGTTAACATTTAAAGCAGTCCAAGCAGTTCTTTATTGCATGTAATGATACATTTGTGATATATTGTGCAGCCCTGCATGGAATATTCCAGCTACTAAAATGTCACTGTTACATTTGCCAAGGTTACTGTTTGAATAAAAAGCCATAACATGTATACAGAGACCTTATTTGGGTGAGCCTATACATTCTCAGGGTTTTCTTGCATCATAAATACATTTGGAAAAATGTTATTTTCATTACTGCCTTTTGTTCTTCCTTGTTGTGAACCATCTGCTTGGTATGTAAATCACAGTGCTTCCAGTCGGCAGATTTATTGACACCTGAATGTGTGTACGCGTAATTAGGCCTGTATATGCAAAGTTTCATAAATGGCGTGTGAGCCTGCGAACATTTCTGCAGCCAAATCTTGTCATGGTTGCGTTGCTGCTGGAACATGATAGCGGCCCTCTTGGTATCCATGGGAGCACCACAGAAACGCCATGCATCCTTGTGCTGGTCATCCAGATGGCTCCCTCTCTCTGTCTCTTTGTGAACCTTGTTGTGAAAGACTGGCATTGCATTGTGGTGAATGTGATCAAACTTGTTTGTCAGCTATCATTTCCAAGTGCTTGGCCAGGGGACTGGCCGTTTTGTAAGGCTCAGCCTGTCAAAGAACAGTAATCCAGTTTTTTGTCTAAAGCTCTGTGTCTGTCTGAGCACAGCAGCAGAGGCAGCTTTCAGAGGATGAGAGGAGTTTGGGTCAGTGTTTCAGCAGCATACAGTCACATTACCAGAGGGCCAAGTTATTATTCATTTCTCCTGGTGTCTGGGAAGAAAGCGCCTCCTGCTGGTTCTCGTTGTTACTGCAGCAGAGTTATGGAAGTTCAGGTATTTTTTTCTGTTCTTTGAGCAGCTCGTCTTCCCTCTGTGTTTTGTTTGATGAATGAATACATTTCCCACTATAAGAATGGCCAGTTGTTGTTTAAACATGGAAAGAGAACAGCTCTTTTTGCATCATGAAGCTTTTATTGTCAGCATGAGTCAACGAATGCTTTTCTTGAGTTACTGAGGGAGGGGTTTCCTGTATAGAGGAAGCCGTGAGTAACGGGGCCATGAGAACTTTTATTGTAGCATTTGGGGGACCTGTTGTGTAGCAGGGTGCTTGTATATCTGAACAGTCCCAGTTCTTTGAATCAGTACAGAATGAATCCTCTTTGATGGGTCTTGACAGTTTTGTTTGTAGGCTTCAATCAACAGTTAGAAAAGGCATTATAACTTGATGCAATTTTGTAGTTAATATCTTTTTTATATGCAGTGGTTGGTTTCCTTCCAGCACACAGTTGAGTTTTTAATAAATGTGATAACTATCTGGTTTAAAAGCCAACTTCATCTTTGATGAATCATCTCATCTTTGTAGCTTTACATTGTGAGTCAGTCAGAAGCTGAAATACTCACCATGTATAACAAATGTGTTTTCATTTTTTATGATTTTATTAGGGCTGCACGGTGGCGCAGTTGGTAGCACTGTTGCCTTGCAGCAAGAAGGTCTTGGGTTCGATTCCCGGCCGGGGGTCTTTCTGCATGGAGTTTGCATGTTCTCCCCGTGCATGCGTGGGTTCTCACCGGGTACTCCAGCTTCCTCCCACAGTCCAAAGACATGCTGACCAATTAACCTAACTGTTAGGTTATTTGGTCACTCTAAAATTGCCCTTAGGTGTGTGAATGAGTGTGTGCATGGTTGTTTGTGTGTTGCTCCTGTGATGGACTGGCGACCTGTCCAGGGTGAACCCCGCCTCTCGCCCATAGACTGCTGGAGATAGGCACCAGCTTCCCCGCGACCCACTATGCAATAAGCGGTAGAAAATGACTGACTGATTTTATTAGCAAGCTTAAATGAACTTTAAGATAATATTAACTATACATATACATATTAACACATTAACTTTAGCTCATCATTCTCTGTGTAAGTTTAAAATGTTGAGGGGAAATTAATCTTGTTGCCTTTATCCATAGTTTTCAGCCCATATGTTTAACTTGTTTGAGCCACAAATTAATTTTTTTCCTTTGTTTGTTTCGACAATTATGGGTAGCTACTATAAACCGGGTAAAAACTAAAAATGCTAACTTTTTCTGTTTGAACAAATGTATAAGTGACACAAACAGAAGACACGCTGAATACACATGTACAGTGGTGAGAAAGTTTTCGCATGTTTGTCACACGTAAAAGTTTCAGATCAACAAACAATTGTAACTATCAGTCAAAGATAACACAAGTAAACACAGAAAGCAGTGTTTAAAAGAATGTGTTTATTATGAGGGGGAAAAGAATAGATGAATAGACAGACTCTGTCATTTACATACACAAAAACTACGTAAAATGAACGAAATGTCGTCACATTAGCTCTTATGAAATGAAATTTTAATGAACCTGAGACCTACAGCCAGGAGTAACTGTAAATCTGCAAATCAAGTTAACCAAAATACAAATAGAATGAACATAAAAGCACAAGAAAAATTTGCAAAACTTTTACTCCACAGTAAATTTCCAACATAAATAGTATTGCATTTTGTATTTTGCACAAGAACAGAAAACAGAATGAAGGTCAAACCTACGTGGTCCTGTGTGAAATGTGATTGCTCCTCCGTTGTAAAATAAGTTAGCTGTAGTGTATCACATTAATGGGAAGTGTAGTTCCACTTCTTTAGCCACACGCAGGCCTGATTACTTCCACAACTGCTCTCTATCGGTTAAATAGAACCTGCCTGACAAAGACCAAGACCAAAAGATCCTGAAAATTCAGATATGCTGCAATTCAAAAGAAAAAAACAAAAACAAAACAAAAAGAACAAATAACAAACTAAGTAATTAAGATCTGTCAGTCTGAAAAGATCAATAAAGCCTATAAGCCTATATGACTCCAACAAACCACAGTTGGTCGTTATTCCCAAATGGCAAAAACATGGAACAGTGGTGAACTATCACAGTAGTGGCCGGCCAACCGGCTAAAATGACCACAAGAGGTTAACAACTCGTCCAAGAGGTCACAAAAGACCCCAGAACAGCATTCAAAGAACTACAGGCCTTGGTTAAGGTCAGTGGTCTGACTTCACCATAAGAAAGGGAGACTGGGCAACAATGGCCGACATGGCAGAGCTCCAAGACAAAAGCCACTGCTGAGAAAAAAAGAACATAAACGCTTGTCTCAGTTTAGACAGAAGAAATCTTGATAATTCCAAAGACTTTTGGGAAAATACTTTTTAGAATGAGGCAAAAGTTGAGATGTTTGGAAAGTGTGTTTAACATTATATCTGGCGTACAACTAACACAGCGCTTCAGAAGAGGAACATCTGACCAAGAGTAAAATATGGTGATGGTAGTGTGATGGCCTGGGACCTCAGGACCTGAAAGACCTGCTGAGGTAAATGGAACCATGAACTCTGTCTACCAAAACATCCTGAGAGAAAAGATCCAGCTGCCTGTTTGTGACCTTAAGCTGAAGGTTCTGCACCGGGACAATGATCCGAACCACACCAGCAAGTTCACCTCTGAATGGATGAAGAAAAAACAAATGAATACTTGGAATGGCCTAGTCAAAGTTCTGGCTTGAATCTGATGGAGATGCAGTTTGGGCTGCCATTAATGATTATTTTGCTTGTCAATTAATTGTTGACTATTTCTCAGATTAATTGATTAACAATCAGATAGCAAAAGGTGCTTAATAGGAGATTTTTTACAGAATCTAAACCAGGTAAAGCAATGCCACTCGAGGGGTTCTGGATAAAGCATATTTATAGACAAAGAAGATTTATCATCTTAAATGCAAAATACATATTTTTTGTACAGTTCTGTCTTAAGTACTGCTCTGTTTGGGTTGGTCTTAATGCAGATGACATGCTTTAGAGTCTGTATACTACAGTTATTGATTAATCAAATACCTAATTAAAAAAATTATGCTCCAAATCTGTCCAATGTGGATGAGTGAGTGGGCCAGAATTCCTCCACAGCGATGTGAAAACTCATAGCAAGTTCATAATCGCTTGATTTCAGCTGCTACCACTAAGGGTTGCCCAACCAATTATTAGGAGGGTGTGTAGATTTTCTTTTTCTCTTCTTCATCAACCGCTTCATGTAAACACTGCATTCCTTCTTTACTTGGTTATAATTATCTGATTACACTTTTTTTTGGATTATGTTAAACATTTAGATGTGACATAAGTACAAGGAAATCATGAAGGCGGCAAACTTTTTTCCCTCTAATTGGTTCCAAACCTACTCAAGCTAGTAAATACTGAAGGTCTGTAATCATTGTAAACATAGGTCCTCAACATTAAATAATATTATTGCAAGAAGCTTTGTAATGGTGAAAAAAAATATCCTTCACACTAAAAGTGTGAAGGATATTTTTTATGAAGCATTAGCTTGTTTGCTTGTTAGTTATGTTGAACCCAGTAGCATTTTCTTATAAATATATTATAGATTAAAATTTTAAAGGGTATTTAGGCCTTACTTTGAAAGTACAACGTAGCCTTTTTTAAGGACTGGTTTACTTTTATCAGTAATGAGGGACCTACTTCTCCAGTAATCTACTCAATGAACTCGAAATGAAAGTCCTAATCACTGAAGGTGTGATTGCTGTCCATTGCAGCACTGGAGTGGAGCTTTTTTTTGTGTTAAACTTGACATTGAGAATATTGAACCTTATGGTTTCATAATTAGTCATGTTGACCAAACCTCTTATTTTGAAGTGTATCTAATACATTAACTTTTAGCTGCATTACCATGCCTGGGCTTACACCTTCAGAGACTCTGAGGACTAATCAACACAGAGATCTAATCAACACAATAATCAGCATGAGCTATAAAAATGTTTAGCATTTCATCCAAAATAGGCCATGATATTTATAGTTGGCTGTCCAAAACTCAACTAGGTGTATTGATGGTGTTGTGGTAGGAATTAGAAGCTCTTGATACCAGTCAATAAAAATGAGCCCAGAGCCAATGCCTGAGAATGGATACTTCTAATAATACAATTTGATCTGCATATTTTGATGCGTAACCACGTTAACAATACGGTGTTATGTTTAAAACACAATAAATGACTACAGGACTGCTGCTGCTCCAGAATAAACCTTACATTTCAAAATCACCAAGGTAAAGCTCCATTCATCTGTGATGAACACTATCTCACTGAGCTTTCTGCTCTATGTCCTCAGGTCCCCGATGACCGTGAGCCGTGGGCTGCGGCTCAACGGCACACCCCTTCTGGAGTGGTCTCTTGCTATAGTTTGGACGGTGTGATTCCTCTTGTCCTCGTCCTCTCCCCCATCCCATCCTGTCCCTCCTCCCCCTCCCCTTCCTCCCCCTTGCCCCCCCACTTCCACGCGTCGCTGTGCTGGACGTCATGAGCATAGTAATCACTCTGGGAGTCACCACACCTGAAACGTCTTACTCTGATATGGCTGCTGGATCAGAGTAAGTCAAAACCAGCTAACTGTTGTCTCTTTACCGTCTGTTTTTATTTATTTTTTGTTATTACATACTAGTAATGGCTCTATGAACAATAAATGTATTAAATGTTTTTTGGCCTTTCTAATGTTTACTGCTACAATCAGAGCAGAGGCGTCGTGTGTGAGAGAGCAATTGCTCTAAAAACAGCTTTTACTATTACTTTAAAATCAAACAAATGACTACAGTTGACATTTTAAACAGTTTTAAGCATTTTATTCATGCTCAGTTTCTCTCTCAGCTTAAATGACACGTCTCAACATGTCTTTTAAAGGCTGGCTTCCTTTTTAAATAGTTTCCTACATGTCTGTGCTACTCTCTGACAGACACTGAAAACATTTCATGCTTCCTTAGTCAGTAATGGTGTTGACACTGGAGAGTGCTATTGCTAGCATAGTTCAGTATGACTGGCGTGTGGTGCTGTAATGTTTGAGAGCAGAGTCAAAACCTTTTGTCTTTTAAATTGGCCAGGGAGGCAAAAATACACATCAAAAAGAAAAATCATGCAGGATTCAAAGTTGCAGAGCTCAGATTTTTATTTATTTATATATATTTTTTAAAAGATTCTTCTTACATTTCTGACCACAAATGGACATAGATTCTCCGTCCTCAACCACCAGAGATACCACTGCTAATCAGAAGGGTTGGAGACAAAACTCCATCCGTCTTCACACAAACACACACACACACACACACTATTAACTGCATAAAATCCAGAGAAAAAACAAACATTATATATCTGAACTGTAAACAACCCCAGTTCAAAACTGAACCCAGTCCAAGTCATCACCCCTCCCTCCAGTAAATGGTAAATGGACTGAACTTATATAGAGCTTTACCAGTCATACAGACCACTCAAAGCGCTTTACACTAGAGCCACATTCACCCAATCGCACTCTCTAACGCTCACACATTCATACACCGATATGCAGATCGGTAGGCAACTTGAGGTTAAGTGCCTTGCCCAGGGGCACATCCACATATGGCAGGAGGAAGCTGGAATCGAACCCACAACCTTCTGATTGCAAGACGACTTCTCTTCCTACGGAGCCACAGTCGCCAGTCTGTGTTTCTTCCCAGTGAGGCTGATTAAACACACCAGTCCCCTGTCAGTAATGCTCATTGGCCCGTTTCCATGGCAACACATAGGGACGGCTACAGAATTCGGTACTTTTATAGGTACTGACCGAATTCCGTCGGTACTGCAGAGTAGAGGCTGACGTTTTTTCGGGAATCTCACGGGTCACGGGATTCCCATGGGAATCCCACGGGACGGAAGACAGCATTAGTAAAGATCACGTGATTGGGACGGTACAGGATAAAAAAAATGAACGGGAGCAGACGGGAGCGGGAGCTAACCAGTAGGAGGGAAAATAAACTATGATCAATTGTCTTTGGAAATGTAAAACTGAGACTTTATTATAAACTTTAAGAAAAAAAAACTTGGCTCGACGCCGCCATTGTGTAGTTTTTTTCCAAGAAGCATATACTATAATGCGGGTCAAACGAACTACACGACCCACAAGCCAACAGTGCTTCTGATCCACCTGCGTTCAGAATGGAGGGAGCAAACCCAGGTGGAGAACTGGACGTGGTAAAATTGGATTAGCAACGTAAAGTCAGAAGTAAGGACTTATCTATTAAACTCATAGAGCTGACAGGAAAGTCGCAAATATTACCGAACTTCAAGAGAGTTGAATGTAGCGGTGTTTACACGCAGTATGCTGCTTGTAAAACGTGATTAGTCGTAATCAAGTACAGCAGTGATTAAAGCACACTTGTAAGGCAAATTCTGGATTGAATCAGCTGCATCTCTTCATTCATCAAACGAAAAGTACCATCACGTGTCAAGTCTCATCTGACCAACAAAATTGTTCGCATGTGCACTAAAGATTTTAGAGCCTTTGCCACAGTAGAGGGGAAAGGTACGGAGCCCTCTAGGGGATATGGGGGAATTTATTTTTCTTTTGCATCCCCACGCAATACTTTTGCGTTTGCTCGCAAAAGTTGTTAATCGCCTTGAGAAAGCTGTGCATTTTGGAACAGCTGCACAGATGACAAACTGCTCACAAAACAAACAGCACTGATATGGTTTATTTGTCATATGCAGGTTAACATGCAGTCAACAATGTGATTAAATGCTTAGGATCAGAAGAACCGTTCAAATCCAGATAAAAACAAAAGCACTAATGGCATGCAAAAAAAAAAGTACACATCATGCAGCAGCAATAAGCAAATAAAGTGTCACAGATGTGGTTTCGTGGAGTATTATTGTCCAGAGTTCAGTAGTTTGACAGCATGTGGATAATAACTGTATTTAAGTCTGATTGAAGATCATTTTATTTAAGGCCGATTTCAAAATAAAACTCAATAAATCTCAAAAACGGGTGTAGTGTTTGATCAATTTTTGAAGTTATCTGGTTTGGAAACTATCCCACAAAGTATTGCGTGAAAACGCAAAAAGTATTGCGTGGGGAAAAAAATTCCCCCATGTCCCCTCGCGGGCTCCGTAGAAAGGCTTCATCAAGGGAAGATAATAAATAAATACGTTGTGAAATAGAAAAAAATTGAATGTACCATTAAATGTGCAATTTATTTTAATACATCATTAAATATTAAGTGTACCACTAATTACGTCATGTCGTCTTTGAAATTATACTTAATTATTCAGTGGCACATTTAATTGCATAATAGTCCATTTCATGATATAATGGTACATTTATTGTTTCTAATGATGTATTAAATAAATAAATGGTACCTTTAATTTAATGGCACATTTAATGTTACATTTCTTTCATGTTACATTTACTTCACTTTTGGGACATTCACAACATTTATTTATTTAATGATGATTTTATAATATTAATTTTGTCCAGTTTGACCCTCCATTCTTGGTGCCTGTATAGGAGGTCATGTCAGAATTTGAATCAGGTGTGCTGGAGCAGACACACATCTAAAACTTGCAGGGAAGGGGTCCCTGAGGACCAGGGCTGTGAACCATTGAGGTACAGTTTCTAAATTGTGAAGGTAATGCCTTTTTGCACTTTTGTTCACCAAGTACAGTTCTCTTGCTAGGTGCATTTTTCTTTCGTTTCAGCAATTTGAAACATAAAAGTAATGTCATTGTTCAAAGGAAACAATCACTTAATAAATGAGTAAAATACAACTATGTACATTTTGTTTATTCAGCTAAGATAGGCATGGTCTGTTTCCTTGTTTGATATTTTATTATTTCTTCATTATTATTCTTTATACTTTAACTGGCCTTTACTACAGCTAAAAACAGGGACCTAACTGGTCAAACAAAGGAATTGCCAAAAGACTAAATGAAGAAAACAAAAATGGGAGTGGCACGGGAGTGGGAGTCGTTCTAAATGGGAGCGGGATGGGAGTGGGACTAAATTTACCAGGAGTGGGATGGGACAGGATTTTTTTTTTTTATGCTGGCCTGGGATTGGGATGGGACAAGACATTTTTCTGTGGGAGCGGGATGGGAGAGGAGAGAAAATCCACTCCCGTGTCACCCTCTACTACAGAATATCGATTCACGTAAAATCAAACGGGGTTCTCTTCAGCACATTTGAGGGTAGTCTGTTCCCGCTTCCTTTCACCCTATGACCCTGTGCGACCGCTATAAACGGCGGCGTATCACGCCATTCTTCCTGGTAGCTGCTAAGCACAAATCGGGTGAAGGTCATTCCACTAATGGCAAGGAGCAAAATGACGGGCCTGCAGCCAGTACTAGCACTATGTCAATCATAGACAAGGATGACATTTCTCCTGTTGGTAGGACTTAACAAGCAGAAGAAACTGAGGTCTGGCATCGATCCAGCAGGGAAAGAAAGCTTCCAATGGCTGGAAAAAAACGCAGATGAAGTTGGTAGACCTTCACACTGGGTTATTTGCGCTCACTTTTGAAAGTATGGTTTTACTTTTATGCTAGCCGTGCGCTTTTTGCCAACCACTTCCATGATTTCAGCCTAACATTGACACATATTATTGGCAATATTAGCCATTTATAATGTGCGTTTCATTACATAGAACATGACATAAATGCACATTACATGAAATCATACAAAATGAACATTAAATAAAATACATTGTGAAAAACTCACCATCTGATATTCAGCTATATAGATGATAATATATGAATGTGTTAAAAACTCTTACCTGGAAAAAAGTCGTTTTCCCTAAAGAAAAAAAATAGTTGAGCTCCCTTCACCCTCATCTACTCCATGTTTCCGTCATAGGTGCTGTCATCACCGTGGTGTTCCCGTGCCATGTCAAATCACTTTTGCAAAGTTTGCATGTTACGCATTTTTTAGTTTTGTGAAGCGAAGGACTTTTGTTGAACCGTTTTCTCTACGCTCATTTGTAGAATTGACTTAATTTCCTTTGAAAATACCTCCTCCTCTGTGCCTCCAACTCCCTCTGTCCAGCTCGCTCTGCAGGTTAAGCTTTTTTTTTTTTACGTTATTTCGGTCAGCCCCAATGACAAAGCTCTGCAGGTGACTTAAGCGGCTCCGCAACATGGGGAGTAACGACACAACGAATCGATAATGAAATTTGTTGCCAAGACTTTTAATAATAGATTTTTATTGATTTTATCGATTGCTTATTACGGCCCTTCTGTCAGCAAAGCATGGCTCTACTTCTCTGCGGTATTTGTGACAAGAAGTGCAAGGTCAGTGGCAGGAATACTTCTAATCTGAGGAAGCACCTCGTTAAGCACAAGATTTTTCTCAAGGCTAAAGAGTGCACAATTTTAATTAGCCTCAGATCTATGGCTACAACTCCTGCAACAGCTGGATGTTGCTTTGATACATTCATTACAGTTTAGGGCCGGCTGTGGCTCTGGTGGTTCGCCCTGTAACCGGTAAGTTGCCAGTTCGAACCCCCGCTCTGTCCGTCTCAGTTGTTGTGTCTCACTTCTGTCAGTCTGCCCCAGGGCAGCTGTGGCTACATTGTAGCTCACCACTGTCGGTGTGTAAATGTGTGTTTGAAAAGGTGAATGACTGTAGTGTAGTGTAAAGTGATTTGGGGTGTTATGATTATTATTATTAATATATTATTTAATATTATGTTTTTAATATTTCCTTAAATAATAATTTGGTCTGTTAAGGGTTGTCCGGGGAATACCAGCCCAATAAGGCGGTGGAATTAGGACGACAGTGAAAGGGGTGAGCCAAGCTCTGGCATTATTGAACAGCAAAACTCTTCACACACACATGGAATAAATTCACACAATTTCTTAAAATACAAGATTTGTTATCAAAAATAAGTCAAACATATTTCAATCGACAAACTCTTTACTACCCTAGAATAATCCAACTAAAACTACTAAAGTAAAAATATTAGTCGTAGAACTAACCATTCACAATGCGAGATCAATTCAATCAATTCAGTCGAATCTGTATGATTCGATTTAATTGACTTTGTGAAGTGCCTTGAGACGATTTGTGTTGTGAATTGAATTTTATATAAATAAAACTGAATTAAAACTTAATTGAAGATCAGATAAAAAATTATTTTGAATAAATAATATTTTAAGAAATATTATTTTGAATAAACCCAAAACCTTTCTGGATAAAAGAGTCTTAATGGTGTTTAATCAGCTATCACATTTAGTAAAATATATTTAGGGAAATATTATTTTCCTAGATTGGAAACTACCAGCCTTTCTGGATAAATGAGTACTTTGTTGAGGCATTTGTTTATGTCTAATTTAGAGTCCAAATTCATCCATGGGTCCCAACAGGGGTCTCTGGGGGCTTGATAAAGTGCTGTACAAGTTCAGGCATTCACCATTTATATATTGAGAAATAAATATGTTAAATTGAGAAAAGGTGAGATTTTATTATTAAACGAATTATCATTTATTACCACATAAACACACACAAAAGTACCGAAAACTGGTACCATTGAGTACCAATACCGATTGACAGGTACCGGGCATTGGTACCGTATTGGTTCATATGTGAAAGGTACCCCTCCCTACTGGCCGCTCCAAAACTTTAGATACCAAGATGCTGCTTGCTTACTGGTGTGTTTGGGGTCAGTGTTTTGTTGAAACACCAATTTCAAGGGCGGTTCTTTTTTGGCATTAGGCAACATAAGCCCTTCAAGTATTTTGATGCAAACTGTTCCATGATCCCTGGTATGCAATAAATAGGCCCAACAACATAGTGAGAGAAGCCAGTCGCCAAGGGCAGCGTGTCTTTTATATGGAACAATAGTTGTTCAGGTTGTTCCAATACTGGAACAGCCTGTAAATATTCTTGTATATATTTTTTCCACCTGCACAGTCCTTTTTTATAACTTATAACTTTTTAAACGTTTTAATATTTATTTTCTTTAATTTGCACTACTTGCCTGCACTGTTTTTTTCTGTTTTTGGAAATTTCGTTGCACCCATGACGAGCAATGACAAATAAAGAATGATGATTCTGATTCTATATATATATATATATATATATATATATTATGGAAAAAAAAGCTAAAATGTTCTTTATCTTCTACCTGCTGTATTTATATCATTTCTATATCTCTTTTTTCTTTATCTTCTTTAAGTGTCTTTTCATCTTTCTTATTTCTCCATCTTTCTGCATCTCTCTTTATCACATCTTTTATCTGTTGTTTTTCTTTCTCCATCATGTATGTGTTTAATTACCAAGCTCAGTCTTATAGCGCCAGGGGGATTATTTCACCTCCTACAGCCAAGCCTGGTCAGAATCATTTATTCTGTGGTGACTGGACTTTAGCTGTGTATCCGAGGCAGGGCATGAAACCCTTGGGCTATTTTGTGTACTTTACCTTCACCATATGTACCAGCAGTAGGAGAGTTAGCCCTGCTGCTGCTCGCAGGAGAGGAAGTGATGCCATCAAAACTAAATTTGGTGCTTTTTAAAACTGCAGATATTCTCGCCTGCTTTCTAGGTTTTAGCGGCATGTTTTTCTGTCCGCTGTCAGGAGCTTGTGTTCACCTGTATGTGAGCGCACGTAACTCAGTGTGTCAGCGTCAGTGACACAGAGCATTAGGAGTGTGTTTTCGTCCAGCCTTTGTCAAGTTTGGCCACAGAAAGTAGAGTAGCGATGACACAGGGACAGAAATCAGTAAAGTAAATGACATTAACTGTGAAAATGTACTACTACATGCCATGATCCTCTTGGGGAAGTGGGTGGTCTTGTTGGTGGGGCGGTGCGCCCCCCTTGGCTAATGGTAGGGGACACGCTGCAATATATAAACTTGAATGAATATATCAAAGCAACGTCCAGCTGTTTGTATTTTAACATCTCAGTTGTTTCAAACATTTGTTCAACATGAAAACCCTTAACTGCCTACGCAGTGTTTTTTCTTAATAATGCACAGATTAAAACCCAGCCATGTTGCTGGCTGCAGACGACGAGTCGCTAACGGTGCCGAATGCAGGAGTTGTAGCCGTAGATCTGAGGCTGACAGAAATTGTGTCTCTTGAGCCTTGTGAAAAATCTGCTGCTTCCTCAGATTAGTATTCCCGCCGCTGGTCTTGCACTTCACGTCACAAATATTGCAGCAAGCGTAATTGGCATCGCATTTTGAAAAGTGGAGCTATAGAGAAGAAGAAGAAGCAGCAGCAGCACTAGCGCCAAGATGACAGACCAAGAGCATATATTAACGACATTCAGACATATATATATAAACCTTTTAACATTACCTGGCTTTGTACTGTAGTTTCTTTGTCCGTCATCTTGGCGCTAGTGCTGCTGCTTCTTCTTCTGCTGGCGGTATGCAACAAATTCTGAGGTGCATAGCGCCATCTCCTGTACATCATTGTATAACTCCACCCACTATATTCTATGTTTTAGTTTTGTATATTATAAAAATAAGAACAATGCTTTATTTATAATACTCTTGATTTCCCCCCCATCTCCCCTTTGTTCCTAATATTCCTTTTAGACTGAATTATCTCCCATTATCTTTTTTCCGTCATCCAATCTCACCACTACGTTTACTGGCGGTGAGGAGTGTGACAGCGCATGCTCAACGCGAATCGACTACCTCTGTGCTCCACTAACCAGCCTGAGATCACGTGACGCCAAGTCACTGATGTAAATTCATATTCTCATAGAAAAGAAATCGTATTCACAAACTGTTATAGCACATTGTATTAATAAAGAATAAACCACAACTGTAAACTTGAACTTTGTGTTTGTAATTTCTTAAAGTTGTAACATTTTATTTTGTATTCTTATAGAGGAAATATATAATACCTCTTTTGGATTTTACTTATGCACAACTATTGACTAATATGCACACATTTCCGTCTTTACATACACATTGTTTTTGACAGCGTTCTTACCCCATACAGTAGTGTCTGAATTAATTTCACATAGCTAGTGTAGACTCAGGTGTATCTGACCCAAGTCTCTTTGCCTGACAGGTTCTTCTGTTCAGCCCAGTTCACAGCCCCCTTAGTTTCTCCACTCTGGAGTTAAGGGGGCTGTGTGAGGATTCCTTTTCACAGCTGGAAAGTGTAGAAAGAAGAACATGCTGGGATTTTACAGCATCACTCTGCCATTTGGTTTCTTTTAACATTAAAGCCTGCTGCATAGTTGGTGTTTACTGGCTAGAACTGAAGAGGAACTTCAGAGTGCTCTGGTGCCATCTAGTGACTGTGTCCTGTTGGGGCTGGAAAGGCCAGCCCTAAAATGTACCATGTGTTATACTGTGTGTGTGTAATTCTTGAACTAATAAAGTTTCTTATTTTTTTTAGCCCTGAGTCAGTTGAAGCAAGCCCTGCTGTAAATGAAAAAAACTACAACAACCACAGTTGTGGTAGTGCACAGAATCATGGGTATCGGGGACTACCATATGCTGTGAGTTCAGAAAGCTTTTTCCTCATCTGTTGTTCTAATCATAGCATGTCTTTAGTATGACGTATTGCTCTTTCTTAATAAGATGGCTGCAGTCATGATTATTTAAGATGGTAAAATTAGAACTAATTATATTCTATCTCAGCTTTTCTTTTTGCCTTATCTTTTCTAAATACTTGGTCTGTTAAAACACTGTTGGAAGAGTAAAACTATAGGCTACTAATGCATCTACTTGAAGTAAAATTGTCTTTCTTGCTATTAGCTTCCTGTATCCGCAGACTGCTTCTGTTATTAACAACTGTACTGTTTCACATACCTGTTATTTTGCCCTCATTTTCATTTGTCTCCATTTTCCGTTTCCCTTTTTGCCTGAACCCCCGTTGTTTGAAGATGCAACAGTCTTCCGTTGTATGTTGTCAGGATCACAACTATGGCGCACCCCCTCCCCCTACCCCACCCGCCTCTCCGCTTTCCCAAACCATCATTCCCCGCATGGATCTCAATGGCATGGTACGCAGCTCCCATTATCATGAACCCAGAGCCGACCACTCAGCTGACAGCGACAGCTCCTCAGAGGAAGACGGAGCTGTGGCCAGTTGGTGCCACTGTAGCCCGACACCAGATGGCGTGCACGTCAAATGTACCTGCAGGTTAGCAATGGGCACTCACCCCATCTGGATCAGGCAGCATTAGGTTGAGCTGCTTGAACAGATTTACTTTGCAAAACAGGATTATATGAATAGTAATTTTTATTGAAATCCAAACTTGAATTACAAGTTAAACAGGTTTGGGTCATAATTCTACATGGTTTGGCTCTATCTGTACACATAACAATTAGAATTGTTCCCAGTAGATATGTTTTGGTACGTTTCGAATGCAAAGTGTCGTTATTAGGCCAAAAGTCAGTCACACAGTTATCAAAAAGCTTAGATCCATTGCTGATGCATTGTTGTTGCAGAGAGCTGGACAGGAGGAAAGGAGTAGAGAGGATACACAGAAAACAAGAAAATGTCTCAGGTACAGTACATTTCATCTGCAATAGTTCAGTGTAATAAAAGTCATTTTCCACCACATGTGAACGAATCTACTTGTTTTTGTAGTTGGAGAAAGCAGTGCAACAGAAAGTGGTGATGAAGAGGTGTCTCCTTCCACCATCTCCTATACCGCCACCCAGCATACTCCCACCAGCATAAAACTGACTGTCAACCGTGTCAAAAGGAGCAAATCCAAAAAGAGAAAGAAGAGCACCGAGAGAGGCCGTGGAACACCAAAGCCAAAGAAAGTCAAGGTATACGAGATACGACAACTGTAGAGACTTTCTCCAACATCCAGGACGCTACACAAGTATTTATGCAGAAACCTTTCCACATTAAAACCACAAAGTTCTGTTGTGTTTCTCTGGGATTTCCTGGGATAGAAGATTAAATCACAAATAACTGAACTGAGAAGATAATGATGCATGGTTTTTACAAATAAAATAAAAAAAACTGTGGCCGAAAGCCCCCCATTGTTGGTACAGTACTTCCTTTCTCTACAGTTACAGTTGCAAGTCTTTAAGGGTATCTCTCTACCAGCTGTAGAGCTTGACTGCATGGTAGTAAGACAATTTAGCCATTTTATCTAGGTGTGTAGGACAAGGGACACATGTAAATGTTGCCCCCGAGGACTTCATTATCCCTCTGGTTGAGTCGTTGTCCTGATCATAGACATAGAGACAGAGATGGGCGGTCATGTGACTTTGTGTATTTTTAGGTGCCATTCTGAGATGTTGTTCTGGTTTGTTAACAATGGCCGAATCTCAGGACGAGAGACGAGGACATCAGAGATGCAATGATGAGCCGTAAACTGTTTCTACTATCAGAACAAATTTACAGAACAGCAGGGAATCACTTTCTATAGTTTATTATTAAATATTATCTTATAAACGCCATAATGATACATTGGTTTTTATTTCAAATTCATTTGCTTCTACTCATGGCAAGCATTTTGTAACATGGTCTGTGACATGGATACTGGTTACAGACTGGTAGTAGTGTTAGGTGAGTCTAAAACTAGTGACATAGTGTATAATGTATATAGAAACTGAGACCAAATACACTGGATGCAAAGATATGTCAAATCTGATGTTATCTACATCACTTCATGTATTATTTTGCAATAACATGTTAAGACTTCAAAGACAACTTATTTTGTTATAAAACGTATTTCATCTATATCTTATTTGAACTTCTGAAGAAGTCAGATTGTAATGAATTAGCAGGGTTCTCACAGGGCCCTTTTTATCCAAGCTACACTTAGTTCTATCGTGTTTTAAATGCTTTATTATTTAAATTGTATTTTGATAATTAATTAAAATAATCATATTTATAATAATCATAAACCAGATTTTTAAAGGAACAATGTTTGAATTACATTTACGTCTATTAATAGGTCCAACTTTACAGCCCTGCAGAATAAAAACTGAGTGATTTATGAATTTGTTCCATCTTCATAAAGTGTTTCTCTAGGAAAACAGCGCAAAGATCTTAACAATAACTTTAAAAGTTACTGAGAAATCAAGCTTTTGAAGGATTCGGATTCCCAGCGTAAATGTGTGGAATAGATTGTTGTTTGAACATTGACACAGAATGGCGCCTGGAGGTGCACGCCATGACCTGCAGCGAACTGCAGCGCTGTCATTAGCTGTCCAGTCTCTGTCTCTGTGGTCCTGAAGGTGAATCTCTGTCCCGCTCTCAAGTCTTGCAGCAACAGATGCACACCACACTTTTCAGGTGTGTATTTGTAAAACTAAATCTGTATAATTTTCCTTTCGCATCACAAAAATGCACAACTCTGTGTTGGTCCATCACATAAAAATCCCAATAAAATATATTAGGTTTATGGTTTTAATGGAGTTAGGAAAGTGCAATATTTTAAGTCTTTTTTTTTTACCCGATGCTGTTTTGGCTTCTTGGTTTCAGGCTTTCCGTCAGGGTTCAAGAAAATCAATGAGGATGAAGGTGAGAGTAGCATCAGTCTGATCCATCATGTTTCACTGTCTGTGTGATTAGAAGCTTCGCATCACTTTGCCTTTGTTCTGTTCTAGAACTCCACCACAGAGGCCAGTGTACTGGATGAGAACACAGCAGAAGGGTGGGAGAGCAGGATCCGCCAGTGGACAGACCAGTATGAGGAGGCCCTCTCCAACCAGTATAGTGCTGATATCCAGACACTGCTTCAGCTCCACCGCTCTGCCTGTTCTTCGGTCTCGAAGGCTGAGAGTGGAACATCAACACCACCTTCCAGCACACAGATCCATGCATCTGTCAACGGCATGGACACCATCAACCGCACTGAGCTGGCCTGCAACAACACGGTGCTGGGCTCACAGATGCAGGTCAGCTCCAGGTTCCTCCACACTCACAGTTCCTGTTGGATTCATGAGATTTACAGAGTTTTAGAAAGAACTGCAGCCAGTTCCAAAATATTTAGACGGTAACATGAAGGCAGCGGTGTTATTTTATTATCGCATGAAAGCAAACAACAGATGTGCAACAGGTGTGACGTGCTCACTAAATGTGTTCCTGCTTTGTGTAGCTCCAGCTGGGACGGGTAACACGGGTACAGAAACACAGGAAAATCCTCCGAGCGGCTAAGAACCTGGAACCAGACACACTAATAATTGAATATCGTGGCAAGGTTATGCTCAAGCAACAGTTTGAAGTCAATGGGCATTTCTTTAAAAAGTAGGCTCTCCCAGTCTCAGCTTTCGTCCATTTCTGGATCACTTTATGTGCTGTTATTGATCCCTTTTTGTTACTCTCCCAGGCCTTATCCTTTCGTGTTGTTTTACTCCAAATTTAACGATGTGGAGATGTGTGTTGATGCAAGGACCTTTGGAAATGATGCCCGCTTCATCAGGAGGTCCTGCACACCAAACGCTGAGGTTAGTCATTGTTTGGAGGTTTAACTCTTTTGTCTCTTTGGCTTCTATAAGTTGTTTTTTTTTTCTTTATAAATTTTGTTAATGAAATTGAAAATATTTTTTCACTCCAAGGTCCGCCACATGATTGCTGAGGGCATGATCCATCTGTGCATCTATGCCATCAGTCACATTGCAAAAGACTCTGAGGTCACAATTGGTTTTGACTACGAGTTCAACAGCTGGTTAGTCCAGTTTTTCAGAACCCTGACATCTCTATCTTTCCTGGTTCTTAAGCTAGTTGGTTTGTGTTTATAACTTTCTCTACCAATTATCTTTCAGTAATTATAAAGTGGACTGTGCATGTCATAAAGGCAACCAGAACTGTCCGGTGCAGAAGCACAACCTAAGCCCTATGGAGAGTTTCCTGAACCCACCTGCTCTGGTTCTTCCCTCCCCTGCTGTTGGCACTGAGACCCGGCGAAGAAAAGCCCAAAGGAAGGAGCTGGAGAACTGCCTGGCCAGCAACGGCACCCAGCCACCGGACCAGCAGCAGGAGATCAAAGATCTGCAGGGAGCCAGTGACACTGAGGTTTGCTTAGGCTCACTTAAACAATGTGTTTCAGATATGGGTTTCATTCTAGCTCTAGATGAAAGGACTTTATCTGATCACAAAAGCAAATTAAAGTGTTATAGGTTTGCACATTTGAAAATGTAAATGCATGTATCCATTTAGGACAGAGCGTTGAATGAGGTCAAAGTGGAAGAGGGAGAAGTGGATGAAAATGGGATCAGCTGTAGTAAAAGAGTAAGATATTTTTATCATTTTTCTTTTCCAAAAATTTGCTTTATTTGAATATTTATATTTTGTTTAATTATGAAACATGGTTCCTGCAGGCCTTACCAAGTCTTAAACCAGCCCAGAGTTCCCATTCAAGGTCTTACATTACCTTCAGCTACAGTACATCTGGAAAGTATTCACAGTGCTGCACTTTTTCCACAGTTAATAATGTTCCAGCTTTATTCCAAATGGTCTCACATTCATCTCTTTTCCTCATAATGCTTCACATAATACCCCATCATGACAATGTGAAAGAAGTTTGAGATTGTTGCAAATATATTACAAATAGAAAACTAAGACATCACATTTACATAAGTATTCAAAGCCATCGCTTAATATCTTGTTGATCCACCTTTGACAGCAATTACAGCCTCAAATCTTTTTGAATCTGACGCCACAAGCTGAACACACCTATCTTTAGGCAGTTTGGCCCACTCTTCTTTGCAGAACATCTCAACCTCCATCAGGTTGGATGGGAGATGTCTGTGCTCAGCCAAGTTCAGATCTCCCCAGTGATGTTCAGTCGGATTCGGCTTGTTCACTCCAGCACATTCACAGAGTGGTTCTGAGTTCATGTGAGCTCTGGAGCAGGTTTTTTAATCAAGGATGTCGGCCGGCCAGCTCTAGGAAGAGTCCTGGTGGTACCAAACTTCTTCCAGTTACGGATGATGGAGGTCACTGTGCTCATTGGGACCTTCAAAGCAGCAGGTTTTCTGTATCCTTCCCCAGATTTGTGCCCCAAGACAATCCTGTCTCTGCCGATAATTCGTTGGACTTCATGCTTGGTGTTTGTGCTCTGACGTGAACTGTCAACTGCGTGACCATACATAGACAGGTTTGTGCTTAACCTAATCAGGTCCAATCAAGTGACTTTAAAACCAGGTGGACTCCATTTAAGCTGTAGACGCATCTCAAGGATGATCAGTGGAAACAGTGTGAACCTCAGCTCAATAAATAAATGTGATTTCTTAGTTTTCTATTTGTAATAAATTTGCAACAATATTAAACAAACTTCTTTTACAATGTCATACTGGGGTATTGTGCATTGAATTTTGAGGAAAGATTAATGTGATACCATTTGGAATAAGGCTGGAACATTATTAACTGTGGAAAAAGTGCAGCGCTGTGAATACTTTCCAGATGCACTGTAACCTTTAAATTTCTACATTTCTTCTTGAACGGTCTTAAAATTCTTTAAAAACAGCTCTATCATAAATGTAGAGACAGATTGTTTAGGTCATCATCTGAAACAGACGTCTCTCTGCCTGTTCATGAAGGCTCCAAACAGCCTAGAAAGGCGAAGGAGAGCAGTGGGAGCTGAGGTTAAGGAGGAGGCTGTGGAAACTGAGGACGGGGCAGGAAATCCTCCTGAGACCACTACTGTTTCATACAGCTCTGGAGTGGGAGTCAGCACACGGCGGACCACCTATTTCATGGTCAGACAGAGGAAGAACATTTTCATTAGGCTTCAGTGTTGTAACAGTTTTAAAATGTATTTCTTATGCCCTCCCTTACAGGAGACCCCTCCTCTTGAAGAAAAAACATCAGTCCCCATCCTTCCAGCCCCAACTGCTCCCCCTAAACCTTCCCGACCTACCAAACCCCGACCCAAGAGCCGGATCTCTCGCTACCGTTCAAGCTCATCCCAGCGTGCTCGGCGGCAGCGCCAGGCCCTCGCCCAGCAGGCAGCAGCAGCAGCTGCTGCAGCAGCGATATCTTCAGCGCAGACATCAGCTGATCAGGGGGCTGCTCTGAACGACGAGGGGTCTCACTGCCAGCATGGAGCTGAACATGACCATGGAGATGGTGGTCAGGGAGCTCATCTCCTGGACGGAGAAGGCCAGGGTCCCAACAGCATACACAAAGGCAATGTGCGCTACCCCAAGACCAAGAAGGTTAGAATATGCTAGATTTAACTTTTTTAGAACTCCGGATTCCTACTTCAGGACTTTAGTTGTTGTTTTTCTAGTACTTCATGGAGTCATTTGTTTTTCTCATCAGTACCTCGTCACAGAGTGGCTGAATGACAAAGTCCCTGGAGGGGAAAAGGTCCACCAAGAGGTGCCAGTTGAGCGGCCCCTGCGAATAACTACAGACCCCACAGTGCTGGCAACCACCCTCAACATGCTGCCAGGGCTCTCCCACTCATCGCTCATCTGCACAGCTCCCAGGCACTACGTCCGTTTCGGTTCCCCCTTCACCCCCGAGAGACGCCGACCCCGCCCACTGCAGATGGACGGCACCTATGGTTGCTACAAAAAGGTCAGGCAACACTAGAAATACACAGATATCACAAATACAGTTTACTCACATGTAGGCTGTTGCTTTTAAACTGAAAAATGTAAAATGTTTAAAATAAATGCTGACCTTTGATTTTAAAAGTTTATTATAATTAAATTAGAAGATATTCCTTGGCCTAGATTCAGTTAATTTACCTCCTGCCACCGTTTTTAAATCAGTCGTTTAGTACATCACACACACCATTATATCTCTGTCACTATTTGTTCTGCTGTATTATGTGTAATGGTAGTATTTGTATAAAGAACTTTGATTTGTGGGCGTTGTCGTCATCATGCAGAGATGGATCAAGCAGGTGGAGGATGAAAGCTGCTCTACCAGTGTGGAGGACGGAACAGAGTCACCCTCGTCCCAGCAAAGCACCAGCAGCCGCTCCACCCCCAACCCCCTCTGCAGTGGTATGTGCACAGCCACATCTAACTCAGAGACCCACTTGAAGTGCTGTATTTGGTCCCTATAGTGGATTTATGTACAGTATCTTACATATGGATGTATTTCCTCTATTTATTTGTATTTGTTTTAATCAGACGTCAGTGCACCATTTAAAAAGCGGCATCACAAGTACACAACTGAGACCACGCGAGCATCCTCAGAACACATACTTCACCCACTCTCACCGATCACTCCACCTCTCCCTGAAGACTCGCTCCACCCGCTGCTCCACCCATCCTGTGGCTCTCTGCTGCCAAATGGTCTAGTCTACTCACCAATGCCCTCACTGCCCACAAGCCGCTGCAACACACCGCTTCAATTCGAGGTAAGAGTCCAACAACCCGAAACAAGAGGAAAGAGCTAAATGTTTAAGCCTTTTAGTTTTAGATCCTGAAGGGGAATACTGGTGACAGTAATGTGATCCAAACGAAGTTCAAATGCACTGATCAAATGACCTGAAATCAAGCTCCATCAGTTTTGGTTTTGACTGGTTCTGAGTGGTGATTGGCAGATAATTAAAAAGTCATTTTATTTCCCAATTTGTTGAACGCACACCAATAACAACTCCCACGATTTTCAGTCTATAAACACATCGACCACAACAACATGTAGTTTGATGTATTTTTATACATAAACAGATTATAGCTTTGTTGATGAACAGCATTAGTAATTCCTTCATTCATTCCTTGTAGTAGTTCAAAACTAGATCTATGAAAACCTGCAGCACATGTTCTTTTGAGTAATATTTCTCAAAGGAAATGTAAGAATAAAACGGATTGGTGTAGCTCGACATTAAGTTGTTTAGGTTTTTCTGTGAGATAAATCAATCATAGGTTTCTGGCCGATCTTCCAGGTAGTAAATCTTGGACCTATGGATACACATTTTAGCCACTCTACTTTTGCTTTCAGAGCTATAAATAAGAATGTATCTATGTTTTTACAGGGCTTCCTGCTGTAAGTGGTTACAAAATATTTATATTAGGAGGAGAGGGGATGTCACACAGTGTGTGAGAAAACAGGTCTCACAATTATTCTTAATTAAAGACAAAATGATGACATTTGAAACGGTCTTTAGCATCTCATATTAGTGATTAGCCATGCTAGCGTTCTGTGCCTGTAAACATCAGTCCTCCCAGTATTCCTTAGAGAATGTAGATCCACAACTTAACTCCATAAGACTGCTAACATTTCCAAATCCAGCATATTCCATGAAGGAAACAAAACTCAAAAGGACTGAACAGAACAAGGTTGCTGTACTATGTTCTGCCTTTCAGCCATCTGCTGAAGGCAGCTGTGGGTCAGTTTACTCCTTAGCCAGTTTGACACAACATCTTCAGGTTTGGTTTCTTGTTGGATGCGGCTCCTTTTCATAGTAGAAACATTGAGGAATTTCACTCACCAGTTTGTTTAAATACAGTTTTCTTTTAAATAGCCCCTTACATTTCTGTGCTTCTTCCGACTTCATTTGAAACACGTCACTGATTCTAAAAATAACTTGGGGTCTTCTTCAGTGAAGAGTTCTTAGCTCCAGTGGACTCACTGATCTCAAGAAGATTGGGTTTTTGATTTCCTGACTGGCTAGTCAAAAATTAGGGTCCATCAAGCTAAAAATGGATAGATATCAGTAACCAGATGATTTCTCAGTGAATAAACTTTGGATGCAGATGCGCAGTGCTCATCACATACAACCTACTTCCTGTCAGTTTTCCAGAATGACCAGGAAAGCTAGAGTTCAGTAGCAAAACTACAAAAGCAAAAGACTGTTTGTTGGATGTTTGTTTGCTGTTAAATGTCTCCTTTTTCTGTGACTGTAGAACATTTCGTCCCCTGAAGCATCTCCTGTACACCGGCCAGAGTCCATCTCTCCAGAGGTATGTTCCCATATGTTTACGCCAAACCCTTCAGCTGATCCAGTTCTTAATCTCATTTAGTCACATTCTCCATTTGCCTTTTCTTTTCAATGTCTCCTCTCTTCCTCAACTGTCAACCGTCTCTTCAGGCTGACTTTGACGCTTCTAGGCCTCAGTTTCTGGACCTGTCGCTCCCGTCCAGCTTGGAGAGCCCCGTGGCCATGACCTCTGATGACTTTCCCGGGGCTTCTTCAGGCCAAGATTCCCAAGGCCAGTTGTCTGTGGGGGCCAGCTCCCTAAACTATGTGTCATGTCCTTCCTCAGACTCCAAAAACAGGGAGAAGACCTTCAGGACAGAGTTCAACCTCATTTATACCTGCTCCCCCCTCAATGCAAACCTAGGAAATCCTTTGAGCTCAGAGCGGCGCCATTCCCAGGTGGACGGAGGATTTTCTCCTGCAGATTCATTACACAGTTCCTTAAGTGGACAGGGACTGGTTGGAGACATGGGCTCTGGGTCGATGTCACCTTTTGGGGAGTCTCATTATGCAGCAGGCTACCCAGACAGGAGCACATCCCCTCACACCAGTAACCCCCCACAGAAGAAGAAGGCAAGTTCTCCACACCTCAATCATAGAAAGTGCAAATGTTTTTAACATTGTTGCCACATTGTGTTGTTAACCGAAAAGCCAGACATCAGGATCTGCTTCCACCGTGCCCTGTGGGTCCTCGTCTGCTAGTTAAATCCCACTATGGCTTTTTCTGCAGAAGGAACTTCTTAACAGTTAGAGGGAAACCTTTTAGTTACATTTGTGTATCTGAATCTCTTTAGATTTGCTCCTTCCTCCCTCTCCCTGCTCCTCTTCCTCAGCCACCCTTCCCCCTCGATGCTCCTTGACACTCTTTGCCAAGTCTCTCTTCCGCTTTTCTTCCAAGGCAGAGGGCCAACCAGCATACCATTAGTCTGCTGACAGGAAAGGCAGAATACCAGCCTATAGCTGTAAGAAGTGAAAACAAGCCAGTACATAATATGGTGAATATGCTCCCTACAACTACATCTTTAGAAGTGTGCATGTAAATATTGTTCTTTTGCATCTGCGTACAGCACCCACCCCATGCTCTGACCGCTTCGCCCCCTCCTCCAAACATACATCCAGCTATGAGCCTAGAGTTCTCCAAGAACCTTTCAGATGTCAAACCATTTCAGTCCAACTCATCTATGTGTGGAAACGTTCATACATTGCCATCAGGCCAATGGTTCATGAATTCTCATAATGGTGTCAGAATGAAGCCAGTGTGTGCTTGCCCCATAACAACCATGGCTCTTTCTAAGCAGTAACTACTGTGTCAAACACCGTCTCTGTTCTTAAGTGGAAACATGATGGTACGACGTAGAGAAACAGACCTGGCTGAAGACACTCGATGCATTAGTCTTGCCAGTTTGTTCATCAAACTAATCAGCAACTGTATTGATATTATAAGAACGTTTATTAATATTAGATGACTTTGGGACTTTGGTTAAATATTCAAGAAATGACATTTTATCTCATTAGACCATTTTCCTCCTAAATAAGAGTTGTTACTTGAATGTTTCTACAGTAGATAAGTTCAGAACTTACAATGAATAATGAATTAGGCTCATCACCGGTGCAGAACTTGCAACAATATTCTTACTACAGATGTTTTCTTTAATACTTAGTCAGTTTACAACCACACACTTCGATGTTTTCAGTGGGAGGAAAAGGATACATGGAAGTTACATTTATTACAAATAGAAATTGTCTTGCATTGTATTCTGCCTCCATTACTCTGTTACCCCTAAATAAAATCATGTGCAGTCTGCTGTCTTCAGACGTCACATAATAATTGTTTAACAGAGTGCAGCAGTGTGTAACTTCATCTGAGTCTAAATCCAGATGTTCTGTTTCTGGCTTCAGATGTTTGTTAGAGAAGATCAGAGAACAATCAGCATCATGAAGACCAAGGACCACAGCAGGCAGGTCAGGGATAACGTTCTGGTTCAGTCTAAAGCAGGGTTAGGTTCTAAAACAATATCCCAAGCTTTTAACACATCCCACAGCTGTCCAGTCTATCATCTGAACATGGAGAGAGGATGGAGCAACTCCAAGACATTGCCTTCCCTGATTAATGCTCCTTGCCTGTCAGTCTAGTGAGCGCAATAACCAGATCTAGTAACTCTCGAGCTGCAGATATCCACAGCTCAGGTGGACGATTCTGGTAAACCCAAAAAGCCCTTGAAGCCCTTGTTTGCCACATTTCATTTCATAGGAAACAGTTTGGGTCTGCATGAGGCGTAGTGGTCTCTGCCTTTCATTAGAGGGATACAGCTGCCTAATGCTGGAGCCTGAGGGACATCTACAGCATGCACTGTGTTGCCACCGCTTTCTGATCTGCATGTCAATGGAACTGTATCCAAGACCGACCATTCCTTCTTTGGGATGAACTTTGTAGACAGTTGGCGCATTTTGCAGCGACCAGTCAGTTTCAGTACCTCCATGTGAGAGCTTAATGACCTGTTAATGTGAATTTACAGGCCATTAAGCCTCTGTGGCAGCATTCTCATTAGAACAGAAAACACAAGTTAGGGCCCACTGCTGCTGCGTATTTATGAAACACTTTTCTTCTGAGGCAACCGTAATGACTGCTGTTGGTGCTCAGTGATAACTTGACCTTCAGTGGTTCCTGTTTGTCATGTCAAGGCAAATATTTCAACTCAGAGAAGAGCCATCCATGTCTGTGTCTGACCATGTGGTGATCATCCCACTCACTCCTGATCTTCCTGTTTGTTGTTTTTGCTGATGACATGCAGCTGGGATGAGTTCTCTCATTCTCATCGTTAATTGTGGAGGTGTGTGTATGCTTGAACCCCCTTGTGAATGTTGATATGTGTGTTTTTGTGGATCTTTGAGCGTGGTTGCATCATGGCGTGGTGCATCTAATGTTGCCTGCCTGATCCTTAAACTTTAGCTGTACGTTGCTAAAAGCCAGTATGGGGATGTCTAGTCTTTCAGGAACTGAACTGAACAAGTGCAGAGATGCAAGTTTAATCTCAAAATCTATCTCCAAGGTCATGAAACAGGGTGTGAAAATCTTTTTTTCAGACAAGAAGTCTTAGTTGTGCTGCATGTGGCCTGTCATCACTCAAAATTGCAGCTTGGCGAATAATGTGGTTGATTTGGCAGCCTGGTATCAACGAGAATAATGAGAGGAGAAAGCAGGCTCATCAGCATCAGATGTTTATTGGACCACCTCTCCCCTCTGCTGCTCAGGTGTCTCTGCTGGAGTACCGTAAGAGGAAGCAGGGCAGCAGTCGTGAGTCGGAACCAACAACCAGAAGCACCCACTTGCGACCTGACTCCTATTGCATCAAGGAACCCCATCCAGCTCAGTCCTATCAGCAGATGCAGCCCCCAGCCTCCCCACTCTCCACAGCTCCAGTCCCACACTTAGAGGAGGTCAGCCCCCCAGACCACCACAGGACGGCACTGAAGTCCAAACGACAGGAGTGCAACAACCAGTGGTGAGTGGCTGCTAATGCTTGGCTACAGTATCGAAATCACCTTTTTCTTTTTCTTATTTTTTTTGCTTGTATTGCTTCCTACTTTGTAGGGTGACATTGAGTCCCCTGAAAGCAGGGTTAAATACAATGTATTATTATTATTATAATTTTAATAGGACACTGCCTGAAACTCAGGGGGGGTGATGTTTTAAAGCATGTTCAGATTTTGTTTTCGGAGAAAATAACCTTCAGCTTCCTGCTCCTCCAAAGGATGGTTCCTACAACAGTTGAACGTTTAAGAGAAGGCCAGCGAGTGCTGAGAAGCATCAAGATGGATTGCATATACAAAAGGAGTGATGGCTCAGCAGAGAAAGACTTGGGTATGCGTGCAGCAAGATCTTTCCAATGTTCATGTTGGGGATAAATGAAAGAATCCAATAAAATGTGTTTTTGACCCTTGTGTCTGCCTTTTAGATGCAGATCGATACAAGAGGCGAGCAGGACCCGTGGCTCCTTCCACTAAGAGCCCACACAGATATAGCCCCCCTGTCTACTCACACCAGGTAGTCTCCCCCACTCTGTCTTGCAGGGAGACATAATCACATTTCTGTGGTGCTGTTTGTATTCAGGAAAAATCATTTTAAAATTGTTATTTCATCACTGTGCATTTTTCACAAGTAGGAGATTTCATTTGATAGACACAAGTAAACGTCTTTTCTTTTAAAAGGTAATGAAACAATATCATTAAAAAGTTATCATTTATTAGCATTTTCTAAAGATATCTATGTATTTTAACAGGTTATCTTTGAGACCTGAAGGCCTCCTTGCCACTGCCCTTTTTTCTCTTCCAGATTCAAGTCTGGATCCACAGAAACACCTTAATATTTATTCCAGTCAGAGGAAACTATCACTAAAATTACAAGTTGACTTATCTCCCAAGGCTATTGATCATTTTAAGCCTCACATGTGTTTGTTTGAAAGATTTTACAGTTTCAAACTTAAAAAGTGTGGCATGCATTTGCATTTAATCCCCTTTATGCTGCTTGTACCTCTAAATAAAATCTAGAGCAATGCCTTTAGAAAATGACTGTGTAATGTGTGTGTAATTTAATGCAGGTGTTCTGTGAAGAACTCAGTTTGTTAGAGAACAATCAGCATCATGGAGACCAAGGAACACAGCACTCGGGTCAGGGAGAAAGATCTGGAGAAGTTTAAAGCAGGGTTAGGTTCTATAACAACATTCCAAACTCTGAACATCTCACAGAGTTCTGTTCAATCTATCATCTGAACATGGAGAGGATGGACCGACTCCAGACCTACCAGGACATGGACGTCCATCTAAACTGACAGGCTGGGTGTGGAGAGCATTGATCAGAGAAACAGCCAAGAGGCTATTACTAATGCATTCTACCAATCTGGCCTTTAAGAAGAGAGCCACTTGTTATTTTACAAAAAGGATTTTATGGCAGTACCAGCCTTTATTTACAGTAAACTGACAGGAAATGGGGAGAGAGGGGAGCAGGAGAGACATGCAACATAGTTTCTAATGTCAGCAGTGGAACTCCAGACAGCTGTTTCGAGGACTATCCTCAGCACACGTAGCATCCATTCTAATCACGACCCCACATGCCGCCCCAAGAAAAGCATTGTCCAAAACAAGAACTCCCGCCTGCAGTTTGCTACACGACACACAGTGACAGTTTAACTGCAGTACACAGTACTGTCTCGGGGGTGCTGAATACAAAAGCGTGCCACACTTTCAGATTTGTATTTGTAAAAGAAAAAATGATAAACATTTATCATTTATCCTCCACTTCTCGACTATGTGCTACCTTGTGTTGGTCTATCACTAGTGGTGGAATGGTTCATTTCACACTGAACATCGGTTTTATTTAATCTCCCTTCGGGATTAATAAAGTATTTTTGAATTGAATTGAATTTTAAAGCCATGGTTCAGTTTGTTTAGTCAAGAGAAACCAAAACGTGTGTAGATTATTTGACTATATTCAACAGTGGACAAACAATGTTTTACTTTTCTGACTTAATTTGATTTTTATTTGATCAATTAATAAAATAATACAAAAATTAAACAACTTAAAATTTGAAAATGTTTTCTAGGAAGGTTTGAATAAGACCGTGCCATAATTAGATAGTGAAACAATATTTAAATTACTTTGGAGTTTCAATCCAGTCTCCAAGTAGTACTTCAATACACCGTATTTCATCACAGTACCGATGGCTCCCAATGTGCTAGGGGAGCTACAGGTCCAGCTACAGGGAGCTGGACTTTCACTTTAGCCTGTTTTCTCTGTACTAGTGATGTTTATTATCACTAGTACAGTTCAGTCAAGTGATGAAAGATCTAGTGGTGAAAGTTGACTGTTGCTTAAAACTTGACAAACAGGTTGATTCTGTTGTGAATACAAGTAAGGCCAGTAAGTAAGGTCTGGAGAAGACCATCCGCACCTTTCTTAGTTCTAGACCTGATTACTGTAATGCTATGTGTTTCGGTATCAATCAGTCTTCCATTTTCTGTTTACAGTTTGTACTAAATTTTGCTACTCACAATTGACTAACTCAAGTAAACATGAACACAACACTCCTGGGCTTCTATCTCTGCGCTGGCTTCTGCATACATTGTAAACTGCTGCTGTTTGTTTCTAAAGCATTGGCCTTGCTCCACCCTACCTAACAGAACTTTTGAAAACCCTTCAGCCCAGTAGGTCCTTACGGTCTGCTGGTCAACATCTCTTGGAGGTGCCCTGCTCCAGGTGGAAGTAATGGGGAGACTGGTCTTCAGTGGCTGGCCCAACATCCTGGAGTGGTCTTCCCTATGAGTTGACCTGTTTTTATTCAAAGACAAACATTTGATTTTTAGTGGTATATATTTTCTTTTAACGTGTTTTTATTTTTCACTTGACAATATTCTTAGGCCCAAGCAGTTAAGCGCTGCGAAGGTCTGCTATGTTTCTATTATTCAAATCGGTGGTCAAATCTGGTCATCGAAGCCCCGCCTCCTAAGAACCGAAAGTGTAATGTTTTACATTGGAAGGTCAATACTTGACCCCCCGTCACCTAATCAGCATGAAACTTTCCCCAGTGACAGATAACAAGATGGTCTAAGTAAATCTCCAGTACAAACAGGTTCGGCTGTAGGGTGTGGCATGGCAAAGACATCACGCCATGACCTCATATTTGCCTTTGATTTCAACATTTTTCATCCAATCGGCACCAAAAAAATAGTCCAGCCCCTTAAAGATATCCAGTGAAATAATTGGTGGGTGTGGCCTAATTTTTAATAGCGCCCGCTAGAAGCACGAAAACAACCAGCCCCAGGTCATGCTTTGTCCGAGGTTTATGAAATTCAGAACACATATGCAACTTTTCAGGATGTACAAAAAAGTGTCTCGGGCCCATTGTCCAAACCCTATAGAATGTCGGCCATTTTGGATAAAAGCCGCCATTTTCTCTCATTTACACACATCGTGTCTGAGCGAACTCTTACAGCGTTTGACTTACAAATTTCAAAATCACGCAGTAAACTCTCAAGGCATTGGGGATCAAAAGTTATCAAAGCCTTTTTGCTCCATCAAGGCATGTGGGCGTGGCCAAGCCTCAAAATCTGACTTTTCGCCATAGAAGATGAAATTGTTATAGTTCCTCCAAGAAAAGTCACAGAGACACGAAACCTTCTGTGATTGATCCGCATTGGGCCCCGAACAATATTTAATGTAATGGTCCAATGCTGACATCATCGAAGCCCTGCCCCCTGAGATCAGGAAGTGTGCAACGTCCATATTTAATCCCCTTCACCTAATCAACATGAAACTGTCCCCAGTGACAGATAACATGATGGTTTAAGTTGGTCTCCAGTACTGAGAGGTTTGGCTGGAGGGTGTGGCCGTGGCGGCATCCTGAAGACTGACATCACGCCAAGGCCTTACGTTTGGCTCTAAATTACACAAGCATGGTCCAATTTTCTCCAAACTGAATAAGGCTGATCTTTGTCATCCCCCAAACAGCTATATTGGATTACATTGGAATTTGGATCAACAGCGCCCCCTAGGAAATTTTAAATCTCCCTCATAAATCATCAGATCAACACCATATTCGGTATGCATCATCGTGGATGAATGCTGACCATGTTAGCACAGTCAATTGATGACATAACTTGAGCCCCGTCCGCTAACAACCAAATGACAGGTTTCTTAGCTTGACCTTCCTTGTCAGTCTCCAGAAGATTTAAACTTTGTCTAATGAGACATAATAATTTTGCTGACATTTTCTTCGTTAATCTATCGGGAAGGTCAGATTTTGGTCAAATTTTGAATGCTTCTCACCGGAGCAGAACTCCGCATGACCAAAGATCATATGAAAGCTTCCTCGCAGTGCTGCCTAGTGGCGACGTGCAGAATTGAGCAGGCGGCTCCAGAGTTCAGGAGCCACGACTGAAAAAGCCAGATCTCCTCTGAGCTTTAGTCTAGTTTTCAGGACAACCAAAAGCAGCTGAGCAGATGATCTCGGTGCCAGAGGAGCAACATTAGGTTGAAGAAATATACGGGTTCAAGGTCACTTAAGCATTTATAGGTCAACAGGAGAATTTTAAAATCTTTTCTGAGACCCACAGAGAATCAGTGAAATGGTTCCCCGTATCACTAAAGGATTAAACTGGTGAAATGTGTTCAAACCTACGGAATCCAGTTAGAAGCCTCTGGTCAAGCTGAAACGTGGAAGGGAGAGCTGACTGACCCCAACATAAAGTGCATTACAGTAATCTAGTTAGGCAAATAAAGACATGGACTCTTTTCTCATGGTCAGGTCTGGTTAACACTGACTTAAGTTTAGTTATCTGCTTTAACTGGAAGGAGCTTTTCTTCGGAATCAGGGTCTAAAATCATCTCAAATTTGTTACGGACAGCTTAAGATACGACTCAAGGAAGCCAAGGTTCACAGGCAGAGTACAACTAGTGCCGAACACAATAAGTTCAGGCTTACCATCAATAAAAGGTAAAACGTGAAGCCAGCCAAGCCTTGATGTCATCAAGGCATTTCACCAAAGGGAGAAGGGAGGTTCTAAGGGCAAATAAATCTGGCGGTCATCAGCATAGAAGGACCATGTTTCCTCAGAATAGAGCCCAAAGGAAGCTGGGACAGTAAAAACAGAAGCGGCCCAAGAATCAAGTCCTGCTGTTGAAAGTCGCTTTTTAAAACACTGTTTGTTGTGTGTGCCAAACTGAAGGCCTGCATAGCATAATTTTACCACAAATACATGTACTGTTAGATCCTTGTCTGTCACATAAAATTCCCATAAAATACACTGACGTTTGTGGTTGGAAAGTGTTGAATCGTTTTGCCTGTTATACACATTAAGGTTGGTATTGTTTGTGGAAATGAAACTTTGGAACATGTGACATCGACCAGTGTCCTGTTTGTGTCCAGTCAACAGAAAGCCACCAAGAGACAGACAGCCCATCCTTCACCCATCAAACATCCAACTCCCCGTTCCAGAGTTCCTACAGCCCCTCATCCAGCCAGAGCTTCTACCCTCGCTTCTCCTCCTCCCACCCAGCACCATCCCAAGACCACTCAAACTCCTACTCAAGTCCCACCCACACACTTGTCTCAGATTCCAGGCAGCCATGTGGCTCACTTCACCAGCAGAGTGGCAGCAACAGCACTGATGTAGGCCACAACAGCAGCCACCTAAAAACAAACTTTTTGAATAGCAGCTTATTGGAGGCTGTCACCTCGGGACCCCGGACCCAGGGGCAGACTAAAGTTGACTTGAATGCTCAGGCCTCCAGAGGGGGTCAGCAACAGGCGTCTCGCAGCCTCAAGGTGAGCCAGGGAAGGCTGCAGGCCAGCTCCAGGCTACCAGGCACCCCTGGACCCACACACTACTCACAGCAGGGAGCAGGCCTTGGTCAGTTACAGCACTCCCCTCACCAGGGAACCGGAGTAAGGACGCAGTCGGGAAGCTTTTAGGGACCTTGTTCAGCTATGTGTTTGATTAAAGGTGTGTGAAGCTCCTGATTGAGGGGTTCAGTGAGGTGGAGAAGCCACATGTATAGACCTGAGAGGAGCAAGAACTTCTTGACAGATTCCTCCTTTTCCTATTTCCCGTTTTTGTTTTTGATTTTCTTTTTTTTGTTTGTCAGGAGAAGATCATTACAACATTGTGCACATAAATAAATCATTGACTGTGGACCTCATGACAGAATAAGTTGGGAAGCAAATGAACCTGCAGGTAATCACATGACTTGAGATTATCCCAGAGGTTTCCTCTTATTCCACAGCGTTTAAACTGGCTCCTTATTGAAAAAAGGAAAACGTTCCACATCAACGTCTGCACAGAATGCTAAACTAGCCTTCCTGTTGTCGTGGTGACCAGGTTGGTTATATGCTTACATATGTATTTCCCTAAAAACAACAGATGTTCAGTTTTCTTCTTGTTTTGTAGGGGTGGCTGTGTTGTCTTTAGAGAAAGGGAAAGCTGAAAAGAACAGAAAAGGCGGATTGGGTTCTCCAGGATCATTCCGTAAGCGTCCTGTGTTTTTTAAAATTTTCTCCCAGGATGAAAACAGATGTTTATTTCCTCACAGATCTTGATCATTTTATTTTTGTTGTGCTGGTTTTGGTTCATTTCTTTTCTCTTCCCTACTGAACTGTTGGGAGTTTATTGTGGAACTAGAGAACTCCCAAATCCTACTGAAGACATCCAGGTCTTTCAACTGATGGTGCTGCAAACCTTTTTCCCTAATATGTTTGTGATCCAGCTCTGGCCCACCACACCCCTTCCACCCATCCTGTTTTTATGTGTTGTTTTATCCCAGTTCACGTCCATCATGCAGGAGTTATTACATTCAGGAACAGGAGAATCTGACTTTAAGGCTGGATGGTTGTTTTTACACTCTTTTCTTTTCTCTGACCAATCTTTGCATTCCATGTGACAGAAAGCAAAGCAGAGCCGGTTTCTGAGGAACCATTTAGATCATTTCTGAAACTGATTATAAAGCTGCTACGTATTCCTGTGAAAGCTGTCTCCATCATCTGCTTTATTTTTGTTACCATTGTTTATGATTCTTGAACAACTGACTTGTAAAAAGAGACAGTTCTCCGGACCACTGCAGTGGTACGGCGACCGCCGAGCAGCAGCAGGACATGCCCCTCCCCCCCTGCTCTTTCTGTGACTGGAATTCAGGGCCTGATGTGGGGAAAAACCTTGGTTTGCGGGAAAGACTTAAAGGACTGAGGAAAGTAGGAACCCCCACCTGCCACTACAACCCACCACTCCCTCCCCACCAACGCACAGGAGGTTACCCAGATTACATGAATGTTTGACAGAATAAAAACATGAACATCGTGACCTAAATGAACCAGCACCTTAAAAACACATCCAAACTAAAATACCCAATAGGATTATATGTATGATTATGTGTACTTGTATAGAAAGAATGTGATAGCATTGTATGGAGCAAATATAGTACACTGAATTAATCGCATGGCATTTGTTTGTAGAGTCTGAATGACCAGCTTTTGTCAGATGGTTTGAGAATCTGGGCTCCTTCAGGCACCACACATTCTTCTCTTGTTTTTCTAAGAAGTTTTCTGTTGGTTTTCTTCTTTTTCCACAGATCATAGTAGTAACTATTTCAATTGTTCTCTAAGAGATTTAAGAAGCAAGAGATGTAATGCATTTTGATAATAAAAATAATCATAACAGCAAAGTATTTTTGCAAACTAGCATTGTGATGTGTCACTTAAAGGATTGTCTCATAAACTACACATTCCACTGATTTCTGAGCAATAAACTTTTTCCTGGGAAGTGTAAAAATATTAGGGATTAAAAGTGAATTAAAGAAAATATCTGGGGTGGTTACTGTTGTACCAGAAGGTGAAAATTCTCAGGACCTCATGATTGGTATAAATCCTGATTCCAGAAGGCTGAAGAAAATGATGTGTCTAGACTTAAAATGACTGATTCCCAAAAATGGTATAGTAGTTTCTGGTATGGGTAGTTGTTTACTCATAAGCGTGTGAGTATTCACATGGGAAATGGAGGTAGTGTGCTACGAATGTGTCCAGAGAGTGAAACGTGAAGCTGTCTGTTATAAAAGTGAAGGAGTGTAAAAAGCAAAAATATGGCCGTTTGAATGAGCAGTTTTTACACTGCCTTACTTTTCTGGACACATGTTCCATTCCCAGTGTGTTTCACACAGGAAGATCATAGGTGTTGCTCTGCCTCTTCACCTTTGTTTCCTGTATAACTTTGCCTTCTGCTGCTGTGTGAGTAACCTCCAAAGACAGTGTAAAAATTCATAAAGTATCATTTGCTTAAACAGCCGGCATTTTACAGACTGGAGCGGTTTATAGAAGGTAAAGGTTTTAGCTTCCACTTATCTGCTGCAGGTAGGACACCAACTGCTTAGGACCTTCTAATGGAACTTTGCTTCAGAAATTTTTCATCAGTCCTTTAAAGGACCAAGGATGAAGGGCAGGGGGGAGGTTTGTGGATGTGTTGATGGAGGACATGCAGAGGTTTGCTGTGAAAGAGAGGAGCCGAGAAGAAACAGATGGTGTGCTGTGGCGACCTGTAAAAGGAGCAGGAAAAAAGGCTTCGTAACAATCTGTCATTTCATCCACAGAGTTGGATTTGTTTTAAAGATAGTTGAACAGTAATCCAGGTGTTCAAAAAAATCCCACTTTGTCCTTTCTAAGGCATAAAATCAACGCCTCCTGGAGGATGTTGATTTTGGGAAGTGAATGATGCAAACAGAAGATTCCAACAAAACTTAATAGATGGTTTTCTTCCCAGGGTCGTTAGGTCATCTGTGATCTTCTACATATTCTTTTAGCAACACCTAGGAGAGAATCACCTCCATGTCCAGTTCATTTATACAAAACCAGTTTACATCAAGTAACATCTCAAGATTCTTTACAAGACAAACTGGCTCTCAGACCTGATCCCTGATCAGAAGACGTGCTCTGACATGTTACACAGCCAATAACAAATAACAAAACTGGAATTCTTTCATTTTTTTCAACCTAGTGTTCAAAACCAAAGAGATCAAAGTATAAAAACCGACCTCTCCTGGATTTGGCGGTGAGCTGATCTTTTTTCAAAGTCATGTCAGCTCCCAGGACCCAAAAAGACAGTTGTATTTAAAGTTTATTTCATCAATATTTTTTTTAAACTTATGAGACATGAGTCGTTTTCAAAAGATTTCTGAATTTCTAAATCACAAAATAAATTCATTCATATAAAAAAATACTTTGGCATGCATCAACAGGCATTCAGACAAATGGTAACTAAATGTGTGTCAAAGGTCAGATTTGAGGTGTTTGTATGCACTACACACCAATCTGAAGATTTTCTTTACAAACAGCGTCTTGTGCAGAAGCTGTACAAACAGAGCCATTTAAAATCATTTAAATCACTAGATTTACAGCTGTTAAAACTAGAGCTTGGAAAAAATGAGCCGACTGGCGGCTTTAAGAGAGGGACAGATGTCCAAAAAGTCATTGTTTTGGCTGTTACTTTCATGAAAACCTGTACAGCCATCATCACTTCGCCTCTGAACGGCCTCACATACAGGAAACTGCACCTAACAACACTGCAGCCAAGAGAAGCTTTTTCAAATCATTAACAACTTGGTCCAGCTGCAGTGAAGAATCCTTCAGAGTTCCCTTGACCCATCCAGCCCCTGAACTGATTTTCTGCTCAAAACTGATGCATTTGGCCCTCCAGCCCGGGTTACTGCTGCAGCCTTAGACTTCATTTTTAATTAGAGCAACATTATTACCAACGGATTAACATGTTCTTACAATAGAAATTGTTAGGTACAATACAAAGTAATTATCTTTTAATAGACATGTTTTTTGCTTTCTTTTGATTGTTATAGTAAACAGGACAGTGACTTCTACTCAAAAGCCGATTTTGCTCCCAGATCTCCTTTATTTATTGGACTTGGCTAAAGGTGACCCAAAGTGTAATCCCAATCATTTTCCTATAGCTGAGAATAGACTCTTTTTTGTATTTTTTCACTCAAGCCCAAAGGAATTTGCAAACTGGATGCTTTTCTTTTAATAATGCAAATGTGAAAAAACGTTTCTAAGGTTTGGATCTGCGTGGTTTACATATCACTTTCCTACACAAAATCTAACAACTTGATTCATTAAAGTCTTGCATGCTTAGTTTATTGTTGAGCAGGTAAAACAGTTCATAATATATTTTTTGTGGTTTTAGTGTTTTTAAAACTTTTGATTTTTTTGGCCTCTGAGTATTTTTGACTTGACAGTTTTGGCCAACATGACAAGACGTTTTCACATCACTGCTCTAAATTGATCATGAGAACCCAGGCATACACAGGGAGGGCATGCAGCAAGACTGGAGTCCAACCCAGGACCTTTGTGTTACTAGGCAACCGCACTAACCACCACCATGCATCCCTGTTTTGGACCTGTGGTTTGTAATGTCTCTGGATCTTATCGCCATTGAGGATCTGTTCAAGTCTAAAGGAAAGCAGAAGGCAAAGAACTGTGATCAACACCTAGAATGGATCACTTTCAGTCTGGGTTTGATCTGTTCTTTAGTTTAACACAAAAATACAAAAAGCATACAAATCTTAAGAATCACTGCCTAAACTTTCATCGCTAAGGGTAGAACTACCTCATCAACACTAGGATGAGGTAGTTCTACCCTTACGGACAAACACAGTTTAGTTTTACAGAGATTAAAGGAAGAAGAGGTTTGCTGTTAGATTATAGGATTAAAGGGTCTGATAAAGAGAAGATTTATTTTAGTTCTGATCCAAAACCATTTCCAGCATGTGGCGGTAATGCGCAATAGCGTTGTTTGCCACAATGACGTCACTGCGTCTGGCGTGCAAGCGGAAATTGCCGTCACGTGATTTAGTCAACTTCCTGTTTATCACTAGTTCTGTGCAAGTCAGAGCGCTGGACGGTCCTGCTGGAGCTGTCGGTCACATTAACTTCCACCGTGTTGGGTTCCTGTGGGACTTTTTTCAGTTGGCTGTGTTCGTCAGGATGGACCTTTCAGGGGAGGGATGGGGATGTAACACCGAACAAACTAAAGCAGGCCCGGAAGGATCCTGAGTTCAGATAGCAGCTCCGAAGGAACGGCCAGAACTGGTAGTTCGATTTTACACGACAAATATAAACCAAATCAAAATATTTGTATCGATGTGGGGAAGTCAGTAAGTTCCGTGAATACCACTCGCCTAGTCGGGACACTGAGCCAGTTCTGTAGCCAACCGCGGTACCACCGGCAGCTCCTTCCGCGGCTTTGGCTGCCTGTGGCCCGCCAGCGGCTTGGGTTTTCGTGGGGTGGAGCTGCTTACCGCTGCCGTGAATTCAGGACGACCTCCCGGCTCTGGCCCCCTCAAGCGGGCAGTCAGGAAAAAGCTCGCCGGGAAGGGATGGCCTGGTCGGTCTCCCCGTTCCACAGGGCAGGGTTCTGCTTTCTTTGAAGGAGGACGAGTGCGGCTGGAGGCTTCCACCGCGGCTCGAGACGCGATGATGGCCGCCTCCCCCTCCGCGGCCGGCGGCTTTACGATCTCCGGGCTGTCGGTCAGAAAGAGCGAGGAAATAGCGGATCTGATAGATCTGTTCTCCAAGACACAGTATAGAGCAAAGGAAGTCACTCCTCGGGTAAGAGGTTCACCTTCAGATGGCTACTGACAGTAGATCGATCCCTTAGATGTGAACCAACTTCATGGTGTAACCCAGCTGCACTTTGGTTTGGGTTTAGTTTAGTTTATATGTCTGTGTGGTAAGAGGGTTTACTGTCATACTAGTATTGTTTCAGTTTAGTAGGTAGTGTCCCTTTAAGGGTTAAGCGCTTATTTTAGTTTATTTTATTTATTTTTTTACTAAAGACAATATATTATTTGTCAACTATAAGTGCTAGAGTGAATTATTATTATTTTTTGTATCAGAAAAGTTTTACGTTGAAGGTATGATGAAGTTGGATGTGTTTCAATCCAGAGCTTTTGTAATAAACTGAACTGGTTGTAATAAACTGAACTGGTTGTAATAAACTGAACTGGTCGATAGGAAACTGCTATCTGAACCCGAGTAAATTCTATTCATTGGTTACAATATCATAACTAATATTTATATATCATAGTACATTCATGTGTAGTGGTAGGAAATAGACTGAAAGAAATGTAAAATGTTATACAAGTAGTTCACTTTCTGAAGGTGCAGCCTGACGGTTTCTCGTTAGAGGTTCTGATCTGATCTCAAAGGAACCACTAGGAGCTGGAAACATTAATTCGTTTTGTTTTCCCTCTCTAGGTGGAGATGATGGAGAAGCGATGTCTGGAACTCTTTGCAAGAGATTACAAGTACAGTATCATCTCCAATTCAAACGGAGAGGTCTGCGGACACTACCCCCGTCAGATAGTCTTCCTTGAGTATGAATCTACAGAAGTGGACAGAGACAGGTATGTCTCCACTGTGACCGAGCAGCTGAGTGACCAGGTTCACGGATGTGGTCTCCTCTACCCAGGCAGACCTTTACTGAGATGCAGGCTGCAGAGATCAGCTTTTGTCTTTGAATTCTCCGAGCTAATAAAGGAGACAGAGGGAGGAAGTGACAGCTCTGTCACATGAGACTTATATTGCCCCAGAAACAGGAAGCAATAAGCAGTGATTCAGTAGATTGTTCTTTCTTGCTACTGATTGTTGCAGTGGGAGAGATCAGCTTCTGACAAATACTCCATGTAGTCTTTACCAACTGGTTTGTAATGTGTTTATTTCATATTCTTCCTGGCAGTCCCCAGTGTTTCACACACGTACAAACTGCACTGAAGTGGGGTTCCAAGCACCAAAAACACACAGCAAACAGGTTTATAGACTGACATAGTTCTGATCATATATTGTATGTAAAGTTATGCAGTGTACAGAAACTCCAGCTGAACAATTCCTTGTTTTTGGAAAATAGGAAACATATCACTGTAGTACTTCTTACTGGGGAATACTTTAGCATGTTTGTTGTTACCAGATTTAATGAAAAACCTATTTTTGAACCTTTCAATCAGAAATGTTAAACACTCTCTCCTGCTAGAGTAAAACAGATAATACAGAATAACTGGGTCCTGGCGCTGTGTTGCACTCAGAGAGAAGATGATTCATTTTTTCAACCTGCTGCTATATAAGTACCCAGAATTTCCTATCATTTAATACGGATATTGTTTTGCCATACATTGCAAAGAGTTTGTTCCTGATATCAGAAATCCTGATGAAACAAAACGACATAAATCAGACACAACTGTGTTTGGAACTGAGTGCATCGTTTCTGTGTGTGCTTCTTTAAAGGGAGCTTCACTTTTATATAGATAAATGTAGCACAATGAGTAAGGTCATTTGTGTTTGGTTGAATATTCTATTTCTTTGTTGTAGAAATGGTCCTGGCTGATCTGTATTTCACTGTAAATGGTGTGTGTGTGTGTGTGTGTAGGTTTGAGAGCACGGTGCAGATCACCAAGCTGCAGGACCTAGTGAACCGAAGCAAAATGGCTCGCTGCAGAGGGAGATTCGTCTGTCCTGTCATCCTTTACAACGGCAGGGTGGGTTTTACTTTTACTAGATTGCTTCTGTTCTGATGCGTTTAGGAATATTTCAAATGATCATCTACAATTTATCATTATGAATGGAAAGTGGTCATTTTCATCCCGACGTAATTGACATACCTTAGGCTTTTGGGTCGTGCCCTTTAAAGATTTGAAAGCTTTTATTAACTAATCATAAAGAGAGCACTGGTTTATCTGGTAGGCATGGTGAGATTCAGTCATTTTTATTCATTTTCTGATTTGTTCTTTCTTTCCACCTTAATTGATTTATCCTGATTCTGATTTAGGACGGTTTTTCTCAGTGTAGGAATTAAAAACATCATTTTTTTTCTGAATGTTGTTTCCAGAAAATAAATTCATAACTCTTATTAAAGTGAAATAAGTACCTTTGACAGTGCCTTGGAAAACCTTTCCACGTTTTGTCTTTTTCTACCAGAAACTTTTATGTGTTTCACTGAAAATTATGTATTTTTCAAAGCAAAAATCTGAAACGTCTGGTGCACATTTAAATTCAGCTCCATTTCCTCTGATGCTGCCTTCAGAGTCCCACAGCTGTCAGGATAAACACAGCTGTAAAAATCTGGATTTGAGTCTGAACATTGACTAGGCCGTTCTAACGCATTGATATGCTTCAATATAACACATCCCATGGGAGCTGTGACTGTATGTTGGTGGTGGTGTCCTGCTGGAAGCTGGAACTCTGACCCAGTTTCAGGTCTTCTGAAGCCACTTTAACAGGTTTTGTTTTGATTGAGCTCCATCCATCATCCCATCCACCCTGATCAGCTTCCCTCTCCATGCTGAAGAAAAGCATCCCACAGTATGATGCTGTTATCACCATGTTTCACTATATGGATGCCGTGTTCAGGGTGATGTGCAGGATAGTTTTATGCTACATGAAGTTTAAGTTTAGTCTCCCCTGAGCAGATCATTGTGTTCCATATGTTTGTGGCCCCCCTGCATGCAGATGATGGATTGATCGGAGCTCTGAGATGTTCAAAGCTTGAGATATTGTTTTAGAACCTAAACCTGCTTTAAATCTCTCCAGAACTTACTCCCTGGCCTGTCTGCTGTGTTCCTTGGTCCTCATGATGCTGATTGTTCTGTGATGTTGTCTGAAGAACCTCTGAGCATACAGATGTTCCCAGCAGTAGACAGCTGTGAGAGTGAACCCACCGCAGAGAAAATTTTCGACTTCTTAAACATTAGTATTTATAAACTCCTGGAGTGGTTTGAAGAAATAATATCCAGAATCCTTCTACACCTCACTTGAGACACTAGCTGCCAGTGTGTTATGTGTTGCTGCATCACTGAGTAGATATAAGCTGCTGCTCAGCTCCTGCAGATTAATAATGTAACAGAAGCCTCTGTCATTAACACAGTGTGGGTGTAAATATCAACAATAAGCTACTTATGAACAGATCATTAGGCCTCTTTTTGTTTCACAGATAAAACTGGTCAGGATTAGGACCCTCAGTGTTCTGGATGTCCTTCAGCTGACTGTCTGGTGGAGGAGATGCTGTAGCAGTGTTACTTTTCTAGACCAGCACTGCATGAAAACATCTTTGTTCCAAACATTGCTCTGTCGGCTTTGAGGCTTTATAAATGTATACTTTAGATTTCCTCCAGCTGCTGTGCACCTCTGTCTGTTACTCCTGATCCAGTTTGGTTTCCTCCGTTCAGCACATCTGCCGCTCAGCCACCCTGGCAGGTTGGGGGGAGCTGTATGGACGTACAGGCTACAACTACATCTTCTCAGGTAAAAACACTCTCAACAAAATCAAGGAAGTTAGACAGACCTCTCATAAGCCATTGGCTGTCAGCACATATTCATCCTAAGAAGACCAGCGCACATGTAAATAAACTAGGAGGAATCTTTACTTTCTGTGTTCTTTATGGGTTCTTCACTTCTGATTTGAGTCAGAAAACATAAACGAATAAATCATCACAGTTACATAATGATGCCTGTACCACAGAGATCAGAGACAAGCTGCTTTTTGACCATGTGCATGTTTGTAGAGTGTGAATATAACATTGGGGGGGGGTTTGAAAGTCAACATGTTACCATAAATTCATGGATATGGGAAAGTTGGGAGGTTCCGAAAGGACTAGATTTTTAGAAGTAATCTCTGAAGTTATTAGCATTAATAGTTCGTCCAGCTGTAAGCATGTGGTACACCATGGTGAGTTTCTAACAAGTGAAGAAATCTACAGAGTGGTGAAAGACCAACTGTGGTGCTCTTTTAAAGAAAAACGCTAACTACCATATTATTTTCTAAGATGATTCAGTATGAGTGTGTGCATGGTTGTCTGTCCTGTGTGTCTCTGTGATGGACTGGGGACCCGACCAGGGTGTAGCTCACCTCTCACCCCTTGATCCATAAAGGTAGGGACCAGCCTCCACCCTGCTAGGATCAGCGGGTATAGATGGAGGATGGATGTATCACTTCTAAACTCTTCATAGTCTTTCTCCTCAGACTCAGTCCAGGAACTTCAGGAGAAGTGTGGTCCTTCTGTGGAAAGTTTCTATTCAGAGCTTTAGGCATAGCTGTTCAATTTCTCTTAGTCCTACAGAGACTGATTGGTGCTAGTTCACAGCAGTGACACCATCAAATTGAATCATATTGCTCCACACTTTACATCATATTCCTGCAGTTATTATTCTCACATCCTGCAACAGTATAAACCATCCTACCACTAATTAATCTGGCAACTGTATTCATTTAAATCCCAGTTTTAACTACAGGGGTGGGTGTAGTAGAGTAATAGAAACCCAGCAGTCCTGACATGTGTGCTGCTGTTCCTGTGTAACTGAATCATTAATTGAATATGGACCTGTTGAAAATAACAGCAGTGTAAAGCTCAGTCTGTGAGATCATTCATTCTGTGAACAAGCAGGATGGTTGTTAAAGGATGAAGACAGCAGTGGCTGTTTGTGCTGGTTATAATGTTCTCCTCTCTGAAAGTCAGAGTAAAGTCTTGCAGACGTCTGCTACCTTGCACTCAGCATCTAACCCTTCCTGGTTTGCCTGCAGGGGGCAGTGATGAGACCTGGACGGAGTCAGAAGAGATTCCGGAGGATGATGGTGCAGTCAGGTAAGAAGGACACCTTTCCTGTGGAAATGTGAAACCTCACGCTCAGTCTGTATCTAACAGATATTGAGAGCAGTGGTTTAACAGTTCCTTTTGACAATGTGCAGCTTTTATAGATCAAATATCACAAACCATTAAATTTGATGTGTTAAAGAGGTTTTAAAAGGTTTGCATCATGAACACCTGTTTCTCCTGCTGCTCAGGAACGGGGAGTCCCAGCTCTTTGACAAAGTTCGAGGTCACGATATTAAACTGCTTCGCTATCTCTCGGTGCGCTACATCTGTGACCTGATGGTGGAGAACAAGAAGGTTAAGTTTGGCCTGAAGTAAGCTTACCACCTCTGTAACTCTGCCTAACGTCAGCAGTTTACCTTATAAAGTCTTGTTTATCTTTATTTGAGCTGATTGTCTGCACGTTATGTTTTATTTCCTGTTGATCTTGTATAGATCAAACCTTCTAAACTTAACACCTTCACAGAGGATGGAGAGGGCCGATCTGAATTATTGTGTTGTACAGTCTAAAATGAAGTTTTACAAGCTATGCACCTGAAATTAGGCCTTGGTTGTTAAACTAGTTCAACTCCCTGGAGGCTTATCTGGAATAAGATCAGAATAACATATAATAACATATAACAGGAGTTATTATAGGAGTATATATAGTTATATAGTTATATTGTAGGAGTATAATAGGAGTTGCAGGCATCATTTAAAGTGTCTTGATCAGGACATCTGTTATGATAAGGCACTAATAATCCTGAATGAGCCATATTTGCACAGCTGAAATGCAGCATTTTAGGGTAGATTTAATATTAAAGACACTCTTTATAAATGCATTGTTATTTAGAAGGAATCCGTTGATAAAGCCTTGAGAAGATTGTCATCCTGGATGTGTGGTAGCTGTTGATTGGATCTCTGGAAAATGAATTTGACTTTTCTAGCTTCGTAGCTCTACTGTAAGAGACTTTTAAGGAGGGGTTGTCAGTGACCTCATCTGTTGTTGCTTTGTAACCGTCCTTGTTTCTCTGCAGTGTGACTTCCTCTGAGAAGGTGGACAAGGCCCAGCGCTATGCAGATTTCACCTTGCTCTCTGTGCCTTACCCAGGTGAAGAAAAGTGTCATAACTGGGAAAATAATGAGATTCTGTAGCTGAATATTATAGAAAAGTTCATTCATTCCAGTAACTCCATCACTAAGTGAAACACATACTATAGATTAATTCCACCCAAACTGATGTTTTCGAGCCTTTATTTCTGTTAAAGATGATTTTCTGTTTTCAGCCAATGAAAACACAGCATTCAGAATATTACATCAGAACAATGAAAAACATTTTAGTCCTTTTTATTAAGCCAATATTTCTGTGTTTCATGAAGATTAAAGATTATTTTCAGAATGTATTTTTAACCTCATTGGTCCATATTCTAATTAACTGAACATGACTGTATCAGAACCTTAAACTCCGGTCGAAGATGGGAGCTGTGTTGTCAGCTGCTGTGTAAAAAAAAAAACAACTATCGTTTGCATTTTCAGGCTGTGAGTTTTTTAAGGACTACAAAGACAAAGACTACACAGCCGAGGGTCTGGTCTTTAACTGGAACCAGGTACTGGTTCTGCACCCTTTTGGCCCAGTGTTTGACAAGAACCTGTTGTTCTCTTCTGATGTTTCTGTGTCTCCACTGACAGGACTATGTGGACGCTCCTCTGACAATCCCTGTGCGCTTTACTCAGAACTTGAACATTGACTGGACTCAGTACCAGGTCAGCTCACCTCATGCTCTGCTCTGGTCGGGTTTTTCTTGTCTGTTATTCTTATAAGCAGCTCTTGTTTTAGTGTTTAGTGTCTTTGTCTTCCTGGTTTTGTCTCACCTTACTTTCTCTTCTCTTTTCTTCTCTGTCCTTAGTTGTACTCGGTAGTTTGGAGGTATTTAGTACCACCTGGTGTTAGTAATTCAATTCAGTTTATTTATATAGCGCCAATTCTCAACACGTCATCTCAAGGCACGTCACAAAAGTCAGGTACATACATTCCAATTAATCATAACCATTGAACAGTGCAGTCAGAGTTAGTTATTTATTCAAATTGGATAAAAAGTTTTTCTATCTAAGGAAACCCAGCAGATTGCATCCAGTCAGTGACTTGCAGCATTCACTCCTCCTGGATGACCATGTAGAGACAGTGGACAGTCACTGGCGTTGACTTTGCAGCATCCCTCATACTGAAGCATGCACGTAGCGACAGTGGAGAGGAAAAACTCCCTTTTAACAGGAAGAAACCTCCAGCAGAACCAGGCTCAGTGTGAGCGACCATCTGCCACGACCGACTGGGGGTTAGAGAGAACAGAGCAGAGACACAAAGAGAACAAAGAAGCACTGATCCAGGAGTACTTTCTATGGGAAGGAAAAGTAAATGTTAATGGATGTAGCTCCTTTAGTCGTTTCACCTAGAAAGAAGGAACAGATAAACTCTGAGCCAGTTTTCAAGGTTAGAGTCTGAAGAGAGCACATATAGTTAGTTACAGTAAACGCTTAGTAAATCGCCATGTCTAGGAGAGAGAAAGGGTTAAACACTGAAAGACAGGGCCATGTGGATCATTGGTAGAGGGTGAGCATTAAGTTGTTGCCAGCAGAAGCCTGGAGGATTCCCCTCTCCAGAAAGGTGTTACAGGTAGACAGAGAGTCAGGCCAGGTGTAGCTTCTAGGAAGAGAAAAGAGAGAGAACAAAGTACTATGAAGTGCCTGACCTAACCGCTTACAGTATAGCCATTATAACTCACTCTACATGTCTAGCTCAATAAATAGGAAAATCACTGAAAAGTTATTATAGTCAGTAATTCAGTTAAAAAGTGAAACTGATATAGATTTAGTACAGAGTGATACATTTCTGATAATGTTGATGATCAATATTGATCAAGCAAATTGTTAGCTTTCATATTACCTGGATCCTTATTTGTACTTGGAATAAAATCATCTGCCAAATACATAAACATAAACATTGTAGCTTAAAGCCAAAACGCAAAACACAAAATTCAGTTTCCCAGAAAATGGGAATAGACCAATAACAAAGACTTTTATTCCAGTTTAGTTGACGAATTTATAGGCGATTCACTGTGTGGACTGCAGCTGTAGTCAGAGTTTCTAGAATCACTACACACAGACAACTCACTGAAGAGTGACTGAAGACACTCTGTTGTTGTAGGACAGTCTCATGAAGAGGATGCTCAGGGTTCTCCATAATGTTCTTCATTTTATAAAGAATCCTTCTTTGTACAATGATCTCCAGAGTTTCCAGAGGAGTCCCCAGAACAGAACCAGCCTTCTTTATCAGCTTGTTGAGCTTTTTTAAGTCCCTGGCTCTGATGCTGCTACCCCAGCAGATGATGGTAGAAGAGATCACACTCTCCACAACAGACTTATAGAAGATATGCAGCATCTTGCTGTAAACACCAAAGGACCTAAGCTTCCTCAAGAAATACAGTCTCCTCTGTCCCTTCTTGTAGACGGCTTCACAGTTGCATCTCCACTCCAGTCTGTTGTCCAGATGAACACCGAGGTATTTATACTCCTCCACCACCTCCACCTCTTCTCCCAGGATGGAAATAGTGTTTGACCTATTCTTGTTTCTTTTAAAATCTACAATCATCTCCTTTGTTTTATTCACATTCAAGATGAGATAATTGTTTCCACACCATGCCAAAAAGCGGTCCACCAGCTCCCTGTACTCATCTTCTTGTCCATCTCTGATCCACCCCACAACTCCAGAATCTTCTGAGTATTTCTGCAGGTGACAGGAGTCTGTCTTGTACAGGAAGTCTGAGGTGTACAGAGTGAAGAGGAATGGTGAGAGTACCGTCCCCTGAGGTACTCCCGTGCTGCTGACTACCTGGTTAGACACACAACCCTTCAGTCTCACAAACTGTAGTCTGTTTGTCAGGTAGTCTTTGATCCAGGACATTGTTGGGTCCTCCACCTGAGTCTTCTGGAGTTTCTGACAAAGCAAATCAGGTTGAATTGTGTTAAATGCACTGGAGAAATCAAAGAACATGATCCTCACGGTGCTGCTGGCTTTGTCCAGATGACAGTGGGTTTGTTGAAGCAGGTGTTTGATGGCATCTTCAACTCCACCTCCACATCGATAAGCAAACAACAGGGAGTCCTGCTTGTAGATATAGAGACAGAGATACAGGGGTTGGACAATGAAACTGACACACCTGTCATTTTAGTGTGGGAGGTTTCATGGCTAAATTGGACCAGCCTGGTAGCCAGTCTTCATTAATTGCACTTTGCACCAGTAAGAGCAGAGTGTGAAGGTTCAATTAGCAGGGTAAGAGCACAGTTTTGCTCAAAATATTGAAATGCACACAACATTATGGGTGACATACCAGAGTTCAAAAGAGGACAAATTGTTGGTGCACGTCTTGCTGACGCATCTGTGACCAAGACAGCAAGTCTTTGTGATGTATCAAGAGCCACGGTATCCAGGGTAATGTCAGCATACCACCAAGAAGGACGAACCACATCCAACAGGATTAACTGTGGACGCAAGAGGAAGCTGTCTGAAAGGGATGTTCGGGTGCTAACCCGGATTGTATCCAAAAAACATAAAACCACGGCTGCCCAAATCAAGGCAGAATTAAATGTGCACCTCAACTCTCCTGTTCCCACCAGAACTGTCCGTCGGGAGCTCCACAGGGTCAATATGCACGGCCGGGCTGCTATAGCCAAACCTTTGGTCACTCATGCCAATGCCAAACGTCGGTTTCAATGGTGCAAGGAGCGCAAATCTTGGGCTGTGGACAATGTGAAACATGTATTTGTTCTCTGATGAGTCACCTTTACTGTTTTCCCACATCCGGGAGAGTTACGGTGTGGAGAAGCCCCAAAGAAGCGTACCACCCAGACTGTTGCATGCCCAGAGTGAAGCATGGAGGTGGATCAGTGATGGTTTGGGCTGCCATATCATGGCATTCCCTTGGCCCAATATTTGTGCTAGATGGGCGCGTCACTGCCAAGGACTACCGAACCATTCTTGAGGACCATGTGTATCCAATGGTTCAAACATTGTATCCTGAAGGCGGTGCCGTGTATCAGGATGACAATGCACCAATACACACAGCAAGACTGGTGAAAGTGTGTTTGATGAACATGAAAGTGAAGTTGAACCTCTCCATGGCCTGCACAGTCACCAGATCTAAATATTATTGAGCCACTTTGGGGTGTTTTGAAGGAGCGAGTCAGGAAACGTTTTCCTCCACCAGTATCACGTTAGTGACCTGGCCACTATCCTGCAAGAAGAATGGCTTAAAATCCTCTGACCACTGTGCAGGACTTGTATATGTCATTCCCAAGATGAATTGACGCTGTATTGGCTGCAAAAGGAGGCCCTACACCATACTAATAAATTATTGTGGTCTAAAACCAGGTGTTTCAGTTTCATTGTCCTACCCCTGTAGGTGGTCATGTGACTTCTGTGTATTTTTAGGCCTTATTTTGATGTGTTTGTTTGGTTTGTCTTTCGATGTGAGATGAAAGACGAGGACATCAGGGACACAATGCTGGGCCGTAAACTGTTTCAACTATCAGAACAAATTTACAGAGCAGCAGGGAATCACTTTCCATATGTTTCAGCTAGACATGTTAAAGATATTTTTTCGGCACTAGTGGCCTTTATTTATTTATTTTTTGACAGTAGGTAGACAGGAATAAGGGGTAGAGAGGGGGAGACATTCGGCAAACGTCGCCGGGTCCGGGACTCAAACCCGGGACAGCCGCTTCGAGGACTGTAGCCTCTGCATACGGTCGCGTGCTTAACCCTTACCCCGTACACCATCAGCGCCGCGCCAACCAGCTAGACATGTTAACGTTAAACTCTGTTGTACACTGGGCTTATTGTGTGTTGGACCACTATAGCAAGCTAGCATTAGATAGCACTAGCTTACCCTCACATGTCCTTTAGGTTATTTGATGCCACTCCATGGCTTCCCTCTCTCTCCGGTACTGATCCAGAATGTTCTGTCTTGCTCCCTGCAGCCTGCTCTGCCTCAGAGTCTGACAGCAGCCATAGACTGAGCAGCATTTCCTTCATTGTTGTTGTGTTTCTGTCACATATGAATCACATCGTGTTACTTTTTGGTACTTTCGGGGCGCCTTGCTATGATGATCACGCTCCACATTAATCATATAATATAAGCCAGTTATATAATGTTTTGAATGCATTGTTATATACATTTTATCATGATGATAAATGAAAATAATCGTATTTACAATAATCATAAACCAGATTTTAAAAGAAAAAATGTGTAAATTACATTTACGTCTATTGTTATGTCCAGCTTTACAGCCCTGCAGAATAAAAACTTGAGGTAATAAATATATTTTTTTAAGTTCTATCAACCAATCAGAATGGTGTCTGGAGATGCACGCCACAGCTGTCCAATCACTGCATATCTATGGTCCTGATAGTTGCCTGTTTGCCTACTCAGGTAGACCAACAGGAGTCTCTAGGACCTTCATGATGTGGAATGTCAGGGTAACTGGTCTGTAGTAGAGTGATGGGTGTGCTTTCTTTGGTACTGGAACAAAACAGCATGTCTTCTACAGCACCAGAACCATCTTTTGGGTCAGGCTATGGTTGAGAGTTGCTCCACAGTCTTACAGAGCTGCTTTGCATAGCATAATTAAACTTAACTGAAACAAATAGAAATATTTCCTTCTGTGTGTGATACATTTTATGCTACTCTCACCTTTTATTGAATTAAATTACAGAAATAAAATAACTTTTCATGATATTCTTATTTATTGAGACAAACCTGTAAGCAGACTTTGTTCCCACAGAGGCAATATAGTGGAACGTTTCAAATGATTAACCATAGAAAGTGTTTCTGAGCTTTGTTTTAACCAAACACTGCAGCTCATTTGTGATTCCAGTGGATTCTGCAGACAATGTGAGGAAGAACAGCTTTCCTTTCAGTCAGCTGTCCTGCTTCTTGTGTGAGAGCACTCTTTTCATTCTTCAATGTGTCTGTCTGTGTATGCAACACATTTAGTCGTGGGACCTCGTGGAGCAGACCCAGAACTACCTGAAGCTGCTTCTCCACATCATCAATAACAATGGTAAGTAGAAGTTCTCACTGGTGACATGGTTTTCATCATCTTTTTGACTGATTATTTCTGTTGGCTCTTGAGTGTTTCCCACAATCAGGCTGTGTTCACCTTGTTAACCTGCACTCAGTAGATGGTGCAGGGGCTAAATGGTGCATTTTGGCTGGTTTGGACTTCCTGCTTTGTTAGTTATCAAAGTATCTCTGGGACATACATTAAACTCTGCTAATAAATCATGTTTCTCATCAGATCTATCTTAACAAAGCAACAGCACACTGAAATTTTCTTGCTCAACAACCCTAGCATAGTACACAGGTGATTAAAATAAACCCACCACAGTGAATAAAAAAGTCAGCAATATAAAGACAAATTGGAAAACAAAAATAAAAACAGCTTACAATATTAGGATTTAGCTGTTAAGCATAAGGTTCTAAAAATGGTTCCAGTTTTATTGGACTCATTTATGAGCAGCATGATCAGAGTTTTATGTGCTGCTGTGTTGTGCACCTGGAGACCTGTGTTACATGATGAAAATAATCCAATACAACGCTGAGTGGTTTCTCCACAGTTTGTTTCTTCTCCTTCCTCTCAGACATTACAGTACAATAACAACCCCGCTTTCCGCCCTCCAAAATAAAAGACTGAACACTAGCTAAACCGGCATGTGGACATCAGAATAAAACACTAAACATATAATAAACAGAAATACCTCTTTAAATACTCCTATATACTTAACAACTAGAAGTGCAGTACCACCTGGAGGGAAGGGACTGGAACAGTGAGAGCCAGCATTTTGTTTCTGTTCCATGTGTGGGATACCAGGGTACAGCTCAGCCTCTCCAGCCAGCCAACTGGAGTTCTTGGGGAGTTTCTTTTAAAGAACAGGACTAAAACATGCAAGTAAAGAAAAAGTGAAAACTGATTCGATAGAAACAAAATAAAACATGGTGATTTAAGGTTGAAACCCTGATGAACCTTTTTGCAGACAACTTCTCAGTTAGCTTCAAAGCTGAAGTTGTGTTCAGACATGGTTCTCAGATTTTTACCCAACTGAACACATTCAGTTTAGGTGTTTGTAATTTGGTTATAGTCACCTCTTTGGATGAGACTTTCTTTCTAAATGATGTGGACATCTCTAGTTTTTCAACCTTTTGCTTCAGGCTGTGCTCTTCACAGCTGTTTTATCCACTGGTCAGTAAGTGGACTGGGACCAGGTTCATGTGATAGATCTGTTGTCATATTGGTACTGGTAAATGTTTGTAAAAGGAATAGACCATAAAGGTGACAACACACGTTTCAGTGGAAGAACCTGGTGGATCAGATGTGGTAGTCTAAGCGCACGGCCCGTGCACCGAGGGTTTTGGTCCTCGATGCGACGGTCCCGGGTTCAAGTCCCGGCCCTGGCGACTTTTGCCGCATGTCTCCCCCTCTCTCTGCTCCACTGTTTCCTGTCTGCCTACTGTCAAGAAAAAAACTGTGGAAAAAATAAAGATCACTAGTGCTACAAAACATGTAAAAAAAACTGACTACACAGCTGAGGTAAACTGATGAAGTGAACTGGAGCATGGGTCCAGGTCCATCCAGGTGTTTAGAAATTCTTTTCAGCAGCATGATAGCTGCATCCTCTACCCCTCAGCAAAGGGTCCGGAGCCTTTTCATTTGGACTCAGAATCTCAGCCCTGACTCGCCTTTCCAAACGTTCCATCATGATGGAAACGTGAATGTGTATGAAGTTCAGAGCATCCAGCTCTGATGGATGCTCTGAACCACTGGACAATCTGCTGTGTTCTAACTTTCTCTACGAGTGTCCTCAGTGAAAGATGTCTGCAAAACAGTTGCTGGTGATGGTTGAATTGGAATACTAAAACGATGACTAGAAGTGGAACATTTAAAAAGAGGGTAAACTTGGATATGCTGATCCACTCGATAAAAGCACAAGTCTTTGAAAAAACTTACTGACTATCAGACTGTGTGAACTTTAATTAGCTAGTTGAAAGTTGGAGGTGATCATTTAACAATTAGAACAATGCTGAAGAAGTTGTCGTCTTCCAACCAGAGAATTAGAAACGTTATCACCAGTTGTTCCAATCAATCCTGTCAGTAGTGATTAGAGCTTCTGCCCCAGTGCATTGTGGGCTTTCTGTATTTCCAGTTGTGTCTTTTAGGGTTGACATAGAAGGGGGTTTTGTATTGTTTCAGATGACAGCGGGCTTCTGGTGCACTGCATATCCGGGTGGGACCGAACACCTCTGTTTGTTTCCCTCCTCAGACTCTCCCTGTGGGCAGTAAGTTATTCTCCTTCTCTCTAACACTTTCTCTTCACATCTCAGTTCATTTAGTCTCTAAAACATTCCTTATTGGCTACATTAACTAAGCTGAATCTTTTTGCGAACCCCAAAACTGCCCCATCATTATCTGCACATGCCTGACAGTAAACATGTCTTATACACGACCTTATACAGGGTATCAAGCCCAGGTGTTCCATTTAATATGGGTTTTAGCCAATCGATATTAGTATTCTACACTCCATTTAAAATGAAAAATAAACCCAACGACAACCCTGTTGCAGCACATGGAGCCATTCTCAAACACTAAAACTCTTATATGCAATTAATGGTGGTGAGGAAATGATGTCCTGGCCCAATAGTACATGAAAAGAAGAAATATTTCCATAAACTCAACAATTAGCGTAAATGTGTGACTTTCTCTTTGTATTTTCACAGGACGGTGCAGTTCATGCCAGCCTGGGGCCTGCTGAGATTCTATATCTGTCCATTGCTTATGACTGGTTTCTCTTCGGGTAAAAATAATCCCTTCATTTGCATCACAAACTTGATTTTATGACATCCCAGCAAGTCAAACTTTCCCAGCAGCAAAGCAAGCATGAATACTGCAGGGCACCAGTGCTGCTACTCTGCTGCTTTAACATGTGCTCAGTATCACACACAACTGACAGCTGCTTTATCAGATCAGTGGCCGAGTAAAACATCTCATACTTTAGTCATGACCACCTTTCATTCCTTCACATTCTATCACTGCTCCTCCATGCAGCACACTTTACTCCTTCTTGGGGTTGACCTCTCCAAAGCTACCAGCAATCAAGGGCCATCTTCATATAAGTCCTTCTCTGCCACATAGAAATATTCCAGTAGACTTGGCTTGACCCCCAGAGATGGACCAACCAGATGGATGTGGTGTGAAGTAAAGAACAGAGGGAACAAGTGATCAGAAGTGATGGAAAGACTACAACTCTGGGCTCCTACACTGATTTCTGCTCTATTTAACAGTGTCCTACATAATTTGGTCTTAATAACTGGTGAAAGAGGGAAGTTGATTGGTTGAAACAATCTTTAGAGACAGTTTGATCTCGATTGACTGGTAAGATATAGTGCAGTACTTGTTTAACTCCAGAATGCTCCTCGACCCCCGCTCTATCTTAGCCTCACTGGAACTATCTGTATTTCTTTACACTGTTTTGTACAGTATAATCAGAACAATTTACTCCACATATGAACACAAGAAACCTCCTTAAATAATTAATTGTGTCACTGAGCCAGAATCAGGACCAGTGTCAAAGCCTCTCTCAGGCAGAACCAATGAATGCTCCTACAGGGTGGAACTACGTTACCATTGCTGTTCAATAAAAAACAACGTTCTTAGGAGATCTAAAGATAAACCCCGAAAAGGGGCTGATTTTATAGTTTAGCCCAACACGATTCAAAGCCCTGGCAAATTTAGGTTTGATGCAATCTTTTAATCTGAAAGGAGAGACTGATTCTGCATCAGTACATAGAGCTGCGCTGAACCATTGTTGTCTCTGGTTTCCAGTTTATTAGCTCTCTGATGTTTGCAGAACCACCAGAACAGTGATGGTATCACGTCTGCTCATCACACACAGGCCACGGCTGACTGCTCATCTCCCTACAGGGTTTCCTCTTGTAGGGATCGCTCCTCATACTGAGCAGCCATGGTGTCTCTGATGTGTCCTAAGATATATGTTGATGATTCCTGACTTTAACCAAGTATGCAGTGAGATTGATGTGAAGGTGTTACTGCTGTTATTTGTGTTAACAGTGTGTGTTTATCTCCAGTCACATGCTGCCTGATCGACTCTCCAAAGGGGAAGAGGTATACCTGCTGCTATAACCCCCTGACGTTTCTCGTGTTTAGAGTGTCACCATGTTAAAAAAAAAACATCTGAATTGTGAAATAAAGTTAGTTTCATGAGCTTATTTCTGTCTGTAATGCAGGATGTTTTTCTCCCTCAGATTTTCTTTTTTTGCTTCAATTTTTTGAAGCACATCGTCTCAGAGAAGTTCTCGGCTGTTAGGAGACAGAGGTGAGGCAACGTTTTTCTTTTCTTGGATGTTTTAAAAATCTTGAATTGTTTTGTTAAATATATAATAGCTGATCTTTTCGACGTTTTAGAAGGAAAAACTCCCACTTCAAAGACAGTGACTTCACTGTGGAGGACCTCTGCCAGCTGAGTATGTCACCAGCTCTGAAACATTCCTCATGGATGGATCATGTCTGATAGTTGATTATATTTGAAGGAGCGGTGCAGCGGGTCAGACTTACATGCACAGAACACATGACATCTGGGACTGAACACTAAGGAGAGGAAGAAAAAGAAGGAGAATTCCTGTTAGTTGGTGAAGCCAGGGAGTTGTTAGTGAAACAAACACAGTGAACACATGAGGAAATGGGCCAGTTAAATATGATATTTGTCAGGTTACCATTTTTGCAACGTTTGCTAAAAAAGGTCCCAGTAATACACCCCATGGTACCTGTTGGTGTTGCTGTTTTCAGGGTCCAGGGATCGTGGCAGTATAACCAGTCTGAGCAGCGACTTTTCCCTCATCACTGAAGAGGTAGCTGGTGCCTCCTGTCCCAACGCCGACACTATGGACCTGTTCTCCAACCAACCCCAGGCCTCCAACTGGTCAGCCTCACACACACAAGCTCCCATGATGTCATTCTCTGAACTTATGGATCACATTTGTGTGGAATATTTGACTCAGTGTGAGTCTGTAGACTTCAGTCAGCAGTAAATGAACAGTCTCATTCATTGCAGATGTTTCAGTGAGAAGAACACTTCAGCCACCAGAAATAACAAATGGCTGTTTTTTGCATCATGTTAGAGATGAGTTATTAGAACATCTGCATTCATTAAGATTAAAATCAGACTTTCTCTGTATGATGAATCTTTACTACATAAATAATCTTTAATGATGTGAGAAATGTGGAAATCTGTTAAGGGATATTAAGGGTTCTACTGCTGCTAGATTATCATTTAGGAGTGGAACAAAGCTCAGTCTGGAGAGGCTTTGCTTTGTAAAAGCTCAACCCATAATTAGAAGAGCCACTGGATCAGGTCCAATACACGGCTGCTGAGGAAAACGAGTTAGTTCACTGATCTGAAATGGTAACAAGGAACCTCAGGTGTTAAAGCTCTCCATGACTGTGCCCAGCTTGAGTTTCTGCTCATCATACCAGGTAAAATGGAGAACCACCCATCCTGGTTCCGGTTCTGCTGGAGTTTTCTTCCTGTTGAACGGTAGTGCTTCCTCAGAATGAAAGATTAGATCGAAGTGAAGACTTGACCCAACCTGCTGGTGTTATTTTAAACCTTTCACCTAATTGATCTGAATCTGTTTATTTGGTTTAATGCAGCCATACTGGACTGAATGTGACTGAATATATATATATATATATATAGGTTCCACTTTTGCTTTGCTGTCTACATATACCGAGAACCGACAGAAAACTGCTTAGAACAAGGCCTCCAGGCCATAGAAAACATAATAAACCTGTAAGACAGGTATCGCTCACTCACATGGTAAATAAATGAAAATAACTCCAACACAGACACCACTGTGTCATTTCCTTTCTCAGGTTGCTCAGATACAGTGCATTTTTTCTGAAGAAGCACAATAAAACGTTAAAATCAGTAACACCAAACAAATTAAAGTTCCAAAACCACATAACCATCACTGTAGTTACGCTCCTATAACCTGGTACCCGACTGTCCAACAAATAAACTCAAGCAAAATGAAATAATGTAGGCCTACCTTTACAGTAGTAATAATACATCCACAATATGTCCTACAAGACAAGAAGAAGGATGCTGCTGTTGAACATGATTATTATTTTATCGTAATCCAAAGAGTCAGACAGGCTTTGTTCAGAAGACAAAAGAGCAAAGTTGTTCAAGCGTGGAGTTGACATCGAAGTCTCAGTCTTGTTTTTATTGAAGTTGTAGTTGAGTCGGGGCTCCAGACATGAAGCTGTCTGACAGTGTCATACAATGTTGAGATGTTTCCTGACATTTGAGCAGCAGTGCACCAATCTACGAGAGTTATAGTGCACATAAACAGCATGAGGGAACATTTGCTTCAGAAGTACAGACACTCCACCTCTGGTTCCCGACATCACAGATGTGCCATCAAAATGAAATCCTATGCAAAGAGATGGATGGAGCTCCAGGGGTTCCAGGACTTCCAGAATCTTCCTTGTAATTCCTTTAGCAGACATAACATCTGTATCCGTAAATCCGACAGCTCCCTCCTTTATCAGCCCACCATGAATGAAACGGAGACCCCCAGCTGTTAGATGCGTGTGTCAATTTCGTAATAGATCTGACCCACATACAGAGAGCACTCCGGAGAAATGAAGAAATATAAATGTTTATTGTGACAAAGATAATCAGTTGACGAAATGATGATTCTCCAACTGTATGGAAAGAAGGGAAGATAAACGGTGAGAAAAGGGAACTAAATGATACTTAACTAAGAGCAGGGATTTTACCCAGAAACGAAGAAACCAGCTTACTAGATAGGTGTGGTCAGGTCGCCAGGGGAAGAGGCATTCAGGATCCGGCTTTGCAGAAGTTCTCTTCAGGTATTGTTCAGTGTGAGCTCGGAGCAATAATGAGTTCGGTGTGCAGATGCTGACGTTGGAGGGTGGAACAGGGTACGCTTGTGGCTTGTTCGAGGAACCGAAGATAGCAGGAAGCTGCCAGCTAAATGTGAATCCAAACGAAGTCAGAAGATAAGGAAAGTAATCCTCAGAGCGTAGATAGCCTTGTACATCGAGAAAAGGTTTCCGAATACTTAGTCGGTATCTGATGACATGAGCCCAAGGTTTAGGTTTGCTTAGCCTGCGAAGGAGCATAGACAAAATTACAAAAGGTTGAAAAACAAAGCATAGAATTAGAGCTTGGCTGGAGCTTGTTACCACTGAGGGCAAAAACACTCTGGCATCGAAGTGCTGGCAGCCTCCTGTTTAAGTACTCCCCAAAGTAATCAGTAGAATGAGTCGCACTTGTCACCCAGCACACCTGAGAACTCCAGCACCGTCTGAAACACTGAGCACATGTAGCAAGCACAAAACACAAACACAAAACAAAAGCCAGATCCTGACGGCGTGATTCTCTTCTCTGTATGCTGCCAGTTTACTGAGAGCTACAACATGTTTTCATGTTTAGAACAAGCTTCTCTTTTATGAATGAATGCTCTGCACGAACCCTTGGAAAATTTCCGCAGCATTTGCAAAAATATGGCATCCTCCGCTACACTAGACTCAACCCACGTAAAGTCGTTATACAAACTTAACAAAAAGCAGCATAATTTTGCCGACATCACAGTTCTAGGAAAGCTTAATTATCATTAGTATCATTATTGGCTGAGTCTCTGATTCATTAGTGGCAGATAAATCTGGTGGTGGTGTTCTGGAGATTTCTGCAGGGACCTGCAGGACCTGAATCTGATTCAAAGCCTCTCTCCTGTAATGTTTGGGATGGCGTCAGTCATAAGGTCCTCCACTCTTTGTTTTTAGAAAAACTTTAAAATTGACATTTGTTTTCCCAATTCTAAATTGCCTTTGTCATGACCGGTCACAATAACATCAGCAGAACACACAGTAAGCCCTAAGCTGCCAGGAGACTAGAATTATTAGAATTAGATAGGATTATTATCTCCAATCAGCACCACACATAAAAATACTGTTAAAATCCAACATTCAAATTTTAATTATTTTATGATGATGTTAAGTGACATACCTCAAAAATAAACTAAAATTCTATATGTACCCATAACCACGCCCCTGGGACAGATGGAACAAAATGTTATCTCATAAAAAGGAGTTTTTAGACATCAGCTGCTTGCTGCTGGCTGAACCGCCTTTGATTCATGAACTCTGGAGTGAGAGAGCAGCTGTTGGTGTTCAACTGCTGTGGGAACAGCTGGAGAAATGAATCACACAAGATATTTGTGATGGCTGTGCTGACAAATTTGGATATTTTTATATTTTTAAAACTATGAAAACAGTTTGGTTGGTTCATTAAACTTTGTTAGGGATTTAGATCCATGTAATGAAACATAGACTTTGTTAAATATTAATCATGATCTGTTTTTCTTCTAAAAAACGTTCTGCATTGAGCTGCTGCTGTGGTCCTTCTCTGTTCCCAGGAGGAAAGTTCCCACCTCTTCCCCTTCGATGGTAGTTTGGTGTAAACAAAACCCTTTAGATGAGCAACTCTCCCATCCTGTTAATGAGGCCAGGTCTTCCAGCTCATCCTCCTCCAACCAATCAGAGCACGGTGCCACACGCACTGGCAGCAGCCCATTGGCTGTCCCCAGCAGAGGGTAAGTGGGGTGATGGACTGGTTTGACTTTGCATGACTTATTATTCTTACAGCACTCTTACGGCACTCTAAGGCTCAGAGAGTAGCTCCTGGTCGACACGTGGAGCAGAAGTCAGGCTGCTGCAAGAACTGATCTAATCTGCTGCTGTGAAATATAAAGCCTGAATGTAGATCAGCTCAGAAATTAGAGAAGTGAGATAAAGCCAAAGATCATGAGTGTTGTTACTCAGAGGTCCAGCATGAGAGCGCTGTCCAGTTCAACAGGACGTTTAAAATGTCCATCCTTAAGACACACACACTCTGGGTTGCTTTGCTGTTTGGCTACGTTGTAACTCCACACACCACACCTAAGAGTTTACATTTCACTTCAGTCTACCTCTATTTTGTGTTCATCTACTTTCCATTGGACATCTGTCTGTTTTGTGGGATTTGGGTAAATTAGTGATCTGTAACAAAAACTAAACAGACACATCATTTAATTATTTATTATTTGATGTTTGTCCACCTTTTGCAGTTATAAGAGCTTTTGATGTTCTCGGAAGGCTTTCCACCAGGTTTGAGAGTGTTTTTGGGATTATTTTGACCGTTTATCCTGAAGGAAATTTATATGGCCAGACACTGATAGTGGATGATGAGCCCTGGTTCACAGTTTCTGCTCTAAATTGTCCCAACAGGTGTATCTGGTTGAGATCTGGACTGCACTGGCTAGTCAAATTCATCCACACCAAACCAGCTCAGTCCATGCCTTTATGGACTCTTCTTAGTGCACTGTTGAGCAGTCATGTTGGAACATGAAGGAGCCTCCACCAAGCTGTTCCCACATGGTCAGGAGCATGAAATTGTCCAATATGTCGTGGTACTCTGAAACATTATGAGCTTCTTTATGTGGAACTACGTGGCTGGGCCCTCTCAAAAACAGCCCCTCACCATAATCCTCGCTCCACTAAACTTTACACTTGACATAACACAGCCTGGTAAATGCCAAACAACACCTGCCAAACCCATATTGGTCCATTGGATTACCAGACAGAGATGTGATTCATCTCTCCTGAGAACGTGTCTGTAGTGCTTTAGTTTAGACCAGTGGCAGTATGCTTTGCACCACAGCATCTGAAGGCCTGGTTGCTCTGCCATAAACATCCGTTCCATGAAGCTGTCTTGCCACTGTTATTGGACTAATCTGAAGGCCACATGAAGTTCTGAGGTCTGTACGTATGGACTCTGCTGACGGTCTGTGACTTCGGCAGCATCCTCTTACCACACTTTGTGTTTTTATGCAGTTCACCACTTCATGCCTGAGTTGCTGTTGTACCTAATCGCTTCAGTTTGTTATAATCCCACTAACAGGTGGCCGTGGAATATTTAGTAGCGAGGTCGTTTCATGACTAACTTAAGCCCACAGGTAGTATCCTCTCATAGTATTGCACCGGTATTCACTGACCTGTTCTGTAACAAATGTTGGTAGAAGCGATTTGCATGCCTAGGTGCTGGATTTATACACCTGTGGACATGGATGTGAACACCTTAAGTCATTGACTTGGAGGGGTGACCCAATGCTTTTGGCAATACGTATTATTTATTGGATTCATTTCCATAATGTAGATCAGAGTGAATTAGTTTAAATGGGAAGGTTACTGTAGGTTTTCCTGTGTTTATATAACATATCTGCTGTGAGCATTAGTGGTCAGATTAAATTTTTAGTTATAGAACTCAGCTGTCAAAGAATGTGTTCTTATTGTTTCTCTGGAATCAGATGCGGTGCTGAATCATTCACTGACCAAAATTCACCTAAACTCAGGTCAACTCAGGTCATACATGTTGGTTTCTCATGATGAGGAGCTGTGTGGACGCAGGTTTTGGGGTACCGGCCAATGAGAAGTCAGCAGTAGATAATTCGTGTGATAGCAGGTTACAGGTTCCACAGAGGACTTTGCATCTGCAAAAACTGCAGCGATCAAACTTCACTGCTATGTTATGTAGGACAGAAGCAATTCCTGATGAACCACCAAACTCAGCCAATCACAGCAACTCCTTAATCTTAATGAGGACGTAGAAAAAGACAAAAGCAGGCGGGTCGAAAGAAAACGTTCAGACAGAAGTCAGGTATTATGCTCATAAAATGTCAGGTATGAACGGTTCTCAGAGGTCAGAAATTACATCCCAAAAAATGTCATGTGCCACAATATAACTATAGTTCATAAAGCACAAAAAGAAAAAATCAACTTTCCAAGAAAACCTTTGAAGAGCTTTTTGGAAGTGGACTCTGCAAAACAAGTAGTAATATCTGCTTCCTTATTGGTATTTAAAAGATTAAAGCATTTGGCTTTTAAGAACAGTTCAAAAATGAAGTTGTCTTTTATGATGTTATAATAACACTTAATAAGTTACTTTATTATGAAATTCTCAAGCGTAAAAATCCCCGAGACAAATCTAATAAAAACCATTGGTGTTACTGTATAAAACTAAATGGCATCACATGCATTAAGTGACAAGAACTCAGGTGGAGAAGAAATACTGACAGCTTGTTTCTTACAAAGTATTAATAAGTGTGATCATCATTACAAGACGTCGCGTTAAAACCAACTGAAATAGAGTCTATCTACAGAAATGCACTCCACACTTTCAATGTTTTATTTGTTAACTCAAGCCCAGGTTTCATTTTCCTTCAGCAACAGTTATGCATTACTTTAGGTTGTTCTATGACATAAAATACCAATAAAATACACTGAGGTTTGTGGTTAAACTGAGATGAAATGTGAAAAGGTTCAAGGAGTATGAAAACTTTTGCACGGCACTGTACACAGTTCGTTGTTGTAGTTTGACATGTGTCAGCTGTCCTCTACTTAGATTCTGCATCTATGATGTTACAGCAGACTTTACATCCACCTTTCTGATGGAAGCAGATGGAGAGCTCATGTTGGGTGTAGCAGAGGTGGTTTTAAAATGAATGAAAAATGCTGAGCTAATACAACAACATACCAAAACATGATGTAGGAATGAGAAGTCTGCAAAGAACAAAAAAAACATGAGATTCTTTGAGCTTGCATTCCATGTCTGTATTTCATAAAGCTTTTTTCATCTAAACGAAGGCTGGTGCAGAGACATCAAAGTGTAGAAGAAGACATGTAGTCCTGACCTGGGGTCATTTCTCATAAGCTGTAAACCGTTTTATTAACCGAAGTAGTTCTCCTCGTTTGTACTGGTTGGAGCTTACATACCACCTCAAGCCTCCACTTCAAATGCTGAAAAACAGCTGGCTGAGCTGATAACAGATGTGGAGAAAAAACATCCAGACTCTAAAATCTCTGCAGACCCCACACACCCTGCACACAAATGCACCATGCATACTTGGACTGATCTCGCATTATATTTTATTGTAAAGTCAATTCTGTATATATATACATTAAAAAAAGATATTCTTTAGTACTGAGAGCAAAGTATACCAGAGTCAAATTCCTTGTCAGGTACAAACTTGACAATAAAGCTGATTCTGATTTAATGTAGTTAAAAACCTGCTCATTGAGCAGTTATAGTCATTGATCATGTAAGGTAAATAAAGTAGCTGGGAGAAGATGTGACAAACAGATGCTGTGGAGCTTTGATGGGTTCTGTGGAATAACAAGAGGTCGGTTATAACACACCTTTGCAAAGAGAACATTGGTCAGATCTGGAGCTACACCGACTTTAATTACTGTGCTGGCTAGGGCATATCCAAAGGCCTCGTGTGTAAGATTATGTCTGGCTCAGGACTCAATGCCAGGTGCTCTCTTACTACTTTCTTCCTTAAAGGTTTGCAGTCAAGCTGTTGGCATTAGCATTATTACTGGTGATAAGTTCACTAGCATTCTTTGTTACTGCCAGTGTCCGTCTAACCTTTCTGGTTGTGTTACCCTTGTGTGTCAGGTTAGCAGCAGAGTACTCCAGATCAGGCTCATCCCTGTCCACAGAGTACGGAAGTTGGCAGATAGTTTCCGGTTGTGGCAGCATCCACGACCACGGCCACTTTTCTCAACCGATGGCCTCAGTTTCCTCCAACTCGTCTGCTGTCACCTCTGCCTACGATTCCCCACTGCCTTTCAGTTTCCAGGACGAAGGGCCCAGTGGGCGGATGTAAGTTAAACTGGTATAGATACAGTTTTCAAATGCAATCTGTGTGACCTCAGTTAGTCAAAGTAAATTTCAGTACTGCACGTGAGAGAATTTTTATCTGAAATTTAAGATACTTTAATTTAGCATTTTTTGCCACAGGTTAGTCTCATTCCAGTGCCAAGGATGGGAGCTTCCTATTGCCCCTTTTCCACTGGCTCTATTTAGGCAGCGCTTCTCCTCTCCACTCGGTTTCGCTCTACTCGGTACGGTACCAGCTGTGTTTACATGGACCCACTGCCGGCTGACGCTATGGTGGCTGAAGCCCCGCCTCCAGTCATCAGCATAGTGTGCTGTGCTGCTAGTAACGTTACTGTGTTACCTTGTCGCGTAAAAGTAGTCTGCGTGAAACCATGAAAAATAAATATTTAAATAGAAAATAAAAACATAAACTGTTTGTATTATTGTATATGTAAGGATGTTTTTTTATGTATAAAATGATCCACTGGGGTAATTATAATAGGCAGGGGTGGCAGGAGAAGCACAGAGGAGAGATGCTGCTTTTTGAACTGGAGAAGCTTAAAATTTTCCTGAAGAAGTTACAATTTTGGGATTTATGAGGAATTTTTGTCTCAGCCATGGTAATAAAGAGGAGAAAACCAGGCTTCTCACTGCAGTGAAGTTATTTTTAGGTTGTGCTCCACAGATTCAGCGGGCTCATCCTCTCGTTTGGTCCGATGCAGGCAGTCTGATTACGGGCAGCTGCTCTCTGTCTGCTCCCTCCTCCTGCAGAGGCTGGTTCACTAAAGGACCGTCAATAACTTTCCAAACCAAACACACTGTTTCATAGTGGTATTGTTTTGTGCCTCTGAACAGCTGATTTTATGTGTGATCAGCTGGTTTAGAATGTTATTAAATACAGCGCTCTGCCTGCATGTAATTCAGAAAGGTGATTGGTCCTTTTTCTTTTCCGTCAGCCTTCTGGTTTATGACCCGTAAAGGGTAAAATTACATGTTTGACCTGCTCCGGCCACTGTGGTCCTTCATATTATTGTAGTCGCTCTTGAGTTTTATTAACTTTTCCCTACACTGTCTCAGCGAAAACCTTCTCATTTCTCCTCCTCCCACGGCCAATCAGTGAACAGCAGTCTGCTCATGTCACATGTAGTCCCTACTCAGCCCCGGTCGGACCTGCTCAGGAGCAGGGACCAAAAAAGTAGGTACTGGTACGGAAAAAACAGTAATGGAAATAATCACAAAGCGAGCCGAGTGGAGTCGAGTAGGGCCAAACCTGAGACCACCTGTTTGAGTTGGTTAAACATTTAACCTAGATGCTGCCTTCCCTGCAAAATGTGCACATTGCTGTCTTCAAACCAGTGTCCCTTGAGCTTGAGGTGTAAATGAACTGCTGAATCTTGACCTAATGCGTTTGCTCTTCTGTTGGGCCATCCTTTTTTGTAGCTGTTGTTTATTTCTCCAGTGCAGAGGTTTGAACATTCCTCGCTGCCATGTCCTAAATGAATCTACACCAGCATCAGGGTGGGAGCTGTCTGGGGATAGGCTGGTTATGGGGATCAAGGTTTTAAAAAAGTTTGCTTTTTTTGTCATACTCTTCCTACGGTTTAAAGTCCTTTTGATAGCAAATATAGAAAGTCCAAGAGTGGCTGGATTTTCTCTGATTGTGTGGAGCATACAGTAATACTCTCCTCCCCCTCCCCAACCTGTCCCTGCACACTACCAGTCAGCTGACTGAAAGACAGCTACATTTTTGTCCACACTTAGGAAATTGTCCATACAGCCAAATTTGTCATTCTTCTGTCATGACAAACTTAGATGTTCATGTTGTGCAAACTGAAGGAACACCACCCATTACTCCTGTTGGCGTCCAGACCTCAACCTGATAAACATGTGCTGGGACCTTAAGAGAACTGGGCAGAAACAAATGTCTGTAAACCTCAACAAACTGAAGCAATGTTGGAAAGAAGAGGGGGTCCAAATTCTCCTTCAGTGGTATACAAGATTGATGAGGTCATAGAGAGGTTGCCATTCCCCTGAGCTTCTGGATCCTGAGCTGAAGTTTGACACAAAGCTTCTACATTTCCTCTGTAGTATGCCATATGTTCTTGTTTTTTCGCTGGTGACCACATTTTAAAAATGTTCTCACCATTTCCCATGATTGTACCTTTTTAAGAATTTTTTTTTTTTTCATTTTTGTTGAACTCCAATGTTGTTTGCATATCTCTGTCTTCCGCAGGTGCTCCCTTCCCTTGGAGCGTCAGGCTCGCCTGGAGGCTGTTAGGGAGATCTTCCTAGCAGCCTACAGCTCCACAGTGGGCCTCAGGTCCTCTGCCCCCAGCCCTTCCGGCGCCATCTCCGGCCTGCTGGAGCAGTTTGCCCGCGGGGTCGGCCTTCGTGGCAGCAATGCCATTGTTTGAACTCTGTCAGTGTGACTTCCAACGCCTTTCTAGCTTCCATGTCTCACTTTATCTGGGGCCAGATGCATAAAACAGTTTAATGATCTAAATGGTTGTGTAAACACATTTTAAGAAAAGTGTTCATGCACTGTTATCTCTCACAAACCACGTGTTTTGTGAATACACTCATGTATGATTTTGTTTTTGTTTTTTTTACATATAAAGCATTAGTTGCAGTGCAGGTGTAGATGAGACACGCCACAGAAAAAGTCAGATTTACAAGAAGCTAAGTTAAAGGAATAGTGTGTGGGATCACTATTTTACCCTGCAGTGTGAACAACCTCAGTCTGGAGAATGACAGACAGGTGCTGAGCTAGAGTCTGGATCTCAAGTAAAAAAAACTCCAATCTCAAAAAAGTCAGTCTTTTATAAGCCATCAAGCCACCATTAGGTTTCCAACAAATGAACACTCACCTTTAAAACTAAGAGTCTGCCGTGATATTCGCTCCATGTGAAACAATGCTTCAAAACAGAACCTGTTCATTGTAGTCAGGCTGAGGAACTTTCTGATTAAAAAGTGAGACAGTGAAATCTTTTTTGCTTGATATATAAAGCATCTCATGTTTAAACGTTATTACTTTTTTATCAGATTGTGTCTCTAGCTGGTTATTCTTAGTAACTAATGGTCCATTTTGTGCTTGTTTCACATGGAATCTTGTTGCAGTATCACTGGTATTTGACTGCAGGTAAACAATAAATAACCATCTAAATGAATAGAAAAATGCATTAGCTTGAACTGACACAACTTTTGAGACTGGACTAGTTTTATAATGGCAGAAATCAGCTTTAGAACTGGTCCCAGTCTAGATGAACATTTACTTCTCCAGTCAGATGTTTTGTTTCTCCGGGTTCAACCCACAGCTGATGAATACTGCATAGATGCCCACTCTGAAAATCTGAGCCATCCTTTTCTAAAACTCCTGGCTTTAGTTTTATTCAGCTGATCTGGATCTCTAGAGAAAATGTTGGATAGAGCATGGAGATGAGGTTCCACCAGCCCTGTAACTCAGAGCTCCTCACCCAGCCTCAGCAGCATCTTCCATCAGCACAGGCACACTCATCCATGGCTGCTGCCGTTTTAGCACCGGCAGTTTGGTAACCCTAATAGAAACAATCACCATCAAGGAGAACAGAAGCTTTTGCATTTTCATTTTAACAAGATAGACCAACATTGCTCTAAAACGGTGTTCACATCATGGAAACATTGTTATGCATCTGGCCTCACAAATTCAGCACAATGAGGTGCCAAACATCACCGCTCATTTCAGGGATGAAGCTTTAACCTTTTTTTGTTCTGTTGGAGTTAATGTGCCTGCTTTTTATTTCCATCCTGGCTTCTTTAAGTTCTCACAATCAGGGAGAGAATTAGTTTCTTCTGTGGTGACTAAAAGGGACAGAGAGTAAGATGAGTCTTTTAATCTTTCCTTAATTTTGTTTGCGAGTTCTTCCAGTATCTGGTTTTACTTTTCCTCTTTTATGCTGCTATTGTTTATTGAGCCAGTGCAGAGGGAGGTGCTTAACTTCTGGTGGTTGGTGAAGGTCAGATTAATAAAACGGCACTTAAAGTGTGGTGATAGCTTTCTCAGATTAATTAGTTTTTTAATTTGCTGCATGTTTGGCATGTTTACTTCGGTTCTGCTATGCCTACATTGTAAACATGAAGCTCAGTACTGGCCAGAAAATGAGGAGTATAAGGGAAAATGTTTGCAGCCCTTATTCAACCAGAGCTAACAGAAAAACATCAGCAGGTTCAGTAAAGTCACCCTGGGTAGTCTGTTGAAAGTAAATTAATTTTGTTCAGAGCTTCTAATTTAAACGTTTAACATAGGCTCTAGTGAAATGTAAAATTAAATGCTTTTCCAGCATTTATTGGCCCATATTCAAAGTGTAGAAAAGCATAAATCTCTCTTGTGGTTTTAATCAGAGATCCTGTTAGAAGAATCTTAGACTTTTCAATCAGCTGTTTATGGTGCTTGAGAAAAAGGCTACAGGCTAGTTCGTCCCATTGCCAACTCATGCCTCCATTACGTTCCCTCCTACTTCCACTTCATACTCTAAATAAACTAGTTTCTACCCATCATTGCTCACCAGTTGATTTGGACCAGTTGACTTATGCAATATGACTGGTTGAGACCCCTGCTCAAACCTGAATAATTCTAAGCAACCTTCTCCTGATTGACATCTATAGATTTAATGAAACCACATTTTCTCACAGTACACTGTAGAAAATGACTTGTTGGAAGTCAAATCCTCATGGACATGATCCGCAATTGGTACAAAACATTCTGTGGCAGATGGCTCCATTTTGTTGCTGATAAAGTCGTCCAAAACAAGCAGAACCACAAAGGTATGAAGGGGAAACAACTTTGTACGTGAAAGCGGTTATGAGAGAGGGATGTGGCTGAAACCGAGCCATTGTGTTCTGATGGTTTCTGCTCAGCTGGTTTTAGCATCATTGTAATATAAAACATAGTTGGACATGTGTTGAAATCCTGCCATATTTTCTCATGATAGAACTGTTGGTCATTTTAGGATACTAGTCTGGTATTTTGGCATATGGGAACCTTGAAGCTTCTCTCATCTTACGTGGAGTCTTGAAACCATACGTGGTGTGGAACTGAATTGAACTTATCATATGCATAGAAGGCAAAGGTCATCAAAGGTATAAAGGTTTAGATAGGCTATAGGCTAAACAAAAACAACATGGCTCTAGAGCAGGTCTCTGGTGTTTTAGCAGCTAATTTCATTTTCGCATTAGAAGGGGACAAGACTGGCTGGATATGAGCTGCCATGAAGGGAGGCCAAGCAGCGGGTCATTATGGGGTAGAAACTACCATGAATTAATGTTGAAAATGGAAATGGCTAGCAAGTTCTTCTTTTGAAGCCAACTTTCTTAATATCCAGTTCTTCGTTGTACAGATGTTTAATCAGGTTGAGGTTAGGGGGTAAATTGTGAGCCCATTTTTGTTGTCAGGCTGGTGGAGTTATAAATATTCTGACTGAGAGAATCCCAAATTGGACCTCTCCTTCTGGCTGTTCACGTGCGTCTATGATGGGTCTGTAACTGACTCCGAAGCAGCTGGAACATCCAGTATGGGCACAAATGGTGTCTTCAGAACCAGAGCACCAGTGTTATTAAGCAAACATCAGAACCTCTGGTAGTCAGTTTAAACTGTGTGTAGAACTTAGCAGAAATGGAAAATACCTCATAGATGCATTACACAGCAATGGTGGCACTTGATGGAGTTTGTTGGGGGGTAATGTTTTTGGCTTTGCAAGAGGAGTATCTTACAATTCCCCGGGTCTTTACAAGACCGTAGGGGATGACACAAATTGCACCCTTATGTGCCCATTGGCATTAGTCAACAGGTTCAAGATCTGCATCTCGCACATGATGGGAAATTCCACAACGTGACGACTGACCTCCAACCCACGGAAGGGACCCCCTTCAGATTCTGTCAGCTGTTGCTTATGCTGTCATATGCGTCTTGAAGAGACCCTCTGAATCTGCTGATAGTCATTCACTGTTTTAAATGGCAGCTGAATGCTGCAGCAGTTGCTTCTAACACTATTACCACACTCATTACACCATCACTTCTGCCTTCTGGTTCTGGTTCTGGCAGCTCTTAGCAGAACAGATTATTGACATATGATTCTGTGATATGCATGTAGATCTTGTATGTATTTAACACCCACGTTCCAATCAGCCTTTTCTTCTAGCGTGGAGGTAACGGTCATCTTTCAGCAGTGCAGGCTGGACAGACAAACTGTGATGTAGTCTTAAACACTTTAACACCAGTCTTATAGCAAAACAACTGTTATGTGTAATATCCTCTTTGGTCTGTTGTTGATTTTCTCCATAACATTAATTTGATTAGATGTCAACAGGGACTATTTCTTGGCGGCCTTAATCAGAATCTTAATAAAGTGGTAATCATGCTAACCTCTAATCGGTTACATGACATATCATGTTCATGAGTCTAGATCATTGTCCAGTGACAGTCTGGAGAACTTTGCTTCATGAATCCAAAGGCCTGATTCCTGTCAGAGCTCACAGTTAAGCCCATAATGTTCCCAAACACTGTGTGCCTTCCATCAGGTCACACACTGGCTGTTTCTACACGGCTGCTCCCAGGTAGTCTATTTTTTTAACATTTGTTCTTTTATTTTCTGGTTAAAATGTGTTGGTCAATGTTGCCACATAGTTCGGATGGTTGATGTACCTCAGGACCTTTCATTGTGCCCTCTATTTATCCTCAGCACTATTTCCATGACATCCTTGCTTCTTCTGATGTTTTTTTTGTTGATAGTCTTTGCAAATTTGCTTTGCACTGTTTTACTCTGAGTCTTCCAGCCGCCCCTTATGACAGGAAAAGGTCCCTCAATGATATGAAAATATTAAGCTGTGTTAAAGTCTGTGGCTTGCTCCTCAAATCTGCTTTTAGTCCATGTTCTGTAAGATGCTTCATGAATCAGTTCATTCAGTGGTTTGTTAAAACAGTCCATAATGTTTAACAGAACAATCAGTGTTCAGGTGTATTGAATGAATGTCTGAGTTACATCAGGCGTTTCCTGTTTTCCCTGCCAAGGTTGAGCTTTCTGTGAGGAGCTGCTTATTCTGATAGCATTTCTTTTATGGTATCACTCTCAGTGCCTGCAGGCGGTTGGGAGCAGCCTTTACCAGGACACCTGCAAAAACCAAAACCGTCTGAAATATCGTTTTAATATGAACTTTTGTCCACATCTCACTGATGTGCTTACTGTTGGCTATTCATGACGTCCTCCCAAATGGACACATAACTGTTTCAGAATTAGTTTAACAGATTGATTAAAATGCTGCGTTGCACTTGGCTATTTGTTCACTGTAAAGAATTGTTTGTTTCTTGGGACAGATTATGCTTTTTAAATGAGTCTGCCTGGTGTCTTTAGGTTGTATAATGCTTGTAATTGTTGCCAGGTGACAGCATATGATGAACTGAGCAATTCTCAATAAAGAAACCAGACATAAGTATTTGTTGGGCTTTATTTCATTTTATTTTGTCGAGAACTGTGCTCCTGATATTTCCTTCGACATCCAAAGTAGGGTACAGTCATGTGATAAAATTAGGACACCCTATTCAATATTCAGTCCAGACATCAAAGTCTTAACTCTTGAAAAGAAATGTATTTAATCACCGCGGTGCGGTGCGAAGGAGACGGAGGACACAGCGCGAAGGGGGGGTCGAGTGAAGCAGGAGTAGGGAACTTTTTCCTAAATTCGCGTCGCGTCAACCAATCGGACTGGATGTGGCTGTGATGTAGGGTGAAAGACCGCAGCGGAGAAGAAGCGGTTGTCAGTGATGAAGGAGGACCAGATCATAGGGGCGGTGTGCAGCAAGCCAAAGTTGTATGACTGAACTAATTACTTTTACCGAGACAAGTACAGAAAGGACCTAGCCTGGTTATGTTTAGGCACAAACATCTTATATTTAGGAGATGTGGACATTAAAAATTGGCTGTTTTTTTTACTGAGCTGAGATGTATTTACTCACCGAAGACCGATAGACAGGCGTTCAGCAGCGGGGTAATTGGTGTCCAGGAGGCCGATTCGTCTCCCAACGTGGGGCAGCAGATCTTCGAGCTGGGTCCTGGATAGACGGAAGTACCGCTGAAATCAACCGTCATCCAGACGCAGCTCCTGGAGTAGGTGGTGGTACTCTCCGAACTGTTCCCATCCCTGAAGAATCTGGTGAACCCAGGGACGTCGGCGGCGTTTTTCGGCTCTCCACAGGTAAAACACCATAATTATCTGTGAAATCCATGTCCGCCATGTTCAGTTGAAACCAGCAAGTAGCAGATGGAAGCTCCTCCTATTTGATGACGCGGCGAAGAGTTGCCGCTTGTTGCCAGATGCCAACGCGGAGTTCACGCTGAATGTCAAGCGAGTAAAAGCACACGAATGAGGCGAAATATTCGCAGAATCCGTGTTTGGTGTGAACGCACCATGAGGAATGTTTTCCCACTCCTTGCTTTTAGCTGTGAGATGTTTGAGTTTTTTTTTTTTTTACATGTTTAGCCTGTTGCAAGTCAGCCCTTCGCATCTCTGTTAAATCGAGGTCCAAACATTGACTTGGAGCAGGATTTCCCATTCCTTAATTCCCAGCCAGTCTTTGGTGGATTTACTGCTATCTTTTGGGGTCATTGTCATGTTGCAGGGTCCAGTTCTGCTTCAGTCTTTGTTTAATTTTTTACAGATAGTCTCGTATTTCTACAAACACCATGTAATACATTGCATAAGTCATGGGTAATTCTATGATGCTTAAATGGCCAGGTCCTGCTGCAGTCAAAGTATCCCCAAAGCAAGACACTTCCACCATGCAGCATAGTTGGCACAAGATTCTCTTCCTGGAATGCTGTATTTGATTTATGCCAAACACGCCCTCTGTTCTCGAATCCCAAAAATTCAATCTTAGACTCATCTGTCCAAAGAACAATATTTAAGGAAGTTCGGTCATTATATTCTGTCTAACATTTTTACATCATTCATGTTTGGTTAGAGAGCAGAGATTTCCTCTTTGCCCACCTCCCATATAGATTAAACTTGTGCTGTCTCTTTTTAATTGTACAGACACATACTTTTATGTCAACAGTAGTAAGGACCTCCTGCAAGAACCGCCAGTACCAAAGCCTTATGTACCTGCAGCTTGAATAAACATTGAAGCCTTGCCCACAATGGGTCCCTAAATTTCATTAAAACTTCACTAAGCTCACAGGATTCTTGTTTTCTTTTCTATCTTCGGGTGCAATATATTATTTAATATTAACTCTTTAATATTTATTAAATATTCTGGTCTGTTAAGGGTTGTCCTGTGAATACCAGCCCAATAAGGCGGTGGTATTAAAACAAAATTGAAAGGGGTGAGCCAAGCTCTGACATTATTGAACAGCAAAACTCTGCACACACAAGGAATGAATTCACACAATTTCTTAAAATACAAGAATTTAGTAACAAAAATAAGTCAACTCAAAGTCAAACATATTTCAATTAAACTCTTTACTATGTTAAAACAACAAACTAAACTACCGAGCAGAATGAAAGGCTAAGGAAGACTAATGGACTTTATACAATATAAACAAGTAAATCAATGATGGTTGAAAACCATGACCAAAAGAGTGATGCAATGTTGTTTATGTTGTTGGACCATGTGTTGCTGAATATTGGACCATTTTGTAAGTTGCATTTCATGCTGGAAACCGAGACGGGGTTACCACGCAACTGGAGCATCACTCTAGAGAAGAAATCCCATATGGACTTTCCTTCATTCTCCCCCCGTTGGCCAACGAGAAAAAAACTCATAAAAGAGGTTCCTGGGATAAGAAGACCAGGAAACTTTACTTTACCGATCGGAAACCACGGAAACCAGTTTTCAAGGAGATGCAATTTTTCCTCCTTGTTTTTTTTGTTCCAGTCGACTAGTGACGGTCCGTCATATTCTTCACCTTTCTGCCAAGGTAGCCAAAAAGTACGAGGACGGACCGATCTCCTGAGTTACCCACGGACGCGTGGAAACTCTTTTCCCCCTCTTCTTTTTTCCTCTACCTCTCTGCCCCAAGGAAGACTACAACAAGTAAAGTCCGTCTGTTTCTTTTATTTCTTTATTAGGAATAGCTTGGTAGAGTTGGATTTTAGGGCAATTTAGAATCGCCACTTATAGACTGTGTTCTGAATTGTATGTGCATGCCATTGTTTATTGAAACTTGATTGCTGTTGATTTTCGGAGGCCGCCGAGTCTCGCAAGTTGTGTTTTGACTGTGTGGACACCTGAGCGCAGGTGCGCTGTGAAACTGAACTGCTAAAATAACCTTATGGTGAAAATCAACTATTTTCTTTGTCTTCAACTTCATGTTTTATTACTTGCTGCCAAAAGGTTTTACAACCCTTTGTTGGGGGATGTTTTATGACTTAGAGTAACTAAGCTACACTTTGGGAGTGGCCTCCCCGAGCTTCGTTCAACCATATTCCTTTTGTATTTTGCCATAACTGCCATAACTGTTGGTTTGATCTCATACACACTCAATGCTGTTTTATTTTGTTTAGTAGATATTTTGCCCTTTTGTGTAGAACTTTGCATGTTCGATTAGGTGAAGATATTTTAAAGAATGATTTGCTGAATAAAACCAACCTTCTGGATGACCAATTCTCAGCTGCATTTATTTATTAAAATAATTTTTAAAGAAATATTAAGGAAATAGTAAAATAATATTTAAGGAAATATTATTTTAAATAAGAACCAAATCTTTGAGAAATTGGATGTAATGGTGTTTAATTAGTTATTAGTGCTCCAGAGCTCTAGACCTCAGACTGGGACAACGGTTAATTTTTCAGCAGGGGAATGGCCCAAAGCACACAGCCAAGATCTCAAAGGGGTGGCTTCAGAACCACTCCTGGAGTAACCAAGCCAGAATCCACACTTGAATTCGATTGAACATCTCTGGAGAGATTTGAAAATGGCTAAAGGTAGGTGCGTTCAGCTTGTGGCGTCAGATTCAAAAGGATTTGAGGCTGTAATTGCTGCCAAAGGTGGATCAACAAGGTACTAAGCTAAGGCTTTGAACAATTCACCTGAATTGATTACTTTTATGGTCTGCTCCAGACAATAATACAACGGTCTGTGGCATTGGATTTCACCAGCTGCAGCCTGCACATGCCTAGATCCGAAATGATGACGTCTATGGTCTGCGACCATTAGAATGTAATGTTTATACCTTTTTATAAAAAAAAAATTATAATAAAACCACAAAATACCCTGCACGAAGGATTACATTTAGTGCATGCGCAAATGAGCTGACGGGACGAATAGTGCAGTGACAAATAATAACTAATAACATCTGATGCTGTTCAACTTGTTGCTGGAAAATGTCATTTTAAAACAACTTTGTTTGTAAATTTGTTAATTAAAGTGCAATTAAAAAACTTATTTTATATAATGTAGTTTTACTTTAAAAAATGAAATATATTTGCAAAGCTTTGTTTTATTCTTACTTTGTCAATCTGTTTCTAAGACTTATTAAATGCAAGCTGGGGAGATGATGATGTCATCGGCCGAAAATTAAAGTAATATCTCAGAAACCAACGCAGCACTAACAAAACTTTTAACAGCACAAACAAAGCACTAACCACTCAGCCGTTTTACCTGAATTTTCCATGTGGGTGGGGGTCAGCTTTACTTAAAAGCTTTCTTTAAGGACACACAGTAAAAAAGTATGGACCTTATAGTCACAATTTAAGTCATAACGGTTATATCTGACCTACAGGGGTAATGAAACTGAAACTACTAGTGCCGAAAAAATATCTTTAACATGTCTAGCTGAAACATATGGAAAGTGATTCCCTGCTGCTCTGTAAATTTGTTCTGATAGTTGAAACAGTTTACGGCCCAGCATTGTGTCCCTGATGTCCTCGTCTTTCATCTCACATCGAAAGACAAACCAAACAAACACATCAAAATAAGGCCTAAAAATACACAGAAGTCACATGACCACCTACAGGGGTAGGACAATGAAACTGAAACACCTGGTTTTAGACGACAATAATCTATTAGTATGGTGTAGGGCCTCCTTTTGCGGCCAATACAGGGCACCGCCTTCAGGATACAATGTTTGAACCATTGGATGCACATGGTCCTCAAGAATGGTTCGGTAGTCCTTGGCAGTGACGCGCCCATCTAGCACAAATATTGGGCCAAGGGAAAGCCATGATATGGCAGCCCAAACCATCACTGATCCACCCCCATGCTTCACTCTGGGCATGCAACAGTCTGGGTGGTACGCTTCTTTGGGGCTTCTCCACACCGTAACTCTCCCGCATGTGGGGAAAACAGTAAAGGTGGACTCATCAGAGAACAATACATGTTTCACATTGTCCACAGCCCAAGATTTGCGCTCCTTGCACCATTGAAACCGACGTTTGGCATTGGCATGAGTGACCAAAGGTTTGGCTATACCAGCCCGGCCGTGCATATTGACCCTGTGGAGCTCCTGACGGACAGTTCTGGTGGAAACAGGAGAGTTGAGATGCACATTTAATTCTGCCATGATTTGGGCAGCCGTGGTTTTATGTTTTTTGGATACAATCCGGGTTAGCACCCGAACAGCCCTTTCAGACAGGTTCCGCTTGCGTCCATAGTTAATCCTGCTGGATTTGGTTCATCCTTCTTGGTGGTATGCTGACATTACCCTGGATACCGTGGCTCTTGATACATCACAAAGACTTGCTGTCTTGGTCACAGATGCACCAGCAAGACGTGCACCAACAATTTGTCCTCTTTTGAACTCTGGTATGTCACCCATAATGTTGTGTGCATTTTAATATTTTGAGCAAAACTGTGCTCTTACCCTGCTAATTGAACCTTGACACGCTGCTCTTACTGGTGCAATGTGCAATCAATGAAGACTGGCTACCAGGCTGGTCCAATTTAGCCATGAAACCTCCCACACTAAAATGACAGGTGTTTCAGTTTCATTGTCCAACCCCTGTACATTCTAGTGCAATGTAAATTACTAAATGCTGAGGAAAAATCTTACTTGAAAACCTACCTTAGTGTATATATGATGTCAAACTTTACTTCTAAAAAATATCACTTAATGTAGACGGGTAAAATTATTTTTAGAGTGTAATGCACTCACTGAGCGGTCTGCATTTTAAAAGGGCAACTGCACTGGCATTGGATATCTTGTCCCATACACTAAAAGTATTCGCTCACCCATTCAAACTGAAGGCGTTCCAATCACTTCCACGGCCACAGGTGTATAAAATCAAGCACATACGCATGCAGAAATATTTGTGAAAGAATGGGTCTGTCTCAGGAGCTCAGTGAAATGTCAGTGGTATTATAAGAAGTGGAAGTGACTGGGAATGACAGCATCCCAGCCACAAAATGGTGGGCCATGTAAACTGATGGAGCAGGGGCAGCGGATGCTGATGAGCAGAGGTTGCCGACTTTCTGCAAAGTGAAGCGCAGAAAGGACTCTAGAGCAGTGGAGGCAGGTTCTCTGGAGTGATGAATAGCTCGTCTCCATCTAGCAGTCTGATGAACGAGTCTGGGTTTGGCGGTTGCCAGGAGAACAGTACTTGTCTGACTGTATTGTGGTAAGTGTAAGCTTGGCAGAGGGGGGATTATGCTGTGGGGTCATTTTTCTAGGGCTGCACCTGGTACCTGAATGCTTCAGCATACCAAGAGATTTTAGACAATTCCATGCTCCCAACTTTGTGGGAATAGTTTGGAGATGGCCCCTTCCTTTTCCAACATGACTGTGCACAAAGTAAGGTTCATACAGACATGGATGAGAGAGTTTGGTGTGGATGTGCTTGACTGGCCTCCACAGAGTCCTGACCTCAACCTGATAAAACTCCTTTGGAATGAATGAGGGAACTGAGAGTCAGGGCTTTTCATTAAACATCAGTGTTTGACCTTACAAATGTTCTTCTGGTAAAATGGTCAAAAATACCCATGAACACTCTCCTAAACCTTGTGGATGGCCTTCCCAGAAGAGCTGAAGCTGTTACAGCGGCAAAGGGTGGACCAATGTCATATTGAACCCTAGGGATTAAGAATGGGATGTCACTTCAGTTCATTTGCGAGCCAAGGCAGGAAAGTGAATACTTTTTGGCCTCTCCCCCTTTACCAATGGGAAGTGACCTGTTTAAGACCAGTTGGTTACATGGGATTCCATTGTGGTTTGGTATTAGTTTTTGTTTTAGTTCTTTGCTTGTTTATCTTGACAAATGTTCTGGGTACATATGGGTCAGTCGGGGTATTTCATCTGTTATCACAGGAATTACTAAAAATATGGCATTGAGGAAGGAAAGAAAAAAGTGTAATTACACCTTCAACTATGGTTGTGGTGGACTGTGTCAGTTATAATATAAAAGGTATTACCAATCCTATTAAAAGAAAGAAACTCTTTGGTCAGTTAAAAAAAATAGCAGGCGTCCCCAACTAAAATAGCAGGAGGTCCACTACCTCCATCATCCAAACACTTTGGGATTCGAAAATTTTAAATCAAATGACAAAAATACTTTCGTTCATTTTTATTTAACATTTAATTATCACTAGAGTTTTAGTTTTTTAACTAATGATCAATTATTCATATGCCCATGAAATCATCCGCTGAAGAGTGCGATAAATACCAACATTAAACGCATTTTGAATGGTTCAGTCGAGCTGGGTCTGTACATCTTGGTATAATAATTCTGCTCTCCTTGTGCTTGTGACAGACAGGGCAATTTGCTTAACCTTTTCCTCAAGTTGTTGTCCTTCTTCTCCGTCTAAAAGTGTTTCTGCCACAGCTTCCATGCACTCTTTGATTATTTCTCAGTCAGTGAAAGGCTTTTTGTGTTTTCCTAAAATCTACTGTACTCGCAGTGAACACTTGTATGCTCGCTGTTGTGCTGTAAGAGACTGTGTTATCAGCCGTGTAGCTCGCTCAACCAAGTGGATAGCTTTGGCATAAGTATTGTAGTACAGATTGAATGTATGTTTGACAACGCCATCTTCTTTTACTCACTCATCTGTGCACCACCAAATCATTCTACTGTCAGCATCAAGAGCTTCCAAGCAATTAACTCCCGCATAGCTTTTTCTATGTCATTTTCTGGCGGTTGGCATACAACGATAGCTGGCTTTGAGTGTAGACCAGAATGTCGCTGAACCACATAACTGCCCGTTGCTCTTGCTCAAAAGACAGACGCAGCAGCCGGCAGAAATAAAATGTCTATATCCTCCTGACTACCAGTAGTTCAAATTTGTCCTCTGTGGAGGACATCTGTAAACCTGAATATCTCTTACCCACTGCAAACTACTGAATTAACTCCTTTTGCTATCTACAGAGGACATTTAGGGCTTTTCAATGATACCAAATGTGAAGGGGTGGGGCTTTGGTACGATTCTCCTCCTCATTCAGGGAATGGCGTCTATCATTGCAAGCGCATTTAATGGGAAGAGGAATAGTAAGTGCATATTACATTTTATTGAGCAACTTTTTGGCTTGAAATGTTGAGGGCATGTTTTATATGGGTCTCTTAACAACACATTAAAACAGTGTCAGAATTATTTTAACTTTATTTTAACATATTCGAGTGTTTAGAAAATGTCCTACATAGTGGACATTTTTAGTTATATCCTCCATTTTGTCCTATTTTTTTTCAGATGACAAGAAAGGGAGTCATTCTCAGAAGCAGAGAAAACTTCAATGCGGCTTGTTGATGAAAACTCGGAAATTGAGTTGTCTGATGAAAAAGATCAAGATGCAGTGTTTAAGGCAGAAGCAGAGGAAGATGATTTAAAGAGCTCTGAGGATGAAATTCAGGCAGGGCAAGCAGATGCAGAGGAGTCAGATCAAGCAGAACAGTCCACATCTAAGTCTAGCAGGTGTCTGCTGTGGAGCAAGAATACAAAGTACACCTTGAGTTTGTATTCTATAAAAAAATACTTGATTTCTCTAACAATTAAGACTCATTTTAATTTTGCTTTTCTCTCTTTATTGGTTTTCTTAAGATTCAAATTCCAACTTGATGATCCTCCCATTATTCAGATCAATGATGCCATGGCACGCCAAAACTGGACCCTGATGGGTTATTTTGAGCCGTTCATCAATGACTCCATATTTGAATGAATATCCCTGTGCACAAATCAGTGTGAAGTCCTTGTGTCTGGAGCAACACTAAATATCACTCCTGAAGAACTGAAGACATTCAAATGTATTGGGCCTCAAATACCAGACTTCAAATTGTGGCAGAATCCATGATCAGAAATCAGTTTTACAGTCTAAAAAATTCCTTTAAGATCATCAACGACCTTGAAGTTTGAGATGATGAAAGAAGAAGTGATCTCTTGTGGAGAATCAGGCCCCTCTTGACCAAAGTAAGGCATGGATGTTTGAGTCTGCCTAGAACAGAAAAATTGTGCATTGAAGAGCAAATGGTTCCATTTATTGGTTGATGCCCCGTGCGGCAGTATGTACCAGGCAAACCATACCCAATTGGATTGAATGTGTTTTTCTTGGCTGCACCAACTGGTCTTCGTGGTCTACCAAGGTAAGACTACCTTCAGAGATACAGGAGGAAAGAGCATTGGAGAGCAAGCTATTCTTCATTTGGCAGTCTGTTCCCCAATGAACCCACTTGTTCTTTGACAGGTTCTTTACAATGATCAACCTCCTAGACACCCTGATCACAAAAGGGCTGACAGGGACTGGAACACTCATGAACAACAGGGTTCCAAAGGAATCCAAGATTATAGAGGATAAGCCCTTCAAAAAGAGAGGATAAGGGGCATCAGAAATGGTAGTCAGACGAAGCCCTCCTGAACTTGCTGTCATAAAGTGGTTGGACAACAAGCCAGTCGTCATGGCATCCTCTACCTATGGCACTGAACCTCAAGACACACGCAGAAGATGGTCCAAGAAAGACAAAAAGTTTGTCTAGGTGACAAGGCCACTGGCAATTGTTGAGTACAACACCAGCATGGGTGTTGTGGACTTGGTTGACCAAATGTTGAGTTTCTACAGGATGACCTCTTACACAAATGGACAGTGCATGCAGTTTTCCACTTTTTTGGCCAGCAATCACCAACTCGTGGCTTCAATATAGGAGTGACTGGCAGTTTCTGGGGAAGAAACCACTAAAGTTTCTTGACTTCAAACTGCTCCTTGGTGAAGGGTTGATTACTTGGGCCCAAGCAGACCCGACAGCGAAGATGACAACACTCCCCATAATCAAAAGTGGAAACCACAGCCAAATACAGCTCTGAGACACTATGGGCGCCATCAGTGTGAACCACCAGCCCATCCTCGATGACGCTGACAACATCCACTCATCTTGCTACCTGAACCTTTGCTCGGCGCATTCGCAATTCCTCCGCCTGGATCAGCACAGCTCCACACCTCCTCCACAGCTAATTTCTCCACCTCCCGTCTCTGTACCTCCTGTTTTGCTTCTCCTCCTGCTGGTGACAACACCATCGTTGAGATGCTCCCATCCCGATTCTGGAGGATGTGGCTGATGGCTCTACTTTTTCTCCTGGGGGTCATGCCAATGCCTTAATCTCTGAAGGGTCTGACTGACTCAAAACAACAAACAACTAAACAACAAAAATCCAGAAAATCACACAATGTGATTTTACTGCGAAATCAGCAGTCTCTCAAATACTTTCTCTCCCCACTCTGTATGACTTGAGTAATGCTCATAAAACATCTGTTCGTAACGTTCCACAGATTAATAGGTTAATTGGAAACAGGTGAGTGTCATGATTGTGTATAAAAGGAGCATCCCCAAAAAGCCTAGTTGTCCCCAGCGAGGTTTATAACTTTGTGACCAAATGTGTGAGCAAATAGTCCAACAGTTTAAGAACAAGATTTGTCAATGTAACACTGCAAGGAATTTAGGGATTTTATCATCTACTGTCCATAATATCCTCTGTGAAGGCAACATTAATGCTGAAAGGTACTTACACGTTTTGGAGCAACATCTGCTGCCATCCAATCAATGTCTTTTTCAGTGACGTCCCCGCTAGTTTCAGCAAGACAATGCCAAGCCATATTCTGGACGTGTTACAACAGCGTATATCATAGTGAAAGAGTGCTGGTACTAAACTGGCCTGCTTGCAGTCCAGACCTGTCTCCCATTGAAAATGTGTGGAGCATTATGAAGCACAAATTATGACAACGGAGACCCCGGACTGTTGAGGAACTGAAGCCGTCTATACAGTAAAAATGGAGAGAACTCTACCTTCTAACTTCAACAATTGGTGTCACTTGTGTGTAATGTTACTGTGTTTTGGATTGATCTTATATTTCTCCTGCTTTTTGGGGACATTGTCTCTGATAATGTCCATTGTTAGATGCAAGTTTTAATTTGACAATTTCCCCTGCCATGATCTACTGGGGTTTGTGTTTTAGAGTTTTTTTCGTGTTTGCTTTTGACCATTTTTTTTGTTTATTATTGTCATGTCTTCCCATATTAGTTCATTTCACCATCTATCCAGTCATCCATCCATCCATCATCCATCCATCCATCATATCTGTAAAGGGTTTGAGGAGACACCCTGGACAGGTCACCAGTCCACCTCACACACACACACACACACACACACACACACACACCCTGCAAGCAGTTGGGAAGGTCTCTGGCTCCACCTGGTGATGCATGTGGAGAAGGTTTTCTCTCTCTTTCCCTCTCCTTCATCCCTCTCCCTCTCTCTGTGAATGAAAGCGGATCTTCAGGTATGCTTTCAGCCACAGTTGCTCTCCAGCGGCCGCCAGCAGCATCCACCGGAGCGCACTCTCTCTCAGCCAGAGGACCAGATCGGCAGGAATCTGGGAGCCAATTTTAGGAAGTGAGAAGTAATCTGGAGACAAACGCAAAACACATAAAACATCAGCTATGGCGACAATAGGAGATTTTGACCCTTTAAACTCAACTGTACCTGCGACTAAAATTGAAGTCACCGTATCTTGCAGGTAAGCTAGCCTCAAGCTTCCACCTGTTTGTTAGAACATTTTAGTGGAAACCTTAGTTCCTTTGTCCTGCTTGTAGACGCATTTTATTCAAGCGCCTAATTCTGGTTGCGTTCTGTCCCGCTAGACTTTTCCTCTTTTTCACTCTTAGTATTACGAATCGTTCTCAAGCACGGAAAAACTTATTGTTTTTTTCTTCTAAAGGAAAAATTAAAATATGCTGTGGGTGTAGGAGTGCGCGGGGGCGAGCACTAACCAACAGGAGCGTGGATTTATTGAGTGCACAGAGAGCTCCGGAGAGATCCGTCTCCTAAACCACCGTAGCCTGCAGGGATGGCTGCATATTACTGCTTGAAACGACAGGACTGACTTTTATTACAAAAGTGAAGAACTGAGAGAAATCAGTCGAAACGACTCCTTCTTATCAGAGGAATCTCTTAGAGGCAGAAAGAGAACACTCCAGGTCCACAAAGCAACTGCAGATGTGTATGATTTCAGGGGCTCTCCCTTTAGTAAGGCCAGGGGCGCAACTACCTACTCTCTGATGGGTATGCGCCCACCCCACCTCAAGCTGGTTTCTTTTTTATGTTTATGTGTATAAATCTTAATTATACATGAACTACTATTAAATACTTTAATTTTATGTTACATATTAAAGCAGGTGCTAAACTCAATCAAAAAATAAATAAATATGTAATAACGTGTAACAGCAGCGACAGCCAGCGCTCAATAGATTCTCTGTAGTGGAAAAATTAAATTCAAATCAAATTCAAAAATATTTTATTCATCCCGAAGGGGCATTAAATGTTGTTGTAGCTCATATTATGCAGGTTTCTTCAAAGAGCCATTGTAGAATCTAATGGCTGTGGCAGGAAGGATATCCTGTAGCGTCTGTCTTACAGCAGATCTGAAGACGCCTCTTGACTGAAGACACTGTTGATGTAGGACAGTCTGATGAAGAGGATGATCAGAGTTCTCCATAATGTTCTTCATTTTATGAAGAATCTCCAGAAGTTCCAGAGGAGTCCCCAGAACAGAACCAGCCTTCTTTATCAGCTTGTTGAGCTTTTTTAAGTCCTGGCTCTGATGCTGCTGCCCCAGCAGATGATGGCAGAAGAGATCAGACTCTCCACAACAGACTTATAGAAGATATGCAGCATCTTGCTGTAAACACCAAAGGACCTTAGCTTCCTCAAGAAATACACTCTGCTCTGTCCCTTCTTGTAGATGTCTTCACAGTTGCATCTCCACTCCAGTCTGTTGTCCAGATGAACACCGAGGTATTTATGCTCCTGTGCTGCTGACTACCTGGTTAGATACACAAACCTGCAGTCTCACAAACTGTGGTCTGTTTATAACAGAGCCACTCCAACCTGCTGCCACCTTGAGTGGCGCAATTCTAGAAAAATATGTCAAATTTGAAATTATGATATCTGAAAAACAGCTTGTACTTGAAAAAGAATGTTGACACTAGATTGTTACATGTCATGCCTTTTGCACTCGCCCATTTGTCAAGAATGGCATAAAATAAAAAAGACCGTTTCACACTGTTTTCAATAGAGATCACTGCTTACTGCATGTTGTAGTTACAAGAGAAAGAAAAATTGGCAAATGGATAGGGGCATGCTCTGGGCTGGATTGTGCGCCTGGCGCAGTTCCATCGTTGTGGGCCATGCGCAGTTCTGTTGAAACACACTTTCTGTTTCCTTCATGATCTCAAGTCTTTCCAAATCTAAAAAGACTTGACTTAATGGGTCAAGTGATTGCTCATACTGAAACGAAGGTATGTTTTTGGAAGCTTCAGTTTATTAAAGGGTCTCTCGGCAGATGCAACCATCAGAGGCATGGTAGGAATACTTCACCCTTTGCCCGTGTTCTTCTCTGCCAAGTCATGTGGTCAAACATTCATTTTTTAATAGCTTTAAATAATTTACACATCTGGCTCATGCACTTTTTCAACATAAATAATATTTAAAAATGAATCACTTGCTTCCTACACTTCCACCTAATATTAGACCAACCTGTCGCCTTCCCCTTTCTGTCCTGATTCTTTCTCTCTCTTCTTCTCTTTGTTCTCTCCATCCTGACAGCTGAATTACATAAGAAATCATGCAATCAAACCACACATAAAAACATACAATTTTTAATTTATTGATATCCTTGTTGGAAATCAGGTACTGATTGGACGCTGCATCTGAGCAGACTTATCAGATACAGCACAGTAGTGCTACATCCCAGTGGAGACATTTAAACTCAAGTATATCGCTCCCAGGTTTTATAATTTATCTGTTTTATGATTCACCATCTAGTTAAACAAATGATTACTGTCTAAACAACTAAATAACCACAAACAAGTTCCTTTATTTTTCTTGTCATGATCTGTTTTAGAGTAAATACTGATCAGCACAGAGTTGCCAGACAATAGTAAATAGTCATTTTACTAGTAGTAGTTTTAGCTAACCTGAATATTTACAAGCCTCCTCTTGATACACTGACATAACTTACCTGCTATTGCTGAACTAAGTCCATAAAAAGAGAGAACAAATTAATTTGTTAAACAATGTAACAGACTGCAAAGCCACTGACGCGGTAGCTATCAGACTCTCTAGAACTCTAGATGTTTCACCTTTTCCAAACTAACCACTGGTTTCCCCAACTACAGAGTTACTATTTGGAGATGTCTTTCTTTCCAGATAAGGACACAGGTGAGATTAGTCTTTAAGCTTTAAGAGAAAACTGCTTTGTTTCTATGACAACAGGGAATGGCACCAAAGTTGTCAGTGCAGCCCTGATAAGCAGCTGTGATAGTATGTCCCTATGGTGAGTCCCCACCTTCCAGTTGTGCTCTTCAGTAATTAGGCTACTTACTGCGCTCTTACCCCACAAACAGCTTTTTATTTTCTTTTAGTGGTTTTTAAAATCTCCCATCAGAACCTAAACAAACAAAAAAAAAATCATTTGTTATCCCGTTTTTCCCATTCCAGTTAGCACCATTGGGTCTTATCACGATGTTTCCTGTTGATTCTATATTTACATTGTCTGATGTTAAGAGTGTTTTGATGGAGATTGGTTGTTTTTTAAATTAATTGTTTATAAGTTGATATAAATGGTTAGTGTCACGTGTTCATTCAGTGAGTAAATGTTCCCTGTTGGGACAAATAAAGTCCCCATTCTTTTTTTTTCTAACATCTGATGTTACTCTCCTTCAGCTGAGCGTTACCCAAATAATCTTGTTAATTGTTAAATCTACCTCTGAAAGTTTTATATACGTTTCTGAGAACAACTTTGCAGGTTAAAGTTTAAGAAACCTAGTTATTACTAAACGAATTTCCATGTTTGTTTGATCTAAAATTTGGACTCGATGATAGATTTTAGTTGGTGATATTCCAAAAATAATTGTTATGAGATAGATTTTCAAACTAGTCATTGGCAGAGATGTATTGATATTGATGCTTTTAAATGGCTAACGATGGCTAAAGACAAACGATCTTGCTGAAAGTGAAAAGCTTGATGGACTTACTGAGTGAGGAGCTGATTAAGGTGGTAGGGGAATTAAATCCTTCCCCCACAGTGTCTGTGGTTGGCAGACGATGAACCAGCTGGTACCTGTGATCTCCAGTTAGAAAAACTGTCCTTTCTTCCGCGGGAAAAACTCCGCTGCGACTTGAGGCGAACGATGGAGGGTGGACGGGAAAGTGAATGCTTCTCTGAGTAGAGTCCGACAGTCCTTCTTGAGAGGATGGGCTTGGGGGTAGTGAGCAGGGACCATGAGTCAGAAAAGGCGTCACGTTTCTGAGTTTCCACTCTCCTTAAAACGCGATTCAGGGATAAGCAGGCGCAGGTTACTCCATGAGAGCCCCGATTGGGCAGGATCTGTTGAACAGGGAAAAACAATGAAACGATTAGTTTCCTGGGAAAAAACAAACTGCATTAGAGCAGGGGTCTAGCCTTTTACCACTGAGTGAACAAAACGGGCTGACTCCTTCCCTAGGTCCTCCACTCCTTAAAAACCCAGCTGATTGCTGTCAGGATGAGGAACACCTGTGCAGAAGCACCTGCCCTCACACCCTAAAGGAAAAAAAAGAAAAAGCAAAAAGCACAGCAAGGCCCAGCACAGCACATAACCTGCACACAAACACTGTGGTGGTTGACAGTCATATTTGTGAATGTTTGAAATATCAAAGCTTCTAATTCTTTTAACCTTTTGTAAAGTTTTTAAATTCATGTGTGGAGGCTTAGATGTTAATAAGAATTTTGTCTTAATAAAATTGAAGGTTTTGAACTAGGGTGGTTTAACTGGGATCATAGATATGTTATAGTTTATTTTAGGGAGGGCCATCATTTGGAATGCAGACGCTCGTCCCATAAGTGACAAGGGAAGATTTCTCTATTAATTTGATTTATAGGACATCATTTAATTGTGCCAGCTCATTCAGCCGTAGATGTTCACAAACAGTAAAGGGATGGTTGGAGTAAGATGAATATTAGAGGAGATAGGAAGGCCCTTTATTTTGTTGCAATTGATAAAGTCGTTTGAACAGATCATCAGCATATAAACACATTTTGTGAAGTTTATTAGCTGTTTGAATTCCATGAATATGTTTGTTTTGACAAATTGCAGCCACCAGTGGTTCAGTAAATATAGCCAACAGTGAGCAGGGGAGTGGACAACCCTGTCTGGTCCCTTATTCAAGATTGAAGCTCTGAGAAATTCAATCATTTATTTTCACACAGGCAGTGTGTGAGCTACACAATATTCTGATCCATGACAGGAAATCACGTTCAAATTCAAATTTATGTAAGGTAGCAAAAAGAAAATTGTAATTAACCCTGCGAATAGATCTTGACAGTACTAGCAAAAAGGGCTAGAAGAAGCACTTAAACGCAGGGAGGGGCTGTAAAGCAGCTAAGCTCACAATTGTAGGGCTGCCTGTTTGACCATATATCTGAGAGAGGAGATCTAAGCTCACTGGCAGTGGCCATGGCTGCCCAGCCAGTATTTGAAGGAGAGCTGTGAAGCACATGGAGGATCAGTGGTAAAGGAGGAAAAGCATACAACAACCTTGTTGGTTACTATGCATCAAGGTGCATGGAGGTCTAGGGGAGCCCTATCTGCACGCAGCAGGAACCAAGCTTTGCAGTGGCTTGTGTCTGTTAAGGCAAAGGGGTCCACCTTGTCTTGACCACAATAGGGCTACCATGTCTGGGTGTAACCTCCACTTTTCTGGGAGGTAACCTGTGCTGGACAGGAGGTAATTAATGATACCAGGTAACAAGATGCCCACATTAGGAGGTCCTTGGCCCCCTGAAGGCAATGTAGGGACCTGGTGCCCTCATGGTTTATGTGGTTTTCGGTTGAGCAGCTATTTGTCTGCACCAGGACATGTCTGCCCCTGAGAGAAAGAAGTTCCATCAGAGGTGAACTGCCCTGTTCTGCCTTCCCAGACAGCACCTCAACCTACCAGGAATGCATCTGCGGAGTCCGCAATCCTTTGTGATGGACTGTTCGACAGAGGGACACTCTGGAACAAAAGGGACCTGTCTCTTCAAGGGTGCATTGCCGGAGGAATGAACGTGTCAGTTGCAGCCTTAAATGGTGATATAGCTTGGGATCGATGTCAAAAGCATTCAACCAACTCTGCAGTAGCTGGGCTTTGAGAAGGCCCAATAGGATGACAGCTTTTGTTGCTGTGATCATTCTCAACAACCTCGGAAACAGAGATAGTCTGAGGTGCCTGCCAAAATCATTGGGAGAAAACCATCTGTGTCGAAAAAATCGACACAGAAGGTTTTCAAGGTCTGACATGTCCTGAAGCCAGTAAGGATAGGGAGTACCTACAGGTGGGCCAGATGCTGTTACTTACCTCAATCAATTCGCACTTCTGCTCCAGGTTCAGTCAGGTCTCTTAGCAGGAAAAATTGTCAACCATGGCTCACAGCTGTTCTGTCTGCCCAGGGAAGTTACTCTGAGGCTGAAAGGCTGTTGTATTCTTGGCAGTTCAGAAGTGAAAGTAATTCAAAAGGGTGTCTTGTTTAAAGATGATTCATTCATTCATCTTCTATACCGCTTATTCCATAATGGGTCAGGGGGAACTGGTGCCTATCTCAAGCAGTCTACGGGCGAGAGGCAGGGTACACCCTGGACAATTCGGTCCATTGCAGGGCAACACAGAGGCACACAGAACAAACAACTCATTCACACCTAAGGGCAATTTAGAGAGACCATTTAACCTAACGGTCATGTTTTTGGACTGTGGGAGGAAGCCAGAGGACCCGGTGAGAACCCATGTATGTACGGGGAGAACATACAAACTCCATGCAGGAAGACCCCCAGCCAGGAGTCGAACCCAAGACCCTCTTGCTGCAAGGCAACAGTGCTACCAACTGCACCAACGTGCAGCCCGATTAAAGAAGATTTCAGTGAATAAAAAGAAACACAACTGAAGTTTGAATAATAGGATTACATTTGTTTGTGGATAATATTGGCCAAAGTCTCTTGGTTCAGTCTATTGGCTGGTCAGTCCATCATTGTTGTCTGTCTCTTCCTCTTTTCTATCTACATGTTTAGCACACCGAAATTGCGCAAGTGTTTTTGCCACTTCTTCATAGATAACCATAAAGAAAATTAGATTCTGCAGTTTATTTTCTAAACCCTTTGTTTACTTTTCAGAGCAGAGAGAATTCCATACCAAACCTAGATAGGGCGGTCTAAAGCAGTTTTTAAGAAGAGACACAATTTGGAAAGTTAGACACATTATTAGCACAATAGGACCTTTCATTTAACAGTTCACAGTCTGTGGAATAGAAGCTGTCGCCTGAAGAAAGCCTTTTTAAAAAAAGTCTAGGTCAGAATAGTGAAGTGTTTATATCTGTGTATTAATAATTATTCTCAAGGTCAGTTTTTGTTCATTTCCAAATGCTACAGTTGTATGGAGGTAAATTTGTCTCAATATTATTCAATCAAACAAAAAACTAATCTCAGTCAAAAGGCAAAAGCAAATGCTGGTTAAGCATTTTGAGGTACTTTGACAAGATATTTCTCCAAAACTGTACAGTAAAATATTAAATATTCTTTTACATAAAAACATTTATGTGAAAGTTGTAAAAATGTAATTAATAGAAATGTTCTGTAGGTTCCTTTTCTGTTTTCCTCTTATTTTCTCAACCAGGATCGGGTCCTTTCTGCTCCATTACCGTAATGCACCTTGTATGCGCGAAGCTAATCTTTAAGAGAGATCTAGTGTCGGCTGGCGTGACCGCGTATTTCTGACTGTCGGCTCACTTAACCCCAGTTTTCTTCTGTACGTGAAGCCCTGCAGTTCGAGCGGGTGGTGCGGGGGATCAGAGTCTGCCGCTTTAGTCAGCGCTAACCAATAGGGAAATGTCTTTTATCATTCGTCTTTAGGCCCCGTCCAGGATGTTCATGTTCCCAGCAATCAAAATTCTTTGAGCTCAATCAAAAACAGAGAGCGTCAAAACCAAAAGAGCGAGAGTCGTAACCAAAGATTTTTGACATGCGCAAATAAAAGTTTGTTTTGCAAATAACTTTTTTCTCTTCATGAGAAAAAATGAGTCATTTTAATCAAAAAAAGTTTTTTCAAACAAATTTTTTTTCTCCCCAAAATAAAATACTCCATAAAAGAAATGTTACAATTCTGAATGTTTTGATCACAACTTAATATTTTTTGATTGAGATTAGTTTATTTTTGATTGAATATTCCAAAAGTTTTGACCACAATTTATTTTTTTGATTGAGATTAGTTTTTTTTTTGATTGAGATTAGTTTTTTGTTTGATTGAATAATATTGAGACAAATGTACCTCCATACAGTTGCACCTGCTACGCAAAAACATTACTCTTTTATGTATACTACAACACATTATGCATTTCATAGGTTTTGGCAAATGTTTACAGTGTTTTACAGAAAATTTGCTTCATTTTAAACATGGAAACATAGACAACATCTAGCTATTAGCTCTGCTGGCCCCATGTGGGGACCCAGTCAGTTTGGTGTGGCCCAGAACAGATTTTGTATTCATTATTTTAAACTTGTTGGTGAATTTGTCCCAATCCATCTTTAAGGTTGTTCTAAGCAGTCAGATTTACATGCATCATTCTCGTGTTTTGGCACCTGCATTTGCAATTGTTCTTGGTATGCCAAATCCAGTGACTCAACTGGCCTTTTTCATATAGAACATGATGAATCTGTCATAATGAGGGTTTCTGTTGGACCAATATGTGGGGAAGAACTCCTGAAGCTCGAAGTTTGCAGGTAAGACGACACTTTATTGCTCATGGCTGGACACGGACAGGGTACCAGGCGTGCACACAAACACAAACAAAACATAAGGAACCAGCGGGGAACAAAGGATACAAACAGGCTTAAATACAAAACTTGAAAGCAGGTGGAACCAATGACACACGTGACCAGACAATCAGGGGAAAACATAGAACAGGTGTGGGCTTGGGGTGCAGGAAGACAGAAAACAAAGGACTAGACCAAGTAATATAACAAAACACAAACTCAAGAACTCAAAACACAAGCAGGTATGACATAGCCCCTCCCTTTAAGGGCGGATCCCAGACACCCACAAAACAAAGACAAAATAAACATCCGACCTGGGCGGGCGAAGGGGGCCTCTGAAGGAGGGCAAGAACCAAAAACAAAACAACCCGACCAGGGCGAGCGGAGGGGGCCTTGGAAGGAGGCCAAGATTTCAGGCGGCCAGCCCGGAGGCCGTCCCCAGCAGACCCAGAGTTCAGGAGGCCGCCCCCGGCCGGCCCGGAGGCCGTCCCTGGCAGATCCAGAGTTCAGGTTGCCGGACCGGTGGCCTTCCCCGGCAGATCTGGCAATCAGCGGGCCGTCCCCGGCCGATCCGGTGATCAGCAGGCCGGCGACGTAGCAGCTGAAGAGGCCGGTGACGTAGGAGCTCATGATCTGGCGGCCGGCGGCGGGACCAGGAGAACCCACGGTGGAGCTCAGAGGCGCGGTGCGAAGACCTTTGGCGAGGCCGTGGAGATCTGCGGCGGAACAGAACTAGGAACAGGATTGGGGTGTGGAGGCGGTTCTTCCATGAACAGAAGCAGCAGCGATGGCTGATCAGGAACTAATCCATGAGCCGGAGAACCGTGTCAAGCTTCGGTGGAGAGGCGGGTGTAGGAGGGAGCAGGAGATCTCCTCATAGAAGTGGCAATTTCTCCCAGGGCCCTTTGTCGCCCTTTGTCACTCAGATGATGTTGGTGGCCTCAAACTGGGCATAGAAGATGTTTAAGTGGTAGCATCTCTTTTGTAGTCTGTGATGGTTTTGATGCCCTTCCACATGGCCCTGGTGTCATGGGTAGGGAAATGTCCTGTATCTTGGATGGATACTTCTTCTTGGCTGGCTGAATTATAGTTTGCAGATTGTTCCTGGCTCTTCTTAGTGTCTATCAGTGTGTGTGTCTCCTGATTTGAGGGTTGTGCCCCTTTCGCTCAGGAGACGCCCCACCTCTCCATTTAACCAGAGGTTCTGTATGGGCCGAATTTTGCTGGGTGTAGTAACTTTATCAATAAATTTACTGATGTAGTATATTCCAATAGGTCCACCTTGTCCACCCAGGTTGCTGACTCCTGGAAGATCTGCTAATCAGTACTCTAAAAGTAGTCCTGGAGCATGGTGCATGTTGTACCTAATGGTTTTTACTATGGGCTTGTTCTTTCTGAAAACAGAATGATGAGTAGGTACTAGCATGATTCCTACAGGGTCCGATAAGCCTAGGTGTGGGCGGGGTATGGCTCTGTATGAATCCCGGCTGCTTGTGTATACCCAGTACAGTGTGCAGTTCTCCTTCGTTTCTATGATGATGTGCTCATGAATATCCGTGAGTTTAACATGATTGAAATTCCACAACTAACACTTCTGGGGCCTCATGATCGAAAGAGTATGCAGCTTTCATACTAAAAGTTTGCGATAGGGAGAAATTCTGAAACTTGCGGCACACAAAAAATTTCAGATGCACTAAACCGTGCGTAAACATGTCACCGCAGATATAGCCTTCATACATCCCAATTTGCGGTGAATTCTGCGCAGCTGCACATGGCACTCCAACTGCCCAGTCCCTGCCCCTAAATACATATGCAAAGTAGTATAAATAGCCGGAGGTCACCCACCATGTGCCCAACTAACCATGGCAACGGTTCTGTGACAGTCCAAGCTGGTTCCTTTCGGCGGAAAAATGCTAAGAAAGACTGCATCTTCACACCATGAGGGATGTTTGTAGTGAATTAAAGCAAACCAACTTCCTAAATGACATCAGTGAATCAAATCTGACTGAAAATAAAACATTTGTCGGTTAGAACCCGTTTAGTTCTACAATGTGTGCATCAAATCTAAACAGTGCTGTCTAGCTGCTGCATTGAGCTCATTCATAGCTCAATGCTGATCATTATAATGACGTGAATATGCCTCCCATATTCGTATTAGGAAGACTGTCACCAAACACACTATGTGAAAAACTTTAAGCCTTTACAACCATTCAGAATGTTTCATAAAAATAAGAAAAATACCTATAAGCCAGCCTGATTGAGGTTTGTTCTCAACACAACTATTATTATTAGATTAATTATAGATTAATTATCATAATTTTGATAGTATAAAAGAATCATGAGTAGAGGAGGCCATCGTGCCATTGCATTAGTGAGACACATTAGTGCGTCACAAGGAGGTTGCACATATATTGAATGAAAATGCCTTCTATTCATAAAAGCATTTTTATTTGCAGATGGGGCCCTTATAACAGTATGAGTGCAGTCTATAGCTCTGATTACATTCAGAAATCATCTCCTCGCTGCAAATTAGAGACACAGTTTAGCTTAACTTTATATATCTGAGCAACATATGGAGGATGAGACCATCCCATATGGCTGGCATGGCCCGGCTCAGGGATGACTGTTAATACCCGACCTGTCAGTCAGCTTCCTCTGAAAAGCTGTGGTTGAAAGGACCGCGGAGTAGTGAGAACTGGAACTGGTACCGGTAACGCATAGTTCCTCCTGGTTTCCCTCTCCAGCACTGACGCCAGCTCCACGCAGAGCTCCAAAATAATTGCCCTGGGCAATCTAAACCGGCCAATAAGACGTGCATCATCATGTGCCAGCAGGTCAGTACGATCTCTGAAAAAAACGCTCCCTCTGACGTCTTCCACTGGCAATGTCCTCCAGCTGAGCCAAAGCTGCCATTGTTCCCTAATTACGCCCAACTTTACCCATAACAATGAAAGTGCCCCTGAGATGATTCACATGCATTTTATGCTCCTCAGCGCTCAGACTGATGCACATTTCCATGTACAGGTGACAAAAACAGAGGAAGTTTTACAGTTTCCATCCGACGAAGGTTGTTTCCATCATTTTCTGAGGTGTGTTACATTATTGTATGAGGCTAAATGTGATTCAGTTTCATCGCTAATGAAATAAGGCTGAATGGAGTCATATTTCATTGTATTTAGGTGAGTTTTGGTTCACTGTAGTTTATTATTGTCTATTGAAAAGGTTTGTGTGGCTTCCGCCCATTTTTACGGCAAGTCAAAGGTTTGCGTGGATTTCCGCTCACTTTCAAAGTTTATTTTAGTACATGCCGAATTGTGCGTAAAACGTTGCGGTGCAAGGTTTTTGTGCATGAGTACGCTTTGTACATGAGGCCCCTGTATGTTTATTTGAAAGTGCACCGATGCAGCTCATTGAGGTCTATGCTGGTGTTGATGCTTGATGGAATATACAAAGCCACATTATAAACAATGGTGTACTCCCTCACCAGGTTGCATGGTCTGGTGTTAAGTTTGAAGTAATCTGTTGCTTCTGAACAGTTGCTGCTTACCAGAGAACAGTTAGAGCACTAGTGTTTTTTGATGAGGGTGACCAGTCTTCCTCTGCTCTATCTGGTATGCTGAGTCTGGGATTTTGTAATTTGGCCACCTCTCAGTTAGCATTAGAGTGCAACAGTTCCTCCTCTTATTTTAGCTGCTATTAGAGAGTTTCAGCAAAACCATCTTGTTATCTAGCAAATAGAAATTTGCTAGAAAAAGCATTGGTAGAGTAAGGTAGCTGGGTTAGCAAACCAGCTTGCCTGCCTCTCTTTCTTCTGGATCTACACTAGTTTGTCGTCTCCTTCAGTGTGTTGTCCTCAGAGGCCTCAGTCTCCACAAAATTGCACTTAACGCCAGTTTAATCATTATTCTCAGGTTTTTGAGACTCACTCCCATAGGCCAGTAATTTAACGTGCAATTTTGGACTGTGGGAGGAAGCTAGAATACCTGGAGAGAATCCTTACATGCACAGGGAGTACATGCAAGCACCATGCAGTAAGAGCCCAGGCTGGGTTTTAAACCAATAACCTTCCTGCTGTAAGGTAATGGCGATAACAACTGTGTCAACATGCATGCAACCCTGTGTTCCCCTTTGTTTCGAGTGTTTACTTCTAGTCATTTCTTCCAAATCATCTTCCCTTAGTGCCTGAACTGCCTGCTCCCCTTTAAGCCATAGTCAATCACTCACCTGTTTCATGTTACAAAAATCAAGTCCAAGTACTTATACTCCTGATTCTCACTCTTGGTCTGTTCTTCTTGTTTCTTGGCAAGCTGTCATCATTGTTTCATTCATGTTTCCAGTGTTTTGCCAATATCAGTAAGTCTTCTTTATTCAGTTATATTTAATCAAGCACGTTTCCACATGATCCTGTTTACCTCCAGCCTGTAGTTGGGTCATTCACAACACACTATTACTATATACTAATATCCTCTAAGCACAATTTGATTCCAGATGTTCCTATTAGTGCTACAGTCACAGAGAGCTGGAAGCTTTAAAAGTTTTTTTTTATCAATATTATCAATATTATCAAACGGGCATCTGTATGGTATCTAGAATATATAAAGGAGGTCAGAAAATTCTGTTTAAATGTGATTGTGGATTCAGTTGTAATAAATGTTGCTCAGTAGAAATTGGCCACCATACATCTTCATGCATATGTTTTTGGGTGTTAAGAACATGTTGATAGAAGTTGTTCTCTAACTCTAGTTAAGGCCTTGTGACTTAGCTCTCCATGTTAATGGACACAAGGAGACTAGGACCTTGCAGACAAGAATTCCTCCCTGTTCATTCTATTTGTAGCTCAGTTGAACAAGCACACTCCAATCAAGGCTGTGGAGTTTTCAGCAAAGCCTCATAGCTTTTTCAACAGTGTTTACTCGGTTTCTCTTCTTTTTCTACTCGGCTCAGACTTCGACTCACCTTTTTCTTTGTCTGCTGTGTGTTTGGTGCCACACTTTGACTGAGAGTAGTTTTGTACCTGACAGTGCGTGCATTTAATATGTAAATATGTGGGCTTTACACTGACTTCCGCAGAGAGTCTTAATTAACCCTAGTGGTCGAGAACAGATGACGAAATATACGTCACATAGGCTTCGCAGTGGCGCAAACCGTTGGGAGAACTGGGAGATAAGTTGGAATAAGGCTCAAATATTTTTTCATGTAAATATTTATTTAATAGATTCTTAGCAACACTTCAAAGTAAAGCAGCACACTAAACTTTTTCAATTTTTATTTACATTGAAAACCATGTCTTATTTTCGTTCCACTTCACATTTCAGTAAAACACACTGATGTTTGTGGTTGTAACACAGTGTAAAAAAATAAACGGATGTTAGAGCTTTTACTTTGGCGATGTAATTGATTACAGTGACAGGTTACTCCATTTAAAAGGTAATAGTAGTGTAACTATTTTAATTACGTTATACTTACTTTATAAGTATTTTACTTGATTGTAATAAGTTAATTTTTAATTACTTCCAATCCATTTACATCTGTCATAGCAGCTGCCACTTTAAAGGCTTGCAGGATTGATCATTTGTAAGAAGAAAGAGTGAAGTCTAAATGATGTCAAAATTGTGGAAATCGAAAAAGAATTGAAGAAGCTATGACCATTTGAATGTTGGCACTCTCCAAAGTACTTTAAGGAGAAAACAGGCTTCAAAGTTTCGTTAGAATCACCCTGGAAGTTGGGCGGTAACAAAAGCTGTTAATGTGAATAAGTTTGTATAGCTTGCTGCAACACCTCCCTCAACGTTTTGTCAGCAGAAGCTCCAATGCAACTGACTGCACTGTCATTGAACTCAGCACTATTTTTCTATGTAAGGATCATTTTCAGCACTGCATTACAATAAATGTGTGCATTTAACAAACAGCGTTCAGCTGTCCAAACAACTAAAACGCCAAATTTAACGGTAACACACACACAATAAAAACTAAGTGGGAAACGTAACTTAAATCATTTGACATTTACAAAACAGAGAAATGTCAACTGTTTAAGTTTTTTTTTTTATTTCAGCATGTTATTTGTGTCTGCAAATTGCATCAGGACTCAACTTGGTCTGAAATAAACATGTTGATATATTCTTATTCCTGCTTTTTTAAGGAACTTTTCAAATAAAGTGTTATATGGGATATTTTAACATACAAAGAAATCCAACCAGTCTTCCAGGTTGCAACAATCAATCACTCAATGGATGGGACACAAGACAGCAGTTTGAGGGTTGGTGATCAATGTATGTGTCTGATCAGAAAGCAGGTTTGAATAGCGCTACGGGCGAATAGTTTACACCTTTTAAAACGGTGTTTCTGAACAGGGAAAATTCTGAACAGGGGAAACAAAGGAAATATGATGCATCATAATAGTTTTTTTTTAAAAGTCGTCAAACTCACTTCAAGATGTCTCAAGATGTCCGATGATTCTCATGTTCTGCCGCTCCCTTGTTGCTGCTAAAGAATCCATCCGTATGTTGTACATGAGCTCTGGAGAAAGTTTGCAGCTACAGGACTGTGTCCCAAGTGAAGAATTCTCCATTCTTGTCCCGTAGCATTTACAGTCAAAGTTATAGAACTTCTCCATTTTGCTGTCTCTGTCTTCTTCAAATGTTGTGATGACAATAGCTTCTGATATCTAACGTTGTAGCTCCTCTGGCGCCAGTCCAAAGTTTTATTTCTCATCCTGGTCTTGCTTCAATGTCAGCTGGAAACTAGGAATGTTTTCCAAAGTTATGTAGTCACTATTGTCAGGTTCAAACAACCTAAAATACTTATAACATCACAAAAAGAAGAGGAAGACAAAGAATTAGTTTCTTACTCGCTGCGAGGAGAACGGACAGAGATGTGCTTCAGTTACAAATCTCCTACCGCTCTGAAAACACATCTGTCCGATCCTCTCTCTTTTTATTATCTTTAGGGTGGTCCCTAGTTACAATATACGTTGCTGCTCTGAAGGGTGGGAGAAACAGCTGCAACGTAAACAGGTCATATACACCATTATCTTGTAACGGCACATTTCCCACAGTCTCCCCCCATTTTAAGATCTGTGTGTCCTTTTTTTTGGGCACAACAGCCCCACCCTTTTATAACATCCTCAACTGTGACTCCCTTCCCTTTCCCGGCTCCCCTTTTGATCCTTGCCTGCAAACAACTTAAACCATCCTTACTTCCTCACATACATAAAAAGGTTATAAGATCAAATTTTAAAAAGTAAAAGGGAAAAAGGGAAAAAATATAAGAAAAAAATCTTTCCAATTATTCCAACAGCTATGATCAATTTCTTCATCTCCTTCTGATTCAGAATCTAAAGAGAGTTTGACATCGTCATCGGTCCAAATAAACATGTCCTCCTACAGCGAAGTGCTGTACCAGCCGCGGTTTAGTTCTTGGGCCGCGAGTTCATCTTTGTCCATCTTAAGGAAACACATTCTTTTTCAATTATCAGCTGCTTTAAGTAACCATGTGCTTACATCAAGTCAGCTTGTCCGGGAACCGAAAAGGATGCCTAACTAAACTTTACACAAGCTTATGGGCGGGGGCGGGCCCTTTTGGGGGCAGTCCCCGGCCGGTACAAACAAAATTTCCCCTCAACCCAAAAAACTTTGCATACAGTTAAAAATCTGATGCACTCTTCAAGAAGGTTTTTTTGAAATTTTCGGGGGGAGCAGTCGTTTTGAAACTTTTTTTCCCTTTTTGGGGGCTCCAAAGGGTTTTTTGGAATTTTGAGCTTTTTAAAAGAAAAGGGGTTCCAAATGTAAATTGGGGGTTTTTTTTCCCTCTTTACTTTACAAACTCTATTTAAATTTAAATTTTGGGATCAAATTAAAGCTGACACTTTGGGGGATTCCAAACAAAGGTAGAATAAATCACAGGGAGCTGGTTTTTTGTTTTTAGGGATTTAAAGGGATGGGGAAAACAGAAAAATTGAAGATTTTTTCCCTAGCCAGGGGAGGTTTTTTTTCCATTTTTTAAAAGCTCTTGTTTTTGCAGCTGAGGGTAAACAAAGCAAATTAAAAAGAGCTTTTAGTAAAGGGCAAACCTATCGTTTTTTTCCAGTTGGCACAGTAGACACATGTTGGAAACCCTTTTTCAAAAAATGGTTTTTTTTAAATTGCAAAACTTAAAATTTTTTTTTTACAAAGTCTAAAATGGTTGGTTTTAACTATCCTTTTTTTAAATTTCCGGGCATTTATTTTCCATTTTTAAATAAAACACTGAGAAAATAAACTCTTTTTCGCTCCAACTTTAAGCAAAACTTCAACAAAACTTTACGCCCGGGGCAAAAAACTTTTTACTTTTTGGTTTTTTCCGAATTCACAAATGATCCCAACCTTTTAATCCGTAGAGGGCCAGTAAAAATCAATTATACTTCTTATTTTAAAAAGCTTGTTTGTTTTAAAATGTGTTTCTGTTTGTAGAAAAGGGTTTTATTTTTCAGGTTTTAAACCAAGATTCCCGAAAGTTTTTTCAGGATAACCAAAAAATGTCTTTGTTTTTTAACTTAGAGAACTTTGAGCAATGAACGTAAAAACCCTGGGTTTTCGGGGGATGGGGCTGAATAGGTTTCTATTTTTTCCCCTCATCTTTGATTTAAAGGGGAACCCAAACCCGGGCGGATTTTCCCCCGGGATTTCCCCACTTTTTTCCTTTAAAAAACTTATAATTTCTAATGTTCCCCTTGTTTGTCCAAAACCCTTTTCCAGCCTTTTTGCAAAATCCCCAAAAATTAGTTTAGCAAAAAAGGTTTATAATTTGGGAGATATAATCCCGAAGGGGTTTCCTTTAAAAACTAGTTGGTTTGGGCCCTTTTATCAAACACTGGGCTTTCCTTTCCTGCTTTGGGGCTAAAGGAAAGGGATTAACGGGCAGTCTGTCTAAAAAGCCCACAGGGGTGGAGAACTGAGCGGGTCCAAGCTTTTTCCCTTTTAAAAGGTCATTTTTCCCAGGGGGTTTTTTTTAAACACACAAAGGGGAAAGTCACTTGAGTTTGAAAATAATTTAAGGGGTTCTGAAAAATTTGTTTGACGCAATGCTCATTGCGTTTTAAATTTGGGGAAAGGGAGCATTTTTCCCTTTTTTTATTTTTAGCTCACAGTAAGCACCATAACAATTAAAAAATTTCCCCAGGCAAAAGGTTAAAAAAATGTTTTTCCGGGGGGTTTCCCTGTTTTTCAGGGGCGGCACTGTCATTTGGGACATCTTTTATGGGGATCAATATCAGGGAAATTTAGACACAAAATTTTTTAACCACGTTCCCATCCGGTTTGGTCGGGAAGGGAAAAAAATTAATTGGTTTGCCATAGAATTAGATTTTCTAAAAAATAACTCTTGGGGGAAAACCCTGTTCAATGTGATTTTTTTCTAGTTTCTTTTAAAACTACTTGTGAAAAATAAATGGGCAAAATTTTTTCCAAATATTGATGCTTTGCCTTTTGGGCCGATCACAATGAAAGGGGAAAAATTTAAAAAATGGGAGGACATTTCCGTTTTTTTTGGGGCAAAAATTGGGGGATAAAAGGGAAGAGACTGTTTTGTTTTTTGGGGGAAGGGAAAAACGATAGAGACCAGATGGGTAAGTTTTTTCAGTCAGGGGGGGAAATAAAAAAAGGAAGCCCAGTGCTTTTAGGTATTTTGATAAAAGGAGAGAAGGGGGGGGCAACGGGAGTCGGGAATCCTACCACTGGACCACCGGGTTTGGTTTTTATTCTGGGGGTTTACAAATTTCCCCAGTGCCAAAAATATTTAGATTTTTTTTAAATAAATTTCCCTTTATCTGCAAAAATTTTTAAACAGGTGATTTAATCAAAATCCCTGCAAAACAGTACATTTTTCCTTTGTCATAAAATCTTGAGGGGTTGGGGCTTGGGGTTTTTTCTTTATTTTTTTTTTTTTTCTATATTCAGTGTTTATTAGTTACTTTTATTAGTTACTTTTTTAGTTTATTTCCACGTTTTTTTTAATTTATTTTTCCCTTAGGTTTTTTTGTTATTTCCTTTGCCTCGGGCCTTTCCCTTCTGCCCTCCCGGGCCTTGGAAATTTAATTTATTCTAAACCCCCCTTTTCCTTCCATCCCCCCGGGATTACTTTCACCTGGTTTGGCCGGGGCCCTCTTCCTTTTCTTTTCCCCCGGGGAATAAAAAGCTCTCCTTTTGCTCAAGTTTTGTTTGCTGCCCCACCTATGAAAATGGTTGGGGAAAAAATTAAACAGTTCTGAGTAGATTCACATAAAGGAGCAAAATGGAAATATGCTATTTTTAGGGTTAAAAAGGGCCTGTAACCCCCTGAAAACGGGAAACTGTTTTAATGCCCCCTTTTTCCTTTGGGGCTTGATTAAAGCCCAGGTCTGCTCCACTCCCCCCCTTTTGGGCGAGGTGTCCTTTATTCCTGTTTTTTAAAATTTGAGAAATTTTTTTGAGGGGGAAAATTTTGGCCGGAAGGGGAATTTTAATAAGGCTCAAGAGCGATTTCCCTGAAAATTTTAGGGGCCCTTAAAACTGGTGATAACGGGAAAAACCGAAAAATAAATTTTAAAATTTTATTTACAATTCATCCCCATGCATAAAGGCTGAAAGAAAAGAAATCAGCCACATCAGGTTTCTGAATTACATGCAGGTAGGGTGTATTTAATAACATGAACACATCTGTTCAGATGCACATTCACTACCATCAGCACCATGTGTGGTTCAGAAATGTATTAATGGTTCTTAAGCAAACTACCGTCTGCAAGAGGAGGGAGCAGGCAGAGAGCAGCTGCCTGTAATCAGACTGCCTGCGTCGGATCAAACCGGAGGAAGTACCCGTTCAATCCACGGAGCATGAATATCCAATAATCAACCTAACACTGACTTCACTATTATGGCCTGTGGCTGAGACAAAAACTTCCTCATAAAGCCCAAAACTGTAACCACCTCGGGCAACCTTGGAGCTTCACCAGTCCGGACAGCGGCGTCTCTCCTCTGCTTCTCCTGCCACACCCTCCTCACTTAGAACCTGCGAACCTTATTTTATAAGTTCTGGCTGGGCTGTGGTCCAGATAATTATCCCAGTGGATCATTTCGTACATGAAAAAACATATATAAGACATTCTTGCATATAAAATAATTCAAACATAATTTTTATTTTGTCTATTTGTTTTTTTTTCTATTTATTCATGTATTTATTAATTAATTAATTATTATTATTATTTTTTAACGTTTCACACATTACTTTAATGCAGTAACGTTAATGGTGGCAGAGCACACGACACTGATGGCTGGAGGCGGGGTTTCAAGCCACACCAGCCGTCAGTGAGTCAGTGAACAGGTTCCGTGTGGAAAAGAGAGAGACTGAGTGGAGCCGTGCAGCCTAAATAGAGCCAGTGGAAAAGGGTCATGACCGGAGAGAAGGGCTGCTGATTAAACTAATCAGAGTGGGTATTGGGAAGGGATGGAGGATAACTGGATAATGGACTTTCTGACAGGCAGGAACATCAGCGTCAAAGTAGAAACAGAAGTTTCAAATGACTTTCTAATTGAGAATGGTTTCCCAAGGTAACACCATAAGCCCTGTCTTACATAATGAAAAATTATATTTTTGTAAATCTAGATAGATGTATTCTGCACTTTATGCAGACGATGGGGCCGTCTGGATGAGGGGTAGAAAAGGTTCCAGTGTTTTAAAAAAATTGGAAAAGCTGTTAAGAAAGTTGAGAAGTGGTCCAATAAATAGGGTTTAAAATGTCAACAAATAAGTCTTGTTACATACAGTACTGTGCAAAAGTTTTAGGCAGGTGTGAAAAAAATGCTGTAAACAAAGAATGCTTTCAGAAATATAAATGATTGTTTATTTTCATCAATTTACTAAGTGAGCGAACCCAAATATACAGCCAAAGTCATTAGGAACTACAGGGGTTGGACAATGAAACTGAAACACCTGGTTTTTTGCCACAAAAATTTTTATTAGTAGGGGTTAGGCCTCCTTTTGCGGCCCCAATACAGCGTCAATTAGTCTTGGGATGACATATACAAGTCCTGCACAGTGGTCAGAGGATTTTAAGCCATTCTTCTTGCAGGATAGGGGCCAGGTCACTACGTGATACTGGTGAGGAAAACGTTTCCTGACTCCTCCTCAAAACCCCCAAAGTGGCTCAATAATATTTGAATCTGGTGACTGTGCAGTCATGGGAGATGTTCAACTTCACTTTCATGTTCATCAAACCAATCTTTCACCAGTCTTGCTGTGTGTATTGGTGCATTGTCATCCTGATACACGGCACCGCCTTCAGGATACAATGTTTGAACCATTGGATGCACATGGTCCTCAAGAATGGTTCGGTAGTCCTTGGCAGTGATGCCCCCATCTAGCACAAGTATTGGGCCAAGGGAATGCCATGATATGGCAGCCCAAACCATCACTGATCCACCCCCATGCTTCACTCTGGGCATGCAACAGTCTGGGTGGTATGCTTCTTTGGGGCTTCTCCACACCGTAACTCTCCCAGATGTGGGGAAAACAGTAAAGGTGGACCCATCAGAGAACAATACATGTTTCACATTGTCCACAGCCCAAGATTTGCGCTCCTTGCACCATTGAAACCGACGTTTGGCATTGGCATGAGTGACCAAAGGTTTGGCTATAGCAGCCCGGCCGTGTATATTGACCCTGTGGAGCTCCCGACGGACAGTTCTGGTGGAAAAAGGAGAGTTGAGGTGCAGGGTTTAATTCTGCCGTGATTTGGGCAGCCGTGGTTTTATGTTTTTGGATACAATCCGGGTTAGCACCCGAACATCCCTTTCAGACAGCTTCCTCTTGCGTCCACAGTTAATCCTGTTGGATGTGGTTCGTCCTTCTTGGTGGTATGCTGACATTACCCTGGATACCGTGGCTCTTGATACATCACAAAGACTTGCTGTCTTGGTCACAGATGCGCCAGCAAGACGTGCACCAACAATTTGTCCTCTTTTGAACTCTGGTATGTCACCAATAATGTTGTGTGCATTTTAATATTTTGAGCAAAACTGTGCTCTTACCCTGCTAATTGAACCTTCACACTCTGCTCTTACTGGTGCAATGTGCAATCAATGAAGACTGGCTACCAGGCTGGTCCAATTTAGCCATGAAAACCCCCACACTACAATGACAGGTGTTTCAGTTTCATTGTCCAACCCCTGTATATGAAAGAAGAACAAGACTTACTGGAAGTGATGGTATGGCCCCCACAGAGCTCTGATCTCAACATCATGGAGTGTGTCTGGGATTACATGAAGAGACAGAAGGATGTGAGAAAGCCTACATCCACAAGATCTGTGGTTAGTTCTCCAAGATGTTTAGAACAACCTACCAGCCGAGTTCCTTCAAAAACTGTGTGCAAGTGTACCTAGAAGAATTGATGCTGTTTTGAAGGCAAAGGGTGGTCACACCAAATATTGATTTGATTTAGATTTCTCTTTTGTTCTTTCACTGCATTTTGTTGATTGATGAAAATAAATGATTAACACTTCCATTTTTCAAAGCATTCTTTGTTTACAGCATTTCACACCTGCCTAACAGTTTTGCACAGTACTGTAGTTTGTGCTAAGAAGCACTATATGAAAAGTGGAAATGAAATATTATATGAAATATTATACAGCCTTTAGAGAATGTATCGGAAATCAAATACAGTGGGGAGAACAAGTATTTGATACACTGCTGATTTTGCAGGTTTTCCCTCTTGGAAAGCATGTAGAAGTCTTTAATTTGTATCATAGGTTCTCTTCAACTGTGAATGACGGACTTTAAAACAAAAATCCAGAAAATCACATTGTGTGATTTTTGAGTAATTATTTGGCATTTAATTGCTTGACATAAATATTTGATCACCTACCAACCAGTAGGAAGCCCAGCTCTCATAGGCCTGTTAGTTCTTCTTTAAGAAGCCCTCCTGTTCTCCACTCATTACCTGTATTAAATGCACCTGTTTGAACTCATTATCTATATAAAAGACACCTGTCCACACACTCAATCAGACAAACTCCAACCTCTCCACCTTGGCCAAGACCAGAGAGCTGTGTGAGGACATCAGGGACAAAATAGTAGACCTGCACAAGGCTGGGATGGGCTACAGGAAAATAGCCAAGCAGCTTGGTGAGAAGACAACAACTGTTGGTGCAATTATAAGAAAATGGAAGAAGTTCAAGATTAAGGTCAGTTTCCCTCGGTCTGGGGCTCCATGCAAGATCTCACCTCGTGGGCCATCAATGATCATGGGGAAGGTGAGGGATCAGCCTAGAACTACATGGCAGGACCTAATCAATGACCTGAAGAGAGCTGGGACCACAGTCTCAAAGAAAAAATCCTGCAGCGCACGCAAAGTCCCCCTGTTCAAGCCAGCACATGTCCAGGCCCATCTGAAGTTTGCCAATGAGCATCTGGATGATCCAGAGGAGGAATAGGAGAAGATCATGTGGTCTGATGAGACAAAAAAGAGAGATTTTTGGTCTGAACTCCACTCGCCGTGTTTGGAGGAAGAAGGATGAGTACAACCCCAAGAACACCTTCCCTACCGTGAAGCATGGAGGTGGAAGCATCATTCTTTGCGGATGCTTTTCTGCAAAGGGGACAGGATGACTGCACCATATTGAGGGGAGGATGGATGGGGCCATGTATCAGGAGATCTTAGCCAACAACCTCCTTCCCTCAGTAAGGGCATTGAAGATGGGTCGTGGCTGGGTCTTCCAGCATGACAACGACCACACAGCACACAGCCAGGGTAACTAAGGAGTGGCTCCGTAAGAAGCATCTCAAGGTTCTGGAGTGGCCTAGCCAGTCTCCAGACCTGAACCCAATCGAAAATCTTTGGAGGGAGCTGAAGGTCCGTGTTGACCAGCGACAGCCCTGAAACCTGAAGGATCTGGAGAAGATCTGTATGGAGGAGTCGTCCAAAATCCCTGCTGCAGTGTGTGCAAACCTCGTCAAGAACTACAGGAAATGTCTGATATCTGGAATTGCAAACAAAGGTTTCTGTAGCAAATATTAAGCTTTGTTTTTCTGATGTATCAAATACTTATGCCATGCAATAAAATGCTAATTAATTACTTAAAAATCAAACTGTCATTGTTCGACCAAGCTTTTGACCCACATGCAGAAACTCTCAGGAGACTAGGAAGGTTTAGGATATTTATTTAGAATGATCACAATAAATGTCGAAACTTTCCGGCAGCTCTTGCGGTTCGTCTTCTGGGAAAGGAAAGCAGAAGGGTGAGCTTGGATGCCAAGATAAGGAAGAATGATCAGAATGGAGTTTGCTTACGGTTGCAGGTGAATGTGGAATCCGGGAGGGGAGGTTAGGTTCGCTCGGTTGGCTCTGAGTTTGCGGAGGCAAGCAGATCGTTGGAGGGCGGAAAGGTTTAGGCAGGTGGAGCACCTAGGGCAGGTCGGAGTCAGGCTGTCATTTGAAAACGTTAAGCCCCAGAGATCGGCTGTACCAGACTGCACAGAGAACACCGGGAGGTCCCAGGAAGTTAACCTCAGGAGGAACCTTAGAGGAAGGAGCAGAACTCAGGGTTACAAGGGGTAAAAACTCAAGGTTTAAGTCAGGATCGAGATGCGCGGGCTTGAGGTACCACAGAGGACGACACTCGGGCGTCAATTGATCAGCAACCTGCTGCTTAAAAAGCTGCCTTAACGAGGCTGATGACTCGTAGGTGTGTGTGAGATGGCAGCAGCGCAGCTCCACCCTCCAACTGAATCTGCTGAAAAAAACCAAAACAGAGAAAGCACACGGACAGATCCTGACACACACAATGTGATTTCCGAATTTTTGTTCTAGATTCTGTAACTCACAGTTGAAGAATACCTATGATAAAAATTAAAGACTTTTACATGCTTTGCAAGTGGGAAAACCTGCAAATCTGCTGTGTATCAAATACTTGTTCTCCCCACTGTATCTAGGTTTATGATTTGATTCCAAATACACATGGAAATGTGACATATCACATGTAAAACTAAATGCAACAAAGAAATAAATATACTACGAGTTGTAGTTTGGCGTGATTAGGGAGCAGATAAACAATCATTGTTGAGGACAGCAATAGATTATGGGCGTACGATGTGTATGATGCAGTGGCGGATGCTGGTCTTTCAAGGAGGGGAAGCTTAATTTCAAGATCGCTGATTCGCTCATTTCGCTGTCAATCAAAAAGGGATTCAGCCTCAGACAGGTCATCCAATCATCATGCAGAAGCTGAGCGTCTGGGCCAGCTGAGGCCTGCCCACTGCCCCATTGACCCGCAGAGACAAAGCCCAGCATTTTTGCTTCGCTATTGAACTCACTGTTTAAAGCATTGTGAAGCTGCGGGAATGAGTGAGAGGAAAGCCGCGTTGTTACCAGTGATAAGAAGCTGATTCTGAACAAAAGTTGAGCGCGTTGTAGCGCATATTTAGTCAATGACATGTACACACAACAGTATATATTTGATCACTTATTTTTTGACATTTTAGGGGAAGCTGAGCTTCCCTTGCAGTCTTAGAGCAATCGCCACTGGTATGATGCAGCAGCAAAAACACCACTACTCAAACTGAACAGACTGCAATATTCAGCATTTTGTGTAGGCATGTTTATTATGAAATCTACACCCATCAAAACTCTGTTATCAGGCAAAAGCCCCTTATATTTGAGAAGATCGGGTTAAAATAAGGTGGAGATAAAAACTAGTTCAGGAAGGGTCTTGTAAGACTGCTGGGAATATTCCAAATTCATGGGAAATAGGTTTAGATGGACAGTTAAAATGTTTGCTAAAAGTTATGAAATAGAGAACAAAGTGTCCAGCCCAGTTAGCAGTATCCCACCTTGCTTTGCCCAGAGGTCAAAATTAACAAAAACATTTTGAAAACGAAGAGAGACTGGTACAGGGAAGAAGATGGAATTATACTGCTTTATATCTGAAAAACAACTACTATAACTACCTCAAAATATTCACAGATTGTTCAAAGAATAAACAGGATTATGTAGGAATTGGTGTACACATCCCCAAGTTCAAATCAATCTCTAGAAGACTAACTAATAACCTTTCAGTATACACAGCAGAGATAATAGCTATTGTTATTGGGTTGCAGCGGTCTGAAGAGGTCAGACCAGATGGGTTGTGGTATGCACTGATTCACTTTTCATATGGCAAAGCATACAATCTACAGAATCTAACAGAGAGGACATTTTATTGAACTTTACTACAGTCGTTTAAAATACTGAGGTGGGATTGACACACATTTTTGTTGGGTGCCAGCCCATGTGGAGGTGAAAGACAATTAGATTGAGAAATATCAGTTCCAGTTTCATTTGGCAAATGTGAAGGAAAAGCTTTGGTCAGGAAAAGGGAAGGTACATTTGGCAGAAAAGATGGGATAAAGATCAGAAAAGCAAGGGGTATAACAAAATACAAATATTCTTAAAAGTAAAGAGCTATAAAGATGGGAACAGAAGGGAGGAAACAACAATAGCAAGAATGGGGGTAAACCATACAGGGCTAAACAACTTTTATTTGTGAGATGTGAGAATGTGGTGTTGAAGAAAACTCATATAACTATACGATGCATTATATTCTCAAGAAAGGGGAAAGTTATTCAATAAAGTTAGTGAAGTAGGGGATTTAGCAGGGTTACTTGGCTTAGAAGGAACAGGGATTGAAGACGTTAGGAGGGCACTTTTAAAAGACACAGGATTAATGTATAGAATATGACACAAAGAACTAGAAACATAATGTTACACACTCTTGTACAGTAAGTGGCAGTATGCACATCATCATGGTTTGCAATCTGCCATAATTCGAGAGAAGTTGTTTGCTGATTGAACTATTTGCATGGCTGCTCCATGCCTGTTACTCTGCCCATGCTTGATGTCCTGTTTTTTTTTCCTGTGAAACAAATGTAGGTCCACATTTACCTATTCCATAATTAAAGAACTCTTCTTTTTTCCACCTCAGTTAAGCTCTGCATTTGGGTCCTTCACAAAATGCACCATTACTGATACATTGAAAATGGTTTATCTCTTTACCTCTTGAACTCTTTTCACCTTTTGAACTAAACCTACAATTTGTATTTTGGTGGAATTTAATGCGGGCTGCAAAGTGGAAGAGTTTGTAACTGGCTACTCTAACCATGTGTGTGTGCATGGTTGTTTGTCTTTTGTGTCTGTGTGTTGCCCTCTGATGGACTGGCTAACTGTCCAGTGTGTACCTCGCCTTTCATAAAGGCCAGTTTTGTGTGCACAACTAAGTAACAATGAAGCCCATATACAGAGGATTCAGTCCTCGATGTGGCCGTCCCGGGTTCGAGTTTTGGCCCCAGTGACATTTGCTGCATGTCTTCCCTCTCTCTTTCCCCATTTCCTGTCTGCCTACTTTTAGAAAATACTGGAAAAATAAAGGCCACTAGTGCTGAAAAAAAGGAAAAACTTTATGGGTTTGAATACTTTTGCTATGAAGTGTAAAAATCTGGGTAAAAATACTATTAAAGTAATTTGTTTTGATAAAAGAATTGAATTGTAGTTCAAATGAATGCGATTTCAATAATTTTTATTCAAAGTTAGTTTGGTCTTAGTGGAACAGCTAGCAAAACTGAAACTCTAGCATAAATGGCTGCAGACCTCTGTGTAAACCACCATCTGTTTTAGTTTCAAGGTTTACAATTTGATCTTTGCATAATTGCTGTGACTCTTTCGGCGTTTGTCTTGGCCCTACTCTGGGTAGTCTGTTAACTCATTGAGATGGTTAAAACTTTCTCTTCGTTCAAAGTTTTGTTGTTAGAGAAGTTATTTAAGCTGCCTTCATCACCAACCACTGAACTGTCATCCTTCGAGGCAAACGTCTGACCACATGAGACAAACTGCCATGAGACCAAAATCAAGGTTTACCAAGTTTATTGGTTACGAAGTTTCTGAATGCATCTTGTTTTGGGTTGTTAGTTTAATTCTGGCAGGAGGATTGCAGCGAGGTAGACGAGAAGAGGTGAGTGATGTTGTTTGGCTGGAGATATTTGTCAAAAAGGAAACAAAGGAGAGTTTCGAGATGTGATCTGGAGGGATAACCTTGGAGAGCACAGACAGCATGAGGTTAGACACAGAGCAAGTAAAACAAATAGAAAATAACATTAAAGCTAGGAGTATTCACAGAGGGTTGACAGTCAGGGACTGAATGACCAGCAGACAGCTCATTTTCAGATCCAGCTGATCCCACTGAACTGGAGAAAACCTTCAGTTCAATGAGAAAAACACCAAGCAGACACAGTACAACCCAGAACCCTGACATGAAATGTTTGAATGCTGATATGAACTGTCTACCATAGTTCTGTGATAAAACAGTTTCTGTCAGGTGAGAATATCTGAATATGAATGTTTGACCTTATTACTAAAATTCTTACCTTATTCATTCCTTAGCTACCCTTAGATCCAGTAAATAATCTTGGTATAATGTCGCAGTTAATCTGACATTGCTCTTTTCCCTCAGAAGCATTTCATCTTCAGATGTGTTGTTGCTGTTCAAAGCTATTGCAGATGGTAATTAGGTGGTTTGCTTATTTTTTTACAAACAATATGTGTGACACAGAGGCTTCAATCCAGGTGGATTAAATACAGGGAAATGAGATGCTGTGGAGGCCAGGTAATACATGTTTGTGAACAGAAGAATTGCTTTAATTTGGAGGCAGGAAGCTTACTGCCACTCATAGCATTGATCTACTTAGTGTGCTTGCCATTTTTCTATAGCACCTTTGTGTAATATTGGGACAAAAATAGAAGAGAAAACCCATCATTTTCCATTACAGATAGAAAGCTCCAGAGGCAGTGGAGTGAAGCATCATCATCCTCATCCTTCCTGTTGTAGCCAATAGAAGGAAGCCAGCTGTAGTTGACAACTGGTCTTTGTGTGTTTTCATCCACCTCTCTTGCAATAAAAATATTGTATGCTAGTATTAGTTCCTTTGTGCAGTTAACAATCAGACTATGTCCTTACGTTGGGTGTGTGGGTGTGAATGTTTGTATGTGTATGAGGGTGGGAAAGTGTGATTGTGTGTGCCTGTTTTTCTGTCAGGCTGGATCTTGGGCTGCCCCCTCTCCTGGATCATCTTGGCCCCCTATGGCTCCCTATGGCCCCCTATCAAATGTAGGGCCTATTCCCCCCGTCGACCCCCCCGGTGGTGGCTGTTGCCTCTGCTTGCCGATATATTGGTGGTTCTTGGTTTCCGGGGCTGGGTGCTCAGGTCTGTCTCGGCTCACCCCCGGTGGCTGTTTGGTGGGGCCTGGGCCCCCTGGCTCTGTGGGCTCCTGGTTGGAGGTGGTGCGCCCTGCCTGTGTGCAATTCAGAAAGCTGATATGTCCTTTGTCTTTTCTTTCATCCTTCAGGCATGGTTTATGATTTGCAAATTATATTTCGGATTGACCGGCTCCAGCAAATGTGGTCCTTAATAAGATTATACTTGTTATTGAGTTTTATTAACTTTTTCCTGCAGTACCTCTTTGAAAACCATATTTATCCTGGTCCCATGGCCAATCAGTGAACAGCAGTATGTTTACATCACATGTGGTCCCTATTCAGCCCCGGTCGTACCTTAGCAGGAGCAGGGACCAAAAAAGTAGGTACTGGTACGGAATAAACAGTAATCCAAATGCTCACAAAGCAGGCCGAGTGGAGATAAGGAGATTCCATGGAGAAGGGGTATTACACAGTCCAGCCACAAACTTCGCTCTTAGGACAAACATAATGGCACCACACGGTTGAAGCATGTCTGTGAGCTTTCTTCTGTTTCTTCAAATCCCAAATCCGTTCTACTGGATTGAAATCTGATGACTGGGGAGGTCATTGGAGTAGAGAGAACTCATTGTCACTTTCAGGAAACCAGTCTGAGATGATTTGTGCTTAGTGACATGGTGCAATATGCTGGTGGAAATAACCTTAAAAAGATAGGAACACTGCAGTCATAAAAGGGTGGACATGGTCAGTAACAATATTCAGGTAGGCTGTGGGGTTTAAATAAGTTTGTAAAAAGGGCCCCAAAATGTGCCAAGAAACTATCCACAACACTGTTACACCACTGCCAAGTCTGTTTAGACAAAACTGTGACCCTACCCTGAATGATGCATCTGAAATTAAGACAAAAATCCCATTTTGCTTCTGGTTAACTGTCCAAGCAGGAGTTGAAAACATCTTGTTCCTTATTAGCCTTTAGATTCTTCATTGAATGTGCAGATGGTATTGGGGTTAATTGATTTGATTATTTTAGTAAAAATGTTTTCATTTTTTATTCATTTCATTCATTTTTGCTATACCTTTTACCTCTTCTGCACAGTGGCATATCAGTGTTTAACCCTTTCTCTCTCCTAGACATAGCTACTGACTGAGCTTTTACTGTAACTAACTCTATGTGCTCTCTTTCAGACTCTAACCTTGAAAACTGGCTCAGAGTTTATCTGTTCTTTCTTTCTAGATGAAACGACTAAAGGAGCTACATCCATTAACATTTACTTTTCCTTCCCATAGAAAGTACTCCTGGATCAGTGCTTCTTTGTTCTTTTTGTGTCTCTGCTCTGTTCTCTCTAACCCCCAGTCGGTCGTGGCAGATGGCCGCTCACACTGAGCCTGGTTCTGGTTCTGGTTTCTTCCTGTTAAAAGGTAGTTTTTCCTCTCCACTGTCTCTACATGCATGCTCAGTATGAGGGATTGCTGCAAAGTCAAGGCCAGTGACTGTCCACTGTCTCTACATGCTCATCCAGGAGGAGTGAATGCTGCAAGTCACTGACTGGATGCAATCTGCTGGGTTTCCTTAGATAGAAAAACTTTTTATCCAATTTGAATAAATAACTGAATCTGACTGCACTGTTCAGTGGTTAGGACTAATTGGAATGTATGTACCTGACTTTGTGAAGTGCCTTAAGACAACGTGTTGTGAATTGGGGCTATATAAATAAACTGAATTGAAACTGAATATTTGTTAGCAGAGGGGTGGACTTGCATTATGTGACATGGAAACGAATCAGACTCGAGTCACAAATTTAGTGATTTAAACTCACAAAAGACTTGAGACTTGGACTTTTACACTATAATGACTCATGAATCTACTTAACTTAAAAATACTTGATATCTGACATCAATGTATCAAGGAGGTGTGCTCCAAGTTGGAAGAAAAAAGCTGCACGGCATCACCCAAACAAATCGTAGGCTATTATGCAGCATAACTCTGCACAATAATGATAAGGCACTTTTAGCAACATTTTAAATGCATTTAGAAGCAAGTGTCTCAGGACCTATCCTCAAATGCAAGCCCGGAGATGGTGACAGTGACGCGAGTGCTGCCAGCTGTTGTATCAGCATTTTTTATTGGATGCCAGAGCTGCCGCAAATGTTTGGGCATTGTGTTAGGAGATGGGCCCAGGGCAAAATGTTTTAAGATAGGGAGCACCTGAGCTGTCTTCCACAAAGTCAAAATGGAAGTGTTATTTTCTTTAGAAAAACTTAAAAAATTCAGTTTTAATATCCTCACCTTTCCATCATGGTGGGAGGGTGACCCTTAACAAAATGCTGTTTTTGCCCCTTTGTCTTTATTAAATTATTAATTAATTATTATTATTAAATTTCATTAATATGTCACCAATACAAAGCTTTTAGCAATCTTATAATTTAAGCTTAAATTACATATCTGATCAAATCACTTGTTGAAGACTTGAAAAGTTTAGGTTTAGGACTTGTACTTGTCATGGACTTACATGGCATTACTCTGGACTTCTGACTTGGGTATGAAGACATGAGACTTACTTTTGACTTGTGAAACAGCTTAGGTATATTTTGTGTGTGTGCATGGTTGTTTGTCCTGTATTGTTCTCTGATGGACTGGTGACCTGTTCAGTGTGTACCCTACCTCTCATCCAGTGACTGCTGGAGAGGTATACACAGTGGATGGGTGGATGTACCTTTCTTTCCTTTACCTGCTGACAACTGTGTCTTTTAGTTTTTGTTAGGGGCAACAATGTGTTTGAAACAGATGCTAAATGATGCACCAACCAGGCTTGTAATGCCATTTTTTTGTGTAGTCTGGATTTACAAAATCTAAAACTAATCTTGGTGAGAACTGTTCTTATTGGGTTATTTTCTGCTCACAGACTTCCAGTTTTCCAAACCACTCTGACTGTTATAGTTGGCACCAGTGTATATTTTGTCTGTATTCTTGATGTACAGGGGTTGGACAATGAAACTGAAACACCTGGTTTTAGACCACAATAATTTATTAGTATGGTGTAGGGCCTCCTTTTGCGGCCAATACAGCGTCAGTTCGTCTTGGGAATGACATATACAAGTCCTGCACAGTGGTCAGAGGGATATTAAGCCATTCTTCTTGCAGGATAGTGGCCAGGTCACTACGTGATACTGGTGGAGGAAAACGTTTCCTGACTCGCTCCTCCAAAACACCCCAAAGTGGCTCAATAATATTCAGATCTGGTGACTATGCAGGCCTTGGGAGATGTTCAACTTCACTTTCATGTTCAACAAACCAATCTTTCACCAGTCTTGCTGTGTGTATTGGTGCATTGTCATCCTGATACACGGCACCGCCTTCAGGATACAATGTTTGAACCATTGGATGCACATGGTCCTCAAGAATGGTTCGGTAGTCCTTGGCAGTGATGCGCCCATCTAGCACAAGTATTGGGCCAAGGGAATGCCATGATATGGCAGCCCAAACCATCACTGATCCACCCCCATGCTTCACTCTGGGCATGCAACAGTCTGGGTGGTACGCTTCTTTGGGGCTTCTCCACACCGTAACTCTCCCGGATGTAGGGAAAACAGTAAAGGTGGACTCATCAGAGAACAATACATGTTTCACATTGTCCACACCCCAAGATTTGCGCTCCTTGCACCATTGAAACCGACGTTTGGCATTGGCATGAGCGACCAAAGGTTTGGCTATAGCAGCCCGGTCGTGTATATTGACCCTGTGGAGCTCCCGACGGACAGTTCTGGTGGGAACAGGAGAGTTGAGGTGCACATTTAATTCTGCCTTGATTTGGGCAGCCGTGGTTTTATGTTTTTTGGATACAATCCGGGTTAGCACCCGAACATCCCTTTCAGACAGCTTCCTCTTGTGTCCACAGTTAATCCTGTTGGATGTGGTTCGGCCTTCTTGGTGGTATGCTGACATTACCCTGGATACCGTGGCTCTTGATACATCACAAAGACTTGCTGTTTTGGTCACAGATGCGTCAGCAAGACATGCACCAACAATTTGCCCTCTTTTGAACTCTGGTATGTCACCCATAATGTTGTGTGCATTTCAATATTTTGAGCAAAACTGTGCTCTTACCCTGCTAATTGAACCTTCACACTCTGCTCTTACTGGTGCAATGTGCAATCAATGAAGACTGGCTACCAGGCTGGTCCAATTTAGTCATGAAACCTCCCACACTAAAATGACAGGTGTTTCAGTTTCATTGTCCAACCCCTGTATATCTGCTTTTACCTTGTCCTTATGGTGCTTTGTCTTCAGGTTTTTATGTATTCAGCAACCTAAGTCAAGAACATGTTTATTGACTATCTAATAGACAGCAGCATGACATATGCTCATCTCATAGCAACTTAAGACAAAGTGAGAGTGTGCTGGTGCTACGTCTGCAGTTGTCAGAGCTTGTTTGACATAAAAAAATCAGTTATGACAGAGTGTTATTCTACTGTGTAAACACACAAATATGATTTGATCTCCTGTCAGTGGCAATCTGTAGGCTCAGCCTCACTGCAGAGCTCTGAAAAATTACTTGGTGTGTTTGCTGTGAGGGGCTGGTGTATTTATGTGTGTCAACAGCTGTGCTTGATGATGCACCAGTGTGGATGTGGGTTAGACAGGCTTCCAGATGGTTCAGAGTAAAACTGAGTTTCCTATCTTATGTAAGTGAAAACCTCTGTCTGCCTTTTGAATTGTCCTCCTCGAGATCTATTTAGACGAGCTGAGCGTAGCAGCCACCATGCATTCGGCAAAGGCTTGTATGCAAAACATTGTTTAGATGAGACAGTAGGAGGTACAGCCCACCATACAATTGCAAGCAAACTCCTATTAACCCCAATACCATCTCCATGCATTCTAGACTGGGAGTTTGTTATGAATAAAGATTTATGAGGTTTAAAATTGAAGGAATACATTTATGAAACTGAACTGATTATAATTTTTACTATAATAGCAAAGATCTGGTCCAGTGTTTGGACTATATGTGTATAAAGCAATATTCATACTTCTTATTTGCTAATAGGCTATGGTTGATCAAACAATTAATAAATGAGGGCTAAATGTTTTTACACTTATTTTTCTTTTGTTACTCTCCTTGGGAATATGTTTTTAGGACTAAGGTGTACTGTTTCTCTGTCTTTACCCACTTCCTCCCAGGTAATTGTTTGTTGGGACTTAATTTTGGTGGTACATGGGTCTTTCAAGTAATCTTATTCAGCTGATAAAAGACTGTTGAGCTGCACCCGTCTTTTGGTCATTTGTCTGCCATTTCTCCAAGACTTTCGGTAGGCTTACTTATACTGTATTTAAATTCTTGGTTGTATATGTTTTTTATTTTGGTTTTTCTAATTGTTTTGGAGATTAGACTTTGTAAGAGAGATCCAATTATTTTAAAATAAAAGCCTGTTTTACTGTTTATGTAAAAGAGTGTTCAATTGTTGGATTTGTACATTGTCTCTGTTTCTCTCTCTTGTTGTTCCTTCTCTAGTTTGGTCAGCTGTCTTTTTTCCCTGCTCTATTCATGGATGTTTTATTTTGCAGTGTTGGCCTTGACATGTCAGTTTTGCATTCGATTAGCTTTAACATCTGGCAGTTTTATAAAGTTATAATGGAGTTCAAACGTAACTTCAGAATGAAAGACTCACCCTCGCCGTCTCCACCGTCCAATGACTTCCCCGTGCGTCTCCCGGCCTTCCAATCAGCATCCTGTCCGCCTGATTCATCATCCAATCACCTTCCGACGCTTTGTTTTTAAAGGACCTTCGGCTGTGTTCCTCCTCGCTTGTCAGCTGAGCTCATCCCTCCTTCACCCCACCTCCACCATCTTCCTTCACATCTACTCCTGGCTTCCTCGCTCCCTGGCCGCCAGTTCACCACCAGTGTCGGATCAGGGGGAAGACATCTCTATATCTAAGCCTTACAAATGTTCATCTAAGCTCATATCATTCACAGCATTCATGTCTTCCTCCCAGGTCTGAGCGCCAAAGATATAATATTGTAATTTCTCACCATTAAAACTTTTCTAATTGCCAACCCTCTCTTTGTGAGTCTTTTCAGATTGAAATGCTAATTTGTTTCCTCATGGTCCTTGTCAGGTTTTGGGGTATAAATCATTGAGCAGTGCAATCTCCTCCATGTCTTACACTTATTTCTGGCTCCAGCTGTTTGTTTTATTTCTGTTCTGGATTTATAAAGCAGATTGCAAGAAATACATGAAGGAGGCAACAGCCCATCAAGCCCAGCAGATGAAACCATTGTGCTCTTATTTTTACATCAGGTCACAGCTGACTATTCAGTCACAAACCAACTGAAGTGAAATGAGCAAAGAGACTGAATAATGACAGGGTCCTCACACAGTATTTGTGTTGATGGACAACAAAAGAAGTGCCGTCCCAGTCTAGAGGCGCCACAGAATTTAAGGGAAGATGGTCAACACTCCGTGACTAATTACATTAGTAATTAGTACACTAATTACAACCAATTGTAATTACAGGGAAACTGAATTTTCTTAATTAAACCATATCCTGTATTTTTCCATTTGCTATCTTGTTGTGTGTAAATGTGTAAGTTTTTTCTAAATTTCTCTCTTACTGTGCCACATAGGAAACGGGGACCAATTTCCATGATAACCTGAAGATGCACAGTTTGAAGATCTTCCTTTTCCATAAACCATATTAGATGGGAATCATCCTTGGGCGATTCTTGTGCTGATTAACCTTTGCAGTCTTGCCAGAGCATGCAGCCTTGAGTATCCTTGCACATTTTTCAAAACTCTTGGAAGTGTTTGAATGACTTTTTGCGGGGCTGCACACTGAGTCCAAAAGCAAGCCCTGGGTTCATGACATTCAAACATAGATTTACAGTCCTTACAGCTCTTATTGTTAGTCTGTTTTAGTGTTTTACATGTGTTCACTGGAATTCTTTAAGATGTTTTGCATTTAGTTCCAGGTTGTTGTTTTGCTTGTAAGGGGGTTTAAAATGTACTTTAAGTCTCAAAATACTCCATTGCTCTCAAAAGATAAAGTTACAAGGTCTGATTTCCAAAAAGGGTAAAGGTGAGAGGTCTCAATTTAGGTAACCTAAAAGCCACGGTTACAAAGATGTTCTGGTAAAAGAAACTTTGAAAGCAGAGGTTCTGCTGTGTGAGTTGTTAATGAGGTCTGGTTACATTTGTCAACTAAGAGGCACATATTTGAAAATGTTCTTGAGAGCTTCACTTTATAAGCAGATTTCATATGTTCTGAAATGTTTTCAACATTTTTGCAATGTTAAAAAATGTCTGAGAGTGTTGTACCACATTACTTCAAATTTAGCCCAAGACCAGATGCTGCAATGCTCAATGAATTGACAAAGAAATCCCAAAAGCTCCATCTTAAACTGTATAGGCCTCAGTTAGTATGGTAAATGTTAACCAACATGACAGTACAGCCACATAAAAAGTGAATATGTAGGAAATGTTTGGAAATGTTGAAAAGCCATCTCTGAATGAACCACAAGACTGGAAAAAGGCCCTTTAGACAAATGAGATCAAGGAAAAGGACAGCCATAATGCAAAGAACCATGTTTGGAGAAACCCAAACAGCATTTCAGAATAAACATCTTACTACAGCAATCAAGTACAGTTAAATGTGGTGCCACTTGTTTGACAGCTGAGGCTTGGCCCAAACTAGATCATGGTGGATATTGATCACTATACCAGCAGAAAATCTAAATCAAATCAAATTGGCTGAAAAAGCAAACAATCAAAATGGGGCAATGACCTCAAGCTAACTGAAATCCTGTGGCAGGACTTTAAAAGTGCTGTGCAAAAATAGATGTCTGTAAACATCTATGAACTGAAGCAACATTGGAAAACAGCCATATTTCCTTCATAAAGCCCAGTACAGTCAGACAAAAAGCAACTGAGCTTTATCTTTGGTTAGTATAAAAATGATAGCGAGGAATCTGCTGTGAGGTTTATACACTTAAAGTTAAAGTGAAATGATTTTATGATTACTTTTTACACCCCAGTGTACATCGTTTCTTGCCCGATGACCGCAGGAGATAGGCCCCGACAACCCTTCATAGATAAGCAGATAGATGGAGCAGATTTTGCCATTAGTAAAAGTTAACCACCTAGAAGGTGAATAAAATATATAATTAGGGCTTTTAGCAAACAAAGTCTTTATCTTAGAAGAGTACACGTGATAGTTAAACATTGTGAATATTGAGCTATGCATTAGAAATACTTAAAAATGAGTGGCTTTGCTCTACTTAGGTGTGGGTAACTGAAGACACACGGCTGCTGCTAGTGGTGGAAACCCTAAATAATTCAGCTTTAAATGTGTTTGCTGGTTTACCCTGCCACAGGAAATGGATTACATGGTAAATGGTCAGCACATCTAAAGCTGTTTTTGAGGTTTGATGAACACTTCAACTTATTTTACACTGCAAGCCACACTCACAGATTGACACGCACACTTTAACACAGCAGTTCTTTTTTTATTCAGTTATGTGCATGCAGAGATTTTTCTTTTCTACACAAACTCACAGAGCCATGTTGCAGACAATGCAGAGTTCTGTGTATTGCCTATAGGTCAGCATACAGTGTGTGATTTCCAGAATTTTAAAAGACCCACCACTGGGAAAAATATGATATCACAATTGACTTTCACAAAAATTGTGACCATGATCGTATCATGATTTCCCTGCCTAAAAACAGCTATTGAAAGAAACATTAGGCATTAAGCCTAAAGATTTCTGAACAGATTTTAATCAGTTTGTGAAAAGCAAAACCTCACACAAGGATCATGACAAGTTGGCTTTACAAGAAAAAAAAAGTGTAAATCCAAAGTAAAATATATCAGCAGGTCAAACAAAAAAGTAAATAAGTAACTTTTAACAAATGATTCACTTGTATGTACTTAATAATATTAGTATATAACAATTCTTTTTCCAATTACTGAAAAGGTGTAAACTTCTTCAAAAACAATTGTTAGCTTGAATACTATTACTTTAAAAAAAATATTTATTCAATTACAATATGCAATAACACATTTAACAAATTTGTAATAAACATTATACTAAACCTTGTGAGCAAAACTTCTAAAAGTTATAAAAGCCAGCCTTTGTCTATTGTTCAGAAATTTTGCTCAAGATAAAATTGGGGCAAATGGTAGTGTTAAAAAAACAATCTCTTCCATTAGATAAAATATCCATTCTTGGGGTGATTGGCAGCTGTCCTACTTTTTAACACTTGTAAATAATCTTTTTCACTAGAATTTCTTTGTTCTCATTGCTGATCATTTTCCTTCCTGGCATTGTGTTAACACAGACCCATATGTTCCTGACCAGAAAACTGTCAGTCAATCAAGTAAAATAAATAAAATCCTCCATAAACCATAACCACAACCATAAACCATATAAAAACCCAAGCTATATACATAAACCCTAAAACCCATACCAAAGATAAATTCTAACCACATAAACCAATAAAGCTAGACCTGGCTCCCCTATACCCTTCCCCGCCTTGGTTCAGGCCGGAACCTTCTTAAGGACCCTCGTTCTGTGCAGGACTCTTGTAGGTGATGGACTTGGACACAAGGACAAGGTAGGTACAAACACACTAAAACACCCTTTACTTTTAGATACCATAAACCCCACACACAACCACCAAACAAGGCTAAATTGAAATATTGCAGAAACGATGTTTGAGGTCTATTTTATGTCTCCCTTCTTCTCCAGGGCCCCACCAACCTCAACTGAAGTGCTGCAGTGCCACTGTCTGTAAAACAGGAAACAAGGAAAGACAACAAACAATCAATAAACACTTCAAAAATAAATTGTGTGCAATTGTTTCCTCATATGTGCAAATATGCTAGTTAAAGTACCTAAGTGAAAAGGTGAGGGTGCTTGTGAAGGTGTTTGAAGCACCTTCACTTTAAACAGTCCGTTTGTTATTCATTAGTAACAAACGGACTATTGTTACACTGACAAAGATAAAGACACGGGTGGTATAGTAGGAGTCCTGCTATGCATTTGAGTCAGTCTGAGTGAGATGGTCCAGAAATGGCTGCCAATATCATGAAATTTGTTGACACAGCCCAAAGTATTATACTGTGTTTTCTCCATATGGAGCATCTCAGTAATGGAATGAGGGATTTTATCAGTTTTCCACAAATTTAAAATTACTTTTTTGGCCATTACCAATCTATACATAACAGTTGTTTGAATAGAGGTACAGAGTCATAAGTGACAGAGAGTACCCAAATAGTGCAATTTGAGTAGCGGGATTATACACACACCTATATATTTCAGAAAACCAGTTAAAAATGTCACATCAATAACGGTAGAGTTTAGAGCAGGAGCAGAATAAGTGAGACAGGAAACCATCAGAAGATTTGCATTTATCAGATTTTGAAGAGAGGTAGCACTGTTGCCTTGCAGCAAGAAGGTCCTGGGTTTGATTCCTGGCCGGGGGTCTTTCTGCATGGAGTTTGCATGTTCTCCCCCGTGCATGCTGGGTTCTCACCGGGTACTCCGGCTTCCTCCCACAGTCCAAAGACATGCCTGTTAGGTTAATTGGTCACTCTAAATTTCCCTTAGGTGTATGAATGAGTGTGTGCATGGTTGTTTGTGTGTTGCCCTGCGATGGACTGGCGACCTGTCCAGGGTGTACCCCGCCTCTCGCCCATAGACTGCTGGAAATAGGCACCAGCTCCCCCGCGACCCACTATGGAATAAGCGGTAGAAAATGACTGACTGACTGACATTTTCATACCCAGTCTGTATATCAGTTCCTCCTCCCTTGCAGCTCTCAAAGAGTGTGTGGTAACATCAATTTGCTCAGTAAAGATGTCAACAAAGCTTCAAATCAATTTTGTAGATTCTGGAGGACTAAGCAGCAGTTTACATATGTTTTTTTCTCTTTAGGGAGAGATTTAAAATTTTAAATATTTGGACATAATTTCTCATTTGTAAATATCTGGAAAAATGAACATCTGGGAGAGAGAATTAGTCTTTTAACAGTACAAGTGAAGCAAATGTTTTGTTAATATACATACTTTTCAATGTGGTTATGCCTTTCAATTCAATTTCAATTCAATTCAATTCAGTTTATTTATATAGTGCCATTAACAAGGAATTTAGAAATAGGATTCATGCCAAATTACATTAATTCACTGTATCCTGAAATCTTTCCAGACGGTTGTATGAGTTCTTGGAGAACTGGGATAGACCACTCAGGCTGATAAAAAGACAACATCATCAACATGTAAAGAGATTTGATGATCAACATTTCCCAGTTGAGTGAGTTGAATTAAGGAGTTCTTCCTAATGCTAATGCAAGGGGCTCGATGGCAACCACAAAAAGCAGTGGACTGAGGGGGAAACCCTGACGTGTCCTAGAGTGCAGTAAAAATGGTTCCAACCTTTCTTGGTTTGTGAGGATGGTGGCAGTTGGTTGAGCATGTTCTAATCCAAGAGACAAACTTACTGCCAAACCTAAATTCCTTAATCGCATTCTAGCTGGTCAAATGCCTTTTCTGCATCCAGACAAAGAGCAGTTACTGTACTGTTGAACCATTGTCATATTAGTGATAGATAATATTCAATAGGCATCTGATATTACAGAAAAGATTACCTTTTTTCTTACTATTTCACACAGACCGCAATTAACACGAAACACCAAGAATTGCAAAATTGTAGAAGTCATTAAAATTCATGGAATTTTCCAAATTTTCAGGTCCACTCTGTGATGCTATAACATTCAATTAGGACACAGAGATTCATCTTGATTTGCACGAATATTATCAAGAATTCATAAAGACTACTACACAAACGTTAGAAATCAGTTAGGAATAGGCAGAATGCATCTAAGAATCAGGTACAAATACATTTGAAATTGTTACTATGCGTGAAAATTCCTGGGATTTTTCATCAAGATATAATAAAAAGTGATGAGGGACTAACAGGAGTGAATGTTATCTAAATGATTACTGTCGATATTTAGAAGTACATTTTTTTCAAGTGAAGTGATTGTTTTTGCCACTAAAATGCAAAAACTAAAGTGCTTGTTTTTGATAAATTTTTTTAGAAGAAACTAAGCTAAAAAGTATAATTCTACTTTGTTTTATATTTCTAATTTATTTGAAAACTATTTTAATTTTTTGCTCCCCAGCCCCACTGTAAACAGTGTTGGCGAAGCACTGCTTCCCCCTCCTTAGGCGCCAGATGGTTTGCTAGAATCGCTTTGAGGCCAACCAGTAGTCCTTCTCCATGGCCTCACTGAACTTCTCCCAGGCCTGAGTTTTTGCCTCTGCCACAGCCAGGGCCGCGGCATGCTTGGCCTCACTGGAACCGTCAGCTGCTTCAGGAATCCCACAAGCCAATCACAGCTGATAGGACTCCTTCTTCAGCTTGACAGCATCCCTTACCGCCGGTGTCCACCATGCCGCCACAACAGGCACCCTAGACCTTACAGCCACAGCTACGGGCGGCAGCATCGACAATAGACGCGGATGTTGTGGGGGTGTCATGGTTGACATGCTCTTCAACATTGCGTGGCGGCCGGGGACAGTGCCTCTGGACTGGCAGACTGAGGTGGTGGTCCCCCTTCATAAGAAGGGTGACCGGAGGGTGTGTTCCAACTACAGGGGGATCACACTCAGCCTCCCTGGTAAGGCCTCTGCCAGGGTATTGCAGAGGAGAGTCCGGCCGATAGTCGAACCTCGGCTTCAGGAGGAGCAGTGTGGTTTTTGTCCCGGCCGTGGAACAATGGATCAGCTCTACACCCTCTGCAGGGTATTCGAGGGTTCATGGGAGTTTGCCCAACCGGTCCACATGTGTTTTGTGGCCCTGGAGAAGGCATTCGACTGTGTCCCTCATGGTGCCCTGTGGGGGGTGCTCCAGGAGTACGGAGTCAGGGGCAGACCTGTCAGACCTGTTCCCGGTGCATGTTGGACTCCGGCAGGGCTGCCCTTTGTCACCGGTCCTGTTCATATTTTTATGGACAGGATTTCTAGGCGCAGCCAAGAGCCAGAGGGAGTCTGGTTTGGGGACCAGTGGGTTTTGTCTCTTCTATTTGCTGGCCCCCTCTAGCCAAGGCTTTCAGCATGCACTGGGGTGGTTTGCAGCCAAGTGTGAAGCGGCTTGGATGAGGATTAGCTCCTCCAAGTGCTAGGCCATGGTTCTCGACTGGAAAAGAGTGGCTTGCCTTCTTCAGGTTGGAGGGGAGTTTCTTCCTCAAGTGGAGGAGTTTAAATATCTTGGGGTGTGGTTCGTGAGTGAGGGGAGAATGGAGAAGGAGATCGACAGACGGATCGGTGCGGCTGCCACAGTAATTTGGGGCGCTGTGCCGGTCCATTGTGGTGAAGAGAGAGCTGAGCCGAAAAGCGAAGCTCTCGATTTGCCCGTCGGTCTATGTTCCTACCCTCACCTTTGACCATGAACTTCGTGTCATGACCAAAAGAACGAGATCCTAGGTACAAGTGGCTGAAATAAGCTTCCTCCGTAGGGTAGCCGGAAACACTCTTAGAGATAGGGTGAAGAGCTCGGCCATCCAGGAGGAGTTCGAAGTAGAGCCGCTGCTCCTCGACATCGAGAGGAGCCAGTTGAGGTGGCTTGGGTATCTATATCGGATGCCTGCTGGACACCTACCTCGGGAGGTGTTCCAGGCACGTCCCACCAGGAGGAGACCCAGAGGACGGCCCAGGACATGCTGGAGGGACTATGTCTCTCGGCTAGCCTGGGAACGCCTTGGACTCCCCCTGGAGGAACTGGAGTAGGTGTCTGGGAAGAGCGAAGTCTGGGTGCCTCTACTGCGTCTACTGCATCTGCTGCCCCTGCGACAAACTCCCGGATGACGCGGAAGACCACCAGTACGAGTACGAGTACTTTTTTAATTCTTTTGTGTTTTTTTATTTTTCTATTTTTTTATTAATTATTTCAATTTTTTTTCTAAAGGCAGAAAAGATATTTGGACAGTTATACTGGGTACAATGGCCCTGAGTGGTTAAGGCAATGCTTTGTGAATCCCTGATTTAGTTAAGAATACATAAAAATGACTACAAATCAATTAGCAATTGTTTATGATACCTAGGAATGACCTTCAGATTTAAGAATTAACAGGAACTTTTTGGATTTGGGAGTTCTGCACAAAACCTTTGAACAGCTGAAATCTTTTGCCATGAATTCCTGATGGCTCAGGAATTGCAAGAACTAAGAATAAAATATGAATTTATTAAGAAGTCACACATTTATTACAATTCAATTAAGAATCCTAAGATTTAGAAATTCTTGGCAATTCATGTTATTTTTTTTATTTATTTAAAGGTTTATTCCAAGCCAGTAAGAAAACGCATATAAGACAAAAATAAAATAAGTATAGTGTACTACAGAGTACCAAAATAATAACAATAATAATAATACTAAGAATGACTTGGAAAGGAGTGGGATGAAGAAAAACTTGTTTAGTCCCACCCCCTTTTCACATTCCTTAAGAAATTACATGATTGTTGCCATTTACAACTTAATAACTAAATCTTTACTGTCATATCAGCATAGCATATTACATCAATAACATTATACATAAAGAAAACAATCAACATATTCAATATATAGTTATTATAGCCACAATATACAAATCTACATTACAGGTCGAGTCAGACCCCCTTGCCAATAACCATGTATTGTGACCAAACTGTTTATTTATATCTTGATTTAAATTGATGAAAATTTGGACATTGCTTGAGCTGCGATCCCAATCGGTTCCAAAGTTTTACACCACACACAGACACACACAAACTTTTCCTAGTAGTTCTCACCACTTGGACCGTAAAGTTACCACAGCCCCTCAAATAATAACCCCCTTCTTTCTGTGTAAAGAGCTTTTGGATGTTAGTGGGTAATATATTTTTACTGGCTTTATATAGAAGTTGTGCAGTATAAAAATCCACTAAATCAAAAAATTTTAGCAATTTAGACTGCCAGAATAAAGCCATGGTTTGTGTGGATTGGGGCTTTTGGGACAAAGTCTGTTTTTTCTGCATGAATAATGGAGTGCTGAGTGGTACAAGGAGGTTGCAGCGTGTGGGGTTGGGGGGTTGTGTCCTTCTTTTGGATTTGGATCAGCTGATCAGTGACAGGGGAGCTGTTCCGGTTGGTGTTTCTCTTTCGGCTGTTGTTGCAGTGGCGGTGATGTGGTGTGTTTGTGTTGTTGCAGGAGCATGGTGGGTCGGGGTGGCATGTGTTCGATATCTGTGTCCTGGTTGGGGGTGGCCCTTTGGGGAAATTCATGTTGGGGTATGTGGGAGGTGGGAGGCTCATGGGGTTGAGATCGGAATTCATTGGGGGCTTGGGACTGTTTCATCCTGGGACGGCTCTGGTTGGCGGGCTCGTTTGGACTAGGTGCCCTCTCTTTTGTTCATGGCCCCCTCTCCAGATGGGGACGGGGGTCGGGGTCTGGTCTGGGGTCGCTCAGGTTCGGGCGGTGCCAGCCCTAGTCTGGACTGGTGCTGGGGTGGGCTGTGTGTCTCCACCCCGGAATGAAGGGGACCAGCTCCTGGTTTCCAGGGGCTGCTTGACCCTCTGGGGTATCGGTACCTGGACCTGGGAGTATAGAGTATGTATGGAGAGTGTATAACGTCTATTGTTGTGTTTCTTTACATTTGGTGTGTGAGTATTTTTATGTATACACCTGAGAGTGGGAATTTGTAATTGTGACTGTGTGCGGCTGTTTCTGTGTCAGATTGGGTCTTGGGCTGCTCCCTCTCCTGGATAAGCTTAGGCCCCCTATCAAATGTGGGGCCTATTTCCTCCCCGCCACACTCCTTGTCAGTGGCTGGTATCTCTGCCCGCTGGTGTATATGTGGTTCTCGGTGTCCAGGGCTGGGTGTTTTAGTGTGTGCTGGCTCACTCCCAGTAACTGCTTGCCGGGAGTGAGCCTCGGGTCTCTGGGTCAATGGCTGGATCTGCTCCAGTGTATACGTAGACAGCTGCTGGCGGGGCCTGTGGGCTCGTTGCTGCAGCTCCCTGGGACTTCTGAACTGTGGCTGCCAGGTGGTTCCCCTGGGGCTAGGTTACTCAATTTGTCCGTCATTGTCTTGCTCATATTTTTTGTGGCAAAAAGAATGGCTGAGGATCATGCATTGGGCTCAAAAGCTAACTCAGTTGTTGTTGCATGTTTAGCTAGCTCCCGCATGTGTCACACATTGGTCTCTTCTGGAGTTTTATCTTGCATCTTTCCTTTTTCAGTGTTTGGTATTGTCATTCTTGACTTTAAAATAGTTAGTCAGTACTCAGTGCAACCGGAATATGAGTGATTTAACAATGTGAAGCAGGAATTATTCTTCAGTGGTAAGGAACCAGGAAAAAAAGTCTACTCCATACGATCCCAAAAGTGACTTTCTGTGTAAAAGGCCAGCTCAGACAGTAAGCACAGGGAGCCAGGACTTCTCAGTGGGAGAATGTCAATCACAGTAGGGGGATGGCCCTGATTAGATAAGCTTTTTCTACAACATGTACATGAGCTCTGAAAGAGGAAGCTACTTTACAATCAAAAACCTTTGTCCTCTAATGAGATTAATGCGCCACAGAAGTTAAGCTTTAAAGAGTTGTTCTCTGCTTTCTGAGTAATAGTGTGAAATCAAAAAAGAAAAAAAAAACATTCTCATATCCTTCAGAAAAAAGACAGTCGTCCTAGTTGTGTGGATATGTGAATATTATGAGATCTCGCAGCTTTTTCTCTTGTGGTTCAATGCCCCCTATTTTTCATAAATGTGCGAGTTGTTGCATCACAGGGATATGAGCCATCCTAACAATTTCAAATACTAAAGCCCCCAGCTCCACAAAGGAACATACCAGGCAACATAAAGCAGTCATTAGAACATGAGTGCATGCCACCAGATAATGTTTAGAATTTGAATTTGAAGAGCCTCTGCTATGTTGTAGGAGTCGCTTGTCAGAGCAGTAAATTAAAGCAAGACTTTAATATCTCAAGATAATAGGTTGGGCATATAAAAGATTGATTGTGGGCAAGAATTGTCTTCAATTTCGTGCAGATGTTCTGTATGTAAAAGCAAGCAACAGGCTGTACACGGGAAGACAAACATCCTTTAAGAATCTGTCTAAACATATTGTTTAATTATTAAAAAACATACACAATGACATAAACACTGACTAAAATGGTAATGTTAAGAGGCATGTAAGCTCCACCAAGTTCATTTTGTTTAAAAAGAGCAACCTTGTATGAAATTAATACTAAAACATAACAGCGTGTTTGCTGGTTGAACATAATTGAAGCTGACATTCTGAAAATTCACAAGCAGCAGTGAACAGCCTGAGATTTTAATGTCATTCAGATGACAAAATGAATTCTGCTATGAGATACAGATGAAAAACAGAAGTTGAAACTACTGTAGATTGAGATTATTGGGAAAACACCTGAGCAAGAGATTTTTTATAATAAGACATCAAAAACCTGGTTCTACTTTAAATTACAATCTTATTGGTATTTTGGTTCAATAAAATACCATTAATATACAGTATGTACACCAATCAGGAATAAAATGACCAATGGCTTATGAAGTGAATAACACTGATTGTCTGTTCATAACCACACCTGTTAGTGGTGGGATATTTCAGACAATTTATGCTCCATTTTCATCAACCCAGACTTTTCTGAGTTCTTGGTTGGGGGCCCAGCAGCCCTCTAAAGGACTTACTGGAGAAGCAGAAATTTCTGCATGGACTACACACAGCCTACACACAGGGGCTCCACGGTGGCGCAGTTGGTAGCACTGTTGCCTCGCAGCAATAAGGTCCTTGCGGCCGATTCCCGGCCGATTCCCGGCCGGGGCGCTTTCTGCATGGAGTTTGCATGTTCTCCCCGTGCATGCGTGGGTTCTCTCTGGGTACTCCGGCTTTCTCCCACAGTCCAAAGACATGCCTGTTAGGTCAATTTGTCTCTCTAAATTGCCCTTAGGTGTATCAATGAGTGTGTGCATGGTTGTTTGTGTGTTGCCCCGCAATGGACTGGCGACCTGTCCAGCGTGTACCCCACCTCTCGCCCTCAGACTGCTGGAGATAGGCACCAGCCCCCCCGTGACCCACTATGGAATAAACGGTAGAAAATGACTGACTGATGGACTACACACATCCTAGCCCTCAATCCACCTGGCCTCATCTTTGCTGCTTGGTGCCGGACTGTTTATATGTTGCAGAATAAGTTTTTACAGAAAGTTACGTCAAATGAAATGATTAATTCTTCCTTGAGTGGACCGTTCTGGATGGATTTAATCCTTTACCAACTTGTTTATTTGTGCTTTTATTTGTTTACGGAGCACTCTTAGGTTTAGGGCTGTTCAATCGTAAGGCATCTTCATGCTCACTATTGTTCATCAACAATTGCGGTAAAACCAAAGTGCAGCTCCTGTCAGGCAGGGATGCTCTCTGATTTTTCAGGCTGTTGTACATTTGTAAAGGCTTACAAGGCTGCCAAATAGTATTTCACCCTTTTCAAATTTCGTATGAATTTGGTTTTCTGTCACACTTAAATGTTTGAGACCATCAAACTAATTTTAATATCAAAATAAAGAAAGCGGTTTCAAATGATGATTTAAGTATTAAAGGAAAAAGATATCCAAACCAGCCTTGCCCTATGTGAAACAGTATTCTGACTAAACATAATAACAGGCAACAACAGCTATCATCAGGTATTTGTGATAACCTGCAAATCAAATTAGCCCACTAAATAGGATTTCAAACTTAAAGACTGGCCCTGTGCTTGTCTACTCAAAAACTTAAAGTTTAGGGACTTGGCTTTGACTAGTCTATTAAAAAACTTTTATAAAAACATTTTGTGAGCCATCCACAGGACCACTGGCTAGTGTGCTCTAGATCATTGTTGTCTTTATGGTTGCACGATATTTGGACAACATGATGTTGGAATTTCATCATAGAACATTGAAATGACAATATCGATTGTGATTAACCAACATTTTCCTCACTGTTCTCTTTTTTCTATCATCTGGATTATCACACCTCTCTACCTGGGATTTATGATCTCACTCAGATCCATAGCAGGTTCAGACATAAAAAACATTTTTAAGTTTATCGAACCGAACAAATATATTAATGGGAAGCAGAGTTTGGAACATGGCACATAAATTATAAAAACATGATAAATTTTGCATCCAAGCAATCCCTTTGGATTTTGATATTTCATGCAATGAAAATATTATGGTGATTTAATATATTGAATGGCTGACAGCTGTTTTCATAAACCAGACTCCTGGACCCAAAAGCAAACTAAGTAGTGAGTAATCCTTTTCCAGCGAAATACTGTCAAGTATCTCAGAAGTGGCCACTGTTTTACTAGTCAGAAGATGTGGTGAAAAGATGGTTTTGGGCCAGGGTTCTTGTGAGGGATGAGGATTAGCTGAGCATTGCTGCAGACCAGTAGGAACTTGTTCCGCCATTAAACAGAGGGGAAGAGAAGCCTTGCCATGTCAAATGTAACGGGAAGTACACTTTCCAGAAAGTTCCACTTTTGTCTTATCAGTCAACAGAATATTTTCCTAAAAGTCTTGGGGATTATTGGCATATTTTTGGTATATGTGAAATAGTTTTTTGCTCAGCAGTGGTTTGGCCTCTGAAATCTCCTATGGAGGCCATTTTTGCTAGTTTCTCTTTCTCATTGTTAAATCTTGAATTTTGACCTAATTGTTTTCTCCATTTGTGGATAATGGCTCTCACTGTGGTTAAGTGGATCACCAACACCATGACAGCAAATCACCCTCTTAGCAAAACATTGAAATATTGTTTTTAAAACAAAGCTAGACATGATTTTATATAATTCACATAAAATATAATTTGCAAAAATTAAATAATTTAGAATAAAAGGTGATTTAAGATTGATTGGGGGCAAACTTGTAACTTTGTTCAAACTCTGATAGTTGTTTTTTTGTCTTTTGTTGCAGAAACCTGTTGGACATGGACACCTTCTCAAAGTCTGATCCAGGTAACCTTTCCACTGTCACATTCAATGTTCCGAGGAAAAAAACACACTCCCCCAACAAAACAGGTGGTCTGTGCTGAGCCACAATGTGACAAATAATTTAGAGACCGCAAACCTTTAAACTACCTTAAACATAAAACAAAATAAAGTAAAAGTAAAATCAGCTCTCCGATTTTTTTCAAGAGCTGATTTGTTTTGTTGATTTCTTAATGTGCTGTGTGTTTGGTGCCACCCTCCAACTTAGAATAGTATTGTCTCTGTCAGTGTGTACAGCCAACACGGACACAAAAATCTGGGATGCACTTGGACATCTGAAGAGATTCTAAGTGGACCCTACTGGGTTGGTCCAGATGACAATATTCCTGTAACACAGGGTTTGGGGTTAAGTGGACAGTTGAGTAGACTAACAGGCTGTGATGTTGAAGCAGGATTTCTAGACATCAGTCAGGAAATTAAAGCTTTGCCACTTCCAGATAGTGAATGACCCTGAGCATACCACCAAAGCAGTTACAAAGTGGCTTAATGACAAATTAAGATGACAATGTTTGGGACTGGTCATCACAAAGCACTGATCTCATTCTTTTTTAGTTTGAGTTGAAAATTGTGTGTGAGCAAGGAGGCCAACAACCCTGACCTAATTACACCAGTTCTTCCAAATACTAAGAAAAGGAAGGTAAGTAAAAAATGTATCTCTCATCATTCTGGCATTTAGCAAATTGAAGTAACTTTGTTAATGGAACTATGGACACAGATTTAATGTCAGACAGTGAGAAAATAAGGTTATATATCATTTGAAAATTCTGGTTTTACCAGTAAATACATACAAATGTCCTGACAGAACAAAAGTCAGACAAAAAGGTGGTCACTAGACATTAAATGTGTTGGGTGGACCTGGATATATGCAGTTCTTTGCAAAAGTATTCATACCTCTTTAACTTTTCCACAGTTTATCACGCTAGAACTCCAAACTTGAATGTAAGGAAAATTAAACATGGTTTTTAATTTTTTTTTTACAAATAAGAAATCTCTAAAATGTTGTGCATCTCAGCCCCAGTACTCTGATACTCTGATACCCCGAAACAAGGATGATGTAGTCCTGAGGTGTGCAAGCATTTTTTTCCACTCTCACCAGAATTTCCTTCAATAAAGTTAATGTTATTTTTATTTCTGCTCCAATTTTTTCTGATCCATACTGCATCTTTTAAATTTTTACCCACAAACCTTGTCCTCGTGATGCGAGCATGTGTGAGCAGTTACACAGTAACCTTCAGAACATGTGAAGGTACAATACCCTCAATTGACTGAGTGCCGAGTCTCCGGGTCAACTGGCACAGAGTTTGAATTAAGCAGCTTTACAATAAAGGATTAATAATCACTGGAGCTTGACAGACACTTAATGATTGTTGGCTTTACACCGTATGAGAACACCTTCAGAAGCAGCAGTGAATGGTGAACAATGAATTACTTCAAAGACCTATTTGGAAAAAGAAAAGAACAATGAAAGAGTGATTAAAAGAAAGGATTCCCAGTTTAAAAAGTGGGTAGCACTGTTGTCTTGCAGCGAGAAGTTCCTGGATTCGACTCCAAGCCGGAAGTCTTTCCACATGTACAGTAGTTTGCATGTTCTGCCCATTCTCTCTGGGTACTCCGGCTTCCTCACACAGTCCAAAAACATTAATCTTAGGTTAATTGGTCTCTCTAAATTCCCTTAGTTGTGAATGAATATGTGCATGGTTGTTTGTCCTGTGTGTCTCTGTGTTTCCCTGCGATGGACTGGCAACCTGTCCAGGGTGCCTACCTCACGTGTAGACCGCTGCAGATAGGCACCAGCTCCCCCGAGACCCTGTACAGAAGAAACGGATATAGAAAATGGATGGTTGTGTAGTGGATACGTTATATTGTCAAATATCAGAGAAATTATGCTTTGCTTGATTTATGACTAAAAATTATGTTGTGTGCAACTGTTGTATAGGTGCATAAGTGCACTTAACATTTCAAATTTTATTTTTACTGTGAAAAAACATGGATGTTTTTCTGGCTCTAAGCCTGGATAAAGCAAGAACATAGTGCAAGTTAAGTCGTCAGCCTCCACTTGTTGCCTCCAGTGACTCTGCAGCTAATGCTAAAGCTGAACAAGAATATGCCCAACAGGATTGCTTTCATAAGGGAAGCATTACGACTATCGCTGTAATGCTCCTCTTGATTAAAGCAGTTAATTAGAAATGGCTTAGAAATGGATATGGAAACAAAAGGGAATTATACCATAGTGGAAAGTGTGGGAAATGTAGGAAAGTGGTACGAAATTGGAAGCCCGCCCAATTTGACAACACTGCTCCTGGCATGTCCACTCACTGAAGCCAAGACCTGCAGTCTGGGGTGAAGTTTGAATGTGGGAGGAATCAGAGTCTCTTGCACTAACCAATAGGAACATATCTTACCTCGTTCCCCTTTAGGCCCCGCCCAGGATGTTCATGATCTCAGCACTCAAACCTCTTTAATTTCAACCAAAAACAAGAAGCATCAAAACCAAAAGCTTTAGATTCTTAACCAAAGATTTCTGACATGCACAAATTAAAGTTTCTGTTTTTACAATAACTTTTTGCACTTTGTGAGAAAAAATAAGGGATTTAAAATAAAATAAAAAATAGGTTTTCTTAAAAAACGTATTCAAAAATAATTTATTTCATTGCAGTTTTAAAAGTTTTGATCAAAAATGTTTTTGTTTGATTTAAAAAAAAATCCTATTCTCAACATGAGTATTAGAAAAACTATATTCAACATGATTCAGATAAAATCATCATTAAAAATTCTCTTGTGGGATAAACTTAAAGTATAAAAAAATTGCATCACTTTCATTTTATGTGAGAGTGGAAAAGAAATATGCTCTGTCCGAATTCTGAATATTTCTTTTATTGTTGCCATCTACTAATATACTGTCACCCCTTGCAGGTTTGATGCATTAGTTGGTTTAATAATCCTGTAGCTTATAATTCCTCAGGATGTCCTGTTGTTAAGTGTGAGATCCTCAGTCTAAGAAAACCGGTTCCAGCTTTTTAAATTTATTTGACTAGTTGCTTTGTGGTTGAGGGCCTTCTTCAACTCAAGAAAACTGCTAACATACTGTTCATTTTATAATAAATATTATATTTGCAAATAAAAAAACAATGTTCTCAATACTGGTTTTATTGTGTGTTTGTACTGCAGAATGTCTTTAACTCAGAAGATATTTGTAAATTTATTGACCAGTGATGGCATACATCCTAGAATGCTTCTCCTTCAGTCATTGTTTGTCACTGGCTGCAGCCTTTAGCCAGGAGGTTGTGTCATAAGATTGGTGCCAAATATTAATAACTGTTTCCACCCTTGAAGTTACTATTTAAAGAGATAATTTTGTTCTAAACATCAGTGTCATATCATTAGCTTGTAGTGTTAGCACAATTAGCATGTGGCATTGTTCGGCTATATCTTTTTTTCCTCTCTGTCTGCCTAATGGGTGAAGTGCAGTTCATTGTTTTGGTCAGGTGAATGGCTGCAGGAAGGGGCTGAGTATCACTGTAATAGCAGCGGTGCTGCCAGAAGAAGTGTCACAATTTGGGCAAATGGGAAGGCAAGGCAAGGCAAGTTTATTTGTAGGAGCACATTTCAGCAACAAGACATTTCAAAGTGCTTTACACAATGAAAACATAAGAAAACACATAAGAAAAAAAGGACATAGCATTGGCATAAATAATAAAAGTACGGAAAACTTGGACTAAAGCTTGAATGAATTATGTTTAACAGTCAAAGGCAATTTTAAACAAATGGGTTTTTAACCTTGATTTAAAAGAGTTCAGGGATTCAGCATTTTTGGATTTTTCTGGAAGTTTATCCCAGATTAGTAGAACATAAGAACTGAATGCTGCTTTTCCATGTTTGCGATGCAGAGTAGTCTTGAATCAGAAGACGTGAGTGGTTTGGAAAGTTGATGCAATGATAACAAATCTTTAATGTATTTTGGTGCTAAGCCATTAAGTGATTTGTAAACTAACAGTAGCATTTTAAAGTGTATTCTCTGAGATGAAAGGAGCCTGTGTATGGACTTTAAAACAGGGGTGATGTGTTCTACTTTCACTAGTCTTAGTGAGGACATGGACAGCAGTGTTCTGGATCTGCTGCAACTGTCTTTTTAGGCAAACCTTTAAAGATTCTGTTGCACTAAGCAATTCGACTAAAGATAAACACATAGACGAGTTTTTTAGATCTTACTGGGACAATAATTCTTTAATCCTGGAAATGTTCTTCAGATTATGCAAGGCTGATTTAATGATTGTCTTTATGTGCCTCTGAAGGTTCAGGTTTGAGTCCATTACTACACCCAGATTTCGGGCCTTCTAGCAGTTTCTAGCTGTATTAACCAAAGCTGTGTCCTGACTCTTGATTGCTCCTCCATTGGTCCAAAAATAATTACTTCAGTTTTGTTTTTATTCAACTGAAAAAAATTATGGCACATCCATGCATTGATTTGTTCTATGTATCTACCCAACGGTTGAATAGGTTTGTAGTCAGCTGGTGACATTGTAATGTAGAGCAGTGTGTCATCTGTGTAGTTATGGTAGTAGTAGTCCTGTGTCCACTGTCTGTACTCACCTGTGATGAGGCTGACTATGGCCGACACGGCTGTAGATAACAGCCTAGGGAGTTGACAGAGACGTCTGGAGTGTAAAGGGTGAACAGGAATGGTGCCACCACATATCCCTGCAGGACCCCCTTACTTCATACCTGCATAGTAACACCCCTGTGTCCTCACATAGTGTGGGTGCCAAGTAAGGTAGTCCAGTATCCCCCTGTACAGATGGTGGTCCACTCCTGACAGTTCCAGCTTGTCCCTCAGATATCGCTGCTGGATGATATTAAAACAACTAAAGAAATTAAAGAACATGATCCGTGTAGTTTTTGTAGGCTTCTCCAGGTGGGTCAGAGCTCAGTAGAGGTTGATAATGGCATCATCCATCCCGATGCCAGGTTGGTAGATAAACAGTGGATCCAATAAAGACCCCACCAGGGGGCAAAGATAATTGAAGACAAACCTTTTAAGGGTCTGTATCAGATGTGAGGTCAATGCAACCAGCCTGTAGCGACTATGGTCATCAGGATGTGTGTTCATTGCCACTGGTACTACACAGGAAGTCTTCCAGAATTGTGGTTCTTTCCCCAGGCAAAGGCTGAAGTTGAACGTGTGTCCCATGATGCTACAAAGTTGATCTGCGCAGCACCTCAGGGGCCTGGAGCTGATGCCTTTCGGACCTGCAGCCTATCGCACCTTGATCTTTTGCAGCTTGTTCCTTACCTGACACATTGACAGGATGGGGGAGGGGAGCTGTACATGGAGTCCTCTAAAGTGGATGGAATTGGTGATGGCTGAGAGGTGTGAAGTGTGGGGATTTATGCTGTGTTCCATTTGTACTCGGAAGTTGGAATTTCTGACCCCTGAGTAGGAAATTTAAACTGGAACGCACGTAAATGTCGGAATTACAAGTCGGAAAGTCGGGGCAACACGACCATACCCAACTTCCACATTCAAGATGGTTGCTACTCGCATCAATAGTAGTAAAACATTCTTACTGTGACTGTTTTTAGCAGTTTATTATTTATGTAACATTTAGTCCGTTGTACACGTACAATCTTTCAGTGTTTATAAGACAAGATTTTTCAACAGTTTATATGCACAAAATACCACGTGGAACAGTGTTATTGTCATTGTTGTTGTAAGACTGCTGTTTCAGTTGCTAGCAATATGAACGAAAACAAACGGGAAACTAGAACGCTACAACTACGACTTCCGAGGTTAATAGAACGCAGCATAAAAGCAAGCAGTTGTCAAAGATAATGGGGTTAGCAGCAGGGGAGACTGGGCTGGGAAATGGGTGTGTCTGATCAAACCTGTTGAAAAACTGATTCAGATGATTCACCCAACCTAAAGCTTTGGAGTTTGGTTTGTGACCTGAAGTTGTCCTCAGGGTCTTACAAACCACACTGATGTTGTTCTGCTGCAACTAGTCCTCCACCTTTATTCTATAAATGTTTTTCCATCCCTGATCTTTCTTCTCAGGTCCTTCTGTGCAACTCAAAGCTCCTCATTTCCTGGCTCCCCTTTTCTCCTTGGGGAGAGTCTTAATTTCAGGGCCTTCTTTCAGGGTCGATTTAGGGCTTGTTATTGGAGAATCGTGCTTTCATGAGAGGCACAGTGTTGTCCATACAGAAGCTAATTTAGTCTGTGGTGCAGTCTGCATTGCTGTCACTATCCTTCCCATGAGGAGGACAGAGCTCTTCCCACAAAGTGGTGCTGAAACAGTCCCTCAATGCGTCTTTAATCTCCTCAGACCATATGTTCACTCTGCATCTCACAGCTGGCTCTCTGTGTACAAGGGGTTTATACACAGGCTGGAGATGAACCAGGTTGATCGGCTGGTACACTGGTGTAGTCACAACTGCCTGGAACTAAACCCACTCAAGACTGTGGAGATGGTGGTGGACTTTCGAAAAACACCACCCCCATACACCCCCCTCACCATCCTCAACAACACCGTGTCGGCTGTGGACCACTTCAGGTTCTTAGGAACCACCATCTCTGAGGACCTGAGATGGTCTTCACACATAGACACTGTTCGAAAGAAGGCCCAGCAGAGACTGTACTTCCTGAGGCAACTCAAGAAGTTCAACCTTCCACAGGAGTTGCTGGTCATCTTCTACACTGCCATCATTCAGTCTGTCCTGTCTTCATCCATCTCAGTGTGGTTTGGATCATCCACAAAACAGGTCAGGTCCAGACTGCAACGAATAATCAGGTCCGCAGAGAGAATCATCAGGGCTGACCTTCCCTCCATCCAGGACTTATACAGGTCAAGGGTCAGGAAAAGAGCTGCTAAAATCTCTGCAGACCCCACACACCCTGCACATAAACTGTTCAGAGTTTTACCTTCAGGCCGCCGCTACAGAGCACTGTTCACTAAAACTAGCCGCCACAGAGACAGTTTCTTCCCCCAGGCTGTTTCTCTGTTGAACATTGAATAGAGTACAAAACAACAGCATACAGATGTTGCAAATGCACCTTTTTATTTATATATGTGTATATTTGTACATTGTAAATATGTATATTCTGTAATGCAAAAACAAAAACCAAAGAGCAAAGTGTACCGGAGTCAAATTCCTTGTTTGTATGTACAAACTTGGCAATAAAGCTGATTCTGATTCTGATTCTGTTGTCATCTCTTATCTTACCTGCCATTTACCTGTGGCAGGTTAGATAGATAGATAGACAGACAGACAGACAGACTGGGTGATGGTGGTAAAAGTGGAGTACAGGGAGACATGATAAAAATTCTTGGAGATCAGCGTGGGTCTGGCATCGGTTCCTGCTCACCTTCTTCCTCAATATTTGGTGGCAACACAGAACTATGGAGAGGTAACTGCTGATCACTGGTGTAAACCATGGGACCATGGCTGCTCAAGCGGTCTCCGAAATGACATCCGGCTGACATCTCCTTCTTTACCTACTTTGAACGCCAGAGATGCCGCTGCTCCCCTCACCTGGGAAGAACACCTGGACACACCTCACGTCACATTCCTGTGATGTGGTGTGTCCAGGTGGACATGCCTCATGTTTCTGTTCAAGAGTTCTCCGACAAAGGTGTACTTGTTGACCCACCTCGTCTTCCTTTTAAACCGTTCTCAGATGAGGGTGTACATGTGGACCTGCCTCATGTTTCTGTCCAAGAGTTCTCCTGCGAGGGTGTCCAGGTGGACCCGCCTCACATTCCTATTTAAGAATTCTCTGACAGGGGTGTCCTGGTGGACTTTCTCCATCTACGTCTTCAGTCTCCATCCATGCTATTCTTCTAAGTCCTACTGTAGTTTCAAGCCTCCAGTGTCCCACTGTGGTTCCTAACCTCCAGGGTAGCACTATGGCCACAGGTCTCCAGAGCTTCTTTGTGGGTTCCTTTTTTCAGAGTTTGTTCGTGGGTTCAAGTCTCCCAAGCTCTGTCCAGAGTTCAAGTCCCCAAGCTCTGCCCAGAGTTCAAGCCTCTCAAGCTCTACCCCGAGTTCAAGCCTCCCAAACTGTCCAGAGTTCAAGCATTTCGAGCTCTGTCCAGAGTTCAAGCATTTCGAGCTCTGTCCAGAGTTCAAGCCTCTCAAGCTCTGCCCGGAGTTAAAGCCTCCCAAACTGTCCAGAGTTCAAGCATTTCGAGCTCTGTACAGAGATTAAGCCTCCAGAGCTCTGTCCAGCGTTAAGCCTCCAAAGCTCCATGTTTGGTTCCCTAAAATTCAACACTTGAGCTCCAGTTAATTATTTTCTGACCCTCCAAGACTCCCACGCTGACATTGGTATCCAAGTTTCCTGCATCACCGTGGCCGACCCCAAAAGGTTCATCCCCCGTCACTGCAGCAGACCACTAATCCTCGCCTCTGCACGACCCATTTTCAATGTTCTCAATGAGGGAAGGAGGTTGCTTCCCAAAATCATGAGTTTCTTCCATTTTCTAATAATTGGGCCAACAGTTGTTCTTCACCAAGCTGCTTGCCTATAGTCCTGTAGATGGGCTGCAGGATTATAGGCAAGCAGCTTGGTGAGAAGCCTTGTGCAGGTCTATAATTTTTTTTCCCTGGTGTCCTTAGACAGCTTTTTGGTCTTGCCCTTGGTAACGAGTTCAAACAGGTGCAATAAATACAGGTAATGAGTGGAGGATAGAAGGGCTTCTTAAAGACAAAATAACAGGACTGTGAGAACCAGAATTCTTGCTGGTTGGTAGATGATCAAATACCTATTTCATGCAATAAAATGGTAATGAATTATTTAAATATCTTACAATGTGATTTTCTAGAATATGTCTCTCACAGCTGGAATGTACCTATGATGAAAATTACTGACCTCTCCATTTTTGTAAGTAGTAAAACTTGCAAAGTTGGTGGTGTAGAAAATTTATTTTCCCCAGTGTTGACATTGGTCGTAACTGGGCACCCCTTTGGTTTATAGAAAAAATCTGATGCCCCCTGCCGGCACACACACACATACACCCTCCAACCAGACACACACATATTTTGTTTTCAAACTCCATAGCAGTTCATTTCACACATCAACCTTTTTTGAACAAATAAAAGTAATGAATTACAGGTTGCAATAAAATAAACAACAAACCATCTTTACAGTATAAATATTTTAACTGTAAATGTAAATAATGTAATTTACTGCTAATTTTTTACAGTAAAGGAATTCAACACTATACACCTTCCATTTTGCACAGAGGCATTTCTCAAAAAATGCCTCTGTGCAAAAATAGGTTCAAAAACACAAACAACTCCTTGATAGGAAACAAAATAAGAAATTAAAAGGTTGTTGTGCAACAATGACGCATTTTATTCTCACACCTTTTCAGTGACTGGTGTGTGCCTTCTTGTTGCTGCAGATCCTCTCATCTCTGAGTTTTCAGTGTGTAGCTTTGATATGTATTTTGTCTTGATTGAGGCCACAACAGAAAAACCTATCTCACATAAACAGCATTTGGCAAAAGGAACTGTTCCTCCTCTGAGGTCCTGAAGTCGGCAGGTGGTGTTGCACTGAAGGGGTCATGGATCCAATCATTCTTTGAAATACTGCATCAAGAACATCTTAGGAATTGTTTCTGAATTGCAGAGATGGTGTTTTGCAGCTCATCTTCAGTAAATGCTTTTACGTTTTAAAATGAGCTACCACATGTCAAGTTTTTTGATGAATGCCATACATCTGCAAAATCAGTTCAGTGAGTTTCAGTAACATGTCACTGAGGTATGCAAGTTTCATTAATGAACTCATTACAGTAAAATTTGTGGGTAATTTGTGGGATCACTGCCCTCTTACTTTAAAAAGATGGGTTAGGTTGCCGGTTTGAACTCCCACTCTGTCCTTCTCAGTCGTTTTGTGCTTGGGCAAGAAACTTCACCCGCCCTGCCTGCTGATGGTGATCAGAGGGCTAAGTGGTGCTAATTGTATGGGAGCCTCACAATGTAGCTTACCACTATCAGTGTGTGAATGTGTATATGAATGGGTGGATGACTGATTGTTGTGTAAAGCGCTTTGGGGTCCTCGGACTTGATAAAGCCCAATACAAGTGCAATACAAGTGTATTTACCATTTATCTCGCAGCTGAAAGATTCTGGACACCACCTACCTACATTACAGCCACCGGGACTTGCTGTGAAACAGAACAGAGCACATGTCAGAGCACATTTCCTTGCACAGTGCCAAAGAAATTCAGGCTTTGTCTGTACCTTTGTCCAGACATTTGTCAGGTCATGTTTTGATTTATTTGACTGTGATAATGACATAAGTCATTACATCATTCAGGTTTAGACTCAGCTGTTTAGACGGCAGTGCTTTGTGGTGTAGCATGCAATTCGTCCACTGCATATTAGGGAAGACGCGCTTTATGAGTGCTTGTAGACTTTTTACATTGTGTCATTCGGTATGCAACCTTATATGAGCTGTATTTGCGTAATTTGAAATTAAATGCACTGGTTTGAAAATCAGTTTCACAAACTGAATTTAATGGTTTGAACGTGAATTTGTTTGCTGTGAAATTCAATTTAATGGTTTGAAACTGAATTTATTTGCTTTTGAAACTTAATTTGTTTGCTTTAAAAATTGCTTTGCAAACAAGCTTTATTCTGTCCAGGGTGTACCCTGCCTCCCGCCCATAGACTGCTGGAGATAGGCACCAGCTCCCCCGCGACCCACTATGGAATAAGCGGTAGAAAATGACTGACTGACTGACTGACTGACAAATTTTAGTGGCATTGTATTACAGAACGATATATGAAAGAGGAGATTCAAGCACTGGCATTTTCAGATCTGCACACGTATATAAACACACAACAACCTCTCTCCAAAATATAGGAAATTATTACAAAAATAATTACACTTCAAGTTAGAAATACTTCAATTAACAAACTCTTCAACAAGACGAGTAATACTCAACTATACTACTATGTAAAAAGAGAAGAATGAGAAAACTATTAAATACAAAAAGCCGCATGCTATGGCTGATCATATGCAACCAGCTGATGGTTGTGGGTGAAGAGGATGAACGGTGACTCGCACCAGAGTTTTGTACCATTATATAATTATGGGGATATCAACGCTGACTCATCCTTCCTTGGTGTCCTAAAAATAGGTTACTACTGTGCATTGTGGGATTCAGAGTTTCTACCAGTCTCTTTTGTTTGGGAGTTCAGTGGTTGTTCTCCATTCATGGCTGGGCCCAACACTAGCTTTTAGAGGGTAGGCTGCTCTAACATTTTCCTTAGTTATAAAACACATGTGTTTTTTTTTAATTAGTAAAACAAAGTTAATTTTTGGTGCTTACATGTGATGTGTTCACCGATACTAAACCTAAAGTGACCAAACTAAACAGAATCCCTTACATTATGACAGCTTTTTCTATATACCACTATTTGGTAAAAGTCTTCACAAGGTTTGATAAAGAAGTTAAATTCAAATCAAATTACATATTTAATTCGTTAGGATGAAAATTTGTTAGTGTTGAACAGTGAACATCAATAAATCAGTCTTGAGTTCACAGACATTTTTTTTCTTTGTGGGTACAGGTGAAGAACCACAGAACTGTGGTGATTGTTATCAGTGTGTAGATGGGTCCTGAACTTCAAACATTTCCTCCTTGCTGGGACAGAGGGGGATGCTGGACTTGCTGTGGTCACATTGCTCCCTCAGCTCTTTCATGTCCCTGGCTGGAGTTCGTGGGCTGACCCAGTCATCCAGCCACGGGGGGGACAGGGTTGATATATTCTGATAATGTCACAGCTTTTATAGTTACTAAGAGATGACTAAACCTGATATATGTCTCTTCCATCCTACATATGTATGATTTATATTTTACTCTGCTAATATTTGAAAAATGTGATTATACCATAAAGCTTTGTTTATAGTTAACAATCACTTACCAATTCTAAAGATACTTTCTAGCGTCACAATCGCAGCACACCTACATCACATGTGGCAAACAAGGAATTGAAATCTTGAGTTTAAAATGCAACACATCTTTTTCCACTCACCAACTTCATCAAAATACATAAATTCTGACTCAAAATTGGAAACAGAAAATGACAAATGCCGACAATGAACAAAATATTATTGAAATTTTTTAAATGTACGTACAAAAACCAGTAACAATTAATACATACCCTTCTGTTGGATGAACCAGTGTACACAGAAGGGGTTGGACTACCCCTTTGATCCTTTAAGGAAGAATTGAGTATCAATGCAGTGAGAGCCAGGTGGCAGGTGAGAGTGGGAGCCTGGACCTGCCATTTCCGTAAGCATAACCTGTCTTTCGTGATGTGGAATGTTTCCTCACTGCTGTGGAAGGAGCCAGACCTTGTGTTTAAGGTTGAACAATAAGAGTTAAAATACCAATTACAGTAGCCCAGGGAGAGAGGCATCAGCTGGGTGTGGAGATGATTACAAGCCCACAGCTGAGTGCCTTGATGTCAAAGTTTTCCTTAGTGAGTGAAACAGTTGTCTCTTGCAGCCTCAAGTTGCAAGAGGAAATGCTCCGACTGATGCACCGAACACCACACAGAATGTAAGTTTCTGTTTTGCTATGTGTAACTTATAGTTGTAAACTTGTGACTTTATTTATAGTTTTAAGGCAGATTTTGAACTTCCATTTCTAAGTTAAGTGACATAAAATGTATTGCAGTGTTGCGGTCTTTGAATAGTATTTTGGAAGGAGTGCTGTCTGGAGATCTTGTACTTGTGAGGCACTTCAGTATCTTTGTGGGCAATGATGGAGTCACCAGGAAGGATGCATCTAAGTGGTGTTTTGGTGTTGGACTTTTGTGCTAGAAATGAAATGTGCATAGACAACACTATGTTCATGCTGAAGGTGGTTCATTAGTGTGCTCATTATCAGGCCAACTTGGACCAAAGGTTCCAAGATCAAAGGTCTGCATAGTTACATTTTGGACAAGGGGTCCAGTCCTTGAGAGCAACTATCCTGTGATTTTTACTTGCATCCCTTCTCCTACACACCTGGATCAGATGTCTGAATTCCCTCATCAGCAGTCATTTAGATCTGCAGAGGCCTGGTAACAAACCAATCATTTAATTATGGTGTGTTGGAGAAGCCATGCATCTAAAGCTGGGGCCACGCTGCACATTTTTTTTGCTGGATCCCAGTCAGGGAAAGTCTGCATCAGTCTGCACCAGTCATGTTCAGTCAACAGGGCAAGTTGAAAAATAAATCTGTTAGTGTGAGATGGGGTGAATAATGGCCTCAGCAAGTGGGAGAGGAGAACCGACCTCACTGACCCAATTGCAAACGTGTTGCCAACAACCAATAAAAAATAGAGGCTGGGAGACAATAACACATTACAAATGTAAATGCAAAGCAGCTCTGGGCATAATATAAAACATCAACTAACTAATTACAGTTGTGTAGTGATAAAGAAAACACAAATAAGTGACTGAGGTATTTAAGACTAATACAGTACTGTGACCATGACATCATTAAGATCTGAATCTGACATCTTGGCACAGAGGCTTTCTTGGTCTATTATACAGTGCAGTTTCATGATGGGGTGGCCTTGGTTCTCAATTAAGGGAACAGCCCCCCCGTGTTTCCCAACCATAGCTGGTACACCATCAGTTGTCTCAGCAAAAATCTTTGTAATGTCAACGGCCAGCTCCTCAAAATGCTCTTTAAAAAACTTTGACAATAAATATCCTCACCTCTCGTTGTCTCAGGCATTAGGGTTGAGCAGAACAGTTCCTCTCATACCACAACATCACAGTATCTACCATAACAGCCAAACGTGGCACATCACTGATATCAACGCTTTCGTCAAAAGCTACACTAAACACCCGGACTTTTTTCAAACCTGCTGTTTGTTGGTTTCTGACATTGTCCCCCATTTCCTGGATGCACTGTTCCACATCTAGTTGACGCAGGTATGTCTTGTATCCTGGTTGTAATTGTAGCTTTGTTTGGGTGCCCTTTAAATAAAACCTTTTAGCTACAGAGAAAAGCCTCCTTAATAAATTCTCCATCTGTAAGCAGCTTTCCATGTTTAGCAATACACTGTACAATATGAAATTCAGTTCCATGATGTTAGCAGCAGTAGAAACTTTGAGGTTACTTGCTTCCTTCTCATATCTTGATGGGGCACGTATAATTGATTCAGTCTTTTCTGTTTCATCTTTAAAAGTTTTTTGATTTCATATATATTTTTAATACTCTAAGATTTATACAGTGCATGTTATCAGTTAACCCCTTGCGTGCCCAGGGTTGTGGACTCCTGCAGTTAATAATGAAGGACCTTATTGAAATAAACCAAATGATTTACATATTGAACATCAGAATCAGAATCAGCTTTATTGCCAAGTTTGTACATACAAACAAGGAATTTGACTCCGGTACACTTTGCTCTTTGGTTTTTGTTTTTGCATTACAGAATATACATATTTACAATGTACAAATATACACATATATAAATAAAAAGGTGCATTTGCAACATCTGTATGCTGTTGTTTTGTACTCTATTCAATGTTCAACAGAGAAACAGCCTGGGGGAAGAAACTGTCTCTGTGGCGGCTAGTTTTAGTGAACAGTGCTCTGTAGCGGCGGCCTGAAGGTAAAACTCTGAACAGTTTATGTGCAGGGTGTGTGGGGTCTGCAGAGATTTTAGCAGCTCTTTTCCTGACCCTTGACCTGTATAAGTCCTGGATGGAGGGAAGGTCAGCCCTGATGATTCTCTCTGCGGACCTGATTATTCGTTGCAGTCTGGACCTGACCTGTTTTGTGGATGATCCAAACCACACTGAGATGGATGAAGACAGGACAGACTGAATGATGGCAGTGTAGAAGATGACCAGCAGCTCCTGTGGAAGGTTGAACTTCTTGAGTTGCCTCAGGAAGTACAGTCTCTGCTGGGCCTTCTTTCGAACAGTGTCTATGTGTGAAGACCATCTCAGGTCCTCAGAGATGGTGGTTCCTAGGAACCTGAAGTGGTCCACAGCCGACACGGTGTTGTTGAGGATGGTGAGGGGGGTGTATGGAGGTGGTGTTTTCCGAAAGTCCACTACCATCTCCACAGTCTTCAGTGGGTTTAGTTCCAGACAGTTCTGACTACACCAGTGTATCAGCCGATCCACCTCCTGTCTGTATGCAGACTCATCACCGTCCTGGATCAGTCCAATAACAGTGGTGTCATCTGCAAACTTAAGGAGTTTCACAGACGAGTCCGCTGAGGTGCAGTCATTTGTGTACAGGGAGAAGAGGAGTGGGGATAGAACACACCCCTGGGGGGCACCAGTACTTATTGATTTGGTTCGGGAGAAGATGCTCCCCAGTCTCACCTGCTGCTGTCGGTCTGTCAGGAAGCTGTTGATCCACTGACAGGTGGAGGCTGGGACGTTGAGCTGGGTGAGCTTCTGGTGGAGGATGTCTGGTATGATGGTGTTGAAGGCCGAGCTGAAGTCTACAAACAGGATCCTGGCGTAGGTCCCTGGGCGGTCGAGGTGTTGCAGGATGAAGTGTAGACCCAAGTTAACAGCATCATCTGCCGACCTGTTTGCTCGGTAAGCAAACTGCAGGGCGTCAAGTAGAGGGCCTGTGACGTCCTTCAGGTGCTTCAACACCAGCCGCTCAAAGGATTTCATGACCACAGACGTCAGGGCTACAGGCCTGTAGTCATTTAATCCTAGGATGGTGGGTTTCTTGGGCACTGGGATGATGGTGGATCGTTTGAAGCACGAGGGGACCTCACACTTCTCCAGTGACATGTTGAAGATCCGGGTGAAGATCGGAGCAAGTTGATTTGCACAGGCTTTCAGGCATGATGGGAAGACGTTATCAGGTCCTCCAGCTTTCTTTGTTTTCATGCGCTGAAAGAGCCTATTTACATCTTCCTCAGAGATCTTTAGTGCAGGCAGAGGATCTGAAGGTAGGGAGTTGGTTGCTTTGCTGGTCGAACCTGTTCCTGAATGGGATGTGGAGGAGTTGGTTTGAGGTGTGAATGGCTTCTTGTCATGTCTGCAGTAGAAGCCATTCAGACGGTTGGCCAGGCGAGGACTTTGTTCAGGAAGGGTGGTGGGGCTTCTGTTGGCAGTCAGGTTTCTCAGACCAGTCCATACAGCCGAAGTGTCACCAGTAGAAAGGCTGTTTTTCAGCTTCTCACTGTAGCTTCTCTTGGCTGCTTTGATCTCCTTTGTTAGTCTGTTCCTGGCCTGCCTGTACCGTGCCCAATCTCCACTGCTATGAGCTTCTTCCTTGTCCCTGCGCAGATTCCTGAGGTGTGGAGTAAACCATGGCTTGTTGTTCCCAAAGGTGCAGAAGGTCTTGGTCTGCACACACATGTTCTCACAGAAACTGATGTATGATGTCACCACATCAGTTAGTTCGTTTAAATCAGTGGCTGAGGTTTCAAAAACAGTCCAGTCTGTCCAGTCTTTTTAACAGTGTGAACCGTGGGTTTGGTAGCTCTTAGTTTCTGTCTGTAAGTTGGGATGAGGTGGATAAGGCAATGATCCGAAAGTCCCAGAGCAGCCCTGGTAACAGCATGGTATGAGTCCTTAAAAGCTGTGTAACAGTGGTCCAGTGTGTTTTTGTCTCTGGTGGGACACTTAATATGCTGTCTGTATTTTGGGAGCTCATTAGAGAGATCCGCGCTGTTAAAATCTCCCAGTATTATGATGAAAGAGTCAGGGTGTTTATTCTCCACGTCTGTAATCAGCTCAGCAAGACTTTTTTCCGCGGCGGAAGTGCAGCCATGGGGAGGAAAATATGAGCCAATTATTATTAACGAGGAAAACTCTCTCGGTGAATAAAACGGTTTACAGATTATGGAAAATGACTCCAGATCCGGACTACATGTTTTCCCCAGCACTTTTATGTTTCTGCACCAAGCTTCGTTTATATAAAAGCAGATTCCGCCTCCTCGCTTCTTCCCTGATAGCTCCGCGCTGCGATCCGCTCTGAACAGCTGGAAGTCCGGCAACAGCAGTGCACGGTCCGGGATGTTTTCACTCAGCCATGTCTCGGTGAAGCAGAGAACCGCTGATCTGCGGAGGTCCGAGTTTTTACCGGTGAGAAGAAGTAGCTCGTCCATCTTGTTGCTTAGAGAGCGGACATTTGCCAGATGTATTGAAGGCAGTGGTGTGCGAAGTCCTCTTTTGCAGAGCTTTACCAGGGCGCCAGCTCGCTTTCCCCTCCGACGCTTCCGGCGCAGTATCCCGTAGACTGCCGCCGCTCCGCTTGCCAGAAGCTCAGTGAACCTCGGCTGGATGAAAGATGGTGAAAAAATCCCAAGAGAGGACTCTCTGATGTTGAGAAGTTCCTCTCTACTGAGTGAGACCACCGAATTGTGGCCTGAGACCACAGTACTGTGGCTCGAAAAACATATAAACACACAAAATACAAAAACAAGGAGAGAGCGAAGCTCCGAGGCTGCCATCGTCGGCGCCATCTTGTTTTGTCTAATTTTGTCTAATTCAATTCGATTCAAATTGTACAGGGACCGGATGGCCCCTAATAAAGGGCCCTCGATAACATACTCCTGGAGCACCCCCCATAGGGCACCACGATGGACATAGTCGAATCCCTTCTCCAGGTCCACAAAGTACATGTGGACCAGTTGGGCAAACTCCCATGAACCCTCGAGTACCCTGTAGAGGGTATAGAGCTGGTCCAGTGTTTCACGGCCGGGACGAAAACCACACTGCTCCTCCTGAAGCCGAGGTTTGACTATCGGCCGGACTCTCCTCTCCAATTCCTTGGCGTAGGCCTTACCAGGGAGGCTGAAGAGTGTGATCCCCCTGTAGTTGGAACACAACCTCCGGTCACCCTTCTTAAGAAGGGGGACCACCACCCCAGTCTGCCAGTTCAGAGGCAATGTCCCCGACCGCCACGCAATGTTGAAGAGGCGTGTCAACCATGACAGCACTACAACATCCAGAGACTTGAGGTACTTAGGGCAGATCTCATCCACCCCGAAGCCCTGCTACCGCGTAGCTTTTTAACCACCTCGGTGACTTCAGCCTGGGTGATGAAAGAGTCTAACCCCCAGTCGCCAGCCTCTGTTTCCACCAGGGAATGCGTGATGGCAGGATTGAGGAGATCCTAGAAGTACTCCTTCCACCGCCCGATAATGTCCCCAGTCGAGGTCAGCAGCCTCCCACCCCCACTGTAAACAGTGCTGGCGAAGCACTGCTTCCCCCTCCTGAGGTGCCGGACGGTTTGCCAGTATCGCTTCGAGGCCAACCGGTAGTCCTTCTCCATGGCCTCAATGAACTCCTCCCAGGCCCGGGTTTTTGCTCTGCCGCAGCCCGGGCCGCGGCACGCTTGGCCTCACGGTACCCGTCAGCCACCTCAGGAGTCACACAAGCCAACCACAGCTGATAGGACTCCTTCTTCAGCTTGACAGCATCCCTTACTGCCGGTGTCCACCACCGGGTTTGGGGATTGCCGCCTGCGACAGGCACTGCAGACCTTATGGCCGCAGCTATGGGCGGCAGCATCGACAATAGATGCGGAGAACATGGTCCACTCAGACTCTATGTCTCCAACATCCCCCGGGATGGTCAAAGCTCTCCCGGAGGTGGGAGTTGAATACATCCCTGGCCGAGGGCTCTGCCAGACATTCCCAGCAGACCCTCACTATGCGCTTGGGCCTCCCAAGTCTGTCCGGCTTTCTCTTCTTCCAGCGGATCCAACTCACCACCAGGTGGTGATCAGTGGACAGCTCAGCCCCTCTCTTCACCCGAATGTCCAAAACATGCGGCCGAACGTCTGACGATACGAGAACAAAGTCGATCATCGACCTCCTGCCTAGGGTGTCCTGGTACGAAGTGCACTGATGAACACCCTTGTGTTTGAACATGGTGTTCATTATGGACAATCCGTGACTAGCACAGAAGTCCAGTAACGAAATACCACTCGGATTCAGATCGGGGAGGCCATTCCTCCCGAACACGCCTCTCCAGGTGTCACTGCTGTTTCCCACATTGGCCTTGAAGTCCCCCAGCAGAATAATGGAGTCCCCGGGAGGGGACCTATCCAGCACCACCAACAGGGACGCCAAGAAGGCCGTGTACTCCGCACTACCGCCCGGCACGTAGGCTGAAACGACAGTCGGAGACCTGTTCCCAACCCGACGGCGCAGGGATGCGACCCTCTCATCCACTGGGGTAAACCCCAACACGAAACGGCTGAGCTGGGGGGCAACAAGCAAACCCACCCCAGCCTGCCGCCTCTCCCCGTGGGCCACTCCAGAGTAGAAGAGAGTCCAGCCCCTCTCGAGGAGATGGGTTCCAGAGCCCACACTGCTGGCCCTGCTCTCTGTACAAGCGGAGCAGGAGTTGGGTCCGCATTGCCGACACTAAGTCGGACCTGTTCCTGGTGCATGTTGGACTCCGGCTGGGCTGCCCTTTGTCACTGGTCCAGTTCATAACTTTTATGGACAGGATTTCTAGGTGCAGCCAAGGGCCGGAGGGTGTCTGGTTTGGGGACCAGTGGATTTTGTCTCTTCTTTTTGCGGATGACATCGTCCTGCTGGCCCCCTCTAGCCAAGACCTACAGCATGCACTAGGGCGGTTCACAGCCAAGTGTGAAGCAGCTGGGATGAAGATGAGCTCCTCCAAGTCTGAGGCCATGGTTCTCGACTGGAAAAGGGTGGCTTGTCCTCTTCAGGTTGGAGGGGAGTTCCTGCCTCAAGTGGAGGAGTTCAAGTATCTCGGGGTCTTGTTCATGAGTGAGGGAAGAATGGAACGGTAGATCGACAGATGGATTGGTGCGGCTGTCGCAGTAATGGGGGCACTGTGCCCGTCCGTTGTGCTGAGCCGAAAAGCGAAGCTCTAGATTTACCGGTCGGTCTACGTTCCTACCCTCACCTATGGCCATGAACTTTGAGTCATGACCGAAAGTATGAGATCCCGGATACAAGCGGCTGAAATGAGCTTCCTCCGTAGGCTGGCCGGGCACTCCCTTAGAGATAGGGTGAGGAGCTCGGCCATTCGGGAGGGGCTCAGAGTAGAGCCGCTGCTCTTCACATCGAGAGGAGCCAGTTGAGGTGGCTTGGGCATCTATATCGGATGCCTCCTGGATGCTTTCCTCGGGAGGTGTTCAAGGTACGTCTGACTGGGAGGAGGCCCAGGGGACGGCCCAGGACACGCTGGAGGGACCATGTCTCTCGGCTGACCTGGGAACGCCTTGGGATCCGCCCGGAGGAGCTGGAGGAGGTGTCTGGGGAGAGGGACGTCTGGGCGTCTCTGCTGAGTCTGCTGCCCCCGCGACCCGTGCAGGCCATCCCAAACTTTATTTTGTCGTTTGTTAAGATAGAAGTAATAATATTTTTGACAGTCGTTCCTAAACCTAGAAACAACCTCAAATGCATGTTTTAAACACTTAACATGAGTATAACAAAGAAAACAGTCCACATTATCCAAATCATATTCACACGTGGGTTAAACTTAACAGTTAAAATTGCATCTCATCCATGTTACCTGGTAAACCTGGTAAACCCAAATGGGTAGTGAGGATGTACAAGGAAAGTCAGATCAAAACTTTCAAAACACTTCAGGGAGAGTGCTTCTCATATTCCAGGGGAGGTTGGAGACATAGAATCATAATGGGCGCCAGGGAGCGCCAATTCAGATTTGGCCGCCAAGAGCTCTGATCAAAAGGCTTTTATTTGTGCCTTAGAAATTAGCTAATTAGTAAATAAAGTCTACCTGTCTGTAGTGGAGAACTGGGGCTTGGTTACAAAACAATATCCCAAGCGTTTAACATAGAACTCTCACAGAACTCTGTTCAATATATCAATTGAACATGTAAGAAGGATGGACCAACCGCAGACCTACCATGATTTGGATGTCTACCTAAACTGACAGGCCAGGCAAGGAGAGCATTATTCTGGAGCAGTCTGCAAATTACTTTCAGTAGCCCGGCCAGAGTCCAGTCCTAAATCCAATTGAACTGGCCAGAAAGGTTACATAGGTTACTGGCCTGGTGGCTGGGCTGCTCCTGGGCAGGTCTGGGATGGGCTTGGGGGCTCTGGGTCCCTGAGTCCCTGGGGCGTGTGGCCTCCCTCCGCCTAATCCATCACACTACCGTTAATGTAGGGCCTTGGGGCGCAGGTTTGTCACTGGAGTGCCGCAAGGGTTTCCCATCTCTGCGGTCCCATGGCAGCCTGTGCCCCAATTTTATCGTACAACTTAGACACTCATTTTCATGGCATTCACATGTAGGGCTTTGGGTGTGAGCGCGGTCAATGGCATCAAGAGGGAGGGTATTTTATTACCCTAACCTCTGCTGTCTGTGGTTGGGATCTGGGCTGGGGTTGCGGTTCGGTTCTTGGGGGTTGTCTGGTGCTAAGGCTGGCTTTTCGGCCCTCTTGAGATCGTTTGGATTGCCTTGGATCTCGGTCCCTGGCTTCGGTGCCCGGTCGGTCGGTTGGGGGGGCGCTGGGCTCTGACGAGGTTGTCTATGTGGCTTTGCTTTGGTGGAGGGGCTGGCCAGTCTGCTTGCTACGGCGAGGTGTGCTGTGTGGGAGGGTGGGTGGCCGGCATCCTGGGGCACCTCCGGGATTTGGGTTGGCAGGGTGCTTGGTCCTTGGCGTGCCGTGGTGGCCTTCCTCCAATGATTGCTTCTGTGGCTCGTGCCCCTGGCCTGGCGCAGGGCTACGGTTGGCGGTTTGGAGCATGTTTTGTGTCTGCACTGGGGTGGCTGGTGGGATGTGCTTGGCCTGGAGCAGTTGGCCTGCATGGCCCAGGCTGGTACATGGTTCCCTCTCACTGACTGATGGGCTGGGGCTGCTGGCGCTGGCTGAATAGTTGTGCGGGCTTGGCGGTGTGCTGCTCTGTGGCTGTTGTGTTTGGGGGGGTCGAGGCGGCGGACTAGAGAGTGGCGTGGGGGTCTGCATCGTGTGTTGTGGGGGAGTTGTGTCCTCTTTTTGGATGTGGGGTCACTGGCATCTGGATTGGCTGAGTGGTGATGGTAGAGCTGAGCTGGGCATAATGTTTCTACCTGGGCTATCATTGCAGTGGCAGTGATGCGTCTGTGTGGTTGCAGGGGCATGGTGGGGGACGCCGACCCTGAGTGCTTGCCGCTTTGTAGGGACCTCTTGCTGGGTGAGTTTGTACCATCTTGGTGTGGGGTCGGGGGTTCCATTGTGAGCTTGGTGCTCGATGGTGTCTATCCTGTTGCGCCTGTAGACAGGGGCTGGGGTGGCATTGCGCGGGGCCCTTGCCTTGCTGTCGCGGCATGCTGTGTGGTGGGGTGGGATGCGGCGGGGGTGCTTGGAGAGGGGCTGTGTGTGGAGCTTGAGCTGTTTAAGTGTTGCTTTGTCAGCTTTTCGGGGATGAAGCTCACCTGTGGGTTTGTGCCCATGTGCTGTGGGGGGGGATTCATGGTGTTTGGGTTCGGGGGGATGTGTTCAATATCTGTGTCCTGGTTGGGGGTGGTCCTGTGGGGAGATTCATGTCGGGGTTCACCGGGGGTGGGGGGCTCATGGGGTTGGGATCTGAATTCATTGGGGGGTTGAGACTAGTGGGGGGTTGAGACTCTGGTTGGCGGGCTGGTTTGGACCATGTAGACCCCTCTTTTGTACATGGCCCCCTCTCCGGATGAGGATGGGGGTGGTTGGGGACTGGGGTAGGGGCGGGCGGCCAGGGTCGCTCAGGTTAAGGCACGAGCCTGGGCTAGACCAGGTTCAGGTGCTGGGGTGGTCTGCCTGTCTCCACCGCCGGAGGTAAGGGGACCACCTCCTGGGTCTGGGGGCTGGTTGTCCCTATGGGGTATCGGCACCTAGACCCGGGAGTATAGAGTATGTATGGGGAGTGTGAGTGAGTGTACGACGTCCATTGTTGTTTGTCTTTACTTTGGGTGCGTGTGTGTGAGTGTTTTTATGTGTACGCATATGGGTTCGAATGTGTGATTGTGACTGTGTGTGCCTGTTTTTTGTGTCAGGTTTGGTCTTGGGCTGCTCCCTTTACTGGATCAGTTTAGGCCCCCCATCAAATGAGGGGCCTATTCCCTCCCCGCCACACTACCTGCCAGTGGTTGCTGTCTCTGGCTGCTGGTGTACTTGTGATTCATGGTATCCAGGGCTGGGTGCATTGGTGTGTGCTGGCTCACTCCCGGTGGCTGCTTGCCGGGGCCTGAACCCCTGGGCTCTATTGGGCCTCTGCTTGGGGAGTTATATGTCTAGGGGTCTCAGGTCTCTGGGTCCATGGCTGGATCTGCTGAGGCATAGACGTCTGCTGGCGGGGCCTGTGGGCTCGTCGCTGTAGCTCCCTGGGGCTTCTGCACTGTGGCTGCTGGGTGGTTCCCCTGGGACTTTCCCCTGCTCTTCTCTGGGGTGGTTGCGGTAGTCCCGGCAGTGGTTCTCCTGGGGTTCCTGTGCTCTGGGGGGCCTTTGGATGTCTGTGGCTCGGATCTCCACTGTATCTGTCCTGGGTCCAGGGGGGCAGGTCTGTGGCTCCTCACACTCACTATTGTATATTTTTATGGAGAAACCTTGTATACACAAACACGCTCACACTTCAGGTGTTAACACATACACAAATGTTCTATATTGAGCTGCATTTACCACTAAATACATCTTGCATTGATAAGTACCGTGTACTTTTCGGTAAAGCTGGTAATATGAACGTTTCTGCAGGTGTAGAAGCAAGCAGGGTGTTATCTTGTATTCTCTTCATCCTTCTTTCTTTCCTCCATTCTATTCTCCTTCTCTCCCCTTTTCCTTTTTGCCCCCCCCCTTTTTGTCTTTCGTGCTTCTTTTTTTCCTTTTCATTTCTGTCTCTGTGTCCGTAAAAACTGAAATAATCCCAAAGCAGTTTCTATAAAAGATTCTTTTTATAAGTATCAATCAGAGCTTTAAAGCGTCAGCTGTAATGCTCCACTTGTGACAGTAAATCTGTTGGGCTTTTTCATGGCACTCAGACAACAATTCTGAGTGCTACTCTGTCGACAGGACACGATAAAAAAAAAAAAAAAAAGAACATGTTTGGAAATACCTAAAAATGTATGTGGCTGCTAATCCCACCTAAATGTGTTTTGCTGTTTAGAAGGCAAAGGGTGGTCAGCCAAATATTGATTTGATTTAGATTCCTCGTTTGTTCAATCACTGCATTTTGTTGACTGATGAAAATAAATGATTAACACTTCCATTTCTGAAAGAATTTTCATGACTATGAATAGTGTATCTTCACACTGAAGCAATCAAAACTATGAATTAACACATGTGGAATTATATACTGAACAAAAAAGTGTGAAACAACTGAAAATATGTCTTATATTCTAGGTTCTTCAAAGTAGCCACCTTTTGCTTTGATTACTGCTCCGCACACTCTTGGCATTCTGTTGATGAGCTTCAAGAGGGAGTCACCTGAAATGGTTTTCCAACAGTCTTGAAGGAGTTCCCAGAGATGCTTAGCACTTGTTGGCCCTTTTGCCTTCACTCTGCGGTCCAGCTCACCCCAAACCATCTCGATTGGTTTCAGATCCGGTGACTGTGGAGGCCAGGTCATCTGGCGCAGCACCCTATCACTCTCCTTCTTGGTCAAATAGCCCTTACATAGCCTGGAGGTGTGTTTGGGGTCATTGTCCTGTTGAAAAATAAATGATGGTCCAACTAAACGCAAACCGGATGGAATAGCATGCCGCTGCAAGATGCTGTGGTGACGCTACAATATTCATAGTCATGAAAATAAAGACAACTCTTTGAATGAGAAGGTGTGTCGAAACTTTTGGTCTGTACTGTATATATATACAGGGGTTGGACAATGAAACTGAAACACCTGGTTTTAGACCACAATAATTTATTAGTATGGTGTAGGGCCTCCTTTTGCGGCCAATACAGCGTCAATTTGTCCTGGGAATGACATATACAAGTCCTGCACAGTGGTCAGAGGGATTTTAAGCCATTATTCTTGCAGGATAGTGGCCAGGTCACTACGTGATACTGGTGGAGGGAAACGTTTCCTGACTCGCTCCTCCAAAACACCCCAAAGTGGCTCAATAATATTTAGATCTGGTGACCGTGCAGGCCATGGGAGATGTTCAACTTCACTTTCATGTTCATCAAACCAATCTTTCACCAGTCTTGCTGTGTGTATTGGTGCACTGTCATCCTGATACACGGCACCGCCTTCAGGATACAATGTTTGAACCATTGGATGCCCTGGTCCTCAAGATGGTTCGGTAGTCCTTGGCAGTGACGCGCCCATCTAGCACAAGTATGGGCCCAAGGGAATTCCATGATATGGCAGCCCAAACCATCACTGATCCCACCCCATGCTTCACTTTTGGCATGCAACAGTCTTGGGTGGTACGCTTCTTTGGGGCTTCTCCACACCGTAACTCTCCCGGATGTGGGGAAAACATTAAAGGTGGACTCATCAGGGAAAAAATACATGTTTCACATTGTCCACAGCCCAAGGTTTGCGCTCCTTGCAACATTGAAAACCGACGTTTGGCATTGGCATGAGTGACCAAAGGTTTGGCTATAGCAGCCCGGCCGTGTATACTGACCCTGTGGAGCTTCCCGACGGACAGTTCTGGTGGAAACAGGAGAGTTGAGGTGCACATTTAATTCTGCCGTGATTTGGGCAGCCGTGGGTTTTATGTTTTTTGGATACAATCCGGGTTAGCACCCGAACATCCCTTTCAGACAGCTTCCTCTTGCGTCCACGTTAATCCTGTTTGGATGTGGTTCGTCCTTCTTGGTGGTATGCTGACATTTCCCTGGATACCGTGGCTCTTGATACATCACAAAGACTTGCTGTCTTGGTCACAGATGCGCCAGCAAGACGTGCACCAACAATTTTGTCCTCTTTGAACTCTGGTATGTCACCCATAATGTTGTGTGCATTTCAATATTTTGAGCAAAACTGTGCTCTTACCCTGCTAATTGAACCTTCACACTCTGCTCTTACTGGTGCATTGTGCAATCAATGAAGACTGGCTACCAGGCTGGTCCAATTTAGCCATGAAACCTCCCACACTAAAATGACAGGTGTTTCAGTTTCATTGTCCAACCCCTGTATATATATGTTTAAAGAGTTATACATGTGATAAGTTTACTAATGAAAACCCGAAGATGTTTTGAGATGTTCTTCAGTATACCTTCGAACACACAAAAATCCTAAAAGGTGAAGGTAACAGTATAACCATTTGTGTTTTTGCACAAGATTATTTGCATTGGACTTTATTTATGCTTTGGATCAGGTCTACATTCCATAGGCAATCAGTTTGTATGTTTAAAAGTTAAGTTAAGTTGCCTTCATTATAAAATTTGAATTTTATAATTTTTACAAAATGTCCCAACTATAAATATGCAAAATAAAGCTGTAATACTTAATTTCATATAACTTTCCCACACATTCACACTCAAGTACATCAACTAGCTAAACTTTCTCATTATTCATAATGCCGTGTTTTAGTGGATTTGGCTGTTATAGTAGAGTCATCATACATCATTCAGAAAGTCAGTAGTGTGGTTCCTTGAACATGTATTTTCGGCACAACATGTTGCTCCCAGTGTACTTACTTAAAGAGAAAGTGCTACATTTAGGGAACAAAGTTCTGTATGTATGTAGATGAATAAAGAAACTTAGCAGAAACTATCCAGTATTAATAGGTACTATAAGTTCATAGCAGTTTCCATTGGTTCTCTCCATTTTTTTGGAAGACAATGAGAAAACCTATCGGAAGGGGTCTGCAGTAATGGATGTCTTCAAAAAATCGGATGTCATCCGTTACTGAACTGTAAACCTCCTGTCTGTTTCTACATTTCACTATTTCTTAATTTAGCTTCACTGTTTATTCTTTTTTCCTTCTCCTCTTTGAAGAAAGGAGCAGAGAGAACTGAGATGTAGTGGTCCCAGTGGTTAGTCATTGTGCTTGACTGGTCACCTCACCCACTAAAGCAGAAACATTATGCTTTCCGTACACTGCCTGCTATCACTCCTTTCACAGAGTGGATGAAAATAGGACAAAGAGAAAGTGGATAATTTAGTTAAATTCTGTTCAGTGTATTTATAAAGCGCTAATTCACAACCTGTCAACTCGGTACTGAAAAAAAAAGTCAATTAATTTGAATCATACAGATTCCAAGTCAAGTACATCCATTCCCATTGATTCTACTTATCAAACAACGTTGTCAAGTTTATTATTCAAATTGGTTAAAGCAGTTTCTATTTAAGGAAATCCAGCAGATTGCATCGAGTTATTGACTAACAGGATTCATTCCTGCTGGATGAGCATGAAGCAATTGCAGTGTCGCTTGCATTGTGTCATTGAATTTGGAGCAATCTGTCATGCATGTAGCAACGGCAGAAAGGAAAACTCCCCTTTAACACGAAGAAACCTACAGCAGAACCAGGCACAGTGTGAGCAGCCATCTTCTATGACCATCTGGGGGGTTAAGAAGACAGCATAAACACCCCCACCCCCAAGAAAAAAAACACTAAAGCACTTATCTAGGAGTACTTTCTATGTTGAAGTAAAGTAAAAAGTAAATGGCAGTAGTAGCCTCTTTTAGTGGCTTCATCTTGAAGAGAAAAACAGCTAAGTTGAGCCAGTTTTTAAGTCTAAAGGATGAAAGGATGAAAGAGAGCACAGTTAGTTGCAGTAAAAGCTCAGCCAATACCCATGTCTAGGAGAGAGACAGGGTTAAGTATATCATCTGTAGAAGAATATGCAGTTGTTGCCAGCAGCAGCTCAGCCAATGTCCCCTCCAGGAAGGTGTCACAGCTAAACACAGAGCCAGGCCTGATGTAAGTTCTAGGAAGAGAAACCTTAAAAGTTAAAAATGGAAATAACAACAAATAATGCAAATTTGGAGAGTAGTAGGACAAGGTAGCAGAGTGAGGTAAAGTGAAAGTCATTATGTCCTCTAGGATACAATAAGCATAAAGAGCTGTAAGTCTATAGTAGCATAACTACAGAGATAGCTCAGGATAAACTAAGCCACTCTAACTATAAGCTTTATCAAAAAGGAACGTTTTAAGCCTAGCCTTAAAAGTAGACAGAGTGTCTGCATCAAGGACTAAGGCTGGAAGTTGGTTCCAAAGGAGAGGAGCCTGATAACTAAAAGATGCCTTAGTGAATGCAGAAGTGGGAAGGGGTGTTGCACTACTGTATTTTATTCCTGCTGCTGGCATAGACTACAGGAGCTACAGAAAATGTAGGCTTGACTATGGACAAATATTTCTACTTTCACATATATTTTAAACAATATCAGACACCTATGCATAAAAGTAGTACTAGGTGTTTGAAACCAGCCTGGTGTTGCTAATCATGGTGACCCTCCATCTGGTGTCTTGCTGGGTGAATCAGTGATTTGGGTTTTCTCTAAGCTCCAGCTGGCAGTTACACAGCAGCAGAAATGCTCTGAGCGATTTCGATATTTTTAGCTCATTATTTTTAGGTCTTCATTCTTCTTTGATAATTTTTAAATGAACAAACCTTTTTTGCTTCAGCCTCAAAATAATGGTTGACATTGGTAAGGATGATTTCTTTTTGGGCCAAAGCTGCTACATGCTTCTTGATGAACTCTGAGAACTGTGTCCAGATGAAGAAAACAGACACAGGGATCAGCTGTCTGCTGGAGGAGTAATGGTGCTTGTTGCTGTAACCTTACTTTCTCAGTCAGAAGTCAGGTTTAGCCGTTAACGTCTGCCTCTCATGTCGCTCTGCTAACACCTGTCTTCCCACGCACATATATGGGCCTTGCACATGCTCTGACACACACGCACACTTTCTGCTTCTCTCATAGGGGATGCAACCCCTGCTGTTGTTGGCTGTTAGAGGTGATCAGTGTAATTGTTGGTGAATGATCCCAGGCAGGCCATCCTGCCCAGGGCTATTGGCTTGCAAGGAACTTTGCCAGAATAGACAGATTGCCAGTCCAGCCTTGCATTAGGTAGAGCATCAAGTTCTCTCACATCATTGAAACATATATAAATATATATTTATGTGTCGCTGTTCATGTGGACCTGTTTGGTATAAGGTTATATGTGTGTATTTGGATGTATAATGGAATTCAGACTTGTATCAGCAACTGTATCAGGAAGGGGTGTGTTACTTTTGCCATGACATTACTGTCTTGTTTCATTCTTTCCCTTAGTTTTGGGTTGGGGTGTGACAAAATGTGAAAAAGTTCAAGGAGTAGGAAAACCTTTGCAATACACTGCAGGTAAGACATGGGCCCTGCAAACAAATGGAAGGACACAAGGAGTTGGATTTAAAAGGGAGGACAGAACTGGTGGGGGAGGGTTAGTGCTATTCTCTCTCCTTCTCTGAATGTGTCAGTCACTGTGACTGGTGGGTCCAGACAGAAGTAAAAGCAGAAACATATTCACAGAAAAAAATGCATATCATTCTCACAACACACCCAGAAAACAGAAGCAGAAAGAAAAGCAGTTTTAGTGGAAGTGCTGTGCTTTTAACCTCGAGGAGGCCTGAGGAGATGCTGAGTGTGTGGGCATCAACACGACAGAACCGTGTTGACAGCCGTGCACTGCGTCTTTGTGTGTTAGCATGCTTTCACTCTCTCAGGTTTAGGTGTAGTCCCTTGCTTTGTGTTGTCTCTTCACATTTGGCTCTAGCATTCATGGGGTTTGTTCAACTTCAAAGGAAACTGTCATTAGTCAGTCTCGCAGTAGACTCTTTCACAAAATCCTTTCAAGACAGTGCCAAGTTGGGCTATTCCCAGAGTTGAGAATTAGATTTGTTCTGATGCCAAATTCGTTCCATTTCCTCTCAAAGGAATTAGTCTTGCACTAATAAATATTCATGCAACAAAAACAGAGTTACAATATTGACTAACCTAGTTACCAGGTTAAATAAGCAGATAATCCTTTGCTAATGACATAGGAAGACTAAATCCACTGATACATTTATCAAATATTTAGTATGTAGAGAGATAAGTGGAGCTATAAAATATTTTTTAGACCTACGATTCTGGTGAATCTATTTGTATATGTTTTACCTTTAGCAAAGTAAGAATGGAAGACAAATGAAACAAATAAAATGGAAACCACCATTTTCTGCAAATATAACAGAAAAAAAGTTAACACTGCAGTAAAAATTTTGTTCAATATTTTCTTTTTACCTGTTTACCCAAAGACAAACACCAAAAATGCATATTGATTTACTTCTTAAACAAAAGATAGTAACAAATGTTTTCTAACAGAGGGAAAAGTTAGGACACCCTACCCTCTAAAAGTTAGTCTAACTCCCTTCGGCTAGAGTAACTTCAGTGATATACTTCTTGGAACCTTCTACCGTCTCTGACATCAGTCTAAGGAAAGTTCGTTCCACTCCACTCTTTTAGCTGTGAGATGTTTGAGGGGTTCCTAGCATGTTCAGGCAATTTTAAGTTTTATGTTTTTTTTTAATTCTTAGTCAGTTCTTGGTGGATTTACTGGTATGTTTTGGGTCATTGTCATGTTGTGGAGAGCAGTTTTGCTTCAGCCTTTTTTACAAATGTTCTCACACTGTCCTCAAGCACATGTTAGAAATCACTGTGATTTAGAAGATTGTGAGCTGGCTGGTTCCTGCTGTGGTCCAAGCATCTCCAAACAATAAGACTTCCACCTCCGTGCCTTACATTTATTAACAGAAAATTAAAATTGCCATGTAGGCTATTTTCTGTAGAGTGGAATGGCTACTCTACAATCTTCTTTCTGAAGGCTTATACGGAGATCTGGATCTAACTGTGGTATTATTATCACCTCAACAGTCAGCAGCAACAAACTAAATGTTTGAGGCTTAAATCGAGTAAACCTCCTTAAAATGCTGAATAATGATGTTCTCATCATATGCAGTTGATGTGATAGTGTCTGTGATTATAGCCATTTTAAGTAAGAAATAATGTGGGGGTATCCAAATGAATTCCTCATAAGAGACTACAATTCTTAAACCTATATTTTATGGAACATTTTAAAGTTTTTTTCTTCTGTTTTATTGTACATTTGAATTACTTGAATTTTTCCAAATGTCCAAATATAAACACAAAAACTTATGTAGGGTGTCCTACTTTTTTGACATAACTGTAAAAGTGACATAAAATTTTTATTCAGGTACATATGGTTATACTGCACACTTGATCAACATTCCTATTTACAATAATGTATTATTTAAGTTAACTAAGAAATGAGGCAAGCTTTTCTTTTTGTTGAAAGAACTCTTTTACAGACACTTCCGTTTATTCTTCACTGCTTACCGTTTTATTTTGCAGTAATTTCAGATGTTTTTCTGCCTGAACATCATGATGTCCTAAACACACTCTTCTCTTTTCAGTGGTCGTGTTGTACGTTCAAGGTCTGGGTACAAAGGAGTGGAGAGAGGTGAGTTAGCTTTTCTTAAAATCTTCAGATCAGGTGTAATTATTGTGGTCTCATAAGATATCTCAACTTCTAATGAGCAAATAAAATTAAGTAAGCAAGTAAAATGTTTCCTAAAGTCACAAAACACTGTACAAGGAGAGCCCACAGAGTCAACTTAACAAATCTGTGATGACCCTGGTTCCACAGGCTGGAAGATCTTGTTCCCTCTAGTTTTTAAATCTGAAAAGTTGTTACTTTTGCCATGGCATTACTGTCTCGGGATGAGTGGCTGAGATCTTGCGATTGTTGTGCGTAAGTAATATGGTGGTATACTGGTAAACAAACACAACCAAACTCAGGTAAAACAAGCCAATAAATTCAAGCGGAACACAGAAACGTGTAAAATACTAATCAGTATGTGATATTTTCCTAATAAAACAAACTGGATGAGGAAAACCTGGACAGCCTGGAGAGCTAGATGGAGGAATGTTTTGATAACACTGTAATGGGCAAGCCACAAAAATCTCCACCCATGGCCACACCAACATCAAAACGCACCCGTTCAGAGTGCTCGGCCAGCACCTCCACTATCTCTCCAGAGAAAAGCTATGTTGATGTCCTAGACTCTATCGACAAGAGGCTAACCAGCTTGGATGCTCGTCTCGCCCTGGTGGAAACTCTCCACAGGGAATTTCAAGCTCTGTGGGAGTCTCTGGAGTTTAGCCAGGAACAACTCTCTTTGCTCACAGCTGAGAACCAAGCATTGAGGGATAGCGTGAAGACACTTATCAATGGAGAAAATAAAAAAATGAAGGAGACCATCCTGGATATACAGGCTCAGGGCATGCGGGACAACCTTGTCTTCTCCAGCATCCCAGAACGGGCAAAGGAGGACGCTGAATACATGGTCCGTGAATTTCTCCGTCAGCTGAAACTCCCAAATGATGAGGTAAAAAACATCACTTTCCATCATGTTCACCAGCTCAGAGATAAGAAGCCTGATCACAACCTACCTCGGCCAATTGTAGCAAAGTTTGAGCGTGATAAGCAAAAAGAGCAGGTCAGATGTTGGGGCAGAGAGGTGCAGGGAACGAACTATAGCGTTAATGACCAGTTCCCAAAGGAGATCCTCGATCGGAGGTGAGTTTTATTCCCAATCAGGAAGAAATATATCACAGAAGGCACCAGAGCTACAGTTCAGTTTTCAATTCAATTCAGTTTATTTATATAGCGCCAATTCACAACACGTCTTCTCAAACAAAACTCAGGTAAATACATTCCAATTAATCCTAATCATTGAACAGTGCAGTCAGATTCAGTTATTTATTCAAATTGGATAAAATGTTTTTCTATCAAAGGAAACCCAACAGATTGCATCGAGTCAGAGATTTGAAGCAAAAATTTAAGGTCATCCAAGTTTTTATGTGGCTGTAGATAAACTTTATGTCAATGGTCAGTTGTTCAGGAGATCACTCCGTGGCTTTATTAGGAGCAACAGCAGGTTAGTCTAAAACATGTAACACTGGTTAGATAACTGGCAAATATCATCTAATGTAAAGCACAGCTCAGCATGATGTTTACATTGTTTGATGTGGACGGGGCCAGTGCTTGGCTTTTGGGTATCTACTGCTTTTTGTCTCCTCTCATCAACCTCTAATTTACTCTCATTACCGCACCTCTCGGTCACTCTTTTTTCTTTCTTTCACACACAAACATGCACAGTCACACACACACACAAATATTCCTTAACATAACCTTATATCTCTCACCCCCTCTTACCCCCAGCACCTTCTTAATCTCCTGTCTTTTTCTCTGCTATGTCTCCGCTTCTGGACCTTATATCAGGCAACCCAAAGCACTAACTATGATTCAACTTGGGTCTATCTGTTTCCGTGGTTATATGCGCTGACTTTAGCGACACACGCACAACTATGGGCACACTAAGGTTTGTCACATGGAATGTGCATGGAGCCGGCACCAGAGAGAAAAAGTTAAAATATTTTAATCAGCTTAAAAGACTACAGGCAGATGTTAACTTATTACAAGAGATTCATAAATCTGCCACAGCTGCAAATGATCTTAAATCACCTGAGTTTCCTCATTTGTTTTCTGTCTGCTATAATTCTAGGCAAAGGGGAGTAGCAATCTTAATTCACAAAAATGTTAACTTTACAGTATTAGACACAGTTACAGATCCAGAGGGTATATTTATAATAATCAAAATATCTATACATAACCAAAAGATATGTATTGTCAGTATATTTGCCCCAAATGTTGATGACCCCCCATTCTTCCATTCTTTTTTTTCCTGCACTGTCTAAACACTTGGATTGCTCACTTCTTCTTGGGGGCGATCTCAAATTTGGTGTAAATTAAGAAATAGAAAAGCTGAGCACAACAGGGACTCAGCGCAGTTGGCAATCAATAAATATACAGTTGTTGGACAATGAAACTGAAACACCTGGTTTTAGACCACAATAATTTATTAGTATGGTGTAGGGCTTCCTTTTGCAGCCAACACAGCGTCAATTCGTCTTGGGAATGACAAATACAAGTCCTACACAGTGGTCAGAGGGATTTTAAGCCATTCTTCTTGCAGGATAGTGGCCAGGTCACTACGTGATACTGGTGGAGGAAAACGTTTCCTGACTCGCTCCTCCAAAACACCCCAAAGTGGCTCAATAATATTTAGATCTGGTTACTGTGCAGGCCATGGGAGATGTTCAACTTCACTTTCATGTTCATCAAACCAATCTTTCACCAGTCTTGCTGTGTGTATTGGTGCATTGTCATCCTGGTACTCGGCACCGGATAGAATGTTTGAACCACTGGATGCTCATGGTCCTCAAGAACGGTTCGGTAGTCCTTGGCAGTGACGCGCCCATCTAGCACAAGTATTGGGCCAAGGGAATGCCATGATATGGCAGCCCAAACCATCACTGATCCACCCCCATGCTTCACTCTGGGCATGCAACAGTCTGTGTGGTACGCTTCTTTGGGGCTTCTCCACACCGTAACTCTCCCGGATGTGGGGAAAACATTAAAGGTGGACTCATCAGAGAACAATACATGTTTTACATTGTCCACAGCCCAATATTTGCGCTCCTTGCACCATTGAAACCGACGTTTGGCATTGGCATGAGTGACCAAAGGTTTGGCTATAGCAGCCCGGCCGTGTATATTGACCCTGTGGAGCTCCCGACGGACAGTTCTGGTGGAAATAGGAGAGTTGAGATGCACATTTAATTCTGGCGTGATTTGGGCAGCCGTGGTTTTATGTTTTTTGGATACAATCCGGGTTAGCACCCGAACATCCCTTTCAGACAGCTTCCTCTTGCGTCCACAGTTAAACCTGTTGGATGTGGTTCGTCCTTCTTGGTGGTATGCTGACATTATCGTGGATACCATGGCTCTTGATATATCACAAAGACTTGCTGTCTCGGTCACAGATGCGCCAGCAAGACGTGCACCAACAATTTGTCTTCTTTTGAACTCTGGTATGTCACCCATAATGTTGTGTGCATTTCAATATTTTGAGCAAAACTGTGCTCTTACCGTGCTAATTGAACCTTCACACTCTGCTCTTACTGGTGCAATATGCAATCATTGAAGACTGGCTACCAGGCTAGTCCAATTTAGCCATGAAACCTCCCACACTAAAATGACAGGTGTTTCAGTTTCATTGTCTAACACCTGTAGTTAAACAGTACATAAGTGATTATGAACTTTGCGATGCATGGCGATCTCTTCACCTTAATCACAGAGAATATACTTTCTTCTTACATGTCCATCACTCTTACTCTTGTCTGGATTATTTCTTAGTCAGGAGCTCATTGTTGACTGACATTTCAGACACTGAGATACACCCTATAGCTGTCAGCGATCATGCTCCCGTCTCCTTAACCCTAGTAAATAAGAAAGAAAACCCACAAAGCAAAAACTGGGGGTTTAATACATCATTGCTTAAGGATGAAGAATTTATCAAATATTTTAAAGAAGAGTGGACTTCATATTTGGAGTTTAATGACCTCCCAGGGACATCAACATCTGTTCTCTGGGAGGCAGGGAAAGCAGTGATGAGAGGTAAAACAATCTCATTCTCATCACATAAGACGAAAAAAGAAAAGAAACGTCTTTGGGAATTAGAAGAAACCATTAAACTGTTAGAAGCTTCCCAGGAAGAGGAAATGCTGGGCAAACTACGTAAAGCCAAACTAGAATTAAAAGAAATTATTGACAAAAAAAACACGATTCTTAGTGCAAAGACTTAGAATAGAAAACTTTGAACATGGCAATAAATCAGGTAGCTTTTTAGCTAACCAGCTAAAAATAAATAAAGAAAAGAAAACGATATTTGCTGTTAAAGACTCGACAGGGAATAGAGTTTATGATCCTGAAAGAATAAGAGATTTCAGAGATTTCTACAAAGCTTTATACTCACCACAGATAGATAGTCAGATAAGGACATTGATCAATTTCTGGATAAAGTAATACTTCCTAAATTATCAGATAATCAAGCGATGGCCCTGGATGTACCACTGACTGTAGCCGAAATCCAAGAAGCTCTCACAAGCATGCCCAATAAAAAGGGAGGCATTCATCATCAAATTCATGCAGATTACTTAATTTAATACACTATTCCCTAAGTAAAAATACTGAGACCACTATCTCTAGATGCAGAAAAAGCATTTGATAGAGTTAACTGGAAATTCTTGACTAAATTTGGTATTGGAAACTCTTTCATAAACTGGTTAAAAATATTATACAGTTCCCTAGTGGCATGTATCAGAACAAATAACCAAACATCTTCCAGCTTCTATTTTCAGAGGGGCACCAGGCAGGGATGTCCACTTCCCCTCTCATTATTTGCTATTTTTATTGAACCACTAGAGGCAGCAATCAGGCAAACTAAAGATATTAACGGCATAAAATGCATGAATATTGAACATAAAATCAGTCTTTATGCAGACGATTTATTACTTTTTCTCCAGCATTCGCAAACCTCTGTCTCTCAGGTAACTGGATAGATAAATTCTTTGTAAGAATTTCGGATTATTCTATAAATTGGTTGAAATTGACAGTTCTTCCAATTCATTGTTCTTTCCACAACTCCCTTAATACACAACTACAGTCAGGGAATATTACATATTCCGGTATTAATGTTTCTCCTAGATTGGCAGACTTAACAAAAAAGTGGAAGATGATCTCGCTAGATGGAAATCTCTACCCATATCACTCATGGGCAAGTTTGCTTCAATTAAAACGATGGTCTTGCCAAAAATCAATTACTTATTCTCAATGATCCCAAATAAACCGTCATCTGATTGGTTTAGATCTCTGGACTCCTCCATCACTAAATTTCAGCTTTTACTTTGAGTGCTCTTTGCTGCATTCTGTCCTCCGCTGTATGGCATGCTGTGGTGTCGGGGCTGTGATCCTGTGTGCGGCGGATCTGGCCTCCGAGTGTTGATGCTGCACGGCGGGCGTTGCTGGGCTCGGTGGTTGCAAAGGGCTTCTCGGCCTTGTACTGATGTGGGGTTTGCTCGTCTGCTGGGTGGTTCCTGGTGGTTGGTGTGTGCTTGGGGTTGGTGGTCTTCACCGTGCCCCTACCGATGTATGGAAGGATGTGTGGTGCAGCCTCTTTGCTGTGTGTGACCCTAGCCCTTTGGCCCGGTGGATGTGCCTATGCCTCAATGCGCTCAATGGCATCAAGAGGGAGGGTATTTTATTAACCTAACGTCTGGTGCCTGCGCTCACCTCTAAAGGATAAGTTGCATGTAGAAATTTAGGGTTCTGGGTGGGTCGGGGTGTGGCAGACTCTCTTCCCCACATGTTTTTCTTTTTAAATGCACACTACAACAACACACATCAACACCACAATTGAGCGGACGGAGGTAGGCTCACTTTTTTCACACCCCAGTTCGCTGTTTGCCATCTGGGGTTGGAGGCCGGGAGAGGGAGTGGGCCTTCTGGTCGAGATCTGGGCTGGGGTTGGGGTTTGGGTCTTTGGGGTTGTCTGGTACTGTATGGAGGTAAATTTGTCTCAATATTATTCAATCAAACAAAAAACTAATCTCAAAAAAAAAAAAAACTAATCTCAATCAAAAAAATAAAAACTTTTGGAATATTCAACCAAAAAAACTAATCTCAATCTAAAAATATTAAGTTGTGATCAAAACTTTCAGAGTTGTAACAGTTTTTTTTAAATGAAATATTTTATTTTGGGGAGAAAAAAAATTGTTTGAAAAAACTTTTTTTGATTAAAATGACTCATTTTTTCTCACGAAGAGAATACAGTTATTTGCAAAACATAAACTTTTATTTGTGCATGTCAAAAATCTTTGATTACGACTCTCGCTGTTTTGGTTTTGACGCTCTCTGTTTTTGGTTGAACTCAAAGAATTTTGAGTGCTGGGAAGATGAACATCCTGGGTGGGGGCTTAAGACGAACGATATAAGACGTTTCCCTATTGGTTAGCGCTGACTAAAGCGGCCGCTCGAACTGCAGGGCTTGTTGTACAGAAGAAAACTGCGGTTAAGTAAGCCGACGGTCAGAAATATGCGGTCACGCCAGCCGACACTAGCTCTCTCTTAAAGATTAGCTTCGCACATACAAGGTGCATTAGGGTGATGGAGCAGAAAGGACCCGATCCTGGCAAAGGTTGAGAAAATAAGAGGAAAACAGAAAAGGAACTTACAGAACATTTACATTAATTACATTTTTACAACTTTCACATTCATGTTTTATGTAAAATAATAAATATTTAATATTTTGCTGTAGAGTTTTGGAGAAATACCTTGTCAAAGTACCTCAGAATGCTTAACCAGCATATGCTTTTGCCTAACTTTAAGGAATTTATTTCTCCAAAACCATGAGAGGTGACAACACAATCTCTTCAGATTTTATTAGAGGGTTATCAATATTATAACCAGAATTAATATTTCATAATTTTACTGTAAAGGTTTGGACGCCTACGGTTGGCCTTTGGGACGGTGGAGCATGTCTTGTGCCTGCACTGGGGCGGCTGGTGGGTTGTGACCTGGAGCGGTTGGCCTGCCCGGGCCGGTTACCTGGCTTTTTTTTTGTTTCCCTCTCATGAACTGATGGGCTGGGGCTGCTGGTGCTGGCCGGGCTTGGTGGTGTGCTGCTCTGGTGGTGGAGCTGAGCTGGATAATGTCTGTCCCTGGGCTATTGTTGCAGTTGCAGTGATGTGGTGTGTTTGTGTGCTTGCCGCTGGCCGGGGACCTCTTGCCGGGTTTGTCCCATCCTGGTGTGGGGTCGGGGTTTCTGTTGTGGGCTGGGGTAGCGTTGCGGGGGTCCCTTGCCTTGCTGTCGCGGCTCGCTGTGTGGTGTGGGCGGGACACAGCGGGGGTGCTTGGAACGGGGCTGTGTGTGGAGATTGCGCTGTGTGGGTGTTGCTTCGTCTGCTTTTCGGGGATGAAGCTGTCCTGTGGGAGTGTGCCCATGTGCTGTGGGGGGGTGATTAATGACGTTTGGGTTCGGGGGCATGTGTTCGATATCTGTGTTTATTTTGTGGCGGCTCTGGTTGGCGGGCTTGTTTGGACCATGTAGACCCCTCTTTTGTACATGGCCCCCTCCGCGGATGAGGATGGGGGTAGTTAGGGACTGGGGTCGGGTCGGGGGGTCGGGGTCCGGGCCGGCGTCGCTCAGGTTCAGGCACGAGCTTGGGCTAGCCCAGGTCAGGTTCAGGTGCTGGGGAAGTCTGCCTGTCTCCACCCGCAGAGGGAATGGGACCACCTCCTGGGTCCAGGGGCTAGTTGTCCCTATGGGGTATCGGCACCTGGACCTGGGAGTATAGAGTATGTATGGGAAGTGTGAGTGAGTGTATGCCATTGTTGTTATTTCTTTATGTTGGGTGCATGGGCGAGATTGTTTTTATTTGTACGCACGAGGGTCGGAATGTGTGATTGTGATTGTGTGTGCCTGTTTTTTGTGTCAGGTTTGGTCTTGGGCTGCTCCTTCTCCTGGATCAGTTTAGGCCCCCATCGAATGTGGGGCCTATTCCCTCCTCGCCACACTATCTGCCGGTGGTTGGTATCTCTGCCCGCCAGTGTGCTTGTGGTTCTTGGTATCCGGGGCTGGGTGCTTTGGTGTGTGCTGGCTCACTCCCGGTGGCTGCTTGCCAGGGCCTGGGGCTCCCTGGGGCTTCTGCACTGTGGCTGCTGGGTGGTTCCTCTGGGATTCTCCCCTGCTCCTCTCTGGGGGGGTTACGGTAGTCCCGGCGGTGGTTCTCCTGGGGTTCCTGTGCTCTGGGGGGCTTTGGATGTCTGTGGCTCGGATCTCCTCGTATCTGTCCCGGGTCCAGGGGGGCGGATCTGTGGCTCCTCACACTCACTATTTCATATTTTTATGGAGAAACCTTGTATGCACATGCGTGCTAACACTCAGACCCACAGGTGTTTAGATTCAGGTGTTAACAGATACACAAATGTTATATATTGAGCCGCATTTACCACTAAATAGATCTTGTACCGTGCACCTTTCGGTAAAAAAGCTGGTAATACGAACGTTTTTGCAGGTGTAGAAGCAAGCAGGGTGTTATCTTGTATTCTCTTCATCCTCCTTTCTTTCCTCCATTCTATTCTACTTCTCTTCCTTTTCCTTTTTGCCCCCCTCTCTCTCTCTTTTGTGCTTCTTTTTTTTCCTTTCCATTTCTGTCTCCGTGTCCGTAACAATTGAAACAATCCCAAAGCAGTTTCTAATAAAGTTTCTTTTAATGAATATCAAGCAGAGCTTTAAAGCGTCAGCTGTAATGCTCTACTTGTGAAAGTAAATCTGTTGGGCTTTTTCTTGGCACTCAGACAACAATTCTGAGTGCTACTCTGCCGGACAGGACACTGTAGGAAAAACCCCAACAAAAAAAAATGGTGTTGGCGAAGCACTTCTTCCCTCCCCTGAAGTGCCTCAGCTACCTCAGGAGCATCACAAGCCAACCAGAACCGATATAACTGGTTCCCTTACTGCCAGTGTCCACCACCGGATTCAGGGATTGCTGCCGTAACAGGCAACGCAGACCTGATGGCCACAGCAACAACATCGACAATAGTAGTGCAGAACATGGTCCACTTGAACTCCCTGACCCCCGCTATACACTTTTGTAACCCACATGTAAATATAGCTTTAGTTAAATGCTCTAAACACTCATAAACATCATAAAAGTTTTTTGTTTAATAGTTATATAGTTTTTAAAGGGTTAACTTTAACTGCATGTATCGCTCTTAGCCAATAAGCTGCTGCAGAATGGAGCATTGTCCCGCTCACCATCTACGTGTCAGAGTGCAGGCCTTCTTCTTTCTTTTGGCCGCCACATAGGCTCTAAACACGCTAGCAGAAATAAGGAGACAGAAACTCACACAAAAGAAAGTCAGTGCTTAGAGGCGGCGGCATTTTGTACTACTGCGCTGTCCACTTGTGAGATCGGTCAGATTTTTTTTTTGTTGTTATGTGATTGGTGAATCTGTTATTGATGGCAAGGCAATCCCTTAGACGAATCGGTCGACTTCTTCCCATGCTGCACGGCACAGTGTGGTAGGCCAGCTGCACCAGAAACTCCTTCCACACCATTTTGCTCTTGCTGTCCCCTTTCCCACACACATTTCCCTGGACGTTTGGACGTTTTGTTTGGGACTCTTAAGGACTTCAAAGGACTGTACACATCTTCACATGAAGGAAGTGGACTTGGTGTGGGCAATTTGGAACCATTCCTCCAAACTAACGTTTTGTTGCAAACAGCTGATGAGGTCCATGCAACGTTAAACCGATTTTACCATTGAAACAGTCTTCTATTTCATACTGAAACCTAATTTGTACAAATAGAAGGGTGCACCCAGGTAAGACTAGAAGGTAACCGCTGTGATTGTAAAATAATGTTGTCACTGTGAAACTATTGGTACCAAAGGGAAACTTTTATTTTAAGTATTTTTATTTGTTACAATTTTCTTTAAAAAAAATTCTATATATATACATATCTATATATATCTATAGATATATAGATATATAGACATATATATAATACTAAGTATTATTCATTTGACTTCTTCTGTACGTAGCCGAATCACTTTAACCTCCTTTACATCAAATTTTAGTAAATTAAATCCTGTGTTTAGATTTCTTAATTAACAGGACTGTTACACTTTGGCCTGCCAAGTATGTCCGGCTTCCTGCTCTTCCAGCTGATCCAACTCACCACCAGGTGGTGATTGGTGGAAAGCTCAGCCCCTCTCTTCACCCGAGTGTCCAAGACATGTGGCTGAAGGTTCGAACACGACTACAAAGTCGATCATCGACCTCAGGCCTAGGGTGTCCTAGGGCCAAATGCACTGAAGAACACCCTTTTGCTTGAACATGGTGTTCATTATGGACAATCCGTGACTGGATCGGAAGTCCAACCGGGGGAGGCCATTCCTCCTAATCAGGTGTCAATGTCCACATGGGCATTGAAGTTCTCCAGCATTCACTGTATGTCATCACCCTTATTCAATTCAATTCAATTAATTTCAGTTTTATTTATATAGTGCCAATTCACAACACATGTTGTCTCAAGGCACTTCACAAAAGTCAGGCACATACATTACAATTAATCCTAATCATTGAACAGTGCAGTCAATTTTCAGTTTTTTTATGCAATTGGATAAAAAGTTTTTCTGTCTAAGGAAAGGAAACCCAGCAGATTGCATCCAGTCAGTGACTTGCAGCATTCACTCCTCCCGGATGAGCATGCAGAGACAGTGGACAGTCACTGGCGTTGACTTTGCAGCAATCCCTCATACTGGCAGCTTTACGCAGTGGAGAGGAAAACTCCCTTTTCAGGGGGAAACCTCCAGCGACCTGGCTCAGTGTGAGGGGCCATCTGCCCGACCGACGGGGGTTAAGGAACAACAGAACCCAAAAAAAACAAAGAACACTGATCCAGGAGTACTTTCTGGGGAGGAAAAGAAAATTTTTTAATGGTGAGCCCCCTTTATTGTTTCACCAGAAAAAAAAGAACAGTAAACTCTGACCAGTTTTCAAGGTTAGAGTCAAAGAGACACATAATTTTGCCCACAAAAAAAACTCACCTTACCCCATTCTGGGAGAAGAAAGGTTAACACTAAAAAAAAGGGCCTGTGGATTCGGAGGGGGTGACATTAGTTTTGCCAGCAGAAGCGGGACTGGTTTTCACGGAAAGGGGAGCCTAAATAACTAAAGGACTGCCTCCCATTCTACTTCAGAGACTCTGGGAACCACCTAAACCTCAGCTAAAAAAACAAATCCCTTTGGGAAACATGGGGAACAATAATCTCGGGGTGTATTTTGGGCTAAATCTTTAAAAGGCTTTATATTGGGATGAAAATTTTAAAATTCTTTCTGGTTTTAACAGGGACCCCCGGGGAGGGAAACTAAAATAGGAAAATTTATATCTCCTTTTTTTAATTTTAAATCAAACCTTGCTGCACTTTTTTAAATCACAAAGGGTTTTTAACGTTTTTTGGGGGACATCCTGATAGTAAAAATTCAATAGTCCCCCTTTTAAGCAACAAATACATGGACTTTTTTTTTCCGCTCACTCTTGGATAGGTATTTCTAATTTTGGGCAATGTTCCGGGGGTGAAAGGGGAAATCCTAAAACCTTTTTTTTTAAAATATTTTAAATGACATTCCTGTCAAAAGTAACAAAAGGTTTTTTGCTTTATTACCGGGGGCCCCCTTTAATCCCTCCAGGTTAAGTTTTGACTAAGCAGTTTCTTTTTTAAAAAGTCCTCCGGTCCAAAAACACAAACTTCTGTCTTGCGTTTTTAGAAGCAAAAATTTAAAGTCATCCAATTTTTTATATCTTCCAGACATCTTGATATAAAACTGGTTTGGTTCATCTGGATTTATGGAAAATAAAGCTAATGTCATCACGTAACATGAAAATTTCCCAAATCTCCCTGATAATTTGACCTTTTGGAACTTTGGGGCCCAAGTCTGAACCCTGTGGTACTCCAATTAAACCCGGGGGTTTTTTAAAGATGATTTATCTTTACTAAACAACTGGAATCTGCCCAGAAAAAAATTTAAACCACCTAGCGCTGTTCCCCTGATCCCTCAGCTTTTCCAGCCTTTTTACAAATATTATGGTAAAAAGGTTAAAATGCAGCACTGAGAACAAAAAGGGACAAGTACAAGCACAATTTCCATTATCTGAGGCAATAAAATATCATTAGGTTTTCGCGAGCTTTTTTAGTGTTTTAATGACTCTAAACCCTGACTAAACTCTTCAAACGGGTCATTGCTGTGAAAAATCTCACAATTTTGATTAAAACTTTTTTTCTCAAAATTTTAGATAAAAATAAAAATTGGGGTATAGGTCTTAATTTATTAATCATCCTCATAAAACGGGGTTTTTTAAAGTAAAGGTTTAATTACAGCTACCTTAAAAGCCTGGGGGTACAACCATTTACTAAAGATAGTTAAAATCTTCTAAAATGGGGCTTGGTAATCAAGGAAATTTTCCTTTAATTTGGTTGGAATTGTGTCTAACTCCAGTTAGGGTTTTAACAAGCTAATTTTTGAAACCGGGGAAGCCCACAACAAAACAGTCCAAACACAAACGGGTTTTCTACATTTTTTCCAATTTGTTCATTTTGGTGGGATGAAAAAATCATCTTCGGGAGTATTAAAAAGTTTTTATTTTTAATAGAATAAATTTTATTTAAGAAAACCCCATAAAGTCGACTGCAAGGCTAAGGGCATGGAGGGCTAAACGAGCTGGGGACTCTGTGTAGTTTTGCAACTGTACAAAGGAAACCTAGGATTTTCTTGTTCTCTTCTATTAATGATGAAAAATAAGCTGTTCGGCTTGGCGAATTTGTCTTTTTATACAACAATAGGCTATTTTTCCAGTTTAAGTAGGAATCCTCTGGTGTAAGGCCATTTTCTCTCCAATTTTCTAACGTTTTTGTTTTAAAATGCATCTGAAATTTAAACCAGGGGGTCAGCCTCCTATGAATATTAGCTTCTTTTTCAAACCATCAATGATGAAAAAACACTATGAACAAAAAAATCATTTTGGGGAAAGGGCAAAACAGAATTATTGCCCTCCAATTGTTTTTTTCTGTATAATGAGGAAATTAAAATGGAACATATTTTTTGGGGTTTTTTTACACATTGTCTGATAAAGATCAATATAAGGAAAATTTTCTTTCAGGTGTGAGTACCGGGTTTAAAATTAAAAATAAAGGTTATTAAAAAATGGGCGACAGGGCAGGGTTTTTAGAAAATATTGTTAGTCTTTTTCCTCAATGCCATATGTCAGCACAAGGTCCAAGAAATAAACAAGGGTGGGTAGGTTTTTTTAATGTTTGAGAAAACCAAAAGGTCTAAATCATTTTAAAAAATATTTAACTATCACTTTCAGTGTCCATGAATGTTTTTCCCCCACTATAATAACTTTTCTGTATTTAACACTAAATCCGATAAAAGGTCTTAAAAATGATCTAAAAATTGAGAGTAAGGGCCCGGTGGACGGTACAAAAAAACAAAAGAATGGTTTGGATTAAATTTCAAAAAAGTTGTACTATTGATGGTCTGGGGCTTACAAAATCGGACGAAAGATGGTTGCTACTCCCCCTCCTTTTCCCCGTGTTTTTTAGAAAAGTGAAAAATTTAAAAAATTTTGAGGAGTTGACCTTATAGTAACATAAACCTCTGTGCAGCCCGGGTTTTTGTGAGGGAAAATAAATCAATCTGATTGTCCAAAACGGGGCACTAAATAGCAAGTCTTTGAAAAGGAGACGGAAAAGAAAAAATTTAAAAAAAATTAAATGTGGGGCCCCTTTAACCCTAAATCTCTGAGTTTGTTTATTTTTATTAGATTTTTTCCTGAAATTTTTCCTCCTTTTAGGATTATTTTTTAATCTATTCAATTTTTTGGCCGTGGCGAGACGCTGTCTTAATAGGGTTAGGGTGGGTTTTGCAAATAACAGAGGCCGCAGGGGAGGGTTATTAAACTACACCCTTTTCTTCCTGGTCTGAAAACCCTGGGGTTTTCAGAGTTTTTTTTGGAGAACAATAAATTTGGCCAGATTCCAAAAAGAAGAGGGCTTTCTCCATCCAAGTGGGATGGTGCCGTCTCCCGATCGCCGGTTTTTCCCCAAAAATTTTGCCAAATTTTCGTTAGCCCACATTTTTTCTGGGGCACCCCTGACAGCCAGCTTTTAATGACGACGGGAAATTCGGCAAAGGTCAGAATGGGGAGGGGGGGAGCCAGAGAAAATTCGGGGTCCACATTTTTTTTGGCAAACTTTCCAAACCCAAGCAACATAAATTTTTGACCTCCGTTGACGTAACCGGGTTCATTCAGCAACGTGAAAAACAAAAACTTACTGTATTTACCTTATCCTTTTCCAGCAGTTTTCAGGGATGATTTGATTTGCCCTTTTGGCCCCTTTAACATTTGCTATGGTCGCTGGGGTCTTTAGTGCCACTTTCTATTTTTTTTTATTTCTCTATTGAGCTGCCCAAATTTCCAGAGTTGCTTCTCAGCGGACAGGACGAGGACTACTTTCTACGTACCATCACCCAGCCCCCTGGGTCCCGGGGGCGCGGCCCCCCCGGGGAAGGGCTGCTATGGGGAGCTTCCCTCGGGGGTCCGTGCTGGCTAAAGGGGCCTTGTACTGCTGGGGTTTTTACAGACGGACCGGGCCTCCAAATCCCCACCCTCGCCTCCAAAGCTACAAAAATGCACATTTATTACACTACCTTTCACTAAAGGGGGCAGGAGTAAATGAAAATCTGACCGGCGCAAGAGAGGGAAGAAATCTGAGAGAGAAACAGCAAATGGGTACCAGGTGGAGCTACCTAAGCTAGCGACCCCCTTCCACTTCTAGAAAACCGTGTAAGGGCCGGGGGAGTCGCCAAACATTAAATTTCGCCAAAAAGAAAGTATGTGTTTTAACGTGCTTATGTATTATAACAAGTAAGAGATATCACAGTGGAGAGAAATCAGATCAAACGAGAGAGCCTTCACACACCAAACAATCCACCGAGTGCAATAGCGAAAACAGGAAGTGACGTTACCCAGAGCTCCTCCTTCGCCTATGAGGTGTAAAGCTGCTTTGTCCGAATAGACAGATAAATATCTGCAGCTATATCAAGTTTAAATACCTGGATCGAAATCGCTTGCTCTGTTTTTTGTGGTGGTAGTTTGATAAAGCCTGCGTGGAAAGGGAGATAGGGGAGCACCATGGTGATCTCTGACTAAAAGACACTGAAATCTGCTGTAAAACCTGACAGATGCACTTGGTAGCATACTGATAACCTAATTTCTACCATAAATTGTAAGGGGGGGGACGCGGGGGTGGGGTGTCCAGGGGTAGAGATAAGTACTGTAGTTGGTGTTCTGCACAGAGCTCCCAAGTGAAATGACCATTTAATACCTTGCTCAGTGAAAAGATGAAAAGAACAGCATTAAGCTACAATTTTTACAATTTTATAAACTATTTACACTAAATAGTGACTGCCAGGGGGTGAACATTACATTTACATGCTTTCCTGTATTTGAGTAATATTTTATAAAATCCTGAGTCTTTAAAAGTAGCTTTTAACACCTCTAATTTTATTTTATATTTATTTATTTTATATTTTTACTGGAATATTTTGTTGTGTATTGTATGTAGTTTCATTTTGAATCCTATTTGTACATATATTGACAAATATGTTGAACTAAATCTGTGCTCAGGTGTTGGGCCAGAAGGTGTTTTTGGCAGCATATGCAGTCTGTCAGATTGGAACCAGCACAGTGTGGTATTTGGGGATGAATACATGTGCTCAGTGAATCACTTTGTCGCACAACACTAGAGACTCCTGCAGCCACTCATGGGTAGAACCATCATGGGTTTGCCCCAGTGGATGAGAGGGTCGCATCCGTGCGCCTTCAGGTTGAGGACAGGTCTCTGACTGTCGTTTCGGCCTATGGGCTGAGCGGTAGTGCGGGGTACCCGGCTTTCTTGGCGTCCCTGTCTGGGGTGCTGGATAGTGCCCCTCCCGGGGACTCCATTATTCTGCTGGGGGACTTCAACGCCTACGTGGGAAACGACAGTGACACCTGGAGAGGCGTGATTGGGAGGAATGGCCTCCCCGATCTGAATCCGAGTGGTGTTTTGTTATTGGACTTCACGGATTGTCCATAATGAACACCATGTTCAAACATAAAGGTGTTCATCAGTGCACTTGGCACCAGGACACCCTAGGCAGGAGGTCAATGATCGACTTTGTTGTCGTATCATCTGACCTTCGGCCGCATGTTTTGGACACTCGGGTGAAGAGAAGTGCTGAGCTGTCCACTGATCACCACCCGCGCTAATAAGGAGAAGTTGGATCCGCTGGAGGAGGAGAAAGCCGGACAGACTTGGCAGGCCCAAGCGCATAGTGAGGGTCTGCTGGGAACATCTGGCAGAGCCCTTGGCCAGGGATGTATTCAACTCCCACCTCCGGGAGAGCTTTGACCAGATTCCGGGGGATGTTGGAGACATAGAGTCCGAGTGGACCATGTTCTCCGCATCTGTTGTCGACGCTGCTGCCCGTAGCTGCGGCCGTAAGGTCTGCGGTGCCTGTTGCGGCGGCAATCCCAGAACCCGGTGGTGGACACCAGCAGTAAGGGACGCTGTCAAGCTGAAGAAGGAGTCTTATCGGCTGTGGTTGGCTTGTGGGACTCCTGAGGCGGCTGAAGGGTACTGTGAGGGCCAGTGTGCCGCGGCCCGGGCAGTGGAAGAGGCAAAAACTCGGGCCTGGGAGGAGTTCGGTGAGGCCATGGAGAAGGACTACCGGTTGGCCTCGAAGCGATTCTGACAAACCGTCCGGCGCCTCAGGAGGAGGAAGCAGTGCTTCGCCAACACTGTTTACAGTGGGGGTGGGAGGCTGCTGACCTCGACTGGGGACATTATCGGGCGGTGGAAGGAGTACTTCGAGGATCTCCTCAATCCTGCCATCACGCATTCCCTGGTGGAAACAGGGACGGGGACTCGGGGTTCGACTCTTTCATCACCCAGGCTGAAGTCACTGAGGTGGTTAAAAAGCTCCAGGGCGTAGCGCAGGTGGTGTGGGGGTTTAGCGCGACCACATATAGAAGTTATATTCATCAAAGCGGCCATCCCGGGTTCGAGTCCCGGACCCGGCAACCTTTGCCCCCTCCTTCCTGTCTACCTACTATCTAAAATAAAGGCCTGTAGTGCCGAAAAAATTATAAAAAAAAAAGAAAAGCTCCGCAGTGGCAGGGCTTCGGGGGTGGATAAGAACAGCCCTGAGTACCTCAAGTCTCTGGATGTTATGGGGCTGTCATGGTTGACACGCCTCTTCAACACTGTGTGGCGGTCGGGGACAGTGCCTCTGGACTGGCAGACTGGGGTGGTGGGTCCTTTTCATAAGAAGGGTGACCGGAGGATGTGTTCCAACTACAGGGGGATCACACTCCTCAGCCTCCCCAGTAAGGCCTACGCCAGGGTATTGGAAAGGAGAGTCCGGCCAATATTCGAACCTTGGCTTCAGGAGGAGCAGTGTGGTTTTCGTCCCGGCCGTGGAACACTGGAGTTTGCCCAACCGGTCCACATATGTTTTGTGGACCTGGAGAAGGCATTCGACTGTGTCCCTCGTGACGCCCTGTGGGGGGTGCTCCAGGAGTATGGAATCGGGGGCCCCTTACTAGGGGCCATTCAGTCTCTGTACAAGCGGAGCAGGAGTTTGGTCCGCATTGGCGGCACTAAGTCGGACCTGTTCCCGGTCCATGTTCGACTCCGGCAGGGCTGCCCGTTGTCACCGGTCCAGTTCATAACTTTTATGGACAGGATTTCTAGGCGCAGCCAAGGGCCGGAGGGGGTCTGGTTTGGGGACCAGTGGATTTTGTCTCTTCTTTTTGCAGATGACCTGTTGGGCCCCTCTAGCCAAGACCTACAGCATGCGCTGGGGCGGTTCGCAACCGAGTGTGAAGCGGCTGGGATGAGGATCAGCTCCTCCAAGTCCCAGGCCATGGTTCTCGACCTGAAAAGGGTGGCTTGTCCTCTTCAGGTTGGAGGGGAGTTCCTGCCTCAAGTGAAGAAGTTTAAGTATCTCGGGGTCTTGTTCCCGAGTGAAGGAAGAATGAAGCGGGAGATCGACAGACGGATCGGCGTGGCTGCCGCAGTAATGGGGGCGCTGTGCCGGTCCGTTGTGGTGAAGAGAGAGCTGAGCCAAAAAGCGAAGCTCTTGATTTACCGGTCTGTCTACGTTCCTACCCTCACCTATGGCCATGAACTCTGGGTCATGACCGAAAGAACGAGATCCCGGATACAAGCGGGAAATGAGCTTCCTCCGTTGGGTGGCCGGGCACTACCTTAGTGATAGGGTGAGGAGCTCGGCCAACCGGGAGGGGCTCGGAGTAGAGCCGCTGCTCCTCCACATCGACAAAGAGCCAGTTGAGGTGGCTCGGGCATCTATACCGGATGCCTCCTGGATGCCTTCCTCGGGAGGTGTTCCAGGCACTACCCCCGGAGGAGCTGGAGGAGGTGTCTGGGGAGAGGGATGTCTGGGCGTCTTTGCTGAGTCTGCAGCCCCCGCGACCCGGTCCTGGATAAAGCGGAAGACGACGAGTAACGAGTAACCTTTGTTTGTAATTACAGATATTGGATGTTTCCTGTAGTTCTTGAAGAGGTTTGCACACACTGCAGCAGGGATTTTGGACCACTCATCCTTATAGATCTTCTCCAGATAATTAAAAATAATGAGAACCATGATTAAATGGTCAACATGTCTGTGAACAAATAAAAACTAGACAAACCATCCATGGTCACGGGGAGCATGTTTATCATTCCTGTTACCCACCCTCTAACCACACAGGGAAACTAATTCTGTTGTGGATAACTACCTTGGCAGGACACCTTTTCCTATCTCACAGTGGTCAGTGGACTAGATGTGGGGTACACTGGACGGTTCACCAATGATACTAAGTTCTTCTGAGAGGTGGGAAGTGAATGGCTGTATGCATCCAGCAACAGTTGGGGGTCGCATGTATCCAATGGACATTCTACCCACAGTTTGAAGGGAGTTGCTCCCGGAGCGAAATGAAAAAGGTTAGACACCGGAGAAGAAAGGGGGTGACATTTGGGAATGTTTTAAACTGCAACTATAAAAATCTCAGAGCTCTCAAGAGTTCATCACTTATTTGTTCAGTTTAAATCCCAGGTAATATTAAAGATATTTTTCGTTAAACAGTTCTGTATGTTTCGTGTGGAATATTTCACATGGTAGGTAGAAAAGATTGTAACATTTTATACATACATCTATTGCACCAAGTAGAACTGGCCTAAGGTCAATGATGCATAACGCTGATATACTGTTGTACTGATGATTTTAGTTTTCTTTTTAATTAAGAATCTTATATAGGGTTTTGGATTTTTGAAAATTTATTTAAAATGCAAATCCGAGTAAGGATGTTTTAAAACCTAAAGATTATCGTGTTTCAAAATATAACTAACTCCATTCCATCCTAAAACATTTTTTTTTATATTGGTATAATGGAATGATGTTCCTTGAAGGGGACATATCATGCTTATAAATACTTCCTTTTCACACTTAAATCATTCAGTTGTGGTCTATATAAAGTAGCTTGGTTTCAGTTCCTTGTTATTGTAGCTCCGCAGGTATTTTTTACCCCTGTTCTGAGGTCCGTCTGATAGCAACACATTTTGGTGCCATGTCTTTAAATACTATTCATGCACTTCACACGCTGCCCCCCCCAGGTCAAAAAGTGTTCCACTCCACGCCGTTCAGCCATTTTTGTAGTTTGATGACAGAGATACAGTTATCTAACGGTGCAGAAACGTTTTATTACCAAATTGATTAAAAGATGTCAACAATACACATAAAAAATATAAAATGTGTATAAATAAAATATATATATATATATATATATTATATATATATATTATATATATATATATGACTGGCCGTGGCAAAACCAGGAACAAGTCTACCTGGGGTCGTTTTGAGTTATTTACAGATCCTGAAAGAGTGAAGTCTAAGCTTTCCAATGATGTCAAACTTTTTAAAAATCTCAAAAAGGAATTCAATAAGATATGACCATCTGAATGTCTGCACTCACCAGACTACTTTTCTGAGAAATCAGCACTCAAAGATTCGTTTTTTTCTCCCCCTAAAAAGCAGGGCGGGTAAAAAAAGCTGCTAATTTGAATAACTTTGAATAGCCCAACCCCCCCCAAACTGTTTGTCAACAGAAGCTCCAACTGACTGCAAGACTTCTGTCACTGAACTCATAGTAGTATGTAAAAGTAATTTAAAACACTGCATTCCAATCTATTTTTTATATTATTTATGTCTGCAAATTTTGCATCATGACTGCAACCTAATGTCTGCATCCTGGTGATGGTTTGGTTTCCTTTTGTTTTTAGATCATTTCCCCTTTAAAGTTCCAGTCTATTAAATGTTTTGCCTCAGGGCCCGAGTTTGAAATCCTATCTCACAGCAATTAGCAAAATATAATGTGGTGTGTCTTCTTAATATGTAATATGAAATGTCCAAAGTTTTATTGTAGCATGCAGAAATATTTTTTTTATCAGTCTTCATTTTATGTGTGCCAAGGATGAATAGAGCTATGTGCAAAATGGTTACACCTTTTGAATACGAGTTAATCTATAACAGGGTGGTGCTACAGCTATTTAATCTGTATGTACCCATCAAATTTTATGTCTGCAAAACCTCTTGACTTTAAAATGGACCAAGGAAGAAAAATGAGCAATAACTTCACTTTGATCATGTAAAAAAATGTAATTTTTATTTACAACTTTATACACATTACAAATTGTCACAGACACAGTTTCACACCATCATCCTTTTTCGTGTGGGGTGTTGTGTAGTGCTTTGTGGTGCTGGGCATGTAATGTCCTTCGCTTCATCAGAACAGAAAGGGCCTAATCTTTGAATAAAGGAAAGTCTGTCTGTCCGTGGCCAGTCCAGGTGCAGGCAGGGCGGGGAACCCCACAGACGAGAGGGGGTAGAACTCCCGGGCAAAACGGAGCTGAAAGCTAACAGGCTCTGCGTCATTGTGAGTCCTAGCTAGGACCACCCCAGTTTTTTTACATCAAAGCTGGTAAAAAAAGCAAAAAAAGGACAATTTTTAAAATATTCCATGTCTCTTTGTTATTGAGAAATACAGACTGTGGAAGTCTACATAATAGATACCTGAAGTGCTGGTAACTCTTGATCTTGGGAGCTTTCGGAATGGGGGACTCAGGTGTGCCTGCCAATTTAAAAACATGTTGACTAACACCCTGCCATCTTCCAGTCCGACCAGCTGTGGGATGTTGAGGCGACTTTCTGGCGAGCTGTTTTCCACTACCTGTACACAGAAGGACCAAAATAGAAATAAGTTTTTAAGTTTTCATGCATATGATTTTTCTTCTTCGATTTTCTATCAGATGGAATAAAACTTACTTTGGCGATATCTGCCAATGTGCTGACCCTGGTCCTTGTATGCTTGTTTGATAAGCCCAAAGCCACATTTGGGGGCAAGCTTGGGTGGGCCCAGCAGTCAGGAAGTTGATGTGTAGTGTGGAGTGAAAGTTGTGTGCGACCCCCCAGGTGCCATACCACAGCATAAAATTTTTTTTTTGTTTTGCCCAGTGCAGTTGTCACAATGAAGGGGCCCACATCAGTTTCTCCAACTCCGAAAATGAGTGAGGAAGTGGTGCATATAGCTGATGACTTCATTGCCCCCCTTTCCCCTGATGACATGCCTTCATAAAAAGGGAAAATTCACCTGTTTCTGCAGCCCTTCACAAAAAAGGGACACCAAAAAGTCCACATTTCCGTGGTGTCAGGAAGTACATTTGGCCCCAGGCTGCAGGGGTTCGAGGGGAAAGGTGCATCTGATGAAGACAGGGGGAACAAAAAAAAACAGGGATTAAATTAAAAAAAAGCTGTGTATCGTTAAAGCAGTCTTATGTTTATACTTTATAAGAAAAAAAGTGCAATGAGGAACAAATACCTGCTGTGCAAAGTCAAAGCTGTAGTGCATCCTGATCTTCTTACTTGAAGGTGGGGAGGGGCCGATGGACAACTGATAGTCGTCGCAGTCGCAGGTCTTTTTGCAGGCAGTAGCCATCTCGTTGTAGACGGCCCTCTCTTTTTAACAAGCTGAAGATGATCCTGTTGCTTCTTGTTTGCTGCAGTCTTCCTCTCCTCTGGAAGGTTTGCAGTTCTCATAAGAAGGTTCATTATTCTGTTGGCACTGCCAGCAGAGGTCGGTGCGGGGCCCAAGCTTCTTATGTGGGGGAGTAGTTGGGTCCAAAAGCGCCTTGAAGCTTGATTGCCAAAACTGCCCACTCACCTGAAAGAAAAATTTCACAGGGTTATAAATTTGTGATTAAGTTTTACATCACTGGTCATTAGAAGAATTTCACTATTCTATAGAAATTATCACGACCAGAGACAGAAACCCAAATTCAGCCAAAACAAAAGTGATACGTAAAAAAGGTTTTTTCAGAAACTCAGGATCAGAGACCAGAAGAACAGCAGTCAGCTTCCAGGAAAACCACTGAGAAAAGGAGAGACTAGTTAGTGGCTGAATAAAAACTCAGGATCTGCAAGGAGTTAGATAAAGCCACTAACCTTCTCAGTCTGGTGATGAGGCACAGAATCCAGAGGAGGAAGAGATCCAGACAGTTAAGAGGGGAAGCGTCCGACAGACTGAAGTCGGATTGCCGACTGATCCAAATCCTCGGGGAACCAGCTGACCGCTGTGACAGGAACACAGAGCTGTGATTGTCTTCTTGACAATAAAAACCCGGGAGACTAGAGAGCCAGGCGAAACCAGGCTGAATAAACCAGTGGCTAGGCTGAGACGTAAATCCAGGGACAAAACAGGGTCGAATTCCAGGGCTAGAGGGTCAGACAAGGGGCAGGCAGAGGCATAAACCAGAGGCAGAAAAAAGAGTCGAAATCCAATCTGTCAGACAAGGAGCAAGCAAAAGGGGGAATTTTAATCCGTAAGGCAAGGCAAGGTCATGGAACGAGATCAGTCAGGAAGGAACGCTGGATAACTACTCACAAATGTTTTCGAAAATTTTGGCACCGTCTGCGGGTCAGCGGGCTGTAAAAACTGCAGCTCCACAGGTGTGTGGCATGACGGTGATTGCGCAGCAGCAGCAGACAGGTGAAGCAGATGAGTTAATTGCAAGAGTGAGAGCAGAGCAGGCAGACGGGCCAGAATCATAACAGAAAATTTTTTTTTATACATACCAAGCTCCTTAGCAGAGTTCATATAGAGACGCTACACTGAGGCCTTTAAGACATGTGTTGGCAGTAGCTTCACATGCCAATCCCTGTGGCCAGGATGTCGACCAGGCAGCATGATGGCGTGATCCTCTGCGTAGTTCTTTATGAACTCCAAAACTCTGCGAAGTTGCTCACTGCTGATGAAATGTGGATCCTGTGGCCGCTGGCCTTTTTCCTCAAGCGGGGTCTTGCACCGCTTTCATCAAAGTGTCTGATGATGTCAGTCAACGTGGCTTTACAGATTCTGAGCGGGGGAAACGAAGGAAATATTCAGCTTATGGTTTACATCGACGAGTGCTGACAAAATTGGTATGACAACACACCACGGTTTTCTGCATTAAAAAGTGTTTATAGAAAAAACCTCTAACAAAAAAAACATAGAAACAGGTATTTGTTTTTTGTTTTATTTTTCAACCTCAAACTTTGATTGAGTTCAATTTTTTCACATTGTGAATGGGATACAGTAGACGCTAACCTCGTGTAGCTACGCTAGCCAAAAAACTTTCGTTGTGAACACTGATCACCCAGTGCAGGGGGGGAAAAAAAAAAACCTATCTCAAGCTTAGATTGAAAATACAACCCCCCTCAAAATTAAAATTTTACATGGGATACAGTGATTGTTCAGCTAAACTTGTGTATCTACGCTAGCCAAAAAAACTGTTGTTGTGACCCCCGATCACCCCCGGGCAGGGGGGGAAAAAAAAAAAACACTACCTCAAAGCTTAGATTAAAAAATACAAACACAAACCTCACTCAAGCCGATTTTAATATTTGGCTGGTCAGGTTTATGTAATTTTGTCCGCTTCAGTACATGATTTAAAATTGTTATTTTAAAAAAAGTTATCAAACCACCCCCCATAAAAACTGAAAGGTATTCCGGCAGACTTTGATGCCTCCGATGGGAATAAGTTTTGCGTGTTTTTTTTTTCCCGTGGTGTCTTTGGTGAATGGGGTCATTGCTGAAGTTTCTAGCGTACGCCCCGGTTTTCTCAAGATGTCCGATTATTCTCATGTCCTGCCACTCCTTTCTGCTGCTAAATAATCCATCCGTATGTTGTACACGATCTCTGGAGAAAGTTTGCGGCTACAGGACTGTGTCCCCAAGTGAAGAGTTCTCCCTTTTTTTCTTCTGTAACATTTACAGTCAAAAATTACGTATCTTCTCCATCTCACTGTCTCGTTTTCATCAAATGTTGTGATAGCTTCTGATATCTTACATTCTAGCTCCTCAGCCGCCAGTCCAAAGCTTTTTTCGTCATCCCCGTCTTGGGTTGAAGACAGCTGCCCCAAATAGGAAGTTCTCCAAAAGTAATGCAGTCGCTATCACCTTCGTTTCATCTCCCTTCTGATTCAGAATCTGAAGAGAGTATGGCGACGGTAATGCTGAACATGTACTCCCACAGCGAAGCGCTGTAACAGCCCCCAATTCAGTTCGTTTGCCAAACGTTGAGCTTGGTCCATCATGAAGAAATACATTATTTTTTCATAGGAGCTGTTAAGTAGCCACGAGGTTTCTTGAAGCACCCTCGTTTTTGGTCGACAAGCAGAACAAAAACCAGCGCGGAGCCCAAAAAAGCCGCTACAAAATGAGCTGAGGGGCTTTTCCCCTTCCCAAAAATGTAAAATATGAACTGGCTGAGTTTTTTGGCTCAAAAACAAGCCGAGTTTAAAAAATAAATGTACCATTTTAAAAACCTCCAAAAAATTTTATTTAAAGAATTGAGTGGATACTTCATAATTTTTAACTTGCACATTTTGCAAATTAAAACGAAAATAACCATTTTCTCAGAAATTGACGGGTTTTTCCTCATTTTCTCCCTTTTTGCTTTGCCGACTTGTTCCTGGTTTTGCCCCCCCCCCCCGTGGCGCGTCACATATATACATTAATATATATATATATATAATATAATTTTAATATATATAAATATTTATATATTATATATTATATATATATATCTGATGGACTACTGGTGGACCAAGAAGAATTCATTATAGGGTGTTTGGTTACTGAATGCTAAACACGAGTAAATGAAGAGATGAGAAACAGCTGTGGGAGAGAATGGAACTAAGTCACCGAGGGAAAGTTCTGAGTAAACAAGAAAATAAACAGAACATAAGACTAGAATAATCAGAAATGCAAACATTCAATTCAGTTCAATTCAATTCAAAAATACTTTATTAATCCCAAATGGAAATCAAATGTTGTTGTGGCTCATATTACACAGATTTCTTCTAAGAACCATTGTAGATGCTGATGGCTGTGGGCAGGAAGGATCTCCTGTAGCAGTCTGTCTTACAGCAGATCTGAAGAAGCCTCTGACTGAAGACACAGTCTCATGAAGCGAATGCTCAGGGTTCTCCATAATGTTCTTCATGTTATGAAAAATCCTTCTTTGCACAATGACCTCCAGAGAGGTCGCCACAGCTTGTTGAGCTTTTTCAAGTCCGTAGCTCTGATGCTGCTTCCGCAGATGATGGCAGAAGAAGTCACACTGTCCACAGCAGAGAAGATATGCAGCATATTACTGGAAACACTGAAGGACCTAAGCTTCCTCATGAAATACACTCTGTCCTCTCGCTTCTTGTAGACGGCTTCACAGTTGCTTCTCCACTCCAGTCTGTTGTCCAGGTGAACACTGAAGAATTTATACTCCTTCCCCACCTGTACTTCTTCTCACATGAAGGAAATAGTGTTTGACGTATTCTTGTTTCTCTTAAAATCTACAATAATCTCCTTTGTTTTATTCTCTTTCAAGATGCGATGATTGTCTCCACACCATGCCACAAAGCGGTCCACCAGCTCCCTGTACTCAGCTTCTTGTCCATTTCTGATCCACCTCACGACTGCAGAATCCTCTGAGTATTTCTTCAGATGACAGGAGTCTGTCTTGTACTGGAAGTCTCAGGTGTATAGAGTGAAAAGGAATGTTGAGAGTACAGTCCCCTGATTTGATTGAAGGCAAACATGTAGAAGCAGAAGAGTCTATGGCTGAGGTGCAAGATAAAACATTTGAGGTGTGACAGGAAAGCTGTGGGTCAAAGGAGGGTGGGATGTCTGATTGGCTGTGAGTAGGAGAGGAGGATGCTGAGCTTGTTTCTGAACTGAACCTACTAAAGAATATTTTTTGTTCACTGGCTTTATCCAGACATGCAACAGTTCGATTATCCTTCTGCTTGAAGCATATGATCTTTTTCATCCCTGACCGCACATCTCTGATATTGTTTTGTTGGAGCTTGCTCTCCAGCTTCTTCTTGTACACCTACTTGCTCTCTCTCATCTTGACTTTAAGTTGCATCTGTATACTCCTCAGCAATTCCCTCTCTCTAAGGGCTGTTTTTTTTTTCTTGGTAAGCAGGTCCCTCAGGTCACAGCTGATCCAGGGTTTCTGGAGAAGCATCTCACTATTGTGGTGGGGATGGTGTTATCCACACAGACGTTTATGTAGTCGATTACACACTCATTCATGTCCTCTCCATGTGGCTGGTGCAGTGTATCCCAGTCTGTACCCTCAAAGCAACCCTGCAGGGCTTCTTCAGTTTCCTGAGACCATCTTTTCACAGTGCTCTTTATTACAGGTTGCCTCTGAAGAAGGGGCTTATATTTTGAGCAGAGAAAAACAAGACTGTGATCTGATTTGCCTAGAGGTCTTGCTTTAGAGATCTGTAAGTTCCTGACATTTTCACAAAACAAATCCAATGTTTTGTTTTCTCTGGTAGAGCGGCTGACAAACTGTTCAAACGGAAGTGTAGCAGAGAGTGAAGCATGGTTAAAATCACCAGATATTTACTCTCTGGGTAAATAACATGGATGGAAACTTACTGCTAACAGTTCAATATCTGGACAGCAGAGACATCACTTCACAGCAACATGTCCTGGATTACACCATCTGTTGTTCACAAGTACTGCAAGTCCACCTCCTTTGTGTTTGCTGCTCCTCTTTAAATCTCTCTCTGCTCGTATGGTCAGAAAGCCTGGCAGAGGGACGCTGGAGTCAAGGATATGATCCTGCAGCCATATCTCAGGGAAGTGCATAATACCACATTCCTGATACTCTGGCTGGGTCTTTTGTAGGGCATGGAGTTCATCCAACTTGTTTCCCAACAATCTCACATTGCCCATCATGATCAATGGAAGCAATGGTTTAAACTTCCTCCTTCTCTCTCTTCTCTTTGCTCCTGCTCTGCATCCACGGTGCCTACTTTTCAACTCATCAGGGATTTGGGGTTGTAGTTGAAGTATTATTTTAGCTTTTGAGATATTGATCAGCTGCTCCCGGTTGTAAAAAACAAAACAAAAAAAACCCAGTTGCCATTGTGACGTATCATAACAATCATCACGGTGCGCCGCGAGAGTGAGACGTTCTCAAATGCGTCTTTATTCTGCGGGCATATCAGTGCAACAGAGTCCAATAAGCACTCCTTAATAAACTCTCTGCCATAAAATACTTTACTTTTTCTGGCTATCTTGTGAGAAATTACATAGGATGTCCTAACGGCTGCATCTCTGATGGTGTGAAGTTTAGTAAAAAGTCCTTGTTGAGTTTGCAATTTTTCCAGCGCACTATTTTTCAGACAGATTTATGTACACTACCTGGCCAAAAAAGAAAAAAGGTCACGCACTAAAATTTCTTTAGACCACCTTTAGCTTTGATTACGGAACGCCATCGCTGTGGCATTATTTCGATAAGCTTCTGCAATGTCACAAGATTTATTTCCACCCAGTGTTGCATTCATTTTTCACCAAGATCTTGCATTGATGAGGTATAGTCTGACTGCTGTGCAAAGCCTTCTCCAGCACATCCCAAAGATTCTCAATGGGGTTAAGGTCTGGACTCTGTGGTGGGCAATCCATGTGTGAGAATGATGTCTCATGCTCCCTGAACCACTCTTTCACAATTCAAGCCCGATGAATGCTGGCATTGTAATTTTGGAATATGCACGTGCCATCAGGGAAGAAAAACTCCATTGATGGAATAACCTGGTCATTCAGTATATTCAGGTAGTCAGCTGACCTCATTCTTTGAACACACACTGTTGCTGAACTCAGACTTGACCAACTGCAGCAACACCAGATCACAGCACTGCCCCCACAGGCTTGTACAGTAGGCGCTAGGCATGATGGGTGCATCACTTACCTGCCTCTCTTCTTACCCTTCTTACCTTTTGCCCATCACTTTGGAACAGGGTAAATCTGGATTCATCAGACCATATGACCTTCTTCGATTGCTCCAGAGTCCGATCTTTATGCTCCCTAGCAAATTGAATTATTTTTTCTTCACTGATTAGTGGTTTTCTTAAGGCTACACAGCTGTTCAATCCAAATCCCTTGAGTTCCCTTTTGCATTGTGCGTGTGGAAATGCTCTTCCTTTTACTATTAAATATATCCTGGAGTTCTACTTTTGTTTTTCTTCGATTGGATTTCACCAAACGTTTAAGATCTGCTTCCAGCTTACCAGCGACTCTCAAGGAATATTATTATTTTTATTTTTTTCTAAAGGATTTTGATGTTTTTATAATCGAACCCGAAAGAAGACAAGTTGACGCCAGCTAATCAGCACAAGATGCCTTCCTTCACCACAGAGGACTTCGACAAACTTTTACAGAAATTGGCTGTTTTGGAGATGAAAATACATCGACTAGAAGTGAATGTGGAGGTGAATATGGGGTACAGTGATGATTCAACTCTGTGATCCCAAACAGTCACAGCCAGCTCAACGACTCAGCCGGCAAAAAGAACACTGAGAATAAACCTACCGGCAGACCCCCCTGGCATGTTTTAGGTGCATGCCCAAAAAAATCAAGGTGGACGACTCACTGGAAGATCTCAGCAATTAAATAATTTAGAATGGCCAGAATTACAGAGAAATGCCCCCGTTTCCCTTGGGAACAGGAGACTTCGACAGCGAGCTGCTGTCACAACAACTGATAGGCGTGAGACAGCTGGAAATAATGGAATTCCCCTCCAAAACAGATTCGTGCCACTACTGAATGAAAATGATCCATCTTCTGAGAACAATTAAAGGTTTGAGAACAACCTTCATTCTAAACAGTCTTCTCCTAAATTGCCAGAGAAAGAGCGCCCCACCGGACCAATAACCCTATTAGTGGGCAGCACAGCTGTGAATGGGATTAAAAACTTCTGCAACAAGAAAAACACAGAGGTTTTGATTGGGACCAGTAATGTTGTGTCCGATATCTCAGAGAATATTCTGGCAAAAACAGAAAAGCGCCAGTCTCTAGAAAACCTTATTATACACTGTGGAGCCATGGATGACATGGCTAAGAAAAAATCAGGATTGAAAGAGGATTTCAGTCGTCTGCTGAATAAAGTTGGAGGTCTCAATATCAAGGTGTTTCTCAGCGGACCCTTTGCACCGATTTTCTGTGGAGATGAGATTTTTTCGAAACTTCTAATGATTAATAAATGGTTGAAAAAAGAATGTGCCACTACATCTGTGAACTTCATCGACAACTTCAATATTTTTTGGGAAAAAAGACAACTTTTCAAGCAAGATGATTTCTGTTTGAACAAGCCGGGAGCCAGACGTCTCACATCTAATCTCTTCTATTCAGTAAATAATTCGCCAGCAGCTTCGACCTTCAGCAGAGAACATGGAGCATCAACAACAATGATAACGCTGCCACCATCAGCTCCGGCAGAGACAACTGGGCAGTTGGCTGAGAAAGAGAGGTCATTACAAAAGGTCTCCCCGCCGAATTCCACAGGAGAAGTGGACCACCCTGTTCAATTCAATTCAATTCAATTCAGTTTATTTATATAGCGCCAATTCACAACACATGTCGTCTCAAGGGACTTCACAAAAGTCAGGTACATACATTCCAATTAATCTTAATCATTGAACAGTGCAGCCAGATTCTGTTATTTATTCAAATTGGATAAAAAGTTTTTCTATCTAAGGAAACCCAGCAGATTGCATCGAGTCAGTGACTTGCAGCATTCACTCCTCCCGGATGAACATGTAGAGACAGTGGACAGTCCCTGGCGTTGACTTTGCAGCAATCCCTCATACTGAGCATGCATGTAGCGACAGTGGAGAGGAAAAACTCCCTTTTAACAGGAAGAAACCTCCAGCAGAACCAGGCTCAGTGTGAGCGGCCATCTGCCACGACCGACTGGGGGTTAGAGAAAACAGAGCAGAGACACAAAGAGAACAAAGAAGCACTGATCCAGGAGTACTTTCTATGGGAAGGAAAATGTAAATGTTAATGGATGTAGCTCCTTTAGTCGTTTCACCTAGAAAGAAGGAACAGATAAACTCCGAGCCAGTTTTCAAGTTTAGAGTCTGAAGAGAGCACATAGAGTTAGTTACAGTAAAAGCTCAGTCAGTAGCTATGTCTAGGAGAGAGAAAGGGTTAAACACTGAATGACAGGGCCAAGTGGATCATCGGTAGAGGGTGAGCATTAAGTTGTTGCCAGCAGAAGCTTGGAGGATTCCCCTCTCCAGAAAGGTGTTACAGGTAGACAAAGAGTCAGGCCAGGTGTAGCTTCTAGGAAGAGAAAAGAGAGAGAACAAAGTTAAAAGTTGAAATAACAGCAAATAATACAAAATTGAAGAGTAGTGTGAGAAAGTAGCAAAGAGGGTGAAAGTGGTCATTATGTCCTCCAGCAGCCTAAGCCTATAGCAGCATAACTACAGAGATAGCTCAGGATAACCTAAGACACTCTAACTATAAGCTTTATCAAAAACGAAAGTTTTAAACCTAGCCTTAAAAGTAGACAGTTTGTCCATCTAGAGCCCACTGATGGCCATTGTTATACTAAAAACCACAACGATTGGGATACCTCTCTCTGTCAGATTGACCATAACCATTGGAAAAGAGAGGGGGTAATACAGGTAGCAGAAATGGAGGGTGTGTTTGCACCTCAACCATAACTGAGCCGGTTTAGGCTAAACCTGACTCCCCCTTACTCCATCCAACAAGGGGAGAAGAAGACGGAGCTAAAATAAGGAAGATAGCTCAGGATAACCTAAGCCACTCTAACTATAAGCTTTATAAAAAAGGAAAGTTTTAAGCCTAGCCTTAAAAGTAGACAGGGTGTCCGCCTCACGGACTAAAACTGGGAGCTGGTTCCACAGGAGAGGAGCCTGATAACTAAAGGATCTGCCTCCCATTCTACTTCTAGAGACTCTAGGAACCACCAGTAACCTGCAGTCTGAGAACGAAGTGCTCTGTTAGGAACATATGGAACAATCAGATCTCTGATATATGATGGAGCTAATCATTAGGGCTTTATATGTGAGAGAGGAGAATTTTAAATTCTATTCTGGATTTTAACAGGGAGCCAATGAAGGGAAGATAAAGTAGGGGAAATATGATCTCTCTTTTAATTTTCATCAGAACTCTTGCTGCAGCATTTTGAATCAGCTGAAGGCTTTTAACTGCATTTTGTGGACATCCTGATAGTAAAGAATTACAATAGTCCAGCCTTGAAGTAACAAATGCATGGACTAGTTTTTCAGCATCAATCCTGGACAGGATATTTCTAATTTTGGCAATGTTCCGGAGATGAAAGAAGAAAATCCTAGAAACCTGTTTAATATGGGATTTAAATGACATGTCCTGGTCAAAAGTAACACCAAGGTTTTTAACTTTATTATCGGAGGTTAATTTAATGCCATCCAGGTTAAGTGATTGACTAAGCAGTTTCTTTTTTAAAGACTCCAGTCCAAAGATGACAACTTCTGTCTTGTCTGAATTTAGAAGCAGAAAATTTAAAGTCATCCAAGTTTTTATGTCTTCAAGACATGCTTGTAGTCTATCTAACTGGCTGGGCTGATCAGGATTTATGGATAAGTAAAGCTGAGTGTCATCAGCGTAACAGTGAAAATTTATTCTATGCTGCCTGATAATTTGACCTATTGGAAGCATATATATAGTAAAGAGAATTGGCCCAAGTACTGACCCTGTGGTACTCCACAATTAACCCTGGAGTTTAAAGATAATTTATCATTTACATGAACAAACTGGAATCTGTCAGACAAATAAGATTTAAACCAGCCTAGCGCTGTCCCCCTGATCCCTACAGCATATTCCAGCCTTTCTAAGAGAATACTATGATCGACTGTATCAAATGCAGCACTGAGATCTAACAGAACCAGTACAGACACAAGTCCATTATCTGAGGCAATACGAATATCATTAGTGACTTTCAGCAGAGCTGTTTCAGTGCTATGATGAGGTCTGAAACCTGACTGAAACTCTTCAAACAGGTCATTGCTGTGTAAATGCTCACACACTTGATTAGCAACTATTTTCTCAAGAATTTTAGATAAGAATGGAAGATTGGATATCGGTCTGTAATTTATTAAGTCATCTCGATCAAGCGAAGGTTTCTTAAGCAAAGGTTTAATTACAGCTACCTTAAAAGCTTGTGGTACATACCCATTTACTAAAGATAAATTAATCATATCTAAAATGGGGCTGGTAATCAGAGGGGAACACTTCCTTAAATAATTTGGTTGGGATTGGGTCTAACATACAAGTTGAAGGTTTAGATGAAGCTAATATTTCTGATAACTCAGGAAGCTCCACAGGATCAAAACAGTCCAAACACAGATCAGGTTCTACAGTTACTTCCAATGTTGTCTCACTTGTTGAGGATGAAGTAATCATCTTCGGGAGTATGTCAAAGATTTTCTTCTTAATAGAATCAATTTTATTTTGGAAGAATCACATAAAGTCATGACTGGTGAGAGCTAAGGGAATGGATGGCTCAACAGAGCTATGACTCTGTGTAAGTTTAGCAACTGTGTTAAAGAGAAACCTAGGATTATTCTTGTTCTCTTCTGTTAAGGATGAGAAATAAGCTGTTCTGGCTTGGTGAAGTGTCTTTTTATACAACAGTAGGCTATTTTTCCAGATTAAGTAGGAATCCTCTAGGTGTGTAGAGCGCCATTTTCGCTCCAAGTTTCTAACATTGTGCTTTAAAGTACGCAGCTCTGAATTAAACCAGGGAGCCTGCCTCCTATGAATAATTTCCTTCTTTTTCAAGGGGGCTGCATTGTCTAATGCACCACGCAAAGTTGAAGTAACACTCTGAACAAGAGAATCAATTTGTGAAGGGGAAGAAACAAAATTATTGCTCTCCACTCTGTTTTTCTGTGATAATGAGGAAATTAAAAGTGGAACAGATTCTTTAAAGGTTGTCACAGCATTGTCTGATAATGATCTACTATAATGAAATTTTCTTTCAGGTGTGGAGTACTCTGTTAAATTAAACTCAAAGGTTATTAAAAAATGGTCAGACAGCACAGGGTTGTGAGAAAATATTGTTATGTCTTTACACTCAATGCCATATGTCAGCACAAGGTCCAGAGAATGAAGACAAACGTGGGTAGGTTTGTTAATGTTTTGAGTAAAGCCAATTGAGTCTAAGATACCATTAAAGGCTATATTTAAGCTATCACTTTGTGTCAACATGAATGTTAAAATCCCCCCACTATAATAACTTTATCTGTATTTAACACTAAATCAGATAAAAGGTCTGAAAACTGATCTAAAAATTGAGAGTAAGGGCCTGGTGGACGGTACAAAACAACAAACAGAAGTGGTTTTATTGCTTTGCAATTTGGATGAGGAAAACCGAGGATTAAATATTCAAAAGAGTTGTAGCTATTGATTGGTCTGGGACTAATCAATAAATCGGACTGAAAGATGGTTGCTACTCCTCCTCCTCGCCCAGTATTTCGAGGAATGTGAAAATTTAAATAATTAGTAGGAGTTGACTCATTTATAGTAACATAATCCTCTTGCTGCAGCCAGATTTCTGTGAGGCAAAATAAATCAAATAAATCTGATTGTCACAAATCAGGTCACTAACTAGCAATGTCTTTGAAGAGAGAGATCTTATGTTCAGTAGGCCACATTTAATTGTTTTATTTTTATTTTTAGCCTGAGGTGTGTTTATTTTTATTAGATTTTCCTGATTTCCTCTTTTTAGATAATTTTTTAATCTATTCAATTTCGGCCGTGGGCGAGACACTATCTTAATAGGGTAATGGGTGGGTAGCAGTACAGAAGCTGCAGAGAGGAGTGTTAAACTACGACCCTGCTTCCTGGTCTGAACCCTGGGTTGTCAGAGTTTTGGAGAACTAATAAATTCGGCCAGAATCCTAGAAAGAAGAGCTGCTCCATCCAAAATGGGATGGATGCCGTCTCTCCGGATCAGACCAGGTTTTCCCCAAAATGTTTGCCAGTTATCAATGTAACCCACATCGTTTTCTGGACACCACCTAGACAGCCAGCGGTTGAATGACAGCATGCGGCTAAACATGTCATCACTGGTCAGATCGGGGAGGAGACCAGAGAAAATTACGAAGTCCGACATTGTTTTGGCAAACTTACACACCGAAGCAACACTAACTTTAGTGACCTCCGATTGACGTAACTGGGTGTCATTACCACCAGCGTGAATAACAATTTTACTGTATTTACGCTTATCCTTAGCCAGCAGTTTCAGGTATGATTTGATGTTGCCCATTCTGGCCCCTGGCAGACATTTCACTATGGTCGCTGGTGTCTCTAGTGCCACGTTTCTGACTATGGAGCTGCCAATTACCAGAGTTGGCTTCTCAGCGGGTGTGTCGCTGAGCGGGGAAAATCTATTAGAAACGCAGACGGGTTGGTGGTGACCTGTGGGCTGAGATCTAGGACTATGCTTCCTACGTACAGTCACCCAGCCGGCCTGAGGCCGCAGCTGCGCGGGCTCTGCTGGAGGACTGCTACGGGGAGCTACCCTCGGTGGCTTCGCGCTAGCTAAGGGGCCTCAGCTATCTGCTGGTTTTTCAAAAGCGCGGAGCCGGGCCTCCAAATCCGACACCCTCGCCTCCAAAGCTACAAAAATGCTACATTTATTACACATAACATTATCGCTAAAGGAGGCAGAGGAGTAACTGAACATCTAACACAGAGAGCAGGAGAGAGGAGGAGACTCAGAGAGAGAAACAGCAGAACGGGTAGCCATGGTGGAGCAAAAGCTAACGGTAAGCTAACGACCCCTTACCACCACTAGAAAAAAACGTGTAAAACACGGAGAGTCGCCAAACGTTAAATACAGCAACAGAAAGTATGTGTTTTAACGTACTTATGTATTAGAACAAGTAAGAGATATCACAGTGGAGAGAAATCAGATCAAACGAGAGAGCCTTCACACACCAAACAATCCACCAAGTGCAAAACAGGAAGTTACGAATACGCCTTACCACGCCTGGATGGCAACGTCTTGGGATGCTTGCAGCTGTGCCATACTCATACGCATTATTGGATGATGCATTGAACAGAGCTCTGTTATACCCCCCTCCCCAAACCCAGACCCAGACCGTTTCCCCCGTTAAACCCCCCTCTCCCCAGACCCCGACCCAGACCCCACAGAACTCTCCCATCTCCAAACTGAGCCCGCTTTTTGCTTTACTGGATTCTGATAACATCAAAGGAGCTCTTAAGATCGGGACCGAAATGGCTCTGACATCTTCTCCATTCAACACCCCCCGTGGCTGAGGCCCAGCTACTAAACCAACATCTTCCAATAGCCGCAGAGCCCCACCACCTCCTAATCTATCTCTTCCTAATCAGGACCTTCAAATCACTTATCTGTGATACAGTCTGGGCCCCAGTGGTAACTCTATCAGAAATGAGCGTGTCCAGGAAAAACTTGGGCCCCTATAGGAGATAGTTGTAAAATCTCTGTGCTTATACGTGACTGAAAGTACAAAGCTAAAAGGATAAGAGACAGTAATAAACACTCAAAAAAAGCCATAAACTGTCAGGTACAACCAGACACAGAGTTAATATCAGCAACTAAGTAATATAAACTGGCTTTATTGAACATTAAATCTCTGTCAGGAAAATCATTTTTAATCAATGACTTCATTACTGACCACAATCATGTTATGTTTTTAACAGAAACATGGTTACATGAATTTAATGAAGCTCCTATTCTGATAGAGTCGACGCCCCGGAACTACAATTTTCTTTGTGAGAGCAGACAACAAAGAAAAGGTGGAGGGGTGGCCACTTTGTTTAAAAATGTATTAAAGTGTAAAAAGTATTTCTGGGCAAATTTGACTCTTTTGAATATTTGGCTCTCCAGGTAAAGAGCCCAGACCAAACCATGTTCTTGAATATTTACAGGCCTCCTAAGTCAAAACAAACTTTTTCAGTGATTTTAATGAGCTTTTATCTGTGATATGTGTTGATTATGACTGTTTAATTATTGTGGGAGACTTCAACATTCACATGGACAATCCTGAAGACAGAAGTGCAATAGAACTATGTGACACTCTTAGAAATTTTGGTTTGACTCAACATGTTAAACAGCAAACGCAGAAACAGGGACATATTTTGGACTTGATCATCACTAAGGGTCTAAACATTTCCAAGGTGTCTTTAACTGATCTTGCCCTATCTGACCACTTTTCTGTTATTTTTGAAAGCACTCAGTTAGCCAAAGCGACATTATAAGAAAACGCATCCTTAATGTTAGGATTATGATTATTGATTAATTAATATTTATCAATAATTATAATTGAAAACCATAATTTGACAAAATTGATTTCTTAACCAAAGATCCTAATTTATGAATCGAAGCCAGAGATGTCCTCTGGTGTTGTAATTGTAGCCTAAAGCCCTTGATAATTACAACCGTTAAATACTCAGTAATAATCCTTGTGGTTTTTAGTATAACAATGACCATCAGTGGGACCCTTTGTGGGGTGCCTTGAGATGACATTGTTGTAAATAAGCGCCTTCTAACTAAATAATCTGAACTGAAACTATCTGTGTAGTTATGCTGCTATAGGCTTAGGCTGCTGGAGGACATAATGACCACTTTCACCCTCTTCGCTACATTCTCACACTACTCTCCAATTTTGCATTATTTGCTGTTATTTCAGCTTTTAACTTTGTTCTCTCTTTTCTCTTCCTAAAAGCTACACCTGGCCTGGCTCTGTGTCTACCTGTGACACCTTTCTGGAGAGGGGCATCGTCCGAGCTTCTGCTGGCAACAATTTAATGCTCACCCTCTACCGATGATCCACTTGGCCCTGTCATTCAGTTTAACCCTTTCTCTCTCCTAGACATAGCTTTTACTGTAACTAACTCTATGTGCTCTCTTCAGACTCTAACCTTGAAAACTGGCTCAGAGTTTATCTGTTCTTTCTTTCTAGATCAAACGACTAAAGGAGCTACATCCATTAACATTTACTTTTCCTTCCCATAGAAAGGACTCCTGGATCAGTGCTTCTTTGTTCTCTTTGTGTCTCTGCTCTGTTCTCTCAAACCCCCAGTCGGTCGTGGCAGATGGCCGCTCACACTGAGCCTGGTTCTGCTGGAGGTTTCTTCCTGATAAAAGGGAGTTTTTCCTCTCCACTGTCGCTACATGCATGCTCAGTTTGATGGATTGCTGCAAAGTCAACGCCAGTGACTGTCCACTGTCTCTACATGCTCATCCGGGTGGAGTGAATGCTGCAAGTCACTGACTGGATGCAATCTGCTGGGTTTCCTTAGATAGAAAAACTATTTATCCAATTTGAACAAATAACAGAATCTGGCTGCACTGTTCAATGGATAGGATTAATTGTAATGTATGTACCTGACTTGTGAAGTGCCTTGAGACAACATGTTGTGAATTGGCGCTATATAAATAAAATATAAAAACTGAATTAAATGATAACTATGATTAGATGTCACAGTTTAATCAACCGTTTCTGCCGAAACGTGGGGAACTTTGACCTTATTTTGACTGACAAATCACTCTTGCACAAAATAAACACAAACGCCTTCTCTTTATCTACGTGACATTTATTAAATCAACAGCCTTATACAATCCGCTATCCGATTCAATAATCTTCACCTAATCAAACATGCAAATTTCTACACAAAAGAGAGCAAAATATCTAACTAAACAAAATAAAAACAGCAGTGAGTGTGTATGAGATCAAAACAACAGTTATGGCAGTTATGGCAAAATACAAAGGGAATATGATTGAACGAAGCTTTGGGAGCGCCCCTCCCAAAGTGTAGCTCAGCGGGACACGGGCGGTCATAAAACCCCCAAGCAAAGTTGTAAACTCAGCCCACAAAATAAACCTTTTTGGTGGCAAACCAGTTAGACAAAGAAAATGGTTTATTTTCACCATAAGGTTATTATAGCAGTCCAGTTTCAAGGCGCACCTGCGCGCAGGTGTTTGCACAGTAAAAACACAACTTGCGAGATTCGGTGGCCTCCGAAATTCGACAGCAGTCAAGTTTCAAAAAAAAGGTTGCATGCACATACAATTCAGAACACATTAGACTATAAGTGGCGATTCTACATCGCAGTAAAACCTCCACTACCCTGCCCAAGCTATTCCTCATAAAGAAATAAAAATAAACGGTGGATTTTACTTGTCGTTGTCTCCTCTGAGCAGAGGGAGAGAGAGGGGGAGTGAAGAATTGCACGAGTCCGCGGGTACTCAGCAAAGCAGTCCGTTTTCTTCCTTGGTGGCCTCGGTGGCAGAAAGGTAGAAAACTTATTACGGACCGTCACGAGTTGACTGGTACAAAAACAAGGAGGAAAAATTGCGTCTCCTTGAAACTCCTTGGTTTTTTGGTTACGTGTTAAACTCACGTCTTCGATCGGTAAAGTTGAAAACTTACAAGCCTTCTTATTCCTGTAAGCTTAATTCGCTTAGTTTTCTTGTTGGCCAACGAAGGAGAATGAATAAAATCCACTTGGGACTTTTCTCCAGAGGGATGCGCTTCAGTTGCTGGTCCGGTTTCCAGCGTGAAAAGCAAATGGTGGGCCGTCTCTTACTCTGTTATATAGTGGACTGTGGTCTCAGAGCTGCGACGCCCCCGTCCTATCAGCCGCAGTGGCCGCTGGGATTTGTAGTAATGGACTGTCCTGGGATACAAAATGGTCAAAAACGCCAGAAGGCCAGGTGGCGTCCAGCAACGTGCAAATGGTCCAATATTCAGCAAACAAGTGGTCCAACATTCGCCCCTAGGTTCAAAGGGTGAGATGAATCGCAGTCTTTGAAGCTACTGGGACCATTCTGTCCTTTGCTGAACAATCAGTGATCCGTGGCGAAGCAGAACAAAACAAAAACTGTCTCTGTGTTCCTCTGACTGGGCAGGATAGAGGTTAGCCTGGGCAGGACTAAACTCTGACTAACTCATACCTTTCTATGTTTTTCAATGAGAAAATACAAAACAATACATTTATATCATCATTACATTCTTTTGGTCATCAGCTTTTGGTAACCCTGAGACAAAGTGAAACAATAATAAAAGATACAGTACATATACAGTATATGTGTATATAAAAAAAAATAAAACAAAACAAAATCATGGTTCATAGCTCATTCGTCCAACTTCCATTAGGCACTGGAACCTGCCTGTGTTATTGGCAAAGGTGGTGCTATGAACCGTGGGGAAATGAATGTGAGGGAATCAATCCTAACCTGTAAACACTTAACCTGCCTGTATGCGGTGTGTTATCTTTAACAAAACTAATGTTTAAAACAGGTTTAGGCTTAAACCATTAGCTCTTCCAAATGATGATGGGGTTTAATATAACTCCTGTCTCTAAACTATCTAGATGCGAAACGAGGGAGAAAAAGAATAATTGAATTGCAGTACCTAGGCTATAAGCCAGGTGTGTTTGTGGAGGTTGCAAGGTGTCTACTGTGGTGGACTTAGGATTTTCTCTAATAAGTTCAGCAGAACTAGGCCAGTAGGTATCTGTGCCTCGGTGGGACTCGGTGGGACAGATGAACCAACCTCCTTTAATAAGATTTTGCATGAAATCCCTGGCAATGTGTTTGACCATTAAATCATTCTTAATCACTTCTGTGAGGGTCTGCAGTGCATGCAGAGTGTTAATGGAAAATTATCGTGCCAACTTACAGTTTAAAACTGTGTCCTAAAAGGTAGATATACAGTATATTTAACTGTTTCTGTTGAAGAAAGTTGTTAGTGATTAGTGCATGTTAGTGTGAGTTTTGACACATGCATCTATTTAAACTAGTCCTACGCACTGGTCTCTCCTTTCCCGGACATGGGGACAAGCTCTGTTCTTGGGGGGGAGAGTTTGATGTAGAACTTCATCTGGTTCAGCAAAAGAGTAGCAGCTGGGATCACGGTGTCAATCTTTTCTGACAAGCATCCACCCCACTTAATGAAGCTGCATGTCACAGTTAGGAGGAATTTGTTACCTCCTGCTAATTTTGGGGCTGGTTCGACCCAGTTGGTCTGAAGGTGGAACCAAGGTAATGTAACCCCCCTTCGCTGAAGTGGAGGTTGACTGATTGGCTGGGATGGATAAAACTGGCAGCAGGTTAAGCATCCTTGGATGTAGATCTGAGTGTCGTTAGACAGAGGCCAGTATGCCATCTGTTGGAGGGTGTGGAGTGTGGCTTTGTAGCTCTTATGGCACCCTACAGGAGAGTAATGGGTGTAGGATTATGTGACCCCCCTTTGGTCTGTTGGAACAATGCTGAAAGCATGGGAGGGCTGTTTTATTCCAATCTGCACACTGGAGTTGCACACTCTGGCTGTCTTAAGGAGAGGGCGGAGCCCGTCTGTTAAAGGGAGTGTGAGGCTGTGTTGTGCCTCAGGTAAAAGGGGATCTTTTTGGCGCAAGCGGTCATACAGCTCTCTACTGGTTGATGAATTTTCCAGCCAGAATGCTAGAAGCATTTCTGGTATGAACATGGTTTCCAGGTGTACACCTTCCAACACTTTGGGGTTGTAAGTTTTCACACCTGGGTTCTTTAAAGAACAAAGAAATGATGCATGACTGCATCTGGGAGAAGTTTTCTGGGTTGCTGGATGCAGCTGTGTCCCATAGGATCGTTCGCTGCTTGCACCCAGTGGGTTTGGCACCTCCACCTGGATCCAGAGTTGGTCCTGGTGGCAGACAATGAGTGGGGCCAGTCTGTCTAGCAGGTCCTGGCCACCAAGAAAAAGCTCTTTGTTTAATGTGCACATACAGATGGGGTGCACCAGAGTCATGTCTTCAAGTGTGATGTCCAGCTCCACCCAACTAGTGATGTATGATCGGTTTTGGGTGCGGCTGGTGATGCTTACATCACAAGCGTTGGCCTGAAATGGTTCATTGAAGGAGAGCATGGCTCTACTCACCTCCTCAAACATGATTGAGCACATCAGGTTGATCTCTGATCCTATTTTAAAACAGAAACCCAGTTGGAAACGTTCTCCTATAATGATCAGACAGTATAGACGACGTGCATGTCCATTTTGGTTCAGTTTACCTGAGAACCTTGGAAAGATGGTTTGTGGTGTTTCTCCTGGAGAGGTCCCAAGGGGTACTTGGAGTTTCCCAGGTTTGTCTCCCAATCCGATCAGGTAGACTCTGATGGCTGTGGAGACTGGGTCCATGCCTAGTCATGCTGACGGGAAGTTTGGGTCTGGTTTAACTGGAGTGTCGGCTTCCTGTTTCAAGGGTTGTGGGGGCGTGGTGGCCTGACGCACTGCTTCTGTCACCATCTAGAGTGAGGCCTCCTCCATCTCTTTCCCCATAATCCCTTCTGTGTGTCGGTTCCATCCTTTACCATCAGGTTTACCTTTAGGCCTCACGTGATGGTCAGGTCACCTGTTCGACCGGAATTGGTCCGGCAACTTTGACTGTGGTTGGCATTTAGTACCACCCCCCGTCCCGCTGACCAAATCCAATGTTGTTCCCTGAATCTGTTCTTAACGTGGGTTCCTGCTGAAGGCATTTCCTGACCTTCTAACGCAAGGCTGGTTCTTTCAGTCTGGACCTGTAAAACCCTAGCCTCGCCCTCTGATTCCTTGGTCGGGCGAACACGTGTTTCCCACGCCATCTGAGCATATTTGCGGATCTCTTGCATGCTCAGGGTCTTTGTTCTGCAATACATGGTAACATTGTATCGCACACTTTCATGAAGGTTGTGGAGGAACAGGGATTTAAAGGCATGTTCCTCCTCAGCATTGCATCCTTGGAAGTAAGCGGCTCTCAAGCGCCGGTAATACTCCCTGGGTGCTTCGCTTTTCTTTTGCTGGATAGCGAAAGCACCAAGTGTGGCACAGGCCCGGTCCGTGTACCCAGAATATTCTTCCCTTAAAGCTTCGCAGAGGGTTGAATAACTCGGACTGCAGGGGGCAGGCTCTCCAGGAAAACATGGACGCTCCTGGATGTTGTTTTCCAGATGAGCTTCAATTTTTCCCGTGCTGATGGGCAGTAGCAATCTAAAAGACAGCGTTCAACTTCCCTAAGATAATCATCAATGTTTGATTCTGCATTATTAGGGCCGAAACGGTCTATGTCTTTGGCCAGAGACTCAAGCTGGCGGGTGCGCAATCCACTCTCATGGATTGGTGCTGGCCCATCTGAATCATCATCTGAGAGTTCACTCCGGCTGCACTCAGGGTGTAGTGCATCACGCCTCATCCTCGGAGGAGGCAGTGGAGGCTGCTCATGGTACAACGGACTCGGGTCCTGGGCAGCGGTTGAGGGCGGTAGGAACCACCTGAATCCCAGGGCGATTGTAGAGGACCGCACTGCGAGTCAAGTTTGAAGGCTGCTCGCCTCTAAAGCTTGAACTATTTACTCCTGCTGGATCCACAGCCAGGTATTGTTCATGGCTGCTGACTACAGCGGGGTGGAGCACCGCACCACTGAACCTATTCTGATTATTTACACCTGTTCTGGCCTCGGTGGATGTATGGGGAACCCCATGAGCCTTGAAAGGTAATCTCTGGAGAGCAGCTTCTACATCCTCCAGATCTGACCTGCAGGTTCTCTCAGGGTATCGCAGGTGTGGCTCACCTTCAAAGGTTTCAACCTGTCAGGTGGGTTTCTGTTTGCCCCCCCGTTCCTCGAGGGATGGGGGAGTGGCCTGGCTACCCTCAATTGTCTCCAACCTATTTCCAACTTCTGTTAGTTCACCTCTAAGGACATCCACCGTCTGCAAAGTATCATTCAGCTCGAACTGCAGTTTAACACGCTGGTCAACCTTTAACATTAACCTTCGCTGATACAACAGAGTAAGCTGTCCTAACACATCTGAGACCCATCTGTCTTTTGGTGGTTTTTTAATGACTTGGAGCAACTCCTGAATCCTGGCTTCACATTGCTCAATGCCATTGTCATTGAGACCTTTACGATCCTCTGGGGATAACAGAATCAATGACCCAATCGCCTCTTGTGCCTGCATTCCTATGGAGATTCCTGCAACATACCCACATCTCCAGCTGCAGCCTGGGATGTTTCCTCCATCTTTTGGCTAAAATGCACCACGGTAATACACTGACAATGCAAACAAACAAACTGTTTAGCTATGAACCACCACTAAAAGCAATTAGCAGCAATGCAAACAGACTAAGTTGTTCAGTGACCATTGATTGCTAAAGTTATTTAGCAGCAACACAAACAGGCTAAGCTGTTCTATGATGAACGATAGCTACCTTAATTAGCAGCAATACAAACAGGCTAAGCTGTTCAGCTAGCTGTCTGATTCAGATATATATCTTGCAGGTGTATGGGTTTGCTTAAAATGGGAATAATCAAGCAAACAAAACACACAAAAAGGGAAAGAGGAAAGGACAAGAAAAAAAAATTTAAATAACCCAAAACCAAATTCAAAACAAAATTTAATAAATGGTAAACGAAACTAAAACATTCAATGCTGTTCTTAGCTTCAAATAAATGTTAGTGCTTCCTAATATGGGTCACTTACCCTCTAGTTAGATAACTAAGTTAGTTTATGAGTCAGATCAAAACATGCTTCACACAATAAAACCCAGTAAAAACGCTTAAATTTTATCCAAAAGTGGTAATGAATGATCAATAACTTTTTGATAACCCTTTTGATCATAGGTGATGGAATGATCTGTCTGTGTCAATGAACTAAGTGGTTAAAATCAAAGTAGGAACTGTTTTTCTCGCTATTGACCACCTGATGGTACCGAGTGCAGGTCTGCAATTTGGGAAATCCAGCTGCAACTGCAATTTTATTAAATGGCCACCAGATGTCCCCTCCCTGAACCGCCACCTTAACAAGGTGGAGGGGTTTGAGTGTTCAAATGATCCTAGAGGCTATGTTGTCTGGGGCTTAAATGCCCCTGGTAGGGTCTCCCATGGCAAACAGGCTCTAGGTGATGGGTCAGACAAAGAGCGGTTCAAGAATCCTTCATGAGGACCACTAAATCGAGGCACGTGACGTCGCCCGGTACGGCGGAGCCGGGGTCCCACCCTGGAGCCAGGCCTGGGGTCGGGACTCGACGGAGAGCGCCTGGTGGCCGGGTTGCTCCTCGCGGGACCCGGCCGGGCCAAGCCCGAACGAGAGACGCGAGGCCATCCCCCAGTGGGCCCACCACCTGCACGGGGAACCGTGAGGGACTGGTGCAAAGAGGATTGGGTGGCGGACGAAGGTGGAGACCTCAGCGGCCCGATCCCCGGATGCTTAGGCTGGCTCTTGGGACGTGGAATGTTACCTCACTGGGGGGGTAGCAGCCTGAGCTTGTGCGGGAGGTCGAGAGATATCGACTAGAAATAGTCGGGCTCGCCTCCACGCACAGCGTGGGCTCTGGAACCCATCTTCTTGAGAGGGGCTGGACTCTCTTCTACTCTGGAGTGGCCCACGGGGAGAGGCGGCGGGCTGGGGTGGGTTTGCTTGTTGACCCCCAGCTCAGCCGTCTAGTGTTGGGGTTTACCCCGGTGGATGAGAGGGTCGCATCCCTGCGCCTTCGAGTCGGGGATAGGTCTCTGACTGTCATTTATGCCTACGGGCCGAGCGGTAGTGCGGAGTACCCGGCCTTCTTGGTGTCCCTGTCGGGGGTGCTGGATAGTGCCCCTCCCGGGGACTCCATTATTCTGCTGGGGGACTTCAATGCCCACGTGGGAAATGACAGTGACACCTGGAGAGGCGTGATCGGGAGGAATGGGCTCCCCGAGCTGAATCCGAGTGGTGTTTTGTTATTGGACTTCTGTGCTGGTCACGTATTGTCCATAATGAACACCATGTTCAAACATAAGGGTGTCCATGAGTGCACTTGGCACCAGGACACCCTAGGCAGGAGGTCAATGATCGACTTTGTTGTCGTATCATCAGACCTTCTGCCGCATGTTTTGGACACTCGGGTGAAGAGAGGGGCTGAGCTGTCCACTGATCACCACCTGGTGGTGAGTTGGATCCTCTGGAGGAGGAGAAAGCCGGACAGACTTGGCAGGCCCAAGCGCATAGTGAGGGTCTGCTGGGAAAGCCTGGCGGAGCCCTCGGCCAGGGATGTATTCAACTCATACCTCCGGGAGAGCTTTGACCAGATTCCGGGGGATGTTGGAGACATAGAGTCAGAGTGGACCATGTTCTCCGCATCTATTGTTGATGCTGCCAGCCGTTGCTGCGGCCGTAAGGTCTGCGGTGCCTGTTGCGGAGGCAATCCCAGAACCCGGTGGTGGACACCGGCAGTAAGGGATGCTGTCAAGCTGAAGAAGGAGTCCTATCGGCTGTGGTTGGCTTGTAGGACTCCTGAGGCGGCTGACGGGTACTGTGAGGCCAAGCGTGCTGCGGCCCGAGCTGTGGCAGAGGCAAAACTCGGGCCTGGGAGGAGTTCGGTGAGGCCATGGAGAAGGACTACCGGTCGGCCTCGAAGCGATTCTGACAAACCGTCCGGCGCCTCAGGAGGGGGAAGCAGGGCTTCGCCAACACTGTTTATAGTGGGGGTGGGAGGCTGCTGACCTCGACTGGGGACATTATCGGGCGGTGGAAGGAGTACTTCGAGGATCTCCTCAATCCTGCCATCACGCATTCCCTGGTGGAAACAGAGGCTGGGGACTCGGGGTAGGACTCTTTCATCCCCCAGGCTGAAGTCACCGAGGTGGTTAAAAAGCTCCGCGGTGGCAAGGCTTCGGGGGTGGATGAGATCCGCCCTGAGTTCCTCAAATCTCTGGATGTTGTGGGGCGGTCATGGTTGACACGCCTCTTCAACATTGCATGGCGGTCGGGGACAGTACCTCTGGACTTGCAGACCGGGGTGGTGGTCCCCCTTCATAAGAAGGGGGACCGGAGGGTGTGTTCCAACTACAGGGGGATCACACTCCTCGGCCTCCCTGGTAAGGCCTACGCCAGGGTATTGGAGAGGAGAGTCCGGCTGATAGTCGAGCCCCGGCTTCAGGAGGACCAGTGTGGTTTTCGTCCCAGCTGTGGAACACTGGACCAGCTCTATACCCTCTACAGGGTACTCGAGGGCTCATGGGAGTTTGCCCAACCGGTTCACATGTGTTTTGTGGACCTGGAGAAGGCATTCGACTGTGTCCCTCGTGATGCCTTGTGGACGGGGCTCCAAGAGTATGGAATCGGGGGCCCTTTATTAGGGGCCATCCGGTCCCTGTACGAGCTGAGCAGGAGTTTGGTCCGCATTGCCGGCACTAAGTCGGACCTGTTCCCGGTGCATGTTGGACTCCGGCAGGGCTGCCCTTTGTCACCGGTTTCTCACCGATTTCTAGACACAGCCAAGGGCCGGAGGGGGTCTGGTTTGGGGACCAGTGGATTTCGTCTCTTCTTTTTGCAGATGACGTGGTCCTGCTGGCCCCCTCTAGCCAAGACATACAGCATGCACTGGGGCGGTTCGCAGCCGAGTGTGAAGCGGCTGGGATGAAGATCAGCTCTTCCAAGTCAAAGGCCATGGTACTCGACCGGAAAAGGGTGGCTTGTCCTCTTCAGGTTGGAGGGGAGTTCCTGCCTCAAGTGGAGGAGTTCAAGTATCTCGGGGTCATGTTCACGAGTGAGGGAAGAATGGAGCGGGAGATCGACAGACGGATCGGTGCGGCTGCCGCAGTAATGGGGGTGCTGTGCCGTTGTGGTGAAGAGAGAGCTGAGCCGAAAAGCGAAGCTCTCGATTTACCGGTCGGTCTACGTTCCTATCCTCACCTATGGCCATGAACTTTGGGTCATGACCGAAAGAACAAGATCCCGGATACAAGCGGCTGAAATGAGCTTCCTCCGTAGGGTGGCCGGGCACTCCCTTAGAGATAGGGTGAGGAGAGCGGCCATTCGGGAGGGGCTCCGAGTAGAGCCGCTGCTCCTCCACATCGAGAGGAGCCAGTTGAGGTGGCTCGGGCATCTATACTGGATGCCTCCTGGACGCCTTCCTCGGGAGGTGTTCCAGGCACGTCCCACCGGGAGGAGGCCCAGGGGACGGCCCAGGACACGCTGGAGGGACTATGTCTCTCGGCTCGGCCTGGGAACGCCTTGGGCTCCCCCCGGAGGAGCTGGAGGAGGTGTCTGGGGAGAGGGACGTCTGGGTGTCTCTGCTGAGTCTGCTGCCCCCGCGACCCGGTTCCAGATAAGCGGAAGACGACGAGTACGAGTACGAGGGCCACCAGATGTAGGTGTTGCTCTCTACCTGACTGGGAGAGGGTTGGTCAGAAGTGTAATTACTTTGGAGCTAAATTGGGGCCATAAAGTTTGTTCAAAACGAAAAAAATGTGAACTTGAAAAATAAAAGTTTGTTCAAACGAAAACATTTGAACCTGAAAAATAAAAGTTTGTTCAAGGGAAAAACATTTGAACCTGAAAAATAAAAGTTTGTTCAAAGGAAAAACATTTGAACCTGAAAAATTCTTTTGAACCTGCCCCAAGAAAATGTGAAAACTGGAAAAAAAGTTTTGCAACTGAAAAAAAAAAAACCAGATGTGAAACTGGAAAAAAGAAGTTCAAAACTACTTTTGAGATTCAAGTTTTTTTTTTTCGAACTTGCAGATTTTTTTTTCGGCTTCAAACTTTTGGCCCTGCTTTGGGGTGGGGGGTGGGGCCTCAGATCACGGGGTGCGGAATCATGACTGACAGCTCAACACAGCGGCTGAACAACATATTCCCAGCTGTTGCATTCAGGGACTGTGGGAACTGGAATTATCTGTAATACATCATCGATATTCTATGTATATGTGATTGGTTTTGAAAGATAACATGCTTCAGCGATAGAAGCTGCTTACGTGAATACACGACGCGCATCTCAGAGGAGAAAATATGATCTTGACAGATTTGCACAGCATTTTAAGTCCATGGAGATTTCCCATGCTCTCAACATAAAGTAAAAGAACCGCCAGACTAAGCGACGGTATGAAAACAGATGCAAAAAGAGCCGGTATTTTCCGGATATCCTTGCATAATTAAGCCTGGACTTGTTTTCACATAGACTGGACTCGGGTTTCGGTTTCTGGTGCATTTTTGATTAAAACGTGTTTTGTCTCCATTTAGTGAAGTGACTCACAGCCAGGGGCCCACCGGGGAAATCCCCGGCGGACCGCTGGCTGGTGGTTCACTTCAGCCCGTAAAGTGAACAAGCGTTTTATATATATATATATATATATATATAATATATATATATATAAATCTCCGTTTGTGTCTGGCATCCAGCAGAGAGGTGTGCAGTGCATCTCTCTGCTATTTATATATATATATGTATATATATATACATATATATATGTATATATATATTCAGTCTGTCCTGTCTTCATCCATCTCCGTGTGGTTCGGTTCATCCACAAAACAGGACAGGTCCAGACTGCAACGAACAATCAGGTTTGCAGAGAGAATCATCAGGGCTGACCTTCCCTCCATCCAAGACTTATACAGGTCTAGGGTCAGAAAAAGAGCTGCTAAAATCTCTGCAGACCCCCACACACCCTGCACATAAACTGTTTAGAGTTCTGCCTTCAGGCCGACGCTACAGAGCGCTGTTCACAAAAACCAGCCGCCACAGAGACAGTTTCTTCCCCCAGGCTGTTTCTCTGTTGAACATTCAATAAAATACAAAACAACAGCATACAGATGTTGCAAATGCACCTTTTTATTTATATATGTGTATATTGTACATTGTAAATATGTATATTCTGTAGTGCAAAAACAAAACCAAAGAGCAAAGTGTACCGGAGTCAAATTCCTTGTTTGTATGTACAAACTTGGCAATAAAGCTGATTCTGATTCTGATTCTGATTCTGATATATATATTCACATCAGTGGCGGATGCTGGTCTTTCAAGGAGGGGAAGTTCAATTTCAAGATCGCTGATTCGCTCATTTCGCTGTCAATCAAAAAGTGATTCAGCCTCAGACAGATCATCCAATCATCATGCAGAAGCTGAGCGTCCGGGCCAGCCGAGGCCAGCCCACTGCCCCATAGACCCCAGGGACGCTGAGCGTCTCTGGGGCTTCGCTATTGAACTCACTGTTTAAATCACTGTGAAGCTGCGGGAATGAGTGAGAGGAAAGCCGCGTCGTTACCAGTGATAAGAAGCTGACTCTGAACAAAAGTTGACCGCTTCGTAGCGCATATTTAGTCTATATATATATATATATATATATAGATAGATATATATCTATCTATATATATACACTGCTCAAAAAAATAAAGGGAACACTTAAACAACACAATATAACTCCAAGTATATCAAACTTCTGTGAAATCAAACTGTCCACTTAGGAAGCAACACTGATTGACAATCAATTTCACATGCTGTTGTACAAATGGAATAGACAACAGGGGGAAATCTTTGGCGATTAGTAAGACATACTCAATAAAGGAGTGGTTCTGCAGGTGGGGACCACAGACCACTTCTCAGTACCTTTGCTTTCTGGCTGATGTTTTGGTCACTTTTGAATGTTGGTGGTGCTTTCACACTCGTGGTAGCATGAGACGGACTCTACAGCCCACACAAGTGGCTCAGGTAGTGCAGCTTATCCAGGATGGCACATCAATGCGAGCTATGGCAAGAAGGTTTGCTGTGTCTGTCAACGTAGTGTCCAGAGCCTGGAGGCGCTACCAGGAGACAGGCCAGTACACCAGGAGACATGGAGGAGGCCGTAGGAGGGCAACAACCCAGCAGCAGAACCGCTACCTCCTCCTTTGTGCAAGGAGGAACAGGAGGAGCACTGCCAGAGCCCTGCAAAATGACCTTCAGCAGGCCACAAATGTGCATGTGTCTGCACAAACGGTTAGAAACTGACTCCATGAAGATGGTATGAGGGCCCGACGTCCACAAATGGGGGTTGTGCTCACAGCCCAACACCGTGCAGGACGCTTGGCATTTGCCAGAGAACACCAGGATTGGCAAATTCGCCACTAGTGCCCTGAGCTCTTCACAGATGAAAGCAGGTTCAAATTGAGCACATGTGACAGATGTGACAGAGTCTGGAGACACCGTGGAGAGCGATCTGCTGCCTGCAACATCCTTCAGCATGACCGGTTTGGCAGTGGGTCAGTTATGGTGTGGGTGGCATTTCTTTGGAGGGCTGCACGGCCCTCCATGTGCTCGCCATAGGTAGCCTGACTGCCATTAGGTACCGAGATGAGATCCTCAGACCCCTTGTGAGACCATATGCTGGTGCGGTTGGCCCTGGGTTCCTCCTAATGCAGGACAATGCTAGACCTCATGTGACTGGAGTGTGTCAGTAGTTCCTGCAAGATGAAAACATTGAAGCTATGGACTGGCCCGCCCGTTCCCCAGACCTGAATCCGATTGAACACATCTGGGACATCATGTCTCGCTCCATCCACCACCTTCACGTTGCACCACAGACTGTCCAGGAGTTGGCGGATGCTTTAGTCCAGGTCTGGGAGGAGATCCCTGAGGAGACCATCCACCGTCTCATCAGGAGCATGCCCAGGCATTGTAGGGAGGTCATACAGGCAGGTGGAGGCCACACATAATACTGAGCCTCATTTTGATTGTTTTAAGGACATTACATCAAAGTTGGATCAGGCTGTAGTGTGTTTTTCCACTTTAATTTAGTGTGTGACTCCAAATCCAGGCCTCCAATGGTTAATAAATTAGATTTTCATTGATGATTTTTGTGTGATTTTGTTGTCAGCACATTCAACTTTGTACAGAACAAAGTATTCAATGAGAATATTCCATTCATTCAGACCTACGATGTGTCATTTGAGTGTTCCCTTTATTTTTTTGAGCAGTGTATATATATATATATATATATATAGCAGAGAGATGCACTGCGCACCTCTCTGCTGGAGGCCAGACACAAACGGAGATTTATATATATATATATATATATAAAACGGTGGTTCACTTCAATGGCTAAGGTGAACCACCGTCCCACTAAGCCAGCGGTCCACCAGGGATTTCCCCGGTTGCCTGTATGCCAGTTTGTCCCTGGCTGTGAGTCACTTCACTATATGAAGACCAAACAGATCAAAAATGCACCAGAAACCGAAACCCGAGTCCAGTCCATGTGAAAACAAGTCCAGGCTTAATTATGCAAGGATATCCGGAAAATACCGGCTCTTTTTGCATCTGGTTTCATTCCCGCCACTTAGTCTTGCGATTCTTTTGCTTTATGTTGAGAGCATGGGAAATCTCCAACACGGACCTAAAATGCTGTGCAAATCTGTCAAGATCATATTTTCTCCTCTGAGATGCACGTCGTGTATTCACGTAAGCAGGTTCTATCCGTGAAGCATGTTATCTTTCAAAACCAATCACATATATATAGAATATCGATGATGTATTACAGACAATTCCAGTTCCCACGGTCCCTGAATGCAACAGCTGGGAATATGTTGTTCAGCCGCTGTGTTCAGCTGTCAGTCATGATTCCGCACCCCGTGATCTGAGGCCCCACCGCCCACGCCAAAACAGGGCCAAAAGTTTGAAGCCAAAAAAAAAATCTGCAAGTTCGAAAAAAAGACTTGAATCTGAAAAGTAGTTTTGAACTTTTTTTTTCAGTTTCACATCTGTTTTTTTTCAGTTGCAAAATTTTTTTTTTCCAGTTTTCACATTTTCTTGGGGCAGGTTCAAAAGAATTTTTCAGGTTCAAATATTTTTCCTTTGAACAAACTTTTATTTTTCAGGTTCAATTTTTTTTCTTTTGAACAAACTTTTATTTTTCAGGTTCAAATTGTTTTCTTATGAACAAACTTTATGGCCCCAATTTAGCTCCATAAATTACACCCAGCGGACACTGGAGGCAGGTCTGCTGCTTATCAGCGCTGGTTTTCTGCAGCTGATGCAGCAGGGCTTGCCGGCTGGATATTATCTTTAAATTTTCCACAAGCTATCCCACCTTTCACCTTGCATCCACAACAAACACCTCTGAAAGATTATTTTATCCTCTGCAACAGAACTGAGGAAACTCTAGTCAACTCTAGTCTACGTCACAAACGCTCACTGCAAAACTCAAAAATTTCACGATAAAACTTCTAGGTTTCACAGATATCACAATTGTTTAATTCTGTGCAACAGTGATGTGATGTCTGTCTTTTTAAGGCCCGTCAAGGAACGCCAAACGGTTAGGATTATGATTATTGATTAATTAATATTTATCAATAATTATAATTGAAAACCATAATTTGACAAAATTGATTTCTTAACCAAAGATCTTAATTTATGAATCGAAGCCAGAGATGTCCTCTGGTGTTGTAATTGTAGCCCTAAAGCCCTTGATAATTACAACCGTTAAATACTCAGTAATAATTGATAACTATGATTAGATAGGTAGAAAAATTATGACGGACCGTCACGAGTCGACTGGTACAAAAACAAGGAGGAAAAATTGCGTCTCCTTGAAACTCTGTGGTTTTTTGGTTACGTGTTAAACTCACGTCTTCAATCGGTAAAGTTGAAAACTTACAAGCCTTCTTATTCCTGTAAGCTTAATTCGCTTAGTTTTCTCGTTGGCCAACAAAGGAGATTGAATAAAATCCTCTTGGGACTTTTCTCCAGAGGGATGCGCTTCAGTTGCTGGTCCGGTTTCCAGCGTGAAAAGCAAATGGTGGGCCGTCTCTTACTCTGTTATATAGTGGACTGTGGTCTCAGAGCTGCGACGCCCCCGTCCTATCAGCCGCAGTGGCCGCTGGGATTTGTAGTAATGGACTGTCCTGGGATACAAAATGGTCAAAAACGCCAGAAGGCCAGGTGGCGTCCAGCAACGTGCAAATGGTCCAATATTCAGCAAACAAGTGGTCCAACATTAAGGACGGTGCCACTGAAACCTTTAACCAGATTTACTCTTCTACCTCCACTTTGCCCTGTAACACTGTAGATGAGCTGGTAGATAACTTTCATTCTAAAATCTCGGACATCATTTATTCAATTGCTCCAATTAAAGTGAAAGTCGTCTCTGGGAAGAAAATGTCTCCGTGGAGAAGTGAAAAAAGGGAGTGTCCAAAAGCTGAACGCAGGTGGCGAAAGACTGGACTCCAGGTTCACTATATCATCTATAAAGAGAGACTATACAGATATTTGAAATTAATTTGCTAACTACTTCACTGAAAAAACCCAAAAGATCAGAGGGGCAGTCAGCACATCCACATCAACTCCAATACCAAAGTTTTCTCCAACTAGAACTGATTTTGACAAAATTTCCCAATTTTACAAAATAAGCTACAAAAACTCAGAAGAAATCGTACACCAACTAAGCTCTTCTTCCTGCTGTCCCTTTCCTAAAGAAAGCTTTGCCCGTAATAACATCTGATTTAACACAAATAATAAACACGTCCCTTTTGTAAGGTGTTTTCCCCCAGGCCCTAAAAACAGCAATTATCAAACCTCTATTGAAAAAGAGCAACTTGGACAAGCTGCTACTACAGAACTACAGGCCTATATCAAACCTCCCCTTCATCAGTAAAATTATTGAAAAAGCTGTGTTTCAACAGTTAAACAACTTCCTAACAATGACCAGCTGCTTCAGTCTCTTCCAGTCAGGCTTCCGTGCTCACCACAGTACAGAGACTGCCCTGGTCAAGGTGTTCAATGACATCCGTATAAATGCAGACTGTGGAAGAACCACAGTGCTGGTATTCTTGGACCTTAGTGCAGCATTCGACACTGTTGATCACTCAATTTTATTAGTGCCTAGAAAACTGGGTCGGCCTTTCTGGTACAGCACTCAATTGGTTTAAATCCTACTTGAAGGACAGGGACTTTTTTGTGTCAGCAGGTAACTTTACATCAGAGACCACAAAAATCACATGTGGCGTGCCCTAAGGGTCTATCTTGGGGTCCCTCCTATTTAATATCTACATGCTCCCCCTAACTCAGATTTTAATAAACAACAACGGAATTTATCATAACTATGCAGATGACACACAGCTATATGTTACGATGTCACCAGGTGACTATGAACCCAGTCAAGCGCTGGGTAAATGCTTAGAAGAAATCAATGCATGGATGGGCCAAAATTTTCTTCAGCTGAATCAAAATAAAACTGATATATTAATCTTTGGACAAAAGGAAGAGCGTTTATGAGTTAGCACACAGCTTCAGTTAATACAGCTAGAAACCACCAATCAGGTTCGAAACCTGGGTGTATTGATGGACTCAGACCTGAACCTTCAGAGGCACATAAAGATAGTAACAAGGTTGGCCTTCTATCACCTAAAGAACATCTCCAGGATTAAAGGATTAATGTCTCAGCAGGACCTTGAAAAAATAATTCATGTGTTCATCTTTAGTAGAATTGATTACTGCAACGGTGTCTTCACAGGTCTGCCTAAAAAGTTGATCAGACAGCTGCAGTTGATCCAGAACGCTGCTGCCCGCATCCACACTAAAACTGAGAAAGTGGAGCACATCACCCCGGTTCTAAAGTCCCTACACTGGCTCCCTGTAACTCAGAGAATAGACTTTAAACTACTTCTGTTAGTCTATAAATCACTGAATAGCTTAGCACCAAAATACATTACAGACTTGTTGTCATGTATCAACCACCCAGACCTCTCAGGTCTTCTGGCTCAAATCTACTCTGCATACCCAGAACCAGAACCAAACATGGAGAAGCAGCTTTTAGTTCTTATGCCCCACTAATCTGGAAAAAACTTACAGAAAACTCTAAAAGCGCTAAAACCGTAAGTTGCTTCAAATCAAGATTAAAGATTTTTTGTTTAAAGTGGCCTATGAATGTCTTATCTAAACATTATTAGTTAAGTTTTCAGTCCAACTTTCCTTTCATTTTCTTATCCATCATTCTATCCTCTTTATTTTTTTAATTACCTCTGTTCTTTGATTTTCTGTATCATTATAATGTTTTTCCTTATGTACAGCGCCTTCAGTGCCTTGTTGCTGAAAAGCGCTATATAAATAAACTTGACTTGACTTGACTTGACTTAAGTGATCGCCGATCATGATCATTCAGAATGTTTTTCTTCCTCAAAGATTTTGGGTCCCCACTATCCTTCCAGTTTTTAATAATGTGTTGGACAGTTCGTAACCTAATTTTGGTAGTTTCTGCAATCTCCTTAGATGTTTTCTCTGCTTGATTCATGCCTATGATTTGACCCTTCTGAAACAGACTGACATCCTTTCCACGACCACGGGATGTGTCTTTCGACATAGTTGTTTTAGAAATAAGAAGCAACTCATTGCACCAGTTGGGGTTACATAACTTGTTGCCAGCTGAAACATAATCGCCCATGAAGTAATTATCCATTTGGGAGGCTCGTACCTATTTGTTTAGTTAAATTCAGGTGGCGACTTTTTTTGGCCAGGCAGTGTATTTATCCTCATGTTTGGTCGTGTAGTGGCAATTTAAATTGTAATCTTTTGACACAGCAACCTGTGTACCACAGATTAAGCACACAACTTTACCTTTAACATCTGTGATGAAATATTGGGCAGTCCATGTATTGATAAAAACACAACATTCGTTATCAACTCTTTTTTTCTTAGCGCGAACTGACATCTTGAGGGTAACCTGGCTAGCACCACTTGTTCACCTACACTCAAAGCTTGCATCACGTACATACGTCAATAAGGAAGTAGGGTAACGCTTTCAAAATAGAAGCAGCACAGTTGTATTACACACACAACATAGATATTTTTTAAATCTATCTATGTTGTAATTTATAACTGGCCTCACGCGGGCCAGACAGGGATGCACAGAGGGCCAGATATGGCGTGTGGGCTGTAATATGCCCAGGTCTGAAATAGACCAAGGTTTTAATTGCCTAAACAGTCTTTGAACAGTTCATATTGTTTTGGCAGTCCTGCCGAGTATAAACAGACCCTTGGCTGCAACGCTGCTGCATATTTGTAAACACCCAGCTAAATTAGCTTATGTTTCATTAGCTTATTTAAGCTGCTGCTTACGGTGACAGCTTTTTGGAGTAGTTCTGTTACATTCATTGTGACTTAATCTTCTTAAAAACTTTTATTCCTTCTTATTCTGGTTGAAGCGTTGTTGTTTTTTCGATGACTGTTCACTCTGTTTTGGGATGCTGCGCAACTGTTATTTTTCTACTTTTGGGCAGTTGTCATGATACGTAGCTAAAGCAAAAGTGTTGTGGAAGACATCCGACTTTTTCCAATACCCTCCACAAGGAGGGTAAGGGATAGCTGTAGCCTTGAGAGGATTGTCAAGCAAAACCAATTCAAAAATTTGGTGGAGCTTCTCAAGGAATTGACTGAGGCTGGAGTCAGTGCATTAAGAGAAGACGAATCTTACATATAGACCACAAATGTCACATTGCTTGTGTCAAGCCACCCTAAATCAGAGACGTCAGAATTGTCTTAGATTGTGCGGCTAAATCTTTTACCATCAAATCATTCAATTTAAAAACCTATGGAGGACTGGCAGGTTCCGTTGGGTTTCGTTCCCACCTCAAAGAGAATGTGGATCCAATTTCATCTTAAGAAAATTCATAAGAAATTAAAGTTTTCTACCTCGGAAACTAAAGCCCAGATAATTGTTTCAACTTGTGAGCATCCAAACACATATGGTCAACACCGACATTAGAGAAAAACAAATGAAAAACTAAACTTGGTGCACATTCAAAATGTTCATTAGTTGTCCTAACACAACTATGAATCAAAACCCAAAACAAATAAAGAGCTCACAGAAACCAAAACATACCATTTGATTCATGCAAATTTCACTCAGGTGGCCCACATCAATACATCATTCGTACATTGCGCCTTCATTCATTCCTGTTCCATCCTCTTCAACCACACTTTTTTTCATCCTCCAACACCAATCTTTCCAGTCATACTATTTCTGAACCCCATGGATCTTATGTTCTAAGTAATAATGTGTCACTGGACCCATTTGTCGGGCTGCTCCCAGCCATCTTTTCAGGCCTTCTTCACCTAGGAGAAAAATATATGTTTAGAGTTATTGCTCACATCAGCAGACAATATATTGTGGGACGACTCTTCATTAATCTTTCCAGAAAAAGCATTGGCTCCTGAGTATTGTGACCTGCAAAGTTTGAAAATAAACAGTTTGACCATACAGCTGTCCCAGTACAACAATCTTACCAGAACAGAAATCACAAACTTGGGTAGCGAAATCAGCATTTTTTTCTCTTCATTTCACAACACATAATCATAATTGTACATTGTTAGTTCCACTATCATTATATATAAAGAAGACAAAAATAAACAACATTTCAATTTTATTGCCTACCAGTTCACGAAGAAAAAAGGGAGATGAAAGGGCATATAGATTAGTTATAAAGGGAATCATTCCCTTTAGAAAAAGGAAAGGGTATTCTGTCCAGCAGTGGCATCCTGTTACCATTTGGCACCCTCAAGTGGTGAACATTGAAAAATGAATTTGTTCTAATGCCCGCCACAATAAACCTATTTATGCATAAATACAGGGGTTGGACAATGAAATTGAAACACCTGGTTTTAGACCACAATAATTTATTAGTATGGTGTAGGGCCTTCTTTTGCGGCCAATACAGCGTCAATTCATCTTGGGAATGACATATACAAGTCCTGCACAGTGGTCAGAGGGATTTTAAGCCATTCTTCTTGCAGGATAGTGGCCAGGTCACTACGTGATACTGGTGGAGGAAAACGTTTTCTGACTCGCTCCTCCAAAACACCCCAGAGTGTCTCAATAATATTTAGTTCTGGTGACTGTGCAGGCCATGGGAGACGTTCAACTTCACTTTCACGTTCATCAAACAAATCTTTCACCAGTCTTGCTGTGTGTATTGGTGCATTGTCATCCTGATACACGGCACCGCCTTCAGGATACAATGTTTGAACCATTCGATGCACATGGTCCTCAAGAATGGTTCGGTAGTTCTTGGGAGTGACGCGCCCATCTAGCACGAGTATTGGGCCAAGGGAATGTCATGATATGGCAGCCCAAACCATCACTGATCCACCCCCATGCTTCAGTCTGGCCATGCACCAGTCTGGGTGGTACGCTTCTTCGGGGCTTCTCCACACTGTAACTCTCCCGGATGTGGGGAAAACAGTAAAGGTGGACTCATCAGAGAACAATACATGTTTCACATTGTCCACAGCATAAAGCAAAGTCCTCATTTAATAAATAATGCTGGGCATCAGACAGTTTAAAATGTTTTTACACTTCAAGTCAAGTCAAGTCAAGTTTATTTACATAGCGCTTTTCAGGAACAAGGCACTCAAGCAGGCAGTCCATGGGCTGGCCAGGACGCTGTTTACCTCTTTGCAACGGCTACCCAAAACTGAAAAACTCAAAATCCCAATTGGTCTCAGATCAGGAAACAATTTAAAGTAAATTTATCATGCCATATGTACCCTAAGTTTTAATTACCATGAAACAGTCAATCATTCCACATAAACAGACAGACGAAGTGGACAGACATTGGCCACATAAAAGTTCGGTCAAACTGTAAATACCAAAAAAAAAAAAAAAAAAAATGTTTTCTCCACCACGTGTTGTGTAAGCAATGTTGTATTTGACCTTATCTTGTTTTAACTAGGAACCTGTTTAAAAATAAGTGTGCACAGCTTTTAAGAGTGGAACCACTTTGTTTCTCTTAATGGTTAACAATAGTTTCTTACCGTTTTCTGGTGACTCGTTGATTATTTCGGGACCCACACATGCTCCATCAAACTGTTGTTTTAAATTGTTAAGGCATCTTTGTGGGAAAGCTCGCTAATATACTTTTCCTCCCTGTTTCCCATGCTTGCTAGGCAGGGAGCTCATTTTCTCGTGATATCGCAGTCATTCTTCCACTTCACAAACACACACTTTCATACGCTCTGGCCAACCAAATGGTACAGCACTGTTTCCTGGTCCAAATGAGAGCTTATTTCTTTATCTCTCAAACACCAAAGCTTATTCACAGTAGAGTTTATTCAGTGAGCTAGCGTCTGTTAGCTTAGCATCTACCAGTCAATGTACATGTAACATGTACCCCATTATGCTACTTCCGAGTATGCGTACTTACTCAGAAGGCAGTCAGTGGCCTTTTTGATTTTTTAAGAAAACCGAGGGCTATCTAAACTCAAGACTTCCCCCCGGCAGTATTTTTCGAACTTTTTAAGGAAGTTTCTGGACCCGACAAACCCTAGCTGTTTGCGTGCCTCTTTCAGGGAGGTTGCTTTTATATTACGTGAGAGGGAAAGCTATTTTCCTTGGCATGAAATAAAAGAACTTTAAACCTTCTATCTCTGACGGTTGTTCTTTCCCCTATCGGACTGTCACCATTACAATTGCACAGCTATCCCACACATCTTATTCCGTTTTCAAAATCTCACTAAAAACCATTCTGAACCATTTCTCTGCCTCCAAAGGCATAGAAACCAGCTCACTCAGAACCAACAACACAGACAATTGTTTAAGAAAAAAATCACTGTAGATTTTTTAAAGGAATATTCTCCCTTATTAGTTTGCAGCTGCAGGGTGTGGTATCCTGTTCGTTTGTGGCACCAATTAGTCCGAGCCACTGCATCTTGTTGACTGCCTTGGAGCTCTTCCGGATCTTTCCCCAGAAGCAACCTTTTGTGGGCCTCAGGGTGGGCCTCCTTGCGGGGCTGCTTCTGGCAGGGGTATGGGTGTCAGGCATGTTCTGGGACCTGGATGCTGCGGATCTTCTTTTCGTGGGGGTGCGCTTTCACGGGGGCTTTTTTTTTGGGGGCTGGTGGGGGTGCACTTGCGCAGTGTGAGTTTTGTGTGCAGCTTTTGCTCTGGGTGCTCTTTGCTGCATACCATCCTCCGCTGTATTGCGTGCTGTGGTGTTGGGGCGGTGGTCCTGTGCGTGGCGGCTCTGACCTCCGGGCGTGGGTGCGGCAGGGCGGGCGTCGCTGGGCTCTGTGCTTGCGTCGGGCTTCTGGGCCTCGTACTGGGGTGGGGTTTGCCTTTTGCTGGATGTTTCCTGGTGGGTTCTGTGTGCTCGGGGTTAGCGGTCTTCGCCATGCCCCTATGAGTGCACAGAAGGATGTGTGGTGATGCTGTGGGCCTGCTTAGGGGGATCTGCGGTCCGGCTCGGCTCTATTGTTTTTGCTTGGCTGACCTGGATGTTGGTGGGTCTGCGTCTCTGGATGGGGGTGTGGCCTCCTTGCTGCGTGCGCTGTGGCACCCTTTGGCTTGATGGGCCGGTGTCTTTCCCTTGGGCATGGTAGTGGGCGGGGTGGTCCATCGTGGGGTCTGCTTGACTGCCCGGCTGGCCCGGTCATCTCGGTTCGCCTGACTATGGGGGGGGAGTGCATGTTCCTATCCTGGCCTGGAGCTTGCTTTTGGGTGGGGCTTCTGATTTGGATCGGGCGCGGCTTGGTGGCGGCCTCGGTGTTGGAGTGGGATGTGTTTTGTTGCCCTGCTTGCCTGGTTGTGGCTGTGGTCTGGGGCCCGGTATCGGGGACTGGGCGCTCTGTTGGCTGTGCCCCTTAGGTTCGGGGGTGGCTAGGCGTGCTGGTCATGGGCCCTCCTTTGTGTGGCGTATTCTGGTTGCGCTGGGCTGGCTGGTCTGCTTCTTTGTTTGGAGTGGGGCCGCACTCTTGGCCGCTTGGGTGCTTCTGGCTGGCTCCTTTCTGTTGGATGTCGGTGGCTACTTCGGGCGGTGGACTGGATAACGCGGGTCTGGGTGGTTCCGGCGGGGGGGGTTGGCTGGGGACGTTGATCCCGGTTTTCAGTTGGTTCTCGGGGCCTGTAACCTGTCCCTAGTCTTTTGCCCAGTGGATGTGCCTATGCCTCCGTCCTTTGTTGGGACTTAGCAAACGGGGGTGCCTATTGGGGTCAGCCGGGGAGCTGGCTCCCTGGGAGAGCATTTTGCCGCCCAGTCCTTCCCTCCCCATGCCCAGACACCTCCCTCCGCCAGCTCCACCACATTACCACTCATGGGGGGCATTGGGGTGCAGGTGCGCCATTGGAGTGCCGCAAGGGTTTTCCATCTCTGCGGTCCCATGGCAGCCTGTGCCCCAATTTTACTGTACAACTTAGACACTCTCACTTATAACATTTTCACGACATTCACATGTGGGGGCCTTGGGGTGGCCGCACTCCATGGCATCAAGAGGGAGGATATCCTCGTATCCAAACCCTCTGGTTGCCTGCGCTAACCTCTAAGGGTTAATTGCATTTAGACATTGAGGGTTCAGAGTGCGGGGGGGGGGGGGTGGCAGACCCTATTCCCCACCGTTCTTTTTAAACCGCACACTAAAACAACACGCATCAACACCACATTTGAGCTGGCGGAGGCAGGCTTGGGGTCTTTTCACACCCCCGTTTGCTATTCTCATCTGTGGTCGGAGCTGGGAGAGGGAGTGGCCCTCTAGTCGGGTCTGGGGGGGGTTTTGGGGGGTCAGGTCTTGGGGACTGTCCTGGTGCTGGGGCTGGCGTTTCGGCTCTCTCTCTCGGGATCGCTTGGGTTCCCTTGGATCTCGGCCCCTGGCTTTGGGCCCTGGTCTGCCGGCTAGGGGTGGTGCCGGGCTCCGGTAGGGGGGACTTAGCCGGCATTGATTGGGATGTGGCCCCGCTCCAATGGAGGGGCTGGCCGGCTGGACTACTTGGTGGGCCGTAGTGCGCCATGCGGGGGTGCGGGTGGCCGGCGGGCTGGGGCACTCCCGGGGTTTGGGGGTGGGGTTGGTGGGGTGCCCGGAAACTGGTGCGGCCGTGGCCTTCTTCCACTGCTTCTGTGGTTCTGGCCCATGGTAGGGGCGCCGGGCTGCAGTTGCCAGTCGGGTGGGTGGGGCGGCGGAGCGCGTCTTGTGACTGCACCGGGGCGGCTGGTGGGCTGTGTTTGGCTTGGAGCGGTTGGCCTGCATGGCCCAGGTACCTGGCTAGTGCATGTATCCCTCTCGTGGACTGGTGGGCTGGGGCTGCTGGCGCTGTCTGGGGGAATTGGGCGGACTTGGTGGTGGGCTGCTCTACTGGCTGTCATGTGTGAGGGGGGGATCGGGGCGGTGAGTGGGGGGGTGTCGTGGAGGGGCTGCAGCCGGTGGGGTGGAGGGGTTGTATCCACTTCTGGGATATGGAGTCGCCGGCGTTTGGATCGGATTGGATTTTATTTTATTTTATTTTTTATTTTTTAATTTTTTTTGTGGCTGAGTGGGGCATTGTGGGGGCGTGGTGGGGACACTGACCCCGGGGATCGGGTGGGTGAGTCTGTCCCGTCATGCTGCGGGGTCGGGGGTCCTGTTGTGGGCGCGGTGCTCGGCGGGGTCTGCCCTGTTGCGCCAGTGGGTGGGGGTGGTGTTGCGCGGGGCCCTTGCCTTGCTGTTGCGGCGCACTGTGTGGTGGGGGAGCGGGGTGCAGCGGGGGTGCTCAGAGCGGGGATTGTATGTAGAGCTTGCGCTGGGTGGGTGTGACCTCATCGGCCTCTCGGCTATAGAGTTCACCTGTGGGGGTGTGCCCCTGTGGGAGGGGGGGCTTCGTGGCGTTTGGGTTCGGGGACGTGTGTTCGATATCGGTGTCCCCTGTGGGGGTTGGCCCTGTGGCGAGGTTCATGTTGGGGTTCACTGGGGTGGGAGACTCCATGGGTCGGAATCGGAGCTCGTTGGGGGGGTCGGGGACTGCTCCGTCCTGGGGCGGCTCTGGTTGGCGGGCTGGTTTGGGCCCATGTGGACCCCTCTTTTGTACATAGCCCCCTCTCCAGAGGTGGATGGGGGTTTGGTGGGGACTGGGTTCTGGGCGGGGGCCGGGCCGGGAACCACCTGGGTCTGGGCCTGTCTGCCTGTCTCTGCCCCGGGAGGAAGGGACCACCTCCTTGGTCCGGGGGCTGGTTGCCCCTAGGGGCTGCCGGCGCCCGGACCTTGGAGTATAGAGTATGTATGGGGAGTGTGAGTGAGTGTAGGATGTCCATTGTTGTTTGTCTTTACGTTGGGAGCGAGTGATTTTATGTGTGTTGATGAGGGTGGGAGTGGGTGACTGTGACTGTGAGTGCCTGTTTTTTTGTGACAGGTTGGGTCTTGGACTGCTCCCTCTCCTGGATCAGCTTAGGCCCCGCCATATTATGGGGGGCCTATTTCCTCCCCGCCACCCTGCCTGCCGGTGGTTGGAGTCTCTGCCCGCTGGTGTACTTGTGGTTCTCGGTGTCCGGGGCTGGATGCTTGGCTGTGTGCTGGCTCACTCCCGGTGGCTGCCTGCCGGGGCCTGGACCCCTGGGCTCTGTCGGGCCTCTGTCTTGGGGGTGGCGTGTCCCGGGGTCTTGGGTCTCTGGGTCCATGGCTGGATCTGCTCGGGAGTGGACGGCTGCCGGCGGGGCCTGTGGGCTCGTCGCTGCGGTTCCTGGGGCTTCTGCACTGCTCTTCTCTGGGGGGGTTGCGGTAGTCCCCGGCGGTGGTTCTTCCTGGGGTTCCTGTGCTTTGGGGGGGCCTTTTTTGGGTGTCTGTTGCTTGGATCTCCTCAGTGTCCGCCCGGGGACCACGGGGCAGGTCGGTGGGTCCTCACACTCGGCTATTGCATATTTCTGTGGAGAAACCTTGTATACAAAGCGCCCTCCCACAGGTGTTGATAGATACACAGATGATCTATATTGGGCTGCACTTCTCACTAAGTACATTTTACATTCATAAATACTGTGTGTTATTTTGTGTATAAGCAAGCAGGGTGTAATCTTTTATTCTATTCATCCTTCTTTCTCTCCTCCACTCTCTCCTCCTTTTTTCCCCTTTATCCCTTTTGCCCCATCTCTCTCTTTGTCAAGCTTCTGTTTTCCTTTTCATTTCAGTCTCCGTGTCTGTAACAATTGAAATATTCCCAAAGAAGTTTATAATAAAGTTTCTTTTATAAATATCAAGCAGAGCCTTAAAGCAATAGCTGTGATGCTCCGCTTATGAAAGTAAATCTGTCGGGCAATTTCTTGGCACTCAGACAACAATTCTGTGCGCTACTCTGCCAGACAGGACACGGTATAAAAAAACAACAAAAAAAAAACAAAACAAAAAAACCTCAGGACAGATCCAGGGTTAATGGAGAAATTAAAATGCTTTGGAAAGTCAGCCATTTTCTATCGCTTCTTCCATAGTGGGTCATGGGGAAGCTGGTGCCTATCTCCAGCAGTCTATAGGCGAGAGTCGGGGTACACCCTGGATAGGTCGCCAATCCATCGCAGGGCAACACAAACAGGACAAAAACTAATGCACACACTCAGTCACATCTAAGGGCAATGTAGAGAGACCAATTAGAGACCTAACAGTCATGTTTTTGGACTGTGGGAGGAGAATCCATGCATGCACGGGGAGAACATGCAAACTCCATGCAGAAAGAGAGCTGAACCCAGGACCTTCTTGCTGCAAGGCAACAGTGCTAACCACTGTGCAGCCCACTTGGGAAAGTCAGTCAGTCAGTCATTCATTTTCTATACTGCTTCTTCCATAGTGGGTCGCAGGGAAGCTGGTGCCTATCTTCAGCAGTCTATGGGCGGGAGGCGGGGTAAACCCTGGGAAGGTCGCCAGTCTATGCAGGGCAGCACACAAACAATCAAGCACACACTCATTCACACACCTAAGGGCAGCTTAGAGAGACCAATTAACCTAACAGGCATGTCTTTGGACTGTGGGAGGAAGCCGTACTACCCAGTGAGAACCCACGCATGCGCAAGGAGAACATGCAAACTCCATGCAGAAAGACCCCCGGTCAGGAGTTGAACCCAGGACCTTCTTGCTGCAAGGCAACATTGCTAACCACTCTGCCACTAATTACAATATCAAGGAAAGATTATTTTAATACCAACACCAGCAGGTGACATGGCACCAGAAACCATCACTGACTGTGGAAACCTTACCCTGGATTCTGGCACTGTGGGTTCTGTGCCTCTCTACATTTACTCCAATCTGAGACCTTTTTTTTCAAATAAAATGCTAACTTTAATTTCATCTGAAAAAAGAGGACTTTGGACCACTAAGCAATAGTCCAGTTCTATTTCTCCTTAGCCCAGGTAAGACGTTTGTACGTTTTAGATTCGTTTGTGCGTATTGGCTCTTGATACTTTGACTCTAGCCTCAGTCAACTACTTGTGAAGTTCCCACAAAATCCATTAATAGATTTTGCTTGACAGTCCTCTCAAGGCTGCGGTTATCCCTCCTCCACCTCCTCTTGTGGGGAGCCCAAAGCTTTCCCAGGCCAGCCAAGAGACATAGTCCGTTCAGTCCCTCCCTCGTTTTTCGGCTCAGCTCTCTCTTCACCACAACCGACTGGCACAGTGCTCTCATTACTGTGGCAGCCGCACCGATCCGTCTGTTCATCTCCCGCTCCATTCTCCCCTCACTCATGGACAAGACCCCAAGATACTTGAACTCCTCCACTTAAAGCCGGAGCTCCCCTCCAAATGGAGAGGGCAAGCCACCCTTTTCCAGTCGAGAACCATGGCCTCCGATTTGGAGGAGCTGAACCTCATCCCAGCTGCTTCAAACTCAGCTGTGAACCACCCCAGTGCATGCTGTAGGTCTTGGCTAGAGGGGGCCAGCAGGACCATGTCATCTGCAAAAAGTAGAGAAAAAATCCACTGGTCCCCAAACTAAACCCCCTCTGGCCCTTGGCTGCAGTTACAAATCTTGTCCTTGGAAATTATAAACAGGACCAATGACAAAGGGCAGCCCTGCTGAAGTTCAACATGCACCAGGAACAGGTCCGATTTAGTGCAAGCGATGTGGATTCCTGCTCAGCTTGAGAGACAGGTTGGCTTCCTAGAAAAGGGCCCCCGACTCCATACTCATGGAGCGCCCCCCACAGGGCACCAAAAGAAACACGGTCAAATGCCTTCTCCACGTCCACAAAACACATGTGGACCAGTTGGGCAAACTCCCATGAACCCTCGAGCACCCTGTAGAGGGTTTAGTGCTGGTCCAGTGTTCCATGGCGGGGCAAAAACCACACTTCTTCTCCTGAAGACGAGGTTAGACTAACGGCAAGACTCCTTTCCAATACTCTGGCATAGGCCTTACCAGAGAGCCTCAGGTGTGTAATCCCCCTGTAGTTGGAACACACCATCTCTTCCCCCCTTCCTGTGAAGGTGCACAACCACCCTGGTCTGCCAGTCCAGAGGCACTGTCCACGACCGCCACGCAATGCTGAAGAGGCATGTCAGCCACGACAGCCCCACAACATCCAGAGACTTGAGGTACCAGGGCGGATCTCATCTACCCCCAAAGCCTTGCCACCGTGGGACTTTTTGACCACAGCCTGGGTGAAGAACGAGTCCAAGTCTGAGTACCCAGTCTCTGCTTCCCTCAGGGAAGGCGTGACAGCAGAATTGAGGACATTCTCGAGGTACTCCTTTGACCGCCTGGTAATTTCCCCAGTCGAGTTTAGCAGCTCCCCACCCCCACTGTAAACAGTGTTGGTGACGGACTGCTTCCCTCTCCTACCGGATGGTTTGCCGACCGGCAATCCTTCTCTATGGCCTCACTGAATTCCTCCTAGGCCCAGGCTTTTGCCTGTATCATTGCCCGGGCCGCGGGCACGCTTGGTCTCATGGTCCCCGTCAGCCGCCTTAGGAGTCCCACAAGCCAACCACAGCGGTCCACCACAAGGTTCAGGGATTGCCACCGTGACAGGCACCACAGACCTTATAGCCACAGCTACGAGCGGCAGCATCGACAATAGAGGCGGAGAACATGGTCCACTCAGACTCTATGTCTCCAACCTCCTCCAGAATCTGGGCAAAGCTCTCCCTGAGGTACAAGTTGAATACATCTCTGGCCAATGGCTAAGCCAGATGTTCCAGCAGACCCTCACTATACATTTGGGCCTGCCAAGTATGTCCGGTTTTCTTCTCTTCCAGTGGATCCAACACATCAGCAGGCTGTGATCTGTGGACAACTCAGCCCCTCTCTTCAACGAGTGTCCAAGACACGACTACAAAGTCGATCATTGACCTCCTGCCTAGGTTGTCCTGGTGCCAAGTGCACTGATGAACTCCCCTATGCCTGAACATGGTGTTCATTATAGACAATCTGCGACTGGTACAGAAGTCCAAAAATTAAACACCACACGGGTTCAGATCACGGAGGCCATTCCGCCAATCACACCCTTCCAGGTGTCACCCTAGCCCCCTGCCTCTCTCACTCCAGAGTAGAAGAGAGTCCAGCTTCTCTGGAGGAGCTGAGTTTCAGAGCACATAATGTGCGTAGAGGTTAGCCCGACTATTTCTAGCCGATATCTCTCAACCTCCCGCACAAGCTCCTAGAGGCATTTAAGTATCTGGAGATCAGGCCATCAAGGTCTCCACCTTTGTCCACTGCCTGATCCTGGTTGCACTGGTCCCTCATGGTTCCCCCTACAGGTGGTGGGGCTTGCTGGGGAAATGGCCTCACGTCTCTCATTCGGGCTTGGCTCAGCCGAACCATGAGGAGTAACCCGGCCACCAGTGCTCGCCGACGAGTCCCGACCCCTGGCCTGGCTCCAGGGTGGAACCAATAATCCTCATGAAGGTGCTGCTTTACAAAATAATCGCATTGCAGCAGCATTGAAGCAGGGAGCCACAGGATTAAGTCTGTGACCTTCTTCCATGTGCCTTGTCTCTTCCACAGCAACCACTCCTGTGTATTTTAGTAGCTGTTAGAAAAGCTTTAGGACCAGGTCTTCGGTTCAGTCCCTGGTAGCAGCTTGATAATTCTTTGACATTGTTAGACCCCAAATCTGCACTGTTGATGTCAACATTGTGAATTTTGTGATTTGGTTTTTCAGTACAGGAAAACATCCAATTTTAATTTTATTTAATGCACAGCAAAGATGAAAAAATGTTTTACATGCATGTTAAATACATGCTGTCTTGGTGTCATTGTATCTCCCAGTGTTAATTTAGACAACAAATTTCAGTCAGTCTTGACTAAAATGTAATTTAGTTTTAGTCACATTTTAGTAATCTGTGGTCACTTTGGTTTTAGTTTAGTTTTAAATCTTAAAATCTTAAAACGATTTAATCAACTAGATTTACTCTATATTCAGTTGACTAAAATATGAAGTCAGAAAGAAATTCTGTTTAAAGGATTCCGTAAAAAGACATAAGTGCTCCTAGAAAGGACAATCATGTCTAGGTGGAATATTCACCCAAGGATACAGTGAGATTAGAGTTTTATAGAGTAGGTATTAGAGTTTTGGGGTATACAGACACAGGTTGCACTATGCGTAGTTGTTAGCACCGTTGCCTTGGAGGTAGAAAGTCTTGGGTTCGAATCCCAGCCTGGGGTCTTTCTGCATGGAGTTTCTATGTTCTCTCCCGTGCTTGTGTGGGTTTTCTGCTGGTAACTCCTGCCCAATGACTTCTGGAAATAGGGACCGGTGCAGAAATCTTAAATAACTAGGATTTACAAAGCAAAAAAGCATATCAAGAAATCAGCAAACCCTCCAGCAAAAAGGCGCCAGGGTTGCCCTCCTTCGACTTCGGCCTCCGCAGTCGCTCTGCCAGGACTTTCTACCGCTGCCGCTTCATCTCCCGTCGGCTCTACACCCCAGGCTTCATCTTCGACAACCCAAATAGATCCTGCTTTGCTCATCTCATCCATGAACTCCCTTCAGCAGTCTATTTCTTCTCTTACTTACCACCTCCAAGGAGTTGCTGCCAACACTGCCACATCAGCTGCCTCCTGTTTTTCGGCTCCTTCAGACACTCACATTGCTCCTCAGCCCCTCCCACCTACATTCACTCTTGCCAACGCCCAGCCGGGTTCCTCTCTAGGTGAGATGGATTTCTCCATTTCTTTTTCTATTTTCTTTTTATTTGCCTATAGATTTTCAAACACAATGTTTCGCCCTCTTTTATTCAGGCAGAGCTTACACACCCATGCACGCTAACATTTCACCCAGACTCCAAGGGTTCTTCATAGGTGTTCCTCCGCCCCCCAAATCTCTGATTATCTGCCATAATTTGCAATCAACGCTTCTTAAACCAGAGGTCATGGCCCAGCTTCTTCTTAAAGAAGTATCAAAAAAATACATGATAGGTCCGTTTAAAACTCCCCCTTTTCCTTCTCTCCGAGTAAGTCCCATTGGGATAGCTACCAGGTAATATTCGGGAAAAAAGCGCCTCATCATCGACCTTTCAGCTCCCCACTCTGGCCCCCACTATTATTAACTCCATCATTCCCAAACCCCCTTTTCCCTTTGTTGTTGTCTCAGCATCATTAGACCCCCTTCCCTCCTTCACCTCCTTGACGACTTTCTCCTCATTGATCCCCCCCTCCCCCTCCCCTGGCCCCTCTCTCCCGAAACTTGTTCAGCTCTTTCAACGAGTCGGCGTTTTTTTGTCTGCAGAAAAGACGTTAGGTCCAGCTAATAAAACTCGAGTTCCTCTGCATCCTCCTCGATTCTGAAACCATGATAGCTTCTCTGCCCGAGATTAAATTGTCCCACATTCGCAAAGTTTCTCAGTCCTTCGTTTCCCTTTCAGTCATTTCCAAGTGCCAACTTCTGTCTCTTTTAGGTCACCTTAACTTTGCAATGCGCATTATCCCTCCAGGTCGTTCTTTCATCTACCGTCTGTTGGATCTTGCCAACTCCGTACCTTCTTTGCTAGACCCCGTCACTTTAGACCAAGGCTGTCGTTCAGACATAGCTTTCTGGTCCAGTCTCCTTCAGAACTGGAACGGAATCTCTTTCTTTTATGATGACATTATTCAATCGGCCGATTCGTTTCGTTTTTTCACGGACGCAGCCCTGTCTGTGGGATTTGGGGGGTTCTTCCAAGGAGAATGGTTTGCAGGAGTATGGCCTCCCTCCTTTCCCCAATCAGAATCCTCAGCGTTTTACGAAATCATTCCCATTTCCATAGCCTGCTGCGTCTGGGGCCATCTCTGGAAAAGGAAACGCATTGTTGTGCTCTGTGACAATGCAGCCATGGTCAAAGCAATAAATAAAGGCCGTTCTACCTCTAAAGCCATCATGCCCTATCTCCATCGTATTACTTGGCTTTCTGTCACTCATAACTTCATCATCTCTGGCCGTCATGTTCCAGGCTACTATAACTCAGTCGCCGACGCTCTCTCTCGCTCTAAATTTCATGTTACATTTACTTCACTTATGGGACATTCACAACATTTATTTATTTAATGATGATTTTATTGTTTTAATTTTGTCAAGTTTTACCCTCCATTCTTGATGCCTGTATAGGAGGTCATGTCAGAATTTGAATCAGGTGTGCTGGAGCAGACACACATCTAAAGCTTGGTCCATGTGGACCAGGGCTGTGAACCATTGAGGTACAGTTTCTAAATTGTGAAGGTAATGCCTTTTTGCACTTTTGTTCACCAAGTATAGTTCTCTTGCTAGGTGCATTTTTCTTTCGCTTCAGCAATTTGAAACATAAAAGTAATGTCATTGTTCAAAGGAAACAATCACTTAATAAAGAGTAAAATACAACTATGTACATTTTGTTTATTCAGCTAAGATAGGCATGGTCTGTTTCCTTGTTTGATATTTAATTATTTCTTCATTATAATTTTTTTTACTTTAACTGGCCTTTACTACAGCTAAAAACAGGGACCTAACTGGTCCTTCAAACAAAGAAATTGCCAAAAGACTAAATGAAGAAAACAAAAATGGGAGTGACACAGGAGCGGGAGTCATTCTAAATGGGAGCGGGATGGGAGTGGGAGTCAATTTACCAGGAGTGGGATGGGACAGGATTTTGTTTTCTTTTTATGCTGGCCTGGGATTGGGATGGGACAAGACTTTTTTCTATAGGACAGGAGAGAAAATCCACTCCCGTGTCATCCTCTAGTCCGGGCCCGCCGAGGCCAGCCCACTGCCCCATAGACCCCCAGAGACGCTGAGCGTCCGATGGGCGGGACAAAGCCCAGCATTTATCCAATGACTTGTCTCGTTTTGCTGCAGCTGAGGCTGCCCTATAGACTCCCAGAGATGCTGAGTGTCTGATGGGCGGGACAAAGCCCAGCATTTTTGCTTCGCTATTGAACTCACTGTTTGAAGCATTGTGAAGCTGCAGGAATGAGTGAGAGCAAAGCCACGTCGTTACCAGTGATAAGAAGCTGATTCTGAACAAAAGTTGAGCGTGTTGTAGCGCATATTTAGTCAATGACATGTACACACAACAGTATATATTTGGTCACTTATTTTTTGACATTTTAGGGGAAGCTGAGCTTCCCTTGCAGTCTTAGAGCAATCGCCACTGCTCCGAACCCACCTTGAGTCTTTTTTCAAATCATGATATCAAATTCTGTTTTAAAGGTATCGCTAAACATAGTGCTCCTCACTCTGACTCTCAGAGACCAGTTAAACTTCCCCTTTTAAAAATTCTTATCACAGCCCTTTCTTCTAACCCGTTTTCTTCTTATTTAAAATCTGTCCTTTCCAGTGCCTTTCTCCTGGCTTTTTACGGCTTCCTTAGACTGGGTGAATTCACTTCCCCTAATAACTCTTTTGATCCGAATAGAGACATAACTTTTTCCGACCTCAAGTTCTATCCTGATCATTATAAACTTTACCTTAAACACACCAAAGGGAAAGGCCCTTGCTTCATTTCTATCGCCTGCCTTGATAACCCTTTTTGTCCCTTTCAAGCCATGTTTAAGTTCGCTACAAAACGTCATAAACTTGGCTCACCTCTCACACCCCTTTTTCTAACTCCTGAAGGGGCTTCCATGTCTGCCTCCCGGTTCCTCAAATATTTTAGACAAATCCTAATCCTTTGTAACCTGCCCCCTGGTCAGTTTTCGGGCCATTCATTCAGAATAGGGGCAGCCACCACTGCAGGCACTCAAGGAGTCTCTTCAGGTTCCCTTCAACAACTTGGCCGCTGGTCTTCTTCATCCTTCGCTTCTTACGTTCGTCCAGACTTCCTTTCTGTTTTGGCTGCTCAAAGGTCTCTCAGTTCCTAGGTAAGACTTCATTCAATGACTGGTGATGGCTGGCTATTAAATCACATTTATCATCTCAGGAATGATTCATCTCATTCATTTACATCATCCTGTTTCCCAAGGTCTTCTCGTCAGCATCATCAGCCTCATTCATTCATTCTCTTACCTCCTCGTCATCACTTCATTCTCCTCCCAATCAGGTACAACCTCCGGGGAATGGTCATATTCAATTCATGCAGCCGACTCATCATTCGCATGTTTTCGTATGCTCACGCACCACTGCATGCTTTCGAAAGCTCTCACCACTCGCAAGCCTACGCAGGCTCACTCATCACTCTGATGCCCATGGGGCCCATTCTTCATTCCCATGCCCTCGCGGGCTCACTCATCCTCATCCATCTAACAAGTTCATGCCTACACGCCTATTTCATTAACATTCCCTTCAGCCCATTTTAATTCTTATGCCTACGAAGGCTCACTCACCAGCATCCATTCATCATCTCATGCCTTTTGTTTTGGCACTCATAATCACCTACGGGCTTATTTTTATTCTTATGCCCACGCAGGCTCATTCATCTGCATCCAATCATCATTTTCATGCCTTCATGGCACTTATCATACTTGCCTACGCGGCTCATTTTCCATTCTTATGCCTACGCAGGCTCACTCATTCGCATCCATTCATCATTTTCATGCCTTCTCGGCACTTTAAATATAATTGCTTGCAGCTCATTTGCACTTCTCAGGCCTACGCAGACCCTCCCACTTGCATCATGCTCGTCATCACGCTTTCATGTCGCATTCATTCATCTCCCTTCATTCTTACTTTTCCTAACTCATTCCTCTCGCTCATCATTCCATATCTATTTCCTAGCTTGGTACTTCTGGCATTTAACTTTTCCACTCCTGCTGTCAGTCTTTTTACGATTCGATCGCATTTCAGCCTTGGTTTGGCCTCGGCCTTTTGGGGGAAGACAATTCTAATTCTAATTCTGAGACGTTCAATCAAGTTCATGCATTATCAGCATAATGTCCTCCTCTGGGGTCTGAGCACCAAACAAATAAACATCCGTTGTGTAACTTCTCTAATTGCATTTTGTGTTTCTTATTGTGAGTCTCTACAGGATTGAAATGGAGTAATGACGAAAATTCAATCTGGGACACTAACCCACTCCTCCAGCTTCATCCAATGGCTCCTCCATGCATCTCTGCTCCATCCAATCAGCATCGAGTCCGCAGTAATCCTCCGCCAATGATCCTTCAAGGCTCCGCATTTAAAGTCTCCCATTCATGGATCTCCCAGCTATCAGCCGAGCTTCGACCCTCCTCCACCCCATCGCCTCCATCGGATTCTCAGTTCAGATCCCGGGGGGAAGACAGTTCTAATTCTAATTCTAATTCTAATTCTGAGACGTTCAATCAAGTTCATTCATTATCAGCATTCATGTCTTCCTCTGGGGTCTGAGCGCCAAACAAATAAACATCCGTTGTGTAACTTCTCTAATTGCATTTTGTGTTTCTTATTGTGAGTCTCTACAGGATTGAAATGTGTATTAGCACCCCTATTATTATAACCACCATTCTGAATGTGTTTGTTTTTTGTTTGGATCTAATTTTTGTATGTGAAACTAGCCCATTGATAAAATATTTTCCTTATTGATTTAGTCAACAAAATTAACACTCTCAGTGTTAGGTTTGACCTGGTTGATCATTAAATGGATTTTCTGGTACTATGCTAAATTAATAACAGTCATACTAGGTAGACCATGATTGCTTCGTATTATTTGACAGTTACAAATTTGGACAAACAAAGATCAAATATTGGGGTTTTCAAGGCTCCATTCTAGGCCCATGGTCCTCACTATCTTTCTGTTCTCCAATCTTAGGTTTCAGAACATTACACTGTCCCTTACCATTACTATGCTGATGACACAAAACTTTGTATTTCTGTGTCAACATGTGAATACAGTCCCATATTGTCGCTGAGTCAATGTTTCCATAATAACAATGAGTGTTTGGGACAGAATTTCCTGCAGCTTAATACAGAAAAGACAGACATTATTTGTTTATTTTACAAAATCTCTACGAAGTGGTATGTTTCCTGGCAAAATCAAAATCACAAATATTGTTGCTATCTAGAAAAGTGGGGACAGGTATTCATTTTTAAATTATAGGCCATTTTTTATAAGCCAGAGGTTGGACTTAAAACATTTTAATTTATGGAAAGAAACAAAATATGTATTACATGATGCTGCCCAATTTGTTAAATTGTGAGCAACAAAAGGAATTTGCTTAATTGGAATAGTGCTGTTATTAATGTTTTATGTTAATGGGAAGATGCCTGAAGATGCTCATGTTACTACTACTACAGAAAGGTGATATTGATCAGTAAAAGGTTGACCTTTGTTCTTCTGTGTCTCATCTCTCCTGCAGTTTGGTCGGACTGAAGTGATTGAAAACACACTGAATCCTGACTTTGTGAGGAAGTTTGTGCTTGATTACTTCTTTGAAGAGAAACAAAACCTTCGTTTTGATGTGTAAGTGGAAATATTCCCCACCTCTTCTCTCTGAAACCCTGACGTATGTTTCCTTGTTGTACCATGGAACAACTTCAAGATAATCTTTTGGCCTGCCGAGTCATACCCAAATGGCTTACAAGCCTCTGTGTAGTCATAAATAATTGCCATAAAAATGTCTTTCAGAACAGAAATAACAAAACTGTTTTAAAATATTTTATTATTATAATTACATAAAAAACAATTTGTATGAGATACAGAATGTATGGTACACCAAGCAGAACATGATTCTAGGATCCAAGTTCCAGTTAACAGGGTTTAGTTTACAGTGAAACTGCATGAAACTCCAGCACAGACACAAGCTGCAGACATGAATAAGGAACCAATATTAAATATATATTATTTAGTGCTGCATTTTAATTAAATTAAATTCAGTTTATTTATATAGCGCCAATTCACAACACGTCTTCTCAAAGCACTTTACAAAGTCAATTCAATTGAATCATACAGGTTCATACCGTTATGATTTGGGGTTGTTTGGTTTTTGGTTTCTGGGTTTTTCTTATATTTCTCTCTCAGTTTTTGAATCATGCTTCTGTTTATTATTTTTCTGTTCATGTTTTAGTTTTGTTCATGTTTTGTCAAGTTTGGTTTTGGTCATGCTTTAGTTTTTGTTTGTTTTCAAGAGTCTCTGTTCTTGCTCCAGCTACGTTTTGTCTGTTAATTATCTTTATCCAGTTCACCTGCTTCAAACTAATCTGTCTCCTAGCTCCACCTGGTTTACTCTCCTTATATTCACTCCTGTTCAGTTGTTCAGTGCGGAAACATTTCTCAAATCATGTCTTGTTCCCAGCTCATTTCTTGTTTTGTGGACCATGCAATGCCTGTCTAGCCAGCCTGCTTCTGTTTTGTTCCTGCCTCTTCTGAGAGTGAGTTTTTGTTTTTTTTATTAAATCGTTTTTCACCTACCGTCCTGCTGCCTACTCGTCTGCATTCTGGGGTCCCACATAACGCAAGTCTCAACACATACATTCCAAAAATCCTAACTATCAAACACTGCAGTCAGATTCAGTTTATTATTCAAACTGGTTAAAAAATTTTCTATCTAAGGAAACCCAGCAGATTGCATAGAGTCAGTGGCTCGATGTAATCTGCTTATTTTTCACCAACAAGTAAAAGCACAGCTGGGTTACAGCTAAAGGTGGAACGTATACTGTTATCAAAATAACAATGGGGAACTCTCTGGGTAAATAATATGGACGAAAACCTACTGCTAACAGTTCAATATCTGGACTGCAGAGACAACACTTCACAGCAATATGTCCTGGATTACACCGTCTGTTGTTCACAAGTACTGCCAGTCCACCTCCTTTGTGTTTGCCGGTTCTTTTTAAATCTCTGTCTGGTCGTATGGTCAGAAAGCCTGGCACAGAGCTACTCCAACCTGCTGCCACCTTGAGCAGCGCAATTCTGGAATTTAAGCACTGCTCTCTGGTAAATAAAATGTGCAACTACAGAGACTGATGAAATAAGCATATTCAAGTGTACAAGAAATGAAAATAACAACCAAACAATAAAATTACTGTAACACTGCCACAGTAACATACAAAGCAATCAACATTATAAGACCTCTTTTTACACCTTAGAGAGACAATTATTTAACTGAAGTAGAAAATGCTATAAATTTGTCACCTGATTACATTACGATAGAACAGGAGATGGACAGACAGATTGGAGCTTCGTCTGCAGTAAAGTGGACACTGCACTGGTCTGTTTTGTAAAGAAAGAGCTGAGCCAATAAGCAAAGCTGTCAATTCACCAGTCCAGATCCTCACCTATGGCCATGAGATATGAATCATGACTGAAAAAACAAGATCCCACATACAAGGGGCTGAAATGAGCTTCCTCTGGAGGGTGGCCAGGCTCATCCTTAGAGATAGGGTGAGGAACTCAATCATCCAGGGGAGCTCAAAGTAAAGCTGCTGCTTCTTAGCATCTAAAGGAATCAGTTGAGGTGGATCAGGCATCTGATCAGGATGTGCCCCAGGTGCCTTCCTTGTCAGGTTTTCTCTGCATGTCCCACTGGGGGGAGACCTTGGGGATGACCTAGAACTTGCTAGAGGGACTATATACTGTCTGGCCTTGGAATGCCTCAGGATCCCCTAGAATGAGCTGGAGGATGTTGTTGAGGAAAGGGACGTCTGGGGTTCCCTCCTTGACCTTTTGCCCCCACAACATAATCTCATTTAAGTGAAAGAGAGTGGAGAGAGGGAGGGAGGGATGGATGTATTATTTTTCTACTGTTGTTAATTATGATTATTTGAGTGTACAGTATCTTAACATATATGCTGGATTACGGTTTGTTTTAAATTTGGTTAAGCTATGGATTTAATATGTCAGCTGTTTCTTTTGCACTTTGAATGATATAAACATTGCATTTTAAAACAAAAGGATGATGTCTTACTACTGCCTCTATTAATAATGGAAAAACTTGTGTAGTGACATTATTTAGTAATTGTTAGTTTTCCATGGTGGTGTGTGACTTGAAGTTACAGTTTTGTAAATGAAGTTCCTTTCTTGATTAATTATGTAACAAAGGCTAAACCTGCTAATGGTTTATTATTGCCTTGGTTGTATTCTAAATTAACAATTATGAGCTCATATTATTAATCACTGCATATAGTTAAAACTGAGATCATAGCAGACATGGTTTTGCCAGGTCAGATTCTGTCTAGACCACATTGTCATTTTGATCAACAACATTGAGCAGCTTATCAAATGGCAGTCAGTCTGCTTCTTGGCTCTCAGCTTTTCTAGGTTTTATAATTGATATTTCATGGTTTAACTGTAACTTTAAGTATTTTCATGTTTTTAGATGTTTTTACTGTTGTTTTGTAGCACTTTGAGATACTTCTATAAATGTAATTTTATTGTTATTATTATTTTTTATATATTTTTCATTAATATTATTACCTCCAACTCCATAGTTTCTAACTGTATCTTTCTTTAACGGCTGCTCTGCTCTCCGACATTCTCCATGGCGACAGCTAGCAGCACAGGCAATTTCCTCATTTAAATAAGGCAGTCCAAACCGCTACCTGTTAACCATTACACACGCAATCTTCACGCACAAAACGCCCAGTTATTGCACATGCAATTTGTTTTTTTTTTTGCACAACCAATTTGGCCCCCCTTGTTCGGGATCTTTGAAGATCAGACCCATTATGACCTAACTCTAAGGGTCTGGCTCTACATAACAAGACATAAATAGTAAATGGACTAAACCTATATAGTGCCTTTCCAGTCATACCAACCACTCAAAGCACTTTACACTAGAGCCACATTCACCCAATTGCACTCACTAACAAGCACACATTCATACACCGATACGCAGATCAGTAGGCAACTTGAGGTTAAGTGCCTCACCCAGGGGCACGTTAACATGTGGCAGAAGGAAGCTGGATTCAAACCCACAACTTTCTGATTGCAAGACAACTACTTTGCCCACTGTGTCACAATTGCCTAAAGATGCTACATTGGTGCTGAAGATTTATATCTTCAGCACCAATGACAGTCCTTTTGTATGACTGAGACATTGACAGTTCCACACCATCACTAAGACGCTTCAGACCTTCATCAGGAGATGTCTTTAGTTCATCATCAATCAGGTAGCCTGTGAACATCTCTAACACTAAGCTATGGACGAGAACTATTTAAATTTCAGTGAGAAGATGCAAAGGTTTGGCTCTCATTTGCTGTTCTTTTTGCACACAATACACTAGCTGCCACATATCGATTGCCACAGATGACAGAGCTTTCCCCCCCTTTATTTCTAAGGCATAGCCCAGCCACTGTTAGGAGGAAGGTCAAATCTGCTGCTTGTATTCGGGATCTCATTAATTCGGTCATGATGCATATCTCACGACCACAGGTGAGGGTCACATGGTAGAAGAACCAGTTAATGAAGGGCTTTGCTTTTTGGCTCAGCTCTTTCTTTACCATAACAGGCCTAAGAAGCGCCTGCATTGCTGCAGATGAAGCCCCAAACAGTTTGTCCATTCTATCCGACCATTATTGACCCACAACCCAGAGAATATGTTCATGCATGTTATAGCAATTTTACCTGCTTGGAATCTTATCACTTTGTTTTCATATTCTCGTAGTGTGCAGGGATTGCAGTTTCAGTGAAATATCTTTAAGGCACTATGATTTTATCATAGATTGTTGCCTCCAGAGCTTCACAGCATTCTCTTAGAAAGGCTGGAATATGCTATAGGGATCAAGGGAGCAGCACTAGGCTGGCTAAAATCTTATTTGTCTGACAGATTCCAGTTTCTTCATGTAAATGACAAATCATCTTTAAACTCCATGGCTACTTGTGGAGTACCACAGGATTCAGTACTTGGGCCAATTCTCTTTACTATATACATGCATCCAATGGGTAAAAGTATAAGACAGCGTGGGATAAATTTCCACTGTTATGCTGATAGTACTTAGCTTTATTTATCCAATTATCCTGAGGAGCCCAACCAGTTAGATAGACTACTGCCATATCTTGAAAATATACAACTTTAAATTGACTTTAAATTTTCTTCTTCTAAATTCAGAAGACAGAATTTGTCGTCTTTGAAAAAGAAACTGCTCAGTCAATCAATTAATGTGGACGACATTAAATTGACCTCCGGTAATAAAGTAAAAAACCTTGGTGTTACTTTTGAACAGGACATGTCATTTAAATCCCATATTAAACAGGTTTCCTTCTTTCACCTCCGGAACATTGCCAAAATTAGAAATATCCTATCCAGGAGTGACGCTGAAAAACTAGTCCATGCATTTGTTACTTCAAGGCTGGACTATTGTAATTCTTCATCATCAGGATGTCCACAAAATGCAGTTAAAAGCCTTCAGCTGATCTAAAATGCTGCAGCAAGAGTTCTGATGAAATTTAAAAAGAGAGATCATGTTTCTCCTATTTTAGCTTCCCTTCATTGGCTCCCTGTTAAATCCAGAATAGAATTAAAAATTCTCCTCCTCACATGTAAAGCCCTTAATGATCTAGCTCCATCATACATCAGAGATCTGATTGTTCCATATGTTCCTAACAGAGCACTTTGTTCTCAGACTGCAGATTTACTGGTGGTTCCTAGAGTCTCTAGAAGTAGAATGGGAGGCAGATCCTTTAGTTATCAGGCTCCTCTCCTGTGGAACCAGCTCCCTGTTGTAGTCCGGGAGGCGGACACCCTGTCTACTTTTAAGGCTAGGCTTAAAACTTTCCTTTTTGATAAAGCTTATAGTTAGAGTGGCTTAGGTTATCCTGAGCTATCTCTGTAGTTATGCTGCTATAGGGTTAGGCTGCTGGAGGACATAATGACCACTTTCACCCTCTTCACTACATTCTCACACTACTCTCCAAATTTTTGTTATTTGCTTTTATTTCCCCTTTAACTTTGTTTTTTCTCTCGTTTTTTTTTTTCTCTTACTAGAAGCTACATCTCTGTGTTTACCTGTGGCACCTTCCTGGAGGGGGGCATCAGCCAAGCTGCTGCTGCCAACAACTTAATGCTCACCTTATACAGATGATACACTTGGCCCTGTCTTTCAGTGTTTAACCCTGTCTCTCCTAGACATAGCTACTGGCTGAGCTTCTACTGTGAATAGCTGTATGTGCTCTCTTTCATACTCAACTTGAAAACTGGCTCAGTTTTTATCTGGTTAGCTGTCTTTCTCTCCTAGATGAAGCCACTTAAAGAGCTACTACCATTAATGTTTTACTTTTCTTTCAGTGCTTCTGTGTTCTTTTTCTGTCTCTGCTCTGTTCTCTCAAACCCCCAGTCGGTCATGACAGATGGCCGCTCACACTGAGCCTGGTTCTACTAGAGGTTTATTCCTGTTAATTGCTGCAAAGTCAATGCAAGCGACTGCCCACTGTTGCTACATGCTCATCCAGGAGGAGTGAATACTGCAGGTCACTGACCTGATGCAATCTGCTGGGTTTTCTTTGATAGAAATTTTTTTAAACCAATTTGAATGTGAAACTGAATCTGACTGTTTGATAGTTTGGATCAATTGGAATCTATGTACCCGACTTGAAATCTGTTGAAATCAATTGAACTGACTTTGTAAAATGCCTTGAGATGACATGTGTTGTAAATTAGCGCTATATAAATAAAACTCCATTTCTGCTACCTGTATGACCCCCTCTCTTTTCCAATGGTTATGGTCAATCTGACAGAGAGAGATATCCCAATCGTTGTGGTTTTTAGTATAACAGTGGCCATCAGTGGGCTCTAGATGGACAAACTGTCTACTTTTAAGGCTAGGTTTAAAACTTTCCTTTTTGATAAAGCTTATAGTTAGAGTGGCTTAGGTTATCCTGAGCTATCTCTGTAGTTATGCTGCTATAGACTTGGCCTGCTGGAGGACATAATGACCACTTTCACCCTCTTTGCTACATTCTCACACTACTCTTCAATTTTGTATTATTTGCTGTTATTTCAGCTTTTATCTTTGTTCTCTCTCTTTTCTCTTCCTAGAAGCTATACCTGGCCTGACTCTGTGTCTACCTGTAACACCTTTCTGGAGAGGCGAATCTTCAAAGCTTCTGCTGGCAACAACTTAATGCTCACCCTCTACCGATGATCCACATGGCCCTGTCTTTTGGTGTTAAACCCTTTCTCTCTCCTAGACATGGCTACTGATTGAGCTTTTACTGTAACTAACTCTATGTGCTCTCTTTCAGACTCTAAACTTGAAAACTGGCTCAGAGTTTATCTGTTCTTTCTTTCTAGGTGAAACGACTAAAGGAGCTACATCCATTAATATTTACCTTTTCCTTCCCATAGAAAGTACTCCTGAATCAGTGCTTCTTTGTTCTCTTTGTGTCTCTGCTCTGTTTTCTCTAACCCCCAGTCGGTCGTGGCAGATGGCCGCTCATACTGAGCCTGGTTCTGCTGGAGGTTTCTTCCTGTTAAAAGGGAGTTTTTCATCTCCACTGTCGCTACATGCATGCTCAGTATGAGGGATTGCTGCAAAGTCAACGCCAGTGACTGTCCACTGTCTCTACATGCTCATCCGGGAGGAGTGAATGCTGCAAGTCACTGACTGGATGCAATCTGCTGGGTTTCCTTAGAGAGAAAAACTTTTTATCCAATTTGAATAAATAACAGAATCTGACAGCACTGTTCAATGATTAAGATTAATTGGAATGTATGTACCTGACTTTTGTGAAGTGCCTTGAGACGACATGTGTTGTGAATTGGCGCTATATAAATAAACTGAATTGAATTGAATTGAATTAAATTGAATTGAATTGAATTGAATAGCCCAAAAGCCCTGGTTCCTAACAACTGTTGAAGGCCACAAATTATTTGCACTAAAAGTTGCCTTCTGGGAAAAATTTCTCCTTTTCCAGGTTGTAGGGGAGCTTTGACATTGCTTGTTGATGCTCCTCTGACAAGGCAGGCACAGTCATTTGTTTTACTTCTACCTTTGGGTGAAAGTGCATAATATGGTTCCTCCTTGTTGTTAGTGATTTGCATTTTAGTTTTGCACAAGCTCCTATGTAAGTCATATTCCAAATACGTGTTTCAACAAGATGACAACCCCAAACACAGTAGTAATGAGCAGCATGATGGTTCCAGACCCAAAAGTTTAACCAGCGGAAAAGTTATAGAGTGACATCAAGCATGCTGTTTCTGAGACAACACCAAGAAAAAACAATGATCCTAGGTTGGAACAAATGTTTACAGGAGATATAAGATGGTCGACTTGATGCAACACAGATCTGAAACAGTTCTCAAAAACAGTGCTTTTATAACCACATATTAGATCATAGATTTACAGGAAAGTTAAATCCTTAAGCCACTTTAAGTTTATACACTAATTAATTACGTTTGCAAAGAAAATTGCTGACACCGGAATTTCTTTAAAGTCTTTTTTGCTCTTTCTCAGTTTCTGTAGACAGAGAACAAATGTAATACATTTTGCTTCACATTTTTATTTGGAATACAATGTGTGGTTTCTAATGCATTTTCATATCTAGAATAAAATCTGCCCCTCCTTGAACCGCCACCTTAATGTGGTGGAGGGGTTTGAGTGTTCAAATGATCCTAGAGGCTATGTTGTCTGGGGCTTAAATGCCCCTGGTAGGGTCTCCCATGGCAAATAGGCTCTAGGTGATGGGTCAGACAAAGAGCAGTTCAAGAATCCTTCATGAGGACCATTAAATCGAGGCATGTAACGTCGCCCGGTACGGCGGAGCCGGGGTCGGGACTCGCCGGAGAGCGCCTGGTCTTCGGGTTGCTCCTCACGGGACCCGGCCGGGCCAAGCCCGAACGAGAGACGCGAGGCCATCCACCAGTGGGCCCACCACCTGCAGGGGGAACCGTGAGGGACCGGTGCAAAGAGGATTGGGTGGTGGACGAAGGTGGAGACCTCAGCGGCCCGATCCCTGGATGCTTAGGCTGGCTCTAGGGACGTGGAATGTTACCTCGCTGGAGGGGGAATGAGCCTGAGCATGTGCGGGAGGTCGAGAGATATCGACTAGAAATAGTTGGGCTCGCCTCCACGCACAGCGTGGGCTCTGGAACCCATCTCCTTGAGAGGGGCTGGACTCTTCTACTCTGGAGTGGCCCACGGGGAGAGGCGGCGGGCTGGGGTCGGTTTGCTTGTTGCCGCCCAGCTCAGCCGTCTCGTGTTGGGGTTTACCCCGGTGGATGAGAGGATCGCATCCCTGCGCCTTCGGGTCGGGGATAGGTCTCTGACTGTGGTTTCGGCCTACGGGCCGAGCGGTAGTGTGGAGTACCCGGCCTTCTTGGTGTCCCTGTCGGGGGTGCTGGATAGTGCCCCTCCCGGGGACTCCATTATTCTGCTGGGGGACTTCAACGCCCACGTGGGAAACGACAGTGACACCTGGAGAGGCGTGATCGGGAGGAATGGCCTCCCCTATCTGAATCCGAGTGGTGTTTTGTTATTGGACTTCTGTGCTGGTCACGGATTGTCCATAATGAACACCATGTTCAAGCATAAGGGTGTCCATCAGTGCACTTGGCACCAGGACACCCTAGGCAGGAGGTCAATGATCGACTTTGTAGTCGTATCATCAGACCTTCGGCCGCATGTTTTGGACACTCGGGTGAAGAGAGGGGCTGAGCTGTCCACTGATCACCACCTGGTTGTGAGTTGGATCCGCTGGAGGAGGAGAAAGCCGGACAGACTTGGCAGGCCCAAGCGCATAGTGAGGGTCTGCTGGGAACGCCTGGCGGAGCCCTCGGCCAGGGATGTATTCAACTCTCACCTCCGGGAGAGCTTTGACCAGATTCCGGGGGATGTTGGAGACATAGAGTCCGAGTGGACCATGTTCTCCGCATCTATTGTCAATGCTGCTGCCCGTAGCTGCGGCCGTAAGGTCTGCGGTGCCTATCGCGGCGGCAATCCCAGAACCCGGTGGTGGACACCGGCAGTAAGGGATGCTGTCAAGCTGAAGAAGGAGTCCTATCGGCTGTGGTTGGCTTGTGGGACTCCTGAGGAGGCTGACGGGTACCGTGAGGCCAAGCGTGCTGCGGCCCGGGCTGTGGCTGAGGCAAAAACTCGGGCCTGGGAGGAGTTCGGTGAGGCCATGGAGAAGGACTACCGGTCGGCCTCGAAGCGATTCTGGCAAACCGTCCGGCGCCTCAGGTGGGGGAAGCAGTGCTTCGCCAACACTGTTTATAGTGGCAGTGGGAGGCTGCTGACCTCGACTGGGGACATTATCGGGCGGTGGAAGGAGTACTTCGAGGATCTCCTCAATCCTGCCATCACGCATTCTCTGGTGGAAACAGAGGCTGGGGACTCGGGGTTGGACTCTTTCATCACCCAGGCTGAAGTCACCGGTGTGGTTAAAAAGCTCCGTGGTGGCAAGGCTTCGGGGGTGGATGAGATCCGCCCTGAATACCTCAAATCTCTGGATGTTGTGGGGCTGTCATGGTTGACACGCCTCTTCAACACTGCATGGCAGTCGGGGACAGTGCCTCTGGACTGGCGGACTGGGGTGGTGGTCCCCCTTCATAAGAAGGGGGGACCGGAGGGTGTGTTCCAACTACAGGGGGATCACACTCCTCAGCCTCCCTGGTAAGGCCTACGCCAGGGTATTGGAGAGTCGAACCTCGGCTTCAGGAGGAGCAGTGTGGTTTTTCGTCCCAGCCGTGGAACACTGGACCAGCTCTATACCCTCTACAGGGTACTCGAGGGCTCATGGAGTTTGCCCAACCGGTTCACATGTGTTTTGTGGACCTGGAGAAGGCATTCGACTGTGTCCCTCGTGATGCCTTGTGGGGGGTGTTCTCAGGAGTATGGAATCGGGTGACTTTATTAGGGGCCATCCAGTCCCTGTAGAGGCGGAGCAGGAGTTTGGTCCGCATTGCCGGCACTAAGTCGGACCTGTTCCCGGTGCATGTTGGACTCCGGCAGGGCTGCCCTTTGTCACTGGTCTTGTTCATAACTTTTATGGACAGGATTTCTAGACGCAGCCAAGGGCCGGAGGGGGTCTGGTTAGGGGACCAGTGGATTTCGTCTCTTCTTTTTGCAGATGACGTGGTCCTGCCAGCCCCTCTAGCCAAGACCTACAGCATGCGCTGGGGCGGTTTGCAGCCGAGTGTGAAACAGCTGGGATGAAGATCAGCTCCTCCAAGTCAGAGGCCATGGTACTCAACCGGAAAAGGGTAGCTTGTCCTCTTCAGGTTGGAGGGGAGTTCCTGCCTCAAGTGGAGGAGTTCAAGTATCTTGGGGTCTTGTTCACGAGTGAGGGAAGAATGGAGCGGGAGATCGACAGACGGATCGGTGCGGCTGCCGCAGTAATGGGGGCGCTGTGCCGGTCCGTTGTGGTGAAGAGAGAGCTGAGCCGAGAAGCGAAGCTCTCGATTTACCGTCGGTCGTTTCACTTCCTACCCTCACCTATGGCCATGAACTTTGGGTCATGACCAAAAGAACGAGATCCCAGATACAAGCGGCTGAAATGAGCTTCCTCCGTAGGGTGGCCGGGCACTCCCTTAGAGATAGGGTGAGGAGCTCGGCCTTTCGGGACGGGCTCGGAGTTAAGCCGCTGCTCCTCCACATCGAGAGGAGCCAGCTGAGGTGGCTCGGGCATCTATACCGGATGCCTCCTGGACGCCTTCCTTGGGAGGTGTTCCAGGCACGTCCCACCGGGAGGAGGCCCAGGGGACAGCCCAGGACACGCTGGAGGGACTATGTCTCTCGGCTGGCCTGGGAACGCCTTGGGCTTCCCCTGGAGGAGCTGGAGGAGGTGTCTGGGGAGAGGGACGTCCGGTTCCGGATAAGCGGAAGACGACGAGTACGAGTATGAGAATAAAAACTGTTCTAAAGTTTTGAGGTTTACCTTGAAAAAAAACTGTTATTTTTTGCATAACTGTAGTTTATTCTGTGCCTGAATTGTTTAAGATTAGAGTATGTGTATTGAGTAATGTACTCGGGATAATTCTTAAAATATTTAAAACCTAATACTTTATCCTAATTTTTGCTTTGGCTGCTCCACATCTTTATTTATCAGGTTGTATACCCTAACTGGAACAGTATAATGCCCCCTGTCCCTGTTTCCATTTTGCAGTCCCCTGTTTGATCAGGTAAAGCAGAGACAAGAAAAGACAGCTGAAGAGTTTGTTTTCCAAGTGACTAAAAATAATCATTTGAAATAACTTTTTGCAGTAGAGTGCTTTAGGAAGGAAGCTGCATGTTTCTGCAGCTCAAAAAACAAACAATGTAAGCTCATATGAGACTTAACTGCCACAAACATCACCTTTTAGTCCTAATAGCTAATGTGCAAATCCCATCACAGTAAGCGCTCCGTTGTTTCAAACACTGCTGGTTACAGAAGAATGTAATTAACACTGTTCTACATTTTGTTGCTGCAGCATGAAGGAATGAATCTGAGCTTTACTAAATGCAACATGCAGTGCCGTGTTATTACTTTTTGAGTGTATAATACACTCAAAAATGCAACTGACATCAGATCCCCTTCATATTTCAGTGCTCGCCTCCAGAAAATGGGTAAATAAGCTTCTGTATTAGTCACTCTGAAACCCATGGCTGCATGCTTTAATGCAAACATACAAGGAGCAAAAAATCCATCAAATGCGAGATGAATTGATGATGAAGTCATTTGAGTTCTCAAGGGTGTTCACTGTCTTGCAACATATAAAATGAAAGGTTGTTAATACTTAATGAGTCTCCATTTATAAGGAATTTTTTTTTCCTGTCATTAGTTTCCTTCCAATTAAGGTTGTCAAGGTCACATCAAAGCAGGTAACCCACAGGAGCTGCACATGGAAACTCTTCATACATGTTTGACTAGCTGCCAGCAGTGCCCAGAGACATTAAATAATGACTTGCAAAGACACAACCAAATTAACCTTTTAGGAAAACATTTTATCTTGTTTCACCACCCCTTTGTCCAACCACATGAAAAAGTAACTACAACAGTTTTTTTTTCTCAAGAACCTGTTCTTTCCTGAGCCCCTTTTTAAAAAAGATTAATGCAGATGAACCCTTTAAATAGGACGGTCATGGCCAGATACCTTGTGAATTAAACTAATTTTGTGTTATTTGTAATGCAAGTCAGTTGGCAGGTGAGGGTGGGACCCTAAGAAAATTACAATTAGTTTTTTTGTGATGGAAACAAACTGATTCAACATTATTCTGTAGACTAATCAGATGCACATTAGCAGGCATTCTGCAACTAAAGTGAGGCAAATGTATTTGAGTTTTTCTGAGTGCTAGCAATGGATACAAACAAAGAAAAGCATGAAGTCATCATCTTCACCGCTATCAAGAATGTGTTCAGAAAAACCCAGAACTATTTTCTCCTTCTTCTGTCAGAATCTTGCAGCATCCTCCATCTCTCTTTTCAGGTTCCATCTTGCCTGTTGACTCCAACGTTTACCCTGATGGTAAACTTACCTTTGGGCCTCACGTGATGGTCAGGTTGTCTGTTTGACCAGAAGTGGTCCAGCAACTTGGACTTTGGTTGGTATTTGGACCACCCCCTGGTCCAGCTGACCAAACCCATGTTGTTCCCTTAACCTGTTCTTAACATGGGTTCTGTTAGAAGGCATTTACCGTCCTTCTAACACAAGAATGTCTTCTTCTGTGTGCACCTGTAAAACTCTAACCTCACCTTCTGATCCCTTAGTAGGATGTGCACGTGTTTTCCATGCCATCTGAGCATATTTACGGATCTCTTGCATGGTGAGGGGTTTTTGTTCTACAGAACGTAGTAATGTTGTATTGAACGCTTTCATGAAGGTTGTGGAGGAAAAATGATTAAAAAGCGTGGTCCTCCTCTATGCCGGGAGCATTATATCCTTGGAAGTAAGCGGCTCTCAGGTGCCGGTAGAACTCCCTGGGTGCTTCATGTTTCCTTTGCTGGATAGCGAATGCACTAAGTGTTGCGGAGGCCCGGTCCGTGTATACAGAATATTCTTCCCTTAAAGCTTCACAGAGGGTTTAATAACGTCTCAGACTCTAGAGGTCAGGCTCCCCATGAAAATAATGATGCTCCTGGTTTTTTTCTTCTGAATGAGCTTCAACTTTCCCGTGCTGATGGGCAGCACAGGTCTAAAAGGCAGCATTCAACTTCCCTAACATAATCATCAGTGTTTGACTCTGCATTATTAGGGTCGAAACACTCTATTTCTTGGGCAAGAGACTCAAGTTGGCGTGTGTGCAATCCAATCTCAGGGATTGGAGCTGGCCCATCTGAGTCATCATCTGAAGGTTCACTCCTGCTGTATCCCTCGTGTGTCAGGGCATCACGCTTCACCCTTGGAAGAGGCACTGGAGGGTGCTCATGGTACACTGGTGGGCCCTGTGCTCCATGGACTCGGGTCCTGGGCAGCGGTTGAGGGTGGTAGGAACCACCTGCCTACTGCCTACTCACACCTGTTCTGAACTCTGTGGATGTGAGGGGAACACTACGAGAAGGAAATCCTTGGAGAGCAGCTTCTACTTTAGTCAGCTCTGAGTGGAAGGTTCTTTCCGGGTGTTTCAGGTATGGCTCACCTTCAGAGGTTTTAACCTGTGAGTTGGGTTTTATCTCCGCCCCCCAATCCTCTAGGGATGGGAGGGTGTTCTGGATACTCTCAGCTACCTCCAACTTTCTGGCTCTCAACTCAGCTGCTTCCAACTTTTCTTCCACTTCTAACAGTTCACATCCTAGTGACATCTATTGTCTGTCACGTATCATCCAGCATAAACTGCAGTTTAAAACGCTGGTCAGCTTCCAGCATTACCCTTCGCTGATATAATAGAGTGAGCTGTCCTAACACATCGGCCACCTGTCTGTCTTTTAGTGGGTTCTTAATGACCAGGAGCAACTCCTGAATCCTTGCTTCACATTGCTCAATGCTATAATCATTAAGACCTTTACGCTCCTCTGATGACAATAAAATCAAAGCTCCAGTCGCTTCCTGTGCCTGCATTCCTGTGGAGTCTACCTGACTCATTGCTCCAGCAGCAGCCTAGGAGGTTTATCCATATCAGACAAAATGCAAAATGACAAACAACGACGATGCAAAACAAACAAAACTGGTCAGCTATGAACGACCGCTAAAATCAATTAGCAGCAACACAAAACAAACAAAGCTGTTTAGCTATGAATGATCTCCAAAGTCAATTAGCAGCAACACAAAAAAAAAAATAAAGCTGTTTGGCTAGGAATGATTGCTAAAGTCAATTTGCAGCAGCACAAGACAGACTAAGCACTTAGCTAGCTGTCTGATTCATACATATCTTGCAGGCATATGAGGGTGCTTAAAATTGGTACACAGGTTTGACCGTTTAAACCGTAGCTTACCCAAGTCTATGCTTTAATGGAAATAATCAAGCAAAACAAAAAAAAGAAAAATTAAAATAATATAATTTTTTTTCTTAATTTTTTTTTTTTAGAAAAACAATTTAAAGTGGGATGAGCGAACTAAAACCTTCAAATGCTATTTTTAGCTTCCAATGAATGTTAGTTATGCACACTATGGGTCATTTACTTTCTAGCAGGACCTACCAAGTTAGACAACTAAAGTTAGTTGTACGAGTCTGGTCAAACATGCTTCACACACAAGAAAAACTCAATTAAAATGCATACATTTCAGAGCAGAAGTGGCAATGAATGATCAATAACTTGATTTTAGCTCAAGTTATGTCCTTTGATCATCAGTGATGGGATTATCTGCCTGTGTTAATGGAAATCTAATCAAATTAGTTATTTTCTGTGGTTGCAACTGTAGATCTCACTAGTGTCCACAAGATGGCACTAAACGCCTGTCTGGGGCGGATAAATTCCTGTTGCCACTGCAATTCACTCGATGGCCAACAGATGGTGGTGGTGCTTCCTCCCTGACTCGGAGAGTGTTAGGCTACGTTCACAGTGCAGCTTTAAGTGACCCAAATCCAATTTTTTTGCCCGTATGCGACCTGTATCCAAACTTTTCATGACAGTCAGAACGACACAGATCAGATTTTTTCAAATGCGACCCAGGCCATTTGGATATGTGGTCCTAAATCCGATACGTATCTGATCTTTTCAAATGCGACCTTTGTCTGTACGACAAACGTTACTATTCTGGTTCCTGCTTACGCGGAAGTGGGAAAAAAAATCTGCACATATGCACATAAATGTTGTCTTTGTCATTTGAAAATTATGAATGAAGTCTGTATCATTAAAGCCGCTCGCATTACCATCCCACCACTGCTGGCTTCGACTCCGAACCCACACGTTTCTCTGTACCGATGACGCTGCCCCACAAAATGCCATGGCCAAAAACCTGGCTCTCTTTCTTTTCGATTTTCTTAAAAATACTGCGTTGTTAATATGCTGGCTCCGGTTGGAAAACAACTTAAAAATCGCTAAATACAGGCCAACAATTGCATCCATATTTACTTCCACAAATACTAAGCACGCTCGCTACATGTGATGTCATTGCGTCGTCTACTGCGCTTGCAGGACACTTGAGTTGTATGAATGTGTTCACACAGGAGATCACTACAAGTCACATACGGGGGTTGGACAATGAAACTGAAACACCTGTCATTTTTGTGTGGGAGGTTTCATGGCTAAATTGGACCAGCCTGGTAGCCAGTCTTCATTGATTGCACATTGCACCAGTAAGAGCAGAGTGTGAAGGTTCAATTAGCAGGGTAAGAGCACAGTTTTGCTCAAAATATTGAAATGCACACGACATTATGGGTGACATACCAGAGTTCAAAAGAGGACAAATTGTTGGCGCACGTCTTGCTGGCGCATCTGTGACCAAGACAGCAAGTCTTTGTGATGTATCAAGAGCCACGGTATCCAGGGTAATGTCAGCATACCACCAAGAAGGACGAACCACATCCAACAGGATTAACTGTGGACGCAAGAGGAAGCTGTCTGAAAGGGATGTTCGGGTGCTAACCCGGATTGTATCCAAAAAACATAAAACCACGGCTGCCCAAATCACGGCAGAATTAAATGTGCACCTCAACTCTCCTGTTTCCACCAGAACTGTCCATCGGGAGCTCCACAGGGTCAATATACACGGCCGGGTTGCTATAGCCAAACCTTTGGTCACTCACGCCAATGCCAAACGTCGGTTTCAATGGTGCAAGAAGCGCAAATCTTGGGCTGTGGATAATGTGAAACATGTATAGTTCTCTGATGAGTCCACCTTTACTGTTTTCCCCACATCCGGGAGAGTCACGGTGTGGAGAAGCCCCAAAGAAGCGTACTACCCAGACTGTTGCATGCCCAGAGTGAAGCATGGGGGTGGATCAGTGATGGTTTGGGCTGCCATATCATGGCATTCCCTTGGCCCAATACTTGTGCTAGATGGGCGCGTCACTGCCAAGGACTACCGAACCATTCTTGAGGACCATGTGCATCCAATGGTTCAAACATTGTATCCTGAAGGCGGTGCCGTGTGTCAGCATGACAATGCACCAATACACACAGCAAAACTAGTGAAAGATTGGTTTGATGAACATGAAAGTGAAGTTGAAGATCTCCCATGGCCTGCACAGTCACCACATCTAAATATTATTGAGCCACTTTGGAGTGTTTTGGAGGAGCAAGTCAGGAAACGTTTTCCTCCACCAGTATCATGTAGTGACCTGGCCACTATCCTGCAAGAAGAATGGCTTAAAATCCCTCTGACCACTGTGCAGGACTTTTATATGTCATTCCCAAGACGAATTGACGCTGTATTGGCCGCAAAAGGAGGCCCTACACCATACTAACAAATTATTGTGGTCTAAAACCAGGTGTTTCAGTTTCATTGTCCAACCCCTGTATATTCACACTATAAACTACACCAAATGTCCACCTTGCATCCACAAAAGCACCTAAGAAAGATTGGTTTTACTCTGCAGTAGAATTGAGCAAATATTAGTCAAGATATATTTCCTGTAGCTTACAAGCACCTTTGCGAAACTTTACCAAATCTCAAAACAAAAAAAAATCGAGAATCTGTGGAAAGAGCTGAAGACTGCTGTTCACGAACGCTCTCCATCCAACCTCACTGAGCTCGAGCTGTTTTGCAAGGAAGAATGGGCAAGAATTTCAGTCTCTCTCGATGTGCAAAACTGATAGAGACTGATAGAGACAAACCCCAAGCGACTTGCAGCTGTAATTGCAGCAAAGGGTGGTTGGCACTCAGACAACAATTCTGAGCTACTCTGCCGGACAGGACACGGTAAAAAAAAAAAAGAAAAAAGGTTTACCGCTTTTGTGGCGCAGATGTTTTTAATTTATTTTCTGTTTTTATAAGTGCTCGTGCCGCCCCCATGCGTCATGGAAAGAAAGTCGGCCCCTATGTGTCATGAAACCACCACTGGGTGCTGGAGTCTGGCATCCCAGCCTGTTCAGAGGGAGAAACTGGCTGCCAGAGATCAGCTGCGTTCAGCTCAGGTCTTCCAGGTTTTCAAAGCATAACTTTCAAGTTGTTTATTCTACTCTTATGAGATTTGAGTGTTTCATTTTAATGTTTTTATTTCGTTGCTGTTTAGAAAAGAATAATTTAGAGCGTAAGTTGTTTTATTTTGAACTACGTCGTCAAGTCCTTCCAACCACACCCTGGAGAACCAGCCTGAGGTACTTTATTTCAAACCTATTTGTTTATGAGACTCTGAGTTAGAAATGAACCACAAAGATGTAACAGTGACTCGGATTCGTTGTGATTTCAGTGATCGATCTGAGACAGTGTCCCACGGCTGTGTGGCCTGCAGAAGACGACTGAAGAAAAAGAAGTGCAGCTGAAACATTTGTGGTTCCTCTATCCTGAATGTTGGAAGCTGAGCTCACTATGGGATCAAGGTAGACCTACATCAGAGGCTGCAGTGTCTCCCTGTGAACGTTTAACTGTAAATTTTTTTTTTATTGTCTGCAATTTAAGCGCTTTAGTAGATCTAATCTGATGGCATCAGCTGTAATAGACCAGCTGTGTAAGAGTCTCATTTATAAATGTGGCATACACACAAAACGAGGCCTGAAACTGGCATACGTCACTTTCCACCCCAAGGATGTGATCTATAAAAAACAATCTTGTTGGGAGAACATGCGGTCCTTCCCGCAAACTCTGACCCATAAGTACGCTTGTTTTAGAGACGGGGAACCTAGAGACACAGATGGAAAGGCTGGGAATTGAAGCCACACTGCATTTTGATTCCTCTCAGACATTCAATTTCACACCGTATAAAACTTCAATGATAAATTGACTTTATCATAAGTATTAAAAACCTTAATACAGTCTTATTTATGCTTGTGCTGGTGAGCCATAACCATATATGAGGATCCATAAGCCAAATTAAATTCCTTTCCAGGATGATCACCAGGGTGATGTGGACCACAGATTAACACAAAAATTGTGACAAGGTGTGAAACAATAACAGCGACTGCTGTAAACATCTAAATACTGTGGTGACACTCGTGTGTAACGCTGTGAGATGGATGTATTGGCACTGCTGGAAGACCTGGAAAATAGGAGAATAAGGAGAGAATTAGAAGGGATTACCAAGGCCTCCCGTTCCATGATTATGGCTGGCTAATATGCTGATTTAGACTCCCTAGAGCATTGCTCTTGGATCTATGTGCTGAACCGGGTCCAATACTGGAGAGACTGACCCGTCGGAACCACGCCATCCCTGTTCAATTACAGGTGTTAACCACTCCGGGGTTCCTAGCAACCGGCTCTCACCAGCGTGAATTTGCCTCTTTTAGGAACAACATAATTGTGTGAAATGATCCAAAGGTCTGGGCTATCGCAGCCAGAGCTTAGTGCAGTAATACCTGCCGTCCTGGATGATATTGTTAATATGACCAGATTTCCGCACACTTTGGCTACCCAACAGGATATGTTCAACACTCCACCTCACTCACCAACACATTGATTTCTGCATAGATTTTCTTTGGCGTGTGCCATTTTCGGCTTTTGGGCGTACCAACACCTTTAGTATAGCTCCTACACAGTGTTTTATAAATGAGACCTCAGGTCCTCTAGTCAGTCCGGATGTTGTTTTAATATCTGGGGTGTTTTTGTGTCTTGAAGGTCTGACGCTGCCTTTAGAAGAGGACAACACTGTCTACTGTGAGGACATCTACAGTCATCACCGTGGCAACTTCATCATTGACAACAATGGATCACTTAAATGTAGCTTTGTTAAATGTAGATGGCCTTAGAAACAACATAGAAGAGATTAGAAACTTAATTAGAAACCATAACATAAACGTGCTGGCTGTTTGTGAAACTAGATTAAACGACCAGGTACCAGATGACCACATTCGTATTGAAGGTTTTAACGTCAAAGAAAGGATAGAAATCACAATGGAGGTGGTGTTGCACTTTATATTGAAAATCACTTAGAAATGACACCCTATAGGGATGGCCTGGACGCTGATGTTGAGATCATTTGGGTTGAGCTCAGTCTTCCTGGTACGAGACCCATTTTAGTGGGCTGTTGTTACCGACGTCAAAATAAACCGGTAAGCCATTTGCGTGAAATCTGTGACATAATGCAACAAGTGGCAAGGGAAAATCAAAATGACATTTACTTGATGGGCAACTTCAACATTAACTGGAACGAATATTCTTCAAACAAAATAATAATTCAAGAAGCCGCCCAACAATGTGGTTTAACACAGATTGTAACGGTAACCAGCAGGGAGAGAAATCCAGAATCAATTATCGACCATATCTACACAAACATTCCAGAGTTACACGGTCAACCAGAGTCCACTAGTGTACCGCTTATTGATCATAACCTCATTACTGTCACAGTCAACAGAAACCCAAATCTTGCAAATGAAAACCCAAATAATGATCTTGCAAATGAAAACCCAAATAATGATCTTGCAAATGAAAACCCAAATAATGATCTTGCAAATGAAAACCCAAATAATGATCTTGCAAATGAAAACCCAAATGACGACCTTGCAGATGTAATGGGAAACCTAACCATTTAAAAGACTTGACAGTTATTTTTATAACCTGGCGAAAGCACCCTTTCGTTTTGGGTGTTACTCCATAGGAACCCATGTGTTACGTCCACTGACCTATAGGGGGCTCTCTTACTGGGAGAGAGTTTCTTGTTTTTGTGTCTCTTGTTTGTTTGCGGGGCTGCTGTTACTCCTCATGAACAGATGAAGTCAGTTCCTCCTCATCAGTGGACTGCATAAAAGCTTCAGTCACCCAGTGCCACTCCTCTTCTCTTTGGACTCTGATTTTAGTTGACTGAGAAACTCAATTCTACGTAATGATTGTCTGGCAATAATTTTGTGATTAATTTTCCTGTTTTGGTGAATTGTTGGATGTTCTTGTATTAGATAGGAGGTTTGGTAGGGTTTTCCACTATTTTCTTTAAACTACGTTTTCTCCTGTATTGTGACCAGACAGGCAGTTTAAGTATTGTACTTTTTTTTGGTTAGATGAGACTTGCTTTTATTTATTAGTCAGAAGGGATATTTTTGTTTGTTATTTTGTCATTGGAGACCCTGATGTTTAATGCATCCTAAATATTTGTTAAGTTCTGTCTGAACAAGGAAATAATTCATTTTGTAACTCTAAGCAGAGTTTGTTCAGGAGTTTTAAGTTTGTTAGTTGATGAATTTATTTTTAAATTTATTCCCAAACTATGCAAAACACAGAGACATCGATTAATATTCAATATTGGAACAATTAAATTAAATGTACCCATCAAGATGCTGCTGATTCACCATTGTGCCATCTTGTAATCAGTTCCTGTTCATTAGAATTAATGAATCAAACCAGGCCATCTTTGGAACAACAATGCTGGTGTCTCCCAGTGGCCCTACTGCCATTTGCAGAAATATGTTTTTTACAGATTATCTGTCCCTATTGTACTGTCAGGATATAGTGACAATTTTAACAAAAGCTTTAAGAGGATGTGATAAACCTGGCTAACATATAGATGCATTCATTCTAGACAGCTGGCATGACACAGACAAATAAATTGTTCATTTGTTTCTGTCGTATATAATGCTTGTTTTCAACTCATTTCGCAGCATTCCCTTGAGGTGTCGCCAAAGGGCCAAATCTACCTAGAAACTGTCACTTCATTATTAATACATCTGACATTGCTTGGAAAATGGCATACACCAGGTTTTTGTGCGTATGCACCCTTTGCATATGAGGCCCCTGGTGTTGCAACATTTGTTAGATTTTGGAAGAGAAACAGGCTTACAGCAACACAGATCTTGCACTGTACACAGTGGGCATAAGGTGCTTTTCCACACGGCTATTGTTTGTTTCAGCCTAGATTCACATGGAGCAGGTAACTGAAAAGCCCAATTCTAATTATATCCCAGCAAAGTTCATAGTTCCAGCTAAAGTCCCATTCGGAAAACCCCCGATGTTTACACTTATGATGGCAGACCAGAAAATTCAAAGTTATTTCATCGCAGATAAAGGGAAAATCTTTAGTGTTACATGGCAAAAATAAAGAAATGTATACAACTATCCAATTTTTGTTAGAATCTGTCTTGGGTTTCTTATTTTCGGATCAGCTTAGCTCATCTATGTTGATTAGCCGCTGTCCGTCTGTTGTTCTCCACTACCTCTGCCACAGCTGGTCCACTTTTCGTCTGATTAGCTCCTTTGGTTCATTGGTCATTCCTCTGTTTCCGCCATCTGTTGCCTGCATGTGTCTGCAGTGCTATTCTTTCCAACATTGCTCTGATTGCCTGCTGTCCATTCTCCGAGTACAACACCATCTTGTAAGTTATTCTTTTATTTATGAAAGTAGTCCTCGCCACCTCTGCCTGTCTTTGCATTTGAGTCCTTCAAACTGAATCATGACCATTTTAGTTCAATGATAGATCAATTTATACATCAATTTTTGTTCTACACAGCAAAATGAAAAGTGTTATATTTTCTGTGTTGGTGTTGAATGTTAAAAGAAGGGTGTTAATTCAACACCTGTTTAGTCCAATTCAATGATTTGAGTGTTAGTTTACCAAAAGAGGTGGTGTTATTCCAGTTGGTGTTATTCCAGTGCCTGGTGTTGATTTTAAAATCAACACCAGGCAGAGTTGCTCCCAGAATTTCAACTGTGATGTGTTTGCCTGAAGAGCCAGGACAGCAGTCTCGTGAATAATGCTGAGAATCAAAGAAACACTCACGGTCCATCTCATGCGAGTAAAGCGAAACAAAAATGTTTCTGTCTCTACCCTCTATATAGTGAACACACTGTAAAAAATGGCACATTGTGGCTGCCTTTTCTTTTTTCTTTATTAGCTCATCATGTTGGTGAAGGTGAGATTTGGAGAAACACAGAAGTATGTCAAAGTGGCTAAGATTAAGGATGGTTATAATGACTTCAACACATTTCTTCAGAAAGGTTGGCATCAGTTTTCATGTAGTTCAGAATGTATGTGTAGACTACTTGCTATAATAGCTGTTGAATTTATGTGATATTTAACACAAGGACTCCCAGAATTCTAACACTACTAGAACTCCCAAGCCCGTCAATTTGACGGGAGCATTCTGGATGCAAGGGTGGTAATGACGTCATCGCATTACATGCGGTCAGAATGCTAAACGTTTTCTTGCACGCTATAAAATTATGGTTTTGACAAGAATAAATAACAGTATTTGATCAAAACCTATTATGTTTTTTTTATTATTTTTAAATAGTACTGAAAAATAATACAGAGTATCTCGGATACCTTTAAAAAAAAAAAAGCTTTACTAATCTGACCAAAAGCTGGATAGCTCCATGTTAAGCCCTCGTTTCACTTCGCGGACATAAACCCCCCAGTGCTAAAAATGCCTTCAGCTCTTCCAAACTCATGTCCGAGGAGGAATCATTTTAAAAACTCTGCGGGCCTCAGCCACACTGCAGCCCTGAACGTGGAGGGCTTTTCCGGATCCACCAAGCAGAGTAATGGGTTTTTTGGGGCATCTTGGATCTGGCGCTCTGTCGATGCATTGTGCTCTGACGCCTCCCTTCTTTGTTCCTCCCCCCCCATGTCCACACAGTGCCATCCTTTCCTATCTCCTCCTCCCCAGGTGTGCGCTCCTCTTGTGAGAAAACGCGAAAAGCGCAGAATAGATTTTTGTTACTGGGCTACTTGTCTATGACCTAACTTATTGTTATTTTTTCTCCATTATCAGTACCTTGAATTTTAGTTTTCCCCTCCCAGGGAGCTGGATTGCTGGGTTTATAGCTGGGAAACGGGGACCTGGCTCGTCTCGTATCTCTGAACCTGCGTTGATTGTGGCACTGTTGCTATGTTTTTTTATATTAGTTTACTAATCTGTAAACTATAGCCTAAAATGATAAAATCGTTACATAGGCTAGTCTTTTACTAATTTGAAATGATGCACCACAACCTCCTGCTAATGGGACAACTTGTGTTTTTTTAGCTGGGGAGGCTCACTCTCTGACCCGCTGTCACTGGAACTGAATACTGACCAAGAGCCATCAGAATCCCTCTCGACCCCAGAATCACGATCATCTAATTTTTGAAGTATTTCCAATGCCTCTTGAGCAGAAAATATCCTTCTAGAAGCCATTTGTAGGATGCCAACAATCTCCTTCTCAGACTGCATTCTAGAGTGGCGGTTGATAGGCAACGCTCGCGCATGTACTTGGCCGCGGGAAAAAAAAAAAATCTATGTAATTAATAGGGCCGTCAAAATATAGGCTGTGGTAGTTGGAGGTAGAAATACTTAGATCTTTTATTTACTTTGTTTTTTTTTTAAAGAGACATAGGAATACAAAAGACACATGTTCTAGTGTTAAATGTCTTATATTATTGAGTTGTGTTTTGTAATACCCTGTGAACGAAAATTACAAAAGTACATTTACAAGTTGATAAAAAATGTTGAATAAATTCTGGTAATTTTTTTTATTGTAATTTTTCCATTACTCTAAATGTCATATTTTTAACAGTCAATCAGAAGCTAGATCATCCGCTTGGGATTAAGCTCAGGGACAGTAGTCGATGCAGATGTGTTTGAGGATCTTTTGCAAGCAAGGAACCTTACTGTTATTGGGACAACTGAGAAATCCACAGGTGAGGCTCAGCCTTGATGGGGAAGGAGTAGATCATAAAAAAAAGTAATTGGTACTATTTTTTTTCCCCGCTTTGTGTATATATTTTTTTAACTGTTTCCAGTTGTGCTTCAACACGATCTACCATCTACTTTGTTGGAGTCAACCATGACTCCAACATGACTCATCTGTGTCAGTTTTTGCAGACTCCTTGCCAGCATCCTCAGATTCATCTGATGCAACAGTGATTGTTCACACAAACAGAGGGACGAGAACCCATGCTGAGTGGGAGGCAACAAAAGAGGTGTGCAGCTTTTGTAGCAAATGATATAAATATCATGCACAAAATTCAGATTTCTATGTTGAGCTATATTTAGCACTTTCCATTGAGTTAACATATTTTGAACCTTATTCAGTGTTGAATTAACACATTGATAGTGTTAACTTTTGACACTACACACTAGTGTTAGGTAAATTCAACATTGATGTGTGTTAGATTTCAACTATTGAGTGTTGTTTTAACTCTATCACAGTGTTAACTGTTTAACACTTTCAAAAGTGTTATTTAAACTCAATATAGAGTGGACCAGTATTGACACTTTGAAAGTGTTAATTCAAGTCCCTAGTACTTCCAAATTTTATCTTTCATTTTATAACATATTTTATGATATTTGCCTTATTTCTTAAGAGATATAATTTTTCCAATCCCAAAAACTACTAAAACCCATACATATGGGTCACGGCGGTAGCGCAGAGGTGTGACCCATATATGGAGGCTACAGTCCTAGACATAGCCATCACAGATTCGCGTCTCGGCCTGTTGACCTTTGCTGCATGTCCTCCCCCTGTCTCTTCCCACCCCTTTTCTTGTCGGTCACCTTACAAAATAAAGGCCACTAGTAAAGTAAAATAAAATAAAAAGCCATAAATACTAATGCTGAAATGCATATATAACATCAAGACTTCAGATTTTGACACACCAGTCTGAATACCCGCTGTCACCATTCATTTTTCACAAGCTAGGTACTCTTCAATTAAATCCTCTTACCTTGTCAACCCCCCAACCCCCACACCCCGTTGGCGTTCCATCAACAAAAACTTGTCCATACTGATTCAGAAAAAACAAAGCTGTAGATGAATATTTAGATGGTATTGATAATTTGCCATTGGGTAAATAATAGAGTGCTGTATCAGTGTATTGGTAAAAAGGATGCAGAATGTGTAAGTGTAAAAACCAACAGGGAATTAAAGTACAAAACAAAACCATCCCACCATGATGGGACCTAGTGTAGTGGGTCTCATCATAATGTGTTTTTCTTTGTATTCTCTTTGTCTTTAATAAATGTATAATTGCTTTAGCCTTCGCTGGAGATTTTTTACATCCTGGTTTAGAGACTGTCCTGTTACATGGTTTTCTACCATTTTGAATAGGAATAGGAATTTGTCGATTCTGAGTTACCATACAAACAAGAGTGCTGTCAAAATATTCCAAAGCCCAATATCAGGAATAAGACCCCAAGTCCATGACAGGTTACAGAGGAGATGTAGTGGATAGAGATCAGAAGCAGATTTAAAAGTAACTAGCAAGAAGTTCAAACTACTTCTTCTCCTAATTGCTTCAGGGAATGTGAGGTCACCGGCAGACAAAATGGAAGATTTTGGAGAACTGACAATGTTATAATGGGACTGTGGGAAAAAAAAAAAAAGTGTTTTAATGAGACATGGCTGCAGGAGCATATCCTGGACAGTGCTATTCTTTCCAACATTTAAACTTTTTAGAATGGAAGTGGCTGCAGACACCTTGCCAAAAATGAGTCCGGAGGCACTGCAATTCTTATTAACAACAGATTGTTAATATAATATGTTACCATGGGATGGCTGCATCTCCGTGATAGAGTGGCTGTCTTACTCTTTGAGGATTAATGGTTTAGTGCCTATTCCCTACTTGTGTTGAAATGTTCCTGGTCCCCAACAGGCTAATGTGTGTGAGATTGTACAGGAAAATTAAACTGTCCACTCACACTGTTATGTTTGGGTAAAGACAAACACAAGTGGAGGTGTTTCATGGTTTAGCTTGTGAACACAGTAAACACGCACACCTGGACACTTGCAGGCATTCACTTTGACCATTTAAAGTAAGAGTTGAACCCACTGTGATGGCTTAATGAATAATATACACAGTATATATATATTATATATTATATATATATATATATATATATTATAATATATTAATTTCTTAAATGAGCCTGAGAAGGATCAAAAATTAAAATCAAGTGATATATGTAGATCATGATTCCTGTTTTATTATTTTTTAAAAGAAATTACTAACCACTCTGTGTTGGGGTGTTAAATGTTATTATAAAGCACTCTTCATCATATATATATATATATATATATATAATATAATATATATATTTTATATTTATATATATATATATTATATATATTATTATTATATAATTTTTGATTTGGAACAGTTTTGGGCAACTGAAAGATTTATTTTTGATTTACAAAGTTTATGCAGATCAGTTTATCTCCAGTGAAGTTCTTGGGGTTTATGGAGCTGTTTGTCAGATAGTGGCCTATTTTATCTGGTCTGTGAGGAAATGGCTTCAAGCTTACTAGACTATGAGCTTACCAAGCTTACAAATACCTTCATTGGTACAGGGATAAAATGACCAGAAAGGATGTTTTTCACTTGACATTGTCATGATGGGTTCTGACCCAGGAGACTCTAGAGCAGCACACCAGAGAGACAGCAAAGGTTTAAACAACTTTATTGAAATTGTGTTTTCGGGCAGTGTCAGGATTCTATAGCCAGCGGGCTTGAGGGATCGGCTCACTAGGAAATAGAGAGCGGTGACTATCAGGCAGGTGGTTCTTAATGTTAAATGTAAGAGTTCCAGGCTTACTTGTAGATGAGTGTGTTGGTTCTGAGGAGAAGTGAGCAAGCCACAGAGACTGAGGCTGACAGTCAAGCGTGCTGTGTGAGCAAATTCCTCCAGATGGTGATTAGCGTTGGAGGGTGGAGAGGCAGGGCAGGTGAAGCGAGGAGCGATCTTGAAATCTGATATTGTGGATCCAGGGCAGTAATTGGACTAAGGTAAATTAATTGAAGTATTTACCCTGGTAGGGTCTCCCATGGCAAACAGGCTCTAGGTGATGGGTCAGACAAAGAGCAGTTCAAGAATCCTTCATGAGGACAAATATATTGAGGCACGTGACGTTGCCCGGTATGGCGGAGCCGGGGTCCCACCCTGGAGCCAGGCCTGGGGTCAGGACTCGTCGGAGAGCGCCTGGTGGCCGGGTTGCTCCTCGTGGGACCCGGCCGGGCCAAGCCCGAACGAGAGACGCGAGGCCATCCCCCAGTGGGCCCACCACCTGCAGGGGAAAACCCTTGAGGGACCGGTGCAAAGAGGATGGGTGGCGGACGAAGGTGGAGACCCAGCGGCCCGATCCCGGATGCTTAGGCTGGCTTTAGGGACGTGGAATGTTACCCCGCTGGGGGGAAGGGCCCTGAGCTTGTGCGGGGGGTCGAGAGATATCGACTAGAAATTCCCGGGCTCGCCCCACGCACAGCGTGGGTCTGGAACCCATATCCTTGAGAGGGGCTGGATTTTTTACTCTGGAGTGCCCCACGGGAGAGGCGGGGGGTGGGGGGGGTTTGCTTATTCCCCCAGCTCAGCCGTCTCGTGTTGGGGTTTACCCCGGTGGATGAGAGGGTCTTATCCCGGGCCCCTTCGGGTCGGGATAGGTTTTACTGTTGTTTCGGCCTACGGGCCGAGGGCGGTAGTGGGGAGTACCCGGCCTTCTTGGGTGTCCCTTCGGGGGTGCGGGGGTATTCCCCCCCGGGGACTCCATTATTCTGGGGGGGGGACTTCAACCCCCACTGGGGAACGACAGTGACACCTGGAGAGGCGTGATCGGGAGAAAGGGCCCCCCCCGATCTGAATCCGAGTGGTGTTTTGTTATTGGGCTTCTGTGCTAGTCCCGGATTGTCCATAATGAAAACCATGTTCAAACATAAGGGTGTCCATCAGTGCACTTGGCACCCGGGACACCCTAGGCAGGAGGTCAATGATCGACTTTGGTTTGTCGTATCATCAACCTTCGGCCGCATGTTTTTGGAACCTCGGGGGGAGAAGGGGTGAGCTGTCCACTGATCACCACCCGTGGTGAGTTGGATCCGCTGGAGGAGGAGAAAGCCAGACAGACTTGCCCCGGTGGGGACACCGGCAGTAAGGGATGCTGTCAACTGAAGAAGGAGTCCTATCGGCTGTGGTTGGCTTGTGGGACTCCTGAGGGGGCTGACGGGTACCGTGAGGCCAAGCGTGCTGTGGCCTGGGCTGTGGCAGAGGCAAAAACCCGGGCCTGGTAGGAGTTCAGTGAGGCCCGGAGAAGGACTACCCGGGCGGGCCTCGAAAAATTCTGGCAAACCGTCCGGCGCCTCAGGAGGGGGAAGCAGTGCTTCGCCAACACTGTTTTTAGTGGGGGTGGGGGGCTGCTGACCTCGACTGGGGACATTATCGGGCGGTGAAGGAGTACTTCGAGGATCTCCTCAACCCTGCCATCACGCATTCCCTGGTGGAAACAGAGGCTGGGGAGTCGGGGTTGGACTCTTTCATCACCCAGGCTGAAGTCACCGAGGTGGTTAAAAAGCTCCGCGGTGGCAAGGCTTCGGGGTGGATGAGATCCGCCCTGAGTACTCAAATCTCTGGATGTTGTGGGGCTGTCATGGTTGACACGCCTCTTCAACATTGCATGGCGGTCGGGACAGTGCCTCTGGACTGGCAGACCGGGGTGGTGTCCCCCTTCATAAGAAGGGTGACTGGAGGGTGTGTTCCAACTACAGGGGGATCACACTCCTCAGCCTCCCTGGTAAGGCCTACGCCAGGGTATTGGAGAGGAGAGTCCGGCCGATAGTCGAACCTCGGCTTCAGGAGGAGCAGTGTGGTTTTCGTCCTGGCCGTGGAACACTGGACCAGCTCTATACCCTCTACAGGGTACTCGAGGGCTCATGGGAGTTTGCCCAACAGGTTCACATGTGTTTTGTGGACCTGGAGAAGGCATTCGACTGTGTCCCTCGTGATGCCTTGTGGGGGGTGCTCCAGGAGTATGAAATCGGGGGGCCTTTATTAGAGGCTATCCGGTCCCTGTACGAGCGGAGCAGGAGTTTGGTCCGCATTGCCGGCACTAAGTCGGACCTGTTCCCGGTGCATGTTGGACTCCGGCAGGGCTGCCCTTTGTCACCGGTCCTGTTCATAAGCCAAGGGCCGGAGGGGGTCTGGTTTGGGGACCAGTGGATTTCGTCTCTTCTTTTTGCAGATGACGTGGTCCTGCTGACCCCTCTAGCCAAGACCTCGCAGCCGAGTGTGAAGCGGCTGGGATGAGGATCAGCTCCTCCAAGTCAGAGGCCATGGTACTCAACCGGAAAAGGGTGGCTTGTCCTCTTCAGGTTGGAGGGGAGTTCCTGCCTCAAGTGGAGGAGTTCAAGTATCTCGGGGTCTTGTTCACGAGTGAGGGAAGAATGGAGCGGGAGATCGGTGCGGCTGCCGCAGTAATGGGGGCGCTGTGCTAGTCCGTTGTGGTGAAGAGAGAGCTGAGCCGAAAAGCGAAGCTCTCGATTTACCGGTCGGTCTACGTTCCTACCCTCACCTATGGCCATGAACTTTGGGTCATGACCAAAAGAACGAGATCCCGGATACAAGCGGCTGAAATGAGCTTCCTCCGTAGGGTGGCCGGGCACTCCCTTAGAGATAGGGTGAGGAGCTCAACCATTCAGGAGGGGCTCGGAGTAGAGCCGCTGCTACTCCACATCGAAAGGAGCCAGTTGAGGTGGCTTGGGCATCTATTCCGGATGCCTCCTGGACGCCTTCCTCGGGAGGTGTTCCAGGCACGTCTCACCAGGAGGAGGCCCAGGGGACGGCCCAGGACACGCTGGAGGGACTATGTCTCTCGGCTGGCCTGGGAACGCCTTGGGCTCCCCTCGGAGGAGCTGGAGGAGGTGTCTGGGGAGAGGGACGTCTGGGTGTCTCTGCTGTGTCTGCTGCCCCCGCGACCCGGTCCCGGATAAAGCGGAAGACGACGAGTACGAGTACGAGTACCATAGGCAGGAGGCTGAACCACAGCGGGTTCTCCAGGAAATGAGTTTGTTGACAGCCAGCAAGGTAAGCCAGAACAACGGAGGATTTATCCAGAGCAGGGTCTTGTTGACTACAACCTTTGGCAGAGTAATAAATCCGCCGCCTCCTCCAAGGTCTCAGCTGCTTAAGAAGCTTCTCAGTGATTGTTCTTGACTGTGCGGCTGCACCTACCTGTCGCACCCTGGTGGAGGAAAGGAGAAAAAACACCCACATGTCAAAATGAGGTGAGATCCTTCCATGTATCCATGCAGAAATTAATTATACCCTCATAATTAGATCAATGACATATACAGCAGTAAATGTTCACATTTTAAAGCTATGGAGTCTGGGGGGGGGGGCATTTGGTGTATATTTTAATTCTACTTTATTTTGCAGAATTGTATCACTATGAGTTTAACAACAATCACATATGATGAAATGAGTGCCTAATCTTTAGAGTATCAAATAAATAATGATCATATTACATGGATAAGATGTCATGAAACAGTAAAATGAGTATATCTTCGCACTCTGGAACTGAGGACTAAAGAGGCCTGTATGGAGTCAAACATTAACTGTGACTGTCTTATCTTTTTCAGAAGTCTTAACTTTCTTATCTTTTTCAAAAGTAGAAAACTACAAGTATAATCAAATAAAAATGTATGATGATTTTCTAATTTTCTACAATTATTAAATGTAATGAAGAGGGGTAATGTTAATCAACTGTGATGTATGAATAAAAAGAATTAAGTGATGTTTTTTCTTTTAGCTGTAAGTGGTGTGAGAGCAAGAAGCAGAGAAATACTGTATTAGAAAGCTTGAGGCTGAGCAGATAAGGAGGGCACCATTGTCTGGGAGCCAGAAGCGGCAGAGTCACAACATCAGGACGGGAGGGGCAGAGGAGACGCAGCTTCACGGGAACTGGGAATGGATGGAAGGTCAACAAGCAAGCTCAAGTCATAACAAGCATGGGAGCTAGAAATGAGAAGCCAGGTGCACGCTGTTTTTCTTCAGTCTGAAGTTCGAAAAACAGGCAAAAGTCATAACACAGGGTGCCAGCTGCGGGCGGTTTACGACTCTGTCTCAGAGGCAAGGAGACAGCACCGAAAAGTCACGGCAACCGCGTAGGTCCTGATGATATCCCATGATAGGAAAGCTTGCCTGGCAACAGGGGATGAACAGTGAGGCTATCTGCACTATAAAAACTGTGCCAAAGAAAGAAACGGGGTTGTTTTCCTCGCAGAAGATCGGATGGAGAAAGACGCTACAGATGAATCAGAAGACCAGAGACGCAGCCCCGCTGACAATTCTGCATTATAAAGAGGATCAACCAGTGTGCCCTTAGAAGAGCTGCAACTCAAAATTGAGAATCTGAATTTCATCTGTTGTATTTTTACCAAGACAACTGAAGTGAACTTGGTCAGTGAACAACTGATTGCTCTAAGTTTCAGGCTTCTGGAAGTCCTGAACCAACCTCAATTACACCTCAAATGTTTCCTTCAACTATTCAACCTCTGGAAGCTACCGACTTTTGCAACATATGCCAACAAAGTTTCTGTTTTTTACATTTTACAATTTACATTTTACATTTTACAGTTTTACATTTTTAAACATTTTTTTCCAACTTGACCATCGAAACCCCGAGCATCAGAAACCTGAAGATTAGCCTTTCACCCAAGAAGACAATCACTCGTTGCCTACTGAAGAAATCATTCCATTCAGATCCACGGTGAGCCTCTGTCTCCTAAGCCTCTTCAGCCTTACCAGTTTCAGCATTAGGGAAAGATAGGTTAAGTTGATTGATTTATTTCTATTATTCAAATTATTAAGATTTGCTGATTTTTAAGCTGTTACTGATCCCTGCAGAAGAATTACTAATTAAAGAAAGCATATAAAATTCTAGATTTATTGTGGACAGTCAATTATTTGAGTCACCTTATTTTTGGGTTTTTTATTGGTGGTAAAAAGTCTTCCAAATGATTTTAGGAGGTTTTTATAGGTTGCCTTAAGTCAAACTTGTTAAAACAATGCCCTTGGGGCTCGTGTCGAGCCATTAAAATCAACCTAACCCATATACCAATTGCAAGTTGTAAAATAGGGAATGTGCAGCCTCGAAGCCATACAGAATTGACTGTCGAGGAGTGGATAACTGCTGTGGGCTACTCAGTTGTCCAAGCCTTCAGTTGAAGAAGGACGCGACTTCTAGAAAAGATAGGCTGTTAGAGGTTAGGCGAGTCATTTCCCGACACCAGCTTAAACAGGTTTTCCAGTAAACCTGCTTAGTAAGACCTTCCAGGTTTTGGGAAGTCCGGACCCGTTGGATGGAGAGCTGGATTGAGCAATCCCCTTAGAAATAGGGAAGTAAGAGGGAGGGGTTGGCTCATCGGACAACGAAACACAACACCCACAGCATACAAACCTGCACTCAGCTCTGTGCTCTGACACCACCCGCCCCCCAACAGCCTCTTGGCGGCTGATCGGGACTGAAGCCTCAAAGTCTGAGATGACCGTCGATGATCCAGGCAGATGGAGGGGGTTCGGCCGGAGGGCACAGAGGACTGGGCAGGACTGGTTTGATTTGTGAGACTTGGAAGGTAGGATGAATACAGAGGTGTAAAGGGAGTTTAAGTCGCACAGACAACGGACTGATGATTTGGTCTATTTTAAATGGACCCAGGAACCTTGGGGCCAGTTTGTGGGAGTAGGCTTTAAGGGGAAAATTATTTGTCAAATGCCATACCTCTTGACCTGGGTTGTAACTGGGAGCCGGTTTATTGGTTATTGATGATTGTTGTAGTGCAGTCTTGGTGATGTTCCAGGATCTCTTGAATCGGTTGAAGTAGGTTCTGACATATGGACGAATGTGTTCTGATCAGAAAGATGGAAGGAGTGATGGTTGATAACCAAGAGATGCCTCAAATGGGGACAGACCAGTAGTAGCGGAAATGTGAGAGTTATGGGCGTATTCAGCCCAGTGAGATTCTCACTCCAGGTTCCTGGATTATGGGTGCAGAGGCATCTCAGGGGATTCTCCCTCTCTTAATTTAGTCATTCGTTGATGAGTGTTCTTGTTACGGGCACAGATGGAACATGAGTTGATGTATTCAACCACATCTCGTTTGAGCCACCAGAGGTGATCGTTCAGCTGAAACCAGGATGACCAGAAAAACCAGAGGCATGGGCCCAATGGATGACCTGGGACCAAATGGCTGATGGAACATAAAGGCATTTAGGAGGTCCTCCTCCAGGACCTGGTTGGTTGGCTTGAGCTCTTTCTTTGATGTCCCAGGTAAGGGAACCGATGACACAGGGACTGTAGGACAATTGTTTTTAGACCCGGGGTCATCATCATCATCAGAGAACAATTGTGAAAGGGAATCTGGTGATTTTAGAACCGGGTCTTTAAGTTATGGTAAGGTTGAATCTACTGAAAAACAGAGACCAACAGGCTTGATGGGAGTTAAGACGTTTGGCTGACTGGAGGTAGGCCAGATTTTTAGGGTCAGTCCAAATGATTATGGAGAGAAATGTGCCCCCCAGCAGGTGACGCCATTCCTCTAGTGCCAATGGCTAGACGTTGGGGGTCCCCCACATCATAATTTCTCTCAGGTTGGGTGAAACGCCTGGAGAAAAATGCGCAAGGGTGAAGTTTGCCATCAACAGTGGCCCTCTGAGAGAGAATAGCACCGACCCTAGTAATTCAATTCAATTCAGTTTTATTTATTTAGCGCCAATTCACAACACATGTTGTCTCAAGGCACTTCACAAAAGTCAGGTACATACATTACAATTAATCCTAATCATTGAACAGTGCAGTCAGATTCAGTTATTTATTCAAATTGGATAAAAAGTTTTTCTGTCTAAGGAAAAGAAACCCAGCAGATTGCATTCAGTCAGCGACTTGCAGCATTCACTTCTCCTGGATGAGCATGTGGAGACAGTGGACAGTCACTGGCGTTGACTTTGCAGCAATCCCTCATACTGACCATGCATGTAGCAACAGTGGAGAGGAAAAACTCCCTTTTAACAGGAAGAAACCTCTAGCAGAACCAGGCTCAGTGTGAGCGGCCATCTGCCATGACCAACTGGGGGTTAGAGAGAACAGAACAGAGACACAAAGAGAACAAAGAAGCACTGATCCAGGAGTACTTTCTATGGGAAGGGAAAGTAAATGTTAATGGATGTAGCTCCTTTAGTCGTTTCATCTAGAAAGAAAGAACAGATAAACTCTGAGCCAGTTTTCAAGGTTAGAGTCTGAAAGAGAGCACATAGAGTTAGTCACAATAAAAGCTCAGCCAGTAGCCATGTCTAGGAGAGAGAAAGGGTTAAACACTAAAAGACAGGGCCATGTGGATCATCGGTAGAGGGTGAGCATTAAGTTGTTGCCAGCAGAAGCTCGGACGATTCCCCTCTCCAGAAAGGTGTCACAGGTAGACACAGAGCCAGGGCATGTGTACCTTTTAGGAAGAGAAAAGAGAGAACAAAGTTAAAAGCTGAAATAACAGCAAATAATGCAAAATTGGAGAGCAGTGTGAGAATGTAGCGAAGAGGGTGAAAGTGGTCATTATGTCCTCCAGCAGCCTAAGCCTATAGCAGCATAACTACACAGAAAGTTTCAGTTTAGATTATTTAGTTAGACAGCGCTTATTTACAACAATGTCGTTTCAAGGCACCCCACAAAGGGTCCCACTGATGGACATTGTTATACTAAAAACCACAAGGATTGGGATACCTCTCTCTGTCAGACTGATTATAACCATTGGAAAAGAGAAGGGGTCATACAGGTAGCAGAAATGGAGGGGTGTAGTATTGGAGGCATCCACCTCCAGACCAAACTGGAGCTTTGGGTCACGGTGCACTGGAATGGGGGGCTGAGGAAAACCTCTCACTGAGGTTCTGAAAAGCCTTCTCTGTGTCTGGAGTCCACTGAAAAGGAGTGTTGGTGGATGTGAGCACCATTATAGGTGTGGCTAGAAGACTGAAATTTCTAATAAGCCCATCCATCCATCCATCCATTGTTTTCCGCTTATCCGGGGTCGGGTAGCAGGGGCAGCAGCCAAAGCAGAGAGACCCAGACTTCCCTCTCCCCAGCCACTTGGGCCAGGTCATCTGGGGGAATCCCAAGGCATTCCCAGGCCAGCCAAGAAAAATAGTCCCTCCAGCGTGTCCTGGGTCTTCCTCTGGGCCTCCTCTATTTGGGACTTGCCTGGAACACCTCACTAGGGAGGCGTCCAAGAGGAATCCTAACCAGATGCCCGAGCCACCTCAACTAGCTATTCTTGACGTGGAGAAGCAGCGGCTCTACTCTGAGTCCCTCCCGGATGACCGAGCATCTCACCCTATCTCTAAGGGAGAGCCCAGACACCCTGATGAGTAAACTCATTTCGGCCACTTGTATCTGTGATTTCGTTCTTTTGGTCATGACCCAAAGCTCCTGACCATAGATGAGGGTAGGAACGTAGATCAACTGGTAAATCGAGAGCTTCGCTTTTTGACTCAGCTCTCTCTTCACCATGACAGACCGGTACAGTGCATGCATCACTGCTGATACAGCAGCAATCCGTCTATCGATCTCCTGCTCCATTTTTCCGTCATTCGTGAACAAGACTCCAAGATACTTGAACTCCTCCACTTGAGGCAGGACCTTCCCCCTAACCCGGAGAAGGCACTCAACCCTTTTCCGGCTCAGAACCTTGGCCTCGGACTTGGAGGCACTGATTCCCATCCCGGCCGCTTTGCACTCAGCTGCGAACTGCTCCAGTGAGAGCTGTAGATCACGAGCTGATAAGGCCAATAAGACAACTTATTCCGCAAAAAGCAGAGACGCAATACTACGGCCACCAAAATGGATCCCCTCAACACCGTGGCTGTGCCTAGAAATTCTGTCCATAAAAGTTATGAACAGAATCTGTGACAAAGGGTAACCTTGGCAGAGTCCAACCCTCACCATAAATGAGTCCTACTTACTACCAGCCATGTGGACCAAGCTCTGACACCAGTCATACAGGGACCTAACAGCCCCGATCAAAGGGCCTGGGACCCCATACTCCCGGAGTACCCCCCACAGGATTCCCAGAGGGACACAGTCGAATGCCTTCTCCAAGTCCACAAAGCACGTGTAGACTGGTTGGGCGAACTCCCATGCACCCTCCAGGACCCTGCTGAGGGTGTAGAGCTGGTCCAGTGTTCCACGGCCAGGTGGTTACATCATGGCCGTGGAACACTGGACTACACTGCTCTTCCAGTGCAGTGTGGTCAGGATTAAAACCACCTGGCCGTGGACTGCAGTGGAAGAGCGGTTTGGTCCAGTGTTCCACGGCCAGGACTCCACTAAGAACTAAAAAAAGGGTGGGCAGTCTGAACTGGTGTTTGGTGTATAAGCAAAAAAAAACAGTCAGAACCCGTCTCCCCACCAGTAGGCGGAGGGAGGCTACCCTCTCGTTCACCAGGATGATCCCCAACGTACAGGCGCTGACATTGGGGGCAACAAGTATGCCTACCCCAGCTCGCCGCCTCTCACCAGGGGCAACTCCAGAGTGTCCAACCCCTCTCAAGGAGACTGGTTCCAGAGCCAGAGCCGTACATCGAGGTGAGCCCGACTATTTCTAGCTGGAACCTCTCTACCTTGCACACCAACTCAGGCTCCTTCCCCACCAGAGAGGTGGCATTCCACGTCCCAAGAGCCAGTTTCTGCAGCCGAGGATCAGACCACCACGGTCTCTGCCTTCAGCTGCCACCCATAACACATTGCGCCCGACTCCTCTGGCCCCTCCAGGGTGGTGAGCCCAACGGAAGGGGGACCCACCTTTCCTCTTTAGGCTGTGCCCGGCCGGGCTCCATGGGTGAAAGTCTGGCCACCAGGCGCTCGCCAGTGTGCCCCATCTCCAGGCCTGGCTCCAGAGTGGGGCCCCGGTGACCCACGTCCGGGCGAGGAAACACTGTGTCCATTTTTGGCAATAATCATAAGGAGTCTGTGGGCTGTGCTTTGACTGATCCCTCACCCAGGACATGTTTGCCTTGGGTGACCCTACCAGGGGCATAAAGCCTAATTCTCCCCAGCCTTCCTGTTGGAAGTTCCTTCCAGCAGGTTATAGTTACTTGTTTCCTTACTAGGCTTAGTTCCAATTATTGTTTACGTTTTAATTTATAGTAATTCTAGGTCTTCGCTTCCCTGCTCTTCCTTATCAGATATTTTTATACTTAGATTCTAGTTTCCCTTTAGTTTTCTTATAATTTAGTTCCCTCGTGTCCCTGTGTTTCCTAGTTCTTGTCGCCATGGTAACCGTTCATTCCCTCAGTCTCCACAGCTAGTTCCTGCAACTGCTTCCACTTGCCTTCTGATTAACCTAGCTTCTCCCTCATTGATCCACTCTCCTTCTCTCCCTGCTTATATACCTGGTTCCTCTAATTATTCTTCGCTGGATTCTCATTTCCAGCTCGTCATGTTGTCACGGCTGTCCTTGAGTTTCCTTTGGATTATGATGCCTGAGATATCCTGCCTGTGAATCCCCTCTGACTTTGTAAGTGCTTATCATTGAGCCTGAATAAAAGAGATCTGTTTTCAATATGCTGAGCCCAAGCAACTGTTTGCATCTTGGTCCAAAACAACCTCAGACCTTGACAGGAGGGGTTAGGCTGAGCAGAGCTGGAGGCAATGGCAGAGGGAAGGCAGGACACCTGACACTGCTCACTCCAAGACTCAATGCGTCAGTCGACCCAATTTAAATGAGGGTTATGTAGTTTTAACCATGGGTGGCCTAGAACTACACGAGCCTCTTTTATGGGAATAACAAAAAATTAGATTTGTTCTTGATGGTTATAGTAAGCAATGAAACAGAGAGGAGGAGTCTGCATTTTTAGAGGGCTGCCATCTATGGCACACACTTTTATTGGGTTGGTCAACTCAGTAATCGGGATGTTTAGTTCCTTAACTATTTCAGGACCGATGAGATTCTACTCAGTGCCTGAATAATCGAGAGTCAGGACAGGAACTTGGTGTTGTTTAACACAGAGGAGTGAGTTTAGATGGAATCAGGGACGGTTAAGAAGAAGAAATGGGCCTGTCAGTTTCCTCTTTTTTACTGACGTCTTTTGGTCGAACCCGGCAATGTTGTCAAAAGTGTCCCACCTCCCCAAAATACAGGCACCTCCCAGATTAGAGGCATCTGGATCTCTCATCTGGAGTGAGACTGGTTCAGCCAAGCTGCATGGGTTTGATCTGGGGAGAGAGAACAGCAGATCTTATTTTTATTTCATGAGATTTTATTACAGATGGGTGATTTAATGATTCCATTGTGGTTTGACTCCTCTTCTCCCATTGTCTCTCCCTCAATTTATTGTCAATATGAATTGACAGGTTCACCAGATAATCCAGGGTTCTCTCTGCTTGCTAATTCGTCTTTTCTATTCTCATTTAGTGCATTTCACCTTTCAGAGCTGGTTCATTCCATCCTGATTCTGCAGCCAGAGTTCGAAATTCTATGGTCATGTCCGCGACTGAATGGTGGAGCTGCCGGACATGCCAAATCCTTAGAGCCAGGGCTTCATCGCTGTGTTTAAGTGAGAAGGTCTTTCTGAAAAGAGCTAGTAAATTGGTTAGGGTGAAGTACTGTATGGTTGTCTCATTTATTATTGTTTCGGCTCACCTTAATGCTTGTCCCCGCAGCAGGCCGATGATGTATACAATTTGGCTGCCGTCATTCGGAAAATAACCCTTTGCTTGCCGGAACACCAGTGTACATTGTAATAAAAGAACCCTTACTTTTATCCAGGTCCCCTTAAAAGGTTCAGGTGTAGGAGGTGATATACTCCGATAGACGGCTTGACTAGCCCTGGTTAGGACAGGTGGCCAGAGGAGGAGCTGTGGGCTGGTTGAGAATCCCTAAGGACAGGTGGTTCTGGATGGTCTGGATGTTGGGAGATCTCTAAGGGTTGGTTCTGTTCCAGAGACTGAAGGTGAGAGCTATGTTGACCCAGTAAGATGCCCTGTTGAGAGAGCATCCTCTGGTAGTATGCTGCAGAGTCTGGTTAGTCGGATTGTTCTGTCATGATGGGTTCTGACCCAGGAGACTCTAGAGCAGCACACCAGAGAGACAGCAAAGGTTTAAACAACTTTATTGAAATTGTGTTTTCGGGCAGTGTCAGGATTCTATAGCCAGCGGGCTTGAGGGATCGGCTCACTAGGAAATAGAGAGCGGTGACTATCAGGCAGGTGGTTCTTAATGTTAAATGTAAGAGTTCCAGGCTTACTTGTAGATGAGTGTGTTGGTTCTGAGGAGAAGTGAGCAATCCATGGAGACTGAGGCTGACAGGCAAGCGTGGTGTGCGAGCAAATTCCTCCAGATGGTAAATAGCGTTGGTAGGTGGACAGGCAGGGCAGGTGAAGCGAGGAGCAATCTTGAAATCTGATCTTGTGGATCAAGGCCAGTACTTGGACTGTAGTAAATTCATTGAAGCATTTGCCATGGGCAGGAGCCTGAACCACAGCGGGTTCTCCAGGAAGCCAGTTTGTTGATAGCCAGCAAGGTAAGCCAGAACCACGGAGAATTTATCCAGAGCAGGGTCTTGTTGACAACAACCTTCGGGAGAGTAAACAATCCGAAGGTTGCAGTCCGAGTAAGCAATCCGACGCCTCCTCCAAGGTTTCAGCTGCTTAAGAAGTTCCTCAGTGGTTGCTCTTGATATGGTGGAGCTGCGCGGCTGCACCTACCTGTTGCACCCTGGTGCAACAGGTAGGTGCAACACAGCATGCAACACAGCATACAAACACAGCTTACAACACAGCATACAAACCTGCACTCAGCTCCGTGGCCTGACAGACATAAACAAGCCAACTTCTTCGTAGTTGCTGTACTTATGGAGAAAAAAGGAGGGAAGCTTGCATGTCTAAAAACAGCACACCAACTGTGAAGTGTAGGGGTAGTACCATCATGTTTATTTGGTGTATTGTTGTAAGAGGAATGGTGAACTTCATTAAATAAATTAAATGATAAGGACATAATAAAGTTGTAATGAACCAAACAGAGGAGCAGAACTTTCGGCCAGATACAGCAGATATTTTAAAAGATTTATTTTAATAATTAAACTGGTAGCAGCCAGTAAACCTCTGCAGGGGCATCCCACAAACTATGAAACTGGAAAGGACAAGTTAGTGGCTGTTACAGAGTCAATGGACTTGTCAGGAGTCAGAATCAAAGCCACTAATCTTACAGAACACTACCCAGATGGTTTTGCTTCTTCAGGACTTCGTCTATCCTGGTGATCCAAAAGTACGAGGCTGTTTTTATTTTCAAACTGTTATTTTTCAGCCCGCACACTATGGAGTTCCTCTCCACCATGTTCGGTGGAGTTCCTCTCACTTCTCCAGAGAGAAACTAGAAAAAGGCAGTTGAGGGTAATGATTCCGCAATGGGAAAACGTGAATAGGAGTTTGGGGCAAAACTTGATTTGGCACATGCCTGTCTCACAATCCGTCAGGAGTGACTCCATAACCCAGGAGATCATGGATGTGTGTGATATGTTTACAGCCTTAAGAGTTTTTTATTTTATTTATCCTGACTTGATGCACATAAAATGTATTCATGTCTACAGAGTACCCTTTGCACAAGAGCATATTTAATGGATGTGTTCTTCATTGTTTCATATTTAAAATCTGCCTCCCTTGTCACTAATATGCTCACAATTTCACCTAAAACTAATTCATTTATTGATCATTCACTTCATAGCCTAGCATCTCAGTCAGTGACTCTGCCTCCAACCTACCCTCAATTTGCTTCTTACCTGTCTCTCATTGACAGTGATGCTCCTTCTGAATTTTACCTCCTTGTTTTTGACTTGTCTGCACTCCAAGGAGTTCAGTGAACACACACGTGGCTTCACAATATCTTGAAAAACAGCCTGGACATTGCACCACCTCCATAGACAAGGAGTGCTGTGTTAACCGATCAACACAGAAAAGGATTCCATAACTTGAGTGGTGTTTAAAGACATGGTAAATGAGACAGGTGCTTTGAATTTGTACATGCAATCATCTAATTGTTAATGTTTCATGTTTATTTTGGTGAAAAATATGAGTTTATTTAAGGCTTGTGAGAACATACTGACTGACAGCACATTAGTGGGAGGCTTTAAATTTTAAATCCACCCAGAATCCTCTCAGGCAATTAAAGTGTGTGTTCAGAGCCAAGAAGTCCAAATATAATAACACACATACATTCAGAGACACACACATCAACACCCTGAGGATGACATGAGGGTGGCAAAACCCTTCATGTCTCAGTGTGAATGCACCTCTGCCTCTGTTCATGTATCGATGGACACAACAGGCCTGCATCCACACACACACACATACAGGCACACACACACACACACACACACATTCATGTGCACACACACTTACACACCCAATGGAAACACACTAAAACACACATGCTCATGGACTCAATAAATCACAGCTCGGGCTCTCTATGTCCAATTACTGCAAGTACCTGCAGGAAATATGTGTTGAACAATTTTGACAGTTTGCTACTGTTTTATTGAAAACAAAAGTTGTGCTAGAAAGTTGTAAAATGGGTGTGATTAATGAAGTTGGTGTTTGGTTAAATGTTCTTTACTCATAGTGTTTTTTTTTTTTCAAGCAAGAAGTTAATTTAACTAGTCATACCTAATACAACTTTGTCTCAACACTCTGTACCAATATTTAAAAGCAACCTTTGGATCCTAAAATATTAGTTATGAACAAACTAACAACACATCACAAAACCTTTAATTAGGTTAATCAATCTTGAGATTTATGAATATTGAAATGCCTGGAACCACCCACCCTAGGACAACATCAAGGAACACATAATTTTCTCAGATTCTTAGAAGAAGGAGGCTTGCTGTGGAGATTTTTTTTTTTCTGTTGGTCATGAACATATTTAACTAATGCCGTAACCAATTTTATGTTTGTGCCTGGGGTAAGAACATTTATTCCAATCAATGTCCTTTTTTTTTTTTTGGGTGGGGTTCGAAAAAGCCATGATGGTCGGATTTAATTACTTTCTTCCCCACTCTCAGTGAACTGCAGCACACCCACTACCCTAAACATTAGCTTGACAGTTAGCAACTATGCTACATGCTACACACTTCAACTCCACTGCCATCACACAGCGGGGCGGTGAGCAACTAACTGTCAATAAACAGTGGTCACAAGCACCAGCATCTCGACCGTTACTTCTCCTCATTAGCCTAGCAATTAGCCATCACGCTAAATCAGGATAACCCAAAATTTATAGATGGTAGTTTACTGTTTTAAAGCAAACAAATTCAGCTTCAAACCATTAAATTCAGTTTTAGTTTAGTGAAATACATTTTCAAACCAATGCACCTAATTTCAAATTACGGAAATACAGATTCCGGCTGAGCAATTCAAATTCAGTTTCTGATGGCATGTTTGATGGTAAGTTTCTTCCCATAGAAAATTGCTGCTCCCAGAATGAGATTGAGCTATTTTCGCAAAGAACTGCGAAGACTACAGCTGTTCTTGAAGACGAAGGTTGTTCTAAATTGTTCAAAAATTGACTCATAAGGCCTGAATATGAAAGTTTTTGAAAATGTGTCATCTTCCCTTCCCATCTACCTCAATTAGGTTTTGCTTTGTGTTGGTCTATAACATGAAATCTTAATAAATTACACTGAAGTTTGTGGTTGCAACATACCAGAATATGGAAAGGCGTATGACGACTTCTGCACTTGTACTTTAAATATGTTTGTGTAAGCCTTCATTCATGTCAAATGTAATTTTTGATGTTTGGTACCATCAAACCTTTCTTGTTAAAATGTTAAAATTCCAGTCAGCATTATACATATTTAGTTGAAAGAAGCTGCAAAACCAACCTACATGGTAAAATCAAATTTTATCGTAATAGTAGCAAGTCTTTTTGTTTCTCTCCTTTGAACATCATCTTAATAATCAAATAATTTTAAAATAAAATATTTGCCAAGGTGGAATAGTAATAAGTTTTTATTTTTTATATATTTTTTTGTTACGTACACAAAGGTTTTATTTTTAAACCATGAAATATTGAACAAAGAAAGTAGTCGAATTGACACATTTTAAATAACAGGGATTGAATTGTGTTTCACTGGAATCAGACTTTTTTTTAAATAAGAGAAATGCAAAAATAGGAAAAGAAAAGACATTGCCTTGCCCCAGTATTCATTCTCTAAATTTCAGTATGGTTACTACCCTTGTAAAAAGGAGTTTACTCGAGAAGTTGTGAGTGTATATCAAGTTTCTATCACTGCAGAATCATGTACCACCACTGATGAGGCATAAGAGTGGTTGAACACCCTATTGAGTCAGATTGAGAAAGTAAATAGGTAAATGAGTGAACGAGCAGCTGACTAATCAAGTGAGCGAATGAGCAGGTAAGTGGCTACGCAGCTGACTGATTAAGTCGCCAAGCACTTAAGCCTACAAACCAGTTGATGCATTTTATATGTTAATGTGTAAGAGAGGAAAGTGAAAAAAAGTATGTGGTTTGAAGAAAAATGCATTATGGAGTATGGAGAGGTGGAAACGTGGAAGCTGAGCAGAGGAGGATAGAAACCATGGTGGGATGAATATGGGGAAGCAGAGAGAGAAGCATGAAGCACTGAAGTGTGCAGGAGGTATGGGGAGAAGGAGTTACAGTGGCCATGGAAGGTGGTGGTAATCAGAAGGCAGCCATGGGTGGTCAAGCTGTGTATATGTGTGAGTGTGTGTTTGAGGCGCAGTGTGGCCAGCACCCTGTGACCGACCACCACCACGTTGCTGTGCCCTCAGAGTGTGTCCGTCTATGCCCAGCTGTGTGTGTAAGCTGTATTTTATTGTGGGTGAATGAAGTTTCAGAAGCTTTTTCATCTCTCCCACCTATTTGCTGGGTGCCTCAATGGGTCGACCTCCTGTACCGAGCAGTGAGCAAAAAGGCAAAGAAGTTGCATCAAGCTTAATTCCAATTTCTAATGTATATTTTGACTTTCTCCAACAGCAACTACCTATAAATCCTTAAAAAGCTGAGGTGCCTCCATCATGTCTTTTAAAACACAAAATACCTGTGTAAAAGACAGCAAATAAACAAACTCTTGCTGCAGATGAATTTAAACTTTGTGGCATAGTCCGTCAGCGTTGCCCTTTATACTGAAACTTTTTGCATTTGCACACATTGCAACCACAACAGATTTTATGTGATAGACCAACAAAGATCAGTGCAAAATTGTTAAATTTAGGGAACATGATACATGATTTCCATTTTTTTTTCTAATCAAAATCTGAAAATTGTAATTTTTCATTTGTGTTCAGCTTCCCTGAGTCAATACTTCTAGAACCCCCTTATACTGCAATTACAACTGAGAGCATTATGGGGTCTCTCTTAGCTGGCTACACAGCTACATACTGTTTTTTTCCCCTATTCTTGTTCTTGTTTTATTCTTGTTCACAAAATAACTCAAGCTATTGTGTCTGCAAACATCAATTTTCAAACTATGCCAATGATAATTAACTATATTTAGGACTTTGACCAGGTCATTTTAACAGATAAATATGTTCGGATCTAAACAGTTCTATTGTAGCAATGTATATTTATTCACTCTTTTTGTCCTGCTGAAAGAGGAACCTCTGCCCTAGCCTCATGTCTTTTGCAGCCCCTCACAGGTTTTCTCCTAGGAAAGCCCTCTATTATGCTTCATACATCTTCCCATTTTTATGATCACCTTTACTGTCCCTGCTGTCAAAAAGCATTCCCACAGGATGATCCACCATGTTTCATGAAAGGAATGGTGTGTTTAGGGTGTACAGTGTTAGCTTTCTGACACGCATGGCATTTTGCATGTAGGAAAAAGTTTAGTTTTTGCTTTTGGTTTTATTTCACAACCTTTTCTACATATTTGCAGCACTGTAGTATATCTTCATTGGCTTGTTTGCTAACAACACCTCTAAAGGTTTTAGTTTCATTTCTTTGCACTCTTCCACAAAGGCTACATATGTGATGTGTACAACTATTAGTTGTACAACTATTAGTTGTACACATCACAAATGTAGCCACAAATGTAGTCACTAAATAAAAGTAAATTGTTTTATTTAGGGGTATCAAAGTAAACTAACCTGAATACAAATTCAGATCACACTTTTCAGTAATAATTGTTTAAAACAAAATTTCCTTTCAGCTTACAATTATGCACTACCTTGTACTGGTTTCTCACATATAATTCTCCCAAAAATAAATTAAAGTTTGTGGCTGAAGGGTGAAATAATGCGAAAAGCTTAAGGGGTATAAAGACTTTGTAAGGAGCTGTAAGTGTGTGTAAGTGTGTGTAAGTCTCACAGTAAATATTTTAATGACATTAAGTTATTTAGTAAGTAATGGGTAGTAAGTAAAGGGATACATCCTAAAAAAATAGCTACAGCCAAATGTTCTGCATATTGAAAACTGAGGAGAGGCTATCTGAGAGAGAGAAAAACATAAAACCAGCTGTTTGTAAAGTAAATAAATCTGTGTACACATACCGCATAACTGAGGGCAAAGTTTATCAAATGAGACAACTGACTTCCACAAGCTCCATTGTCTACTGCAGCTGGCCCTAAAAGGGCTCACCACAGCTGAAAACACAGCTTTCTGTGCCAAGGCCAAAAATAAAGTTCAAATTACATTATAAGTGCCCTCCCAGGGGCTTTCCACCATTCAGAGTTGTCTATTAAATGCTTCAAATTCAGAAGTCAGTCCCTCGCTTTGCCCTCTTTTTTTGTCTTCCAGAGCTCACTTTCATTTTTTGTTGCTTCTAAACACTTTTTTTGGCCAGTTTCTTCTCTGATGTCTTATATGGAAATAGGGCTGCATGTTTTCCTGATCTTAATCCAGTATTTCAGGCTGTGTTCTTTTAAACATTTATACTAAAACATTTTATCGAAACATCTGACCTAATGATTATGTGCCGATAAACGCAAATATGTTATAAATATCTATGCATTTTGATTTTCTAGCTAGAGTATGTGGCACCAGGAAACATATTTAGTAAATCTGCACAGAGTGCTTGTGCACTTTTGGAAATTCAATAAATATGATCAACCACATTTTACATGGTAGCTACCCATGTGTTATAATTCAGTGGTGAACTTATTTTGCTCATCCTTAATATGCTGTTGAAATATCAAAGTCCATTCATGTTGGTTATGATCCACAGATTGATACAAAAATGCAGATTGGCAGGTTAAATTAGGCAATGTTTGAACTTAGAGTTGCAAGTGGGGAGATCAGATCCCATGCTAGAGCTAAGGCCAGTCCTGGCTAAGAAAGAGGCCAAATCAAAGCTTGGAAAGGGTCCAAAAGGAGCCAGAAAGTTATCGAGTCATAGAGTCGAGGGCAGATGGATTATGGCACCAACCAGCAGGAATGGATTGCTATACATCAGGTAGACTGATGGAAAACAATACTTACAAATTTCAATTGGCAGGAGGCAGACCACCTGAAATCTTTGTCTACATTCTGGCATAGCGGTCGAGCTGGAAAACAGTCGTTGGCATAGAGCAAATTAGAACCTTGCAGGAGCTGGAACCGAACAGTCACACCTGAGACTAACTCTGAAATTAATCAAAGACAAAAAAAGGAAAAAGGAAAAGGAGGAAAAATCCCTGCTAGAAAGAGCTGATGAAACGGACCAGGAGGGTTTCAAATCTGAAAGATTACATTATAGCAGTGATAAAAAATATAAATAAAAAAAAAACATTCCACACAAACATTAAAGACAAATGTAGTGTTTGTCATGTTTTAAACATCCATAAACCATGACTAAAATTACACAGTAATTGATGTCTCAACATAAATAGATTCTTATTTCTCTTTCTTTTGTCTGAGCACCCATCTTGAAGCTAAAATAATACTTCAAATCTCACTTTGTTAACGTTTGTGGCCTTTTTGTGTGTAGAGCATATGTGAACACATGGTCTTATTTCAGTTACATTACACACCAACTGTTGCCAGTATTTATTAATGTATGAATGTGATTATGTGTGTAGAACATATTTGTCAGTTTGGAGCCTTAAAAGGCAAAGTCTCGAGTTTCTTAAGGAGGTTCTGTGGGGTCGTTATTAGTCAGTATTCCGCCTTTAACCACAGCTCACATGGACCAAAAATACCAATTGACACTAAACCAACACAGTATGTATATGCATATATGCAATGACTTGAGCTTCATAATGATGACCACTAAGATGTTACTCAAACTGAACTCATACTTAAACATAACTTAGCTCCAAAATCTTATTCCCATGCTGTTACTCTAGAATAACATTTACTTCACTTTTACTTAACTTTAGCTCAATTGGACTTGGACGAAATGACTTGCAAACCGTTTCCTGTTTAGAACAACCCCCAACATGACCAGCTGAGAACTTTAGCTGGATTCTCCAAACTCAAATTCTGTCTTAAAAAAGTCAGAATGTTTCTTTGAATATTGTGAAAGGATGTCATTTATTGAAGTTTGTTCTGTTTCTAACTGCAAACCAACAGTTTTTGTTCTTTTACCTCAACGGTTTGGTTACTGAAACCAATTTGTAATGCCAACAAGAGTATAACTGGCAAAATAACATATTTTTCAGTTTTAATAAAGAAATTAAATGCTCCAACGTCTTCATTAAAACATTTGAGAGTAAGAAGTCAGTAATTTATGTTTTAGTGTTGGAGTCATCCATTTTGGTTGCACATTTTGACATGCGCATCTCAACAGACATCGCAGCTCTGACGTCACCGGGATTATAAATCCGCCGAAAAATAAAGCAAACTTTTGCTCCACAAGGCCATTCCTGGAAGAGCTTGAAAGCTGGAAATCTGTCGGATACAAGAAGATCAGCAGGTTTATTCGCAGATCGAAGACCGCGCCGACACCCGGCGCAGGTGAAAACCCCCAGAGGTTTATTTCCAAGGAGATGAGTTCCCTCCTTGTTGATTCAGTCAACTAACGGTTCTTCCTAATCTTCCCCTCCTGGACGGATGAGAAGTTACCGTTTTTTTTTTCTTGATTTGATCACGGACGCGTGGTCCCCCCCCCCATTTTTCTTCAGACCTGACCCATCCTCAACCGGTGGAGAAGTCTGGGCAGTAAGTGTGGGCAGGATGAGGCATAGTGAAGGTGATTTAGAATCACTAGTAGTAATCTAAGGTATCAACTTGTTTCATGCAATACTGATTGAAGTGTTTTATACTGAGCTGTGTTTTGATTTGCTGCGCAAGCGCTGCTGAATCGTGCGTGGTTCATGTTTTGTCCGGCTGATCCGGCCAGGAGTTGGACTTTAAAAGTTTTTCATTCAAAGCAATGTGGTCTGGGCCTCGCCCGACCACTTTTTTGTTCTAGTTTTATTACTGGAGTTTTTCCACTGAATTCCCGCCTCAGAGGTTTCTGAGTCTTTGTTCGAGATTTGGGGTGTTCAGGTGGTGGTGGCTAAAGGGGCGTGGCTCCACCGTTTTATCAGCTGATCGCTGCAATCGAGACATCAACACCCCAGGAAGACTTCTCTTTCCATTTAACCCAAATTACACATTTTGTCCATAAAACTGCTGGTTTGATCTTCATAGACACTAAATGCGCATATATTTTTCTTTTATTATTATTATTATTGTTAGGTAGTCATTTTTATTCCCTTTGTGTAGAATAGTGCTTGTTAGTTAGGTGATGGTTTTTGGACCAGAATAATGGTATATAGGGATTATTTGGCTTCAATAAATCTTCATATATATAATTAAGAGAAGCGTTTGTGTTTCATTTCGTTGCAAGAGTGATTTATCTGTCAAAACAAGGTCAAAGATCCTCCACCTGCGGTGAAGTGGTTGAATAAACAGTGACAGTTTGTGGTTTTGGTTAATAATTTGTAATTATTAAAGAGCTTTGAGCCCATAATCACAACACCAGAGGACATCTCTGATTTCTATTTGTAAGTAATGATTTTTGGTTAAGAAATTAGTTTTTCCAAATTATGATTTTAAATTATAATTCTTGATAAATATTAATCAATAATGATAATCCTTACAGTAGTATGTTTTTGTGTCAGTGCTGTTTATTTTGTCATCTGCCTATTCAGATTCTGCGTCAGTTATCACCTGAGGTATTCATGCCAGTTCTAACAAATAATTTCGTACATTGTGTGGGTAGCCGAGGCTGAATTGCATTTAAAGCAATAACTCAATTTCTTTTACCTTTTTTTGCACTTAGGCTTCCCCTAAAGTTCTGTGATGCAACATCTCTGTCATAAAACAAGCTTCTGTCAGAGCCCTGCTGATGCACTGTCCCACATGTGAATTTGTTATGTTGAGGAGGCTGGCAGAGAAACCACCTCAAACGACCAAAAAAGTCAGTTGACAATTTCATAACGCAGCACAACCCAGCTGTCATAATGGCTGGTTGAACAGAGCCGGAGTACAGAAAATGCTAGGAAGCAGCATGGTAAACTTAAGAATCTCTCTTCTTTAATAACAAAAATGTTAGAACTTACATGAGTCTCCAAAAAACACAAACAACAACATGGAGCAGGGAAGTTAACAGGAGGACCGAGCGAGGAACAATTCTTCTTCTTCTTCTTCTAGTGTTTATTGGCGGTTGGCAAATAACTTTATGGTGTGCATTACCGCCACCAACTGGTATGGAGTGTGGTTCTTCATGGTTTTAAATCTTATTAACTGATGCCTTCCTCTTCTTCTTCTTCTTCTTCTTCTTCTGGTGTTTAATGGTGGTTGGCAAGAAACTGTAGGTGTGCATTACCGCCACCACTGGTATGGAGTGTGGTTCATCATGGATTAATATCTACCTATATACTTAAATTCTATTAAAAATTTTTTTTCTTTTTAGAAATCTTAAAAAATTTGTATATGTTTGCTCCTATTGTTTTTGTAATGAATTTTTATACTAAAACTTTTCTTTAAACCCTTTCAAATTCTCTTTTCATACCTCTTCTTTCCAGCTCATATTTCTGACACCCCATTAAAACATGTTCAATTTTTTTCAACCCACAGTGGTCACATTGTCCTGTACTATTTTTTATGCATTTTAAAAAGTGTATAATTAAGTCCTGTATGTCCTAATCTTAGTCTTGTTATTACCCTTTCCCCCTTTTCTGTTCCTTTTCCCAGTTTTTTTTTTCACCGACTGCCTTTTTGATCCTATAAAACCATCTTCCTTTTCTTTCCCCATCCCACCTTTTCTGCCATTCTTCCTTCAATTTTTTTTTGATGATGTTTTTTGCTTCTGATTTACTTAAAGGTACTGTAAAATTGATATGTTTTTGGTTGCCTTCTTAGCCATCTTATCTGCCATCTCATTTCCTTTTAACCCCCAATATGTGCTGGAACCCCATAAAAATACTATTGATAAACCCATCATTTTGTAGTCTGAATAAAGAATGCTGTATTTCTAGAAAAATGTCTGGCTGCTGTCTGAATGGTTTTTTTTTTAAACTCAATAGTACTGAACTTGAATCGAAAAAAAAAATTTTTTTTTTAAAGGTTTTATGTCTTCCCACCCACTGTACTGTAAAAGTATTGCTAACATTTCTCCTGTGTATACTGAAAAAACCATTTGTGATCCGTTTTCTACTTTTATTTGAAATTCCGGTACTATGAATGCTATTCCTATTTTATCATTTATTTTTGATGCATCTGTATAAATCTGAAGGTATTGATAATAATTATTAACATATTCCTGTACTATATTTAACTCTAATATAATTTTTCTTTTCTTTTTTTCCATTAATGACAAAATCTACCTGTGCTTCTGGTAAGATCCAGGGTGGCACAACAGCTACTGGCAATATCGGACTATTACTGTATTTTGTATATGAAACTTTTCTGTTTTTTTTTTTTAAGATCCATCCAAAAATTCTTGTCCTTTTTAATTTTTTCCCAGCATGGCTTAAAAGATGTCTCGGGGTTGGATGACCCGGGTTATTGCCTTTTGTAGGTTTATCCAGTAATTTATTGTTAATTGTTTTTCCCCAAAAATCTAAAGGGCATTTCCCCCTTTTTCCCTTCGAGTGCTGCTGTTGGGGTTGTTTTGAAAGCTCCTGTACAAAGTCTAATGCTTGATGTGAATAATGTCTAATTTTTTTCCAGATTGGTCTTTGCTGCTGAACCATTTATAATACTTCCATAATCTATATTTGATCTGATCAATCCAGTGTAAATTTTTTTAACGCTTCCCTATCTCCCCCCAGTCACTGCTAGCCAAACTCGCATAATTTTAATACTTTTTTTACATTTATCTATTATTTTCTGAATATGTATTTTCCATAGGATTTTCTCAAACCATACTCCTAAAAATGTTATAAATTTAACGTGTTCTAATTCTTGTTTTATATTTTTTAAAATTTTTTTCCTCTCTTGTTTTTTTTCGTGTAAATACCATAACTTTTGTTTTCTCGACTGAAAACTTAAATCCCCATTGAAAAGCCCACTCCTCTATCCTTTTTATCTCCGCCTGTATTTTTTTTCCGGTTTACTTTACATTTTTCCCCCTTTTCCATATGGCTCCATCATCTGCAAAAAGTGAACATCCCTTTTCTTTTCCAATTTCTGTAAATACATCGTTTATCATTATAGTGAAAAAAAATGGACTTTAAAAATACTCCCTGTGGCGTACCATTGTCTACAGCATATTTTGTTGATATTTCTTGATCTTTTTAACTTGAGTTCTATTTGTTAAAAAATTTTTGAATCCTTTAAACTTTTTTCCCATTGATTTCCATTTTATTTAATTTTAATCAGTAATCCTTTCCCCCACATCATGTCATAAGCTTTCTCTATGTCAAAAAAATCAGCTACTACACTTTCTTTTTTAACTTGCGCTCTTCTGATTTCATGTTCTAAACATAATGTTGGGTCATTAGTATTTCCCCCTTTTCAAAAACCATTTGCACTTTAGTAATGTACCCGTTCTTATTCAAATAATATGTTAATCTATTATTAATCATTTTTTCCATTATTTTGCATACTTTTTGATGTTAGGGCAATAGGCCTATAATTTTTGGGTTTTTGTGTTTCTTTTCCTGGTTTAGCTTTTGGTACAATGATTGACTCCTTCCGCTCTGAGGCAGTCCCCCTCCTCCCAGACTTATTATAAAGCTCTAATATGACGTTTTTTTGGATGATTCACTGAGATGTTGTATCCTTGTGTAACAAATCTGATTTTTACCAGGTGCGTTTTTTAATTTTTCTAAGCACAGAGTTCATTTTCTGCTTTTGTAAACGGTTCATTCATTAAGTTTTGTTTCTTCAGTGTTCTGTAATAAATATTTGTATTTCAGTTTTGGGGCTTCCCTCCCTTCCTTCCCTCATCACTAATGTTACTTGAACTATGAATTTTTAAATGTTTTAGCTAGTATTTCGTTTTTTCTTCATTTTTTATTATAGTTGTATTTTCTACTTTAATATTGGATATCCATATTCTTTCTTAATACCATTCATTTTTTTATTTTTTTTCCATATCTTATCAATTTTTGTTTCTCTACCTACCGTACTGCAAAAATTCCTCCAATATTCTCTTTTTGCATTCCTAAAAATTTTCCTTACCATTGCTTTTTTCTTTTATATTCAATGAGGTTCTGAAATACTGATTTCCTTTAAGTGCTTTAAATGCTTTTTTTTTAAATTTTATTACTTTTCTACATTCACTGGTCCCCCATGGTACCATTTTCTTATCACACCGTCTTTCTCCTTTTTTTATTGAATTTTTTCTGCAGCTTCTATAATTATATTACAACACATTCATTTATATTATTTACATCCATTTTCATATCTATTTTTCCTAGATTCTTTTCACTGAGATATTGAAATTTAACCAATCTGCCTTATTAAAATTCCATTTATTTATTTTTACATTCTTTAAGTTTTAAATTTTGTCCTGTTTTTTACTTAATGGGGAAATGATCACTACCTATTGTTGTATTTTTTTATCAATTCCCACTCACATATACCAGCTAACGAATTTGATACCAAAGTTATATCAATTGCTGACTCTGTTCCTGTTTTTACATTAATTCTTGTACCCCCCCCCATCATTAAGACATACAAAAGTTTAGTTTCTATTACTTCTTCTATAACTTGTCAGTTTTTATCATTACATTTTTTCCCCATATTGTGCTACTAGCATTAAAGTCCCCCCACCATATTACTTTCTCCTCCAGATATTCTAACTTCTCCCCTCAGTTCCATTGATAATGTTTTACATGATTATAAAAAAATTAATTATCTTACATTTTTTCCCTTTTTTTTCCCAAATTTCAAAAACTATATACTCTAAATCTTTACCTTTTTCTTAATATTTGATATTGAACTCCTTCCTTTATAAAATACGCACACCCCCCTCCATTTCCCTTTTGGTCGATCCCTTCTTATACTACCATACCCCTTTAATAACAAAATCTAATTATGGTTTTTAACCATGTCTCCTGTAAACAAATCACCTCTGGTTTCTCTTCTAGTCCATCAATATATCCTTTCAGTTCCTGTCCATTAGCTATCAGACTTCTTGCATTCAATTGTAGTATTCTCATATGTTATCAGCTGAGGTTCCTGGTCTCCCCTCTGTTTCTAACCTCTTGTTGATGTTCCCCAGATCCCTCTTTGAAACCCAGAAATTTTTCCGCTCCTCTCACAATTATTTTAATTTTTTCAGTTTTATGTTTGGCCTGGTCAGCACAGTTGATGACATAAGCAATGAATAGTATTAATTTTTCTACCGATAACTCAATATTCTCCTCTGTTTGCAGTTTTTGAGGAATTTGTCTCTCTTTTTGTTCCACCTCTCTTATTTTTTGTCTTTTCACAACTTGACTGCTTCTGCATAACTTGAGTTTTTGCTCACCTTAACATGTTGGATTTCCTTTGCTGTTTTCCTCACCTCACATCCTCCATATGTAACCCTATGTTGACCTCCACAGTTACAACATTTTTCTTGCTCTTCTTTACAATCTTCTATCTTGTGGTCCCCTCCACACTTTGCACACCTCTGCTTTCCTTTGCAAACTGCTGCAATGTGTCCATATCTCTGGCATTTGTACCATCTAAGTGGTGGAGGGATGTATGCTCTTACTTGGAAGCTTAAGAATCCTATTTTTTTTTTTTTTGGGGAAAATGTTTCTGCAAATTCAATCATCACTGACAGACTTCCTGCTCTTTTCTCCGTTGACAGTTTTTTATAATCTCTTCAGTGAGTTCACTTTTTGCACCAGTAATGCTTCTTTTTAGTTTTTCTAAATCTTCATCCCAAGGATACCAAAAATCACCCCCCGGATTGATTTTTTTTCTCCTAAATTTTTCTCTCTACAACCATTTTTTTTTCCAATGCTTTCTACATGTAAAGCCTTTTTTTTTGTTCTTATTTTTTACACATCACTAATAAGTTTCCGTCTCTTAAAATTTCACCATTTCTACATCTCCTATTTCTTTTTATTTCTCTAGAAATCACTATCGGGCTTAGGTTATTATGCTCCTCCTCATTCCTTTTTTTTTATTATTTGAAATTTTTTCCTTCAATTTTCCTTCTAAATATTCTCTCTTCATCCGAGCTGCTTCCTTCCAACTCTCGCTTGTTACCCTGATTTTCAAACATCCCTCCTTCCTCCTTTTTCCCACGTCCTCTTCCTCTCCCCCTACCAACCGGTGTCCATCCCTCAAAATCTTCTTCTCCTGGCTGTACCTCCATCCGAACCATTCACATACCAGTTTATGCCTTATTCCGCCGTTTCCAATATGAAAGCAAATTTATCCAGTAAGCCAAAAGAAAGCTGGATCGAACTTTCTTCCAAAGGAAAAACTCGTCTCGTCAACAACGAATTCTTGCTGCGAACCACCTGGAAACCAGGACCGACCAGCGAGGAACAATGAAAAATAACCAAACATATATACTGAAGGAGAGAGGAGTGAGAACCAATGAAAATGGTCGACAGGTAATCAGGTGAAACATAAAACAGGTGTGGAACCGGGTTGCAGGGGAACTGAGGGAAGGTGATTGATTACACTAATGAGGCCAGGCTGCTGAAGGGAAAATTAACAAGGGAAACAGAGCGAAAGGAAACTAGACTGAATAACAAAAACCTGATCTAAAGGGAACAAAAAAAACCACATAAACACAACCCCAAAATGGCAAAGCATGACACCTGTAGGACTTTAATTTTTAATACACTGTGATACTGGCAATTTATATAACCAATATTACATTTACAGGGATATTTTAGTCACTTTTTAATAGGCAGAGGAAAAGCTGATTATATACAAGAGAAAACCAAAACATGTTTTATAAGGCTGTCTTTATTTAGATTTAATGTCTTTTTCTTGTCATCACTGCTTTTGAAAACAGATTCTTTGCATACACAGCACAAAGAAGCATGATTCTTTAAAAGGGCCTTTATTCAACTTCACATCTAGCACCTGTATCTCAATGCATCTAAGCAAAATGTGTGGTGGGACAGCACATCACTTATCACCACTGTGGCTATTGATTGGCAGTACTGCAACATTCTTCCACTCCTCAATATTTATCTGCCTACTGTTTGTAATTGGGAAAAATACTTAAATGTGGTAGCGAGCAATTTCCTTTTCTTTTGATGCTCATTGGAGTTTTCAACAACTTTACAAATTTTCTGCTGTGGCTAGCTGTGCCACCAAGAAAAGTTTAACTTGTACATAAACAGGAAGAGGAAATACAACATGTTCAGCAGTGTTGTTTTGATACTAGTCTTTCTTTTAACAGTGCCACAGCTAGCCAAATCTTGTTAGTATCAAGCCCTCTAAAACAGAATAACATGTTCTTTGATGTAACTTATTTTTTAAGAGTAAACTTTCTGCTAAGGTGCTTTTTCTCATACTCACCACAAGGTGGGACATGGCAGCATTTCAAGTGTGCTGTCCTTGCACACTTGAAATGCTAAGTTTTTGTTATAGGTGAAATGTCCTGTTAGCCAGCTTTTAACATGGGAATTGATCGTAAACAGCAGAACTTAACTCTCCCCAAATTGCTTGGATGGAGAGGACAGTTTTAAAGTTAAAGCACAAACATGATACATGTCAGTGTGCCAACACTTCTCAGGTGCTGTTTGAAAATCCTACATGGAAACAGCCTCTTAAGAATAGAGCTAAGGCAGAGGTTTTACAACAACAGCAAAGAAAAGGTTTATATAATACTCTCTGGGTGTGTGAAAGTTTTTAAAACCACTTGCACTTGCAGTAGTCAACATACTGATGGGAATCTTAGATATTTTACAATCTGAATCTGAATAGTCAAATTGGTACGCAAACAGCTTTCCTCCGGAAGTGGCACCTGCTACAATTTGTCATCCTACAAACACAAATGTACAGTGTACTTTATTAGTTTGTTTTTAGTAAACCAACAGAAACAGGCTTTCAACATTTTGGACAAACAAACCTGAAAAGTATGGTGTGCATATGTTTCCAACCACCTTTACTTTGATACCACTAAATGACGCCCAGTACAAACAACTGTCAGAATTCACCTAATAAATAAATGGTGTGCCCTGTCTGTAATTTAATCTCAGTATGAATGCAATGCTAGTGAACAAACAACTTCACGAGGACCAAGGATAATACCACGCAGATCAGTGATAAAGCTGTGGAAGAGGTTAAACGCAGGTTTGTTTGTAAAACAACAATTAGGCTTTGAACATGCGAAAATGGAAATAGTATTGCACCTCTGCAAACCTATCAAGACATGGTTGTCGACTTAAACTGACAGGCAAGACAAGGGCAGCATTAATCCGAGAAGCAACCATTGTAGCTCTGAAGGTGCTGGAGTAATCCATACTTCAGTTGGAAAATCTGTTGACTGGATTACCCTATAGTTGTAAACTTAATCTTTATGATTTACAAAAAAGCCATTGTTAAAAGAAAGCTAAAATGAGTTCCTTTTACAATTTGATACAAGCCATGTAGGGGAAACAGCAAACATGTGGAAGATAGTGCTCTGACCAAATGAGAACAAAATGGAACTTTCTGGCCTACATACACAACATTATGTCTCATAGACAACTAAACCTGCACATCACTGAGGACATACCATCCCCACTGTGAATCATGATGGAAATTTAAGAACTGATGAGAATGGAAAGATGAGCGGCTAAGAAAGATGTGCTGAGTTCCCGCGAGAGTGGTGCACAAGTATACAAACACACTAACAAACAAAAAACTATCAAGCTCAGGTATAAACAAGGCACTAAAACTGCATTGTGACTATTGTGTTATTTTCCTCGTCAACAAAAACCTGGACAAGAAAACTGTTTGCAGTCTGCACTAAGTACACAGAATTTCCTCATATTTTTTTTAGCTAACTGTAATTCCAAAAAAAGTGGGGTATCTACTTTAATTAAGAGAAAGATAAAGTTTACCTGCAAAAACAGTATATTTAATCTAGAAGGGACTAATTAATAACATAAACATAAACAACAAATACTGGTGTATCACTGATAAATACGGTCCAAATGTGGATGACTACAACTTTTACTATAGCCTCTTTTCTGCCCTGTCAACTCTGATTGGCACAGCACTTTTGTAAGGAGGAGATTTTAACCTTAGAGTTAGACAAGCTCAGCAGATCATCTCCACTTTGTAACTTGCAGTCAGTTAATACACAAAAGTAGTAGCAATTCTGGTCTGTGCAATGCCTGGAGCTCATGTAACCCATCAGATAAGGAGTTTACCTTTTTCCCTCCTGTCAACCACTCCTGCTCCTACATAAACTACTTTCTAATCAGCAACTCTTTTATGAAGGAGGTATGTGAGCCACAAATACATCCTATTTCCTTAAGTGACCATGCATTTGTTCATACGCTGATGATGTATTGCTCTTTCTGGAAAATGCAAACCCCTCTCTAATAGAGAGAATAACCCTAATGAAGAAGTTTTCAACAGTGCCAAAAATATTTAAATATTTAAATTTTTTTAAAAATGTATATTTGTATTTATATACACAAATACATATTCTAGACAAGATAGAACAATAATCTAAACACTATATACATAGAAGGAAGATGTAAATGAGGTGAATAAGTATTTGCTGTATTGTACATGATGATGTCAGTAGCCTAAGCCTAAATGGTCATCTACAATTCTCCTCCGTCTGTGGAGAAGCTTCTGGTATGCTGCAATCTCCACTCCAGCTTCAGGTACCAGTGCTGCTCGCATTCCAGGCTGGTGCATGAAAGCCGAGGGAGCAAAGCATTGATCTGCTTGGGAATGCCCACTTGTTCAAACCATGATATCAGGACCAAATCTACCTTTGAAAACTCCTCTTTATACAAGAAAGAGATCACAGTAATATGCTGACAGGTGAGTGTCCACATTAATATGAAATAGATGCAGTATAATTGGAGAACATTTTGGGGAAAACCTGGTCTGATCCGGAGAGACGGCATCCATCCCACTTCGGATGGAGCAGCTCTTCTTTCTATGAATCTGGCCGAATTTATTAGTTCTCCAAAACTCTGACAAACCAGGGTTCAGACCAGGAAGCAGGGTCGTAGTTTAACACTCCTCTCTGCAGCCTCTGTACTGCTACCCACCCATTACCCTATTAAGACAGTGTCTCGTCCACGGCCAAAATTGAATAGATTAAAAAATATTCTAAAAGGAGGAAATCATGAAAATCTCATAAAAATAAACACAACTCAGACTAAAAAGAAAAATATAATAATTAAATGTGGCTTACTGAACATAAGATCTCTCTCTTCAAAGACTTTGGTAGTTAGTGACCTGATTTGTGACAATCATTTGATTTATTTTGCCTCACAGAAACCTGGCTGCAACAAGAGGATTATGTTACTATAAATGAGTCAACTCTTACTAATTATTAAAATTTTTACATTCCTCCAAATACTGGGCAAGAGAAAGAGTAGCAACCATCTTTCAGTCCGATTCATTGATTAGTCCCAGACCAATCAATAGCTACAACTCTTTTGAATATTTAATCCTTAGTTCTCCTCATCCAAATTGCAAAGCACTAAAACCACTTCTGTTTCTTGTTTTGTACCGTCCACCAGGCCCTTACTCTAAATTTTTAGATCAATTTTCAGACATTTTATCTGATTTAGTGTTAAATACAGATAAGGTTATTATAGTGGGGGATTTTAACATTCATGTTGCCACTGAAAGTGATAGCCTAAATATAGCCTTTAATGCTATCTTAGACTCAATTGGCTTTGCTCAAAACATTAACAAACCTACCCACCTTTGCCTTCATTCTCTGGACCTTGTGCTGACATATGGCATTGAGTGTAAAGACATTATATTTTCTCATAACCCTGTCCTGTCTGACCATTTTTTAATAACCTTTGAGTTTAATTTAACCAAGTACTCCACACCTGAAAGAAAATTTCATTATAGTAGATCATTATCACACAATACTTTAACAACATTTAAAGAATCTTTTCCAATTTTAATTTCCTCATTATCACAGAAAAGCACAGTGGAGGGGAATAATTCTGTTTCTGCCCCTTCACAAATTGATTACCTTGTTGATAGTTTTTCTTCATCATTGCGTGGTGCATTAGACAATGCAGCCCCCTTGAAAAAGAAGGTAATTATTCATAGGAGGCAGGCTCCTTGGTTTAATTTAAATCTGCGTACTTTAAGCACAATGTTAGAAAATTGGAGAGAAAATGTCACTCTACACACCTAGAGGATTCCTTCTTAATCTGGAAAAATAGCCTACTATTGTATAAAAAGACACTTCGCCAAACCAGAACAGCTTATTTCTCATCATTAATAGAAGAGAACAAGAATAATCCTAGGTTTCTCTTTAGTACAGTTGCTAAACTTACACAGAGTCATAGCTCTGTTGAGCCATCCCTTCCCTTAGCTCTTAGCAGTCATGACTTTATGGGATTCTTCTTAAATAAAATTGATCCAATTAAAAAGAAAATCTTTGACATACTCCCGAAGATGATTACTTCATCCTCAGCAAGTGAGACAACATTGTAAATAACTGCAGAACCTGATTTGTGTTTGGACTGTTTTGATCCTGTGGAGCTTCCTGAGTTATCAGAAATATTAGCTTCATCTAAACCTTCAACTTGTATGTTAGACCCAATCCCAACCAAATTATTTAAGGAAGTGTTCCCTCTGATTACCAGCCCCATTGTAGGTATGATTAACCTATCCTTGGTAAATGGATATGTACCACAGGCTTTTAAGGTAGCTGTAAATAAACCTTTACTTAAGAAACCTTCGCTTGATCGAGATGACATGAAAAATGACAGACCTATATCCAATCTTCCATTCTTATCTAAAATTCTTGAGAAAATAGTTGTTAATCAAATGTATGAGCATTTACACAGCAATGACCTGTTTGAAGAGTTTCAGTCAGGCTTCAGAGCTCATCATAGCACTGAAACAGCTCTGCTGAAAGTCACTAATGATATTCTTATGGCCTCAGATAATGGACTGGTGTCTGTACTTGTCCTCTTAGATCTCAGTGCTGCATTTGATACAGTCCATAATAATATTCTCTTACAAAGGCTGGAATAACCTGTAGGGATCAGGGGAACAGCGCTAGGTTGGTTTAAATCTTATTTGTCTGACAGATTCCAGTGTGTTCATGTAAATGATAAATCATCTTTAAACTCCAGGGTTAATTGTGGAGTACCACAGGGTTCAGTACTTGGGCCAGTTCTCTTTACTATATATATGCTTCCAATAGGTCATATTATCAGGCAGCATAGGATAATTTCACTGTTACGCTGATGATACTCAGCTTTACTTATCCATAAATCCTGATTGGCCCAACCAGTTAGATTGACTACAAACATGTCTTGAAGACATGAAAACTTGGATGACTTTAAATTTTTGCTTCTAAATTCAGACAAGACAGAAGTTGTCGTCTTCGGACCGGAGTCTTTAAAGAAGAAACTGCTTAGTCAATCTCTTAACCTGGATGGTATTAAATTGACCTCCGGTAATTAAGTAAAAAACCTTGGTGTTATTTTTGACCAGGACATGTCATTTAAATCCCATATTAAACGGGTTTCTAGGATTTCCTTCTTTCACCTCCGGAACATTGCCAAAATTAGAAATATCCTGTCCAGGAGTGACAGGAAAAACTAGTCCATGCATTTGTTCCTTCAAGGCTGGACTAATGTAATTCTTTACTATCAGGATGTCCACAAAATGCAGTTAAAAGCCTTCAGCTGATTCAAAATGCTGCAGCAAGAGTTCTGATGAAAATTAAAAAGAGAGATCATATTTCTCCTATTTTAGCTTCCCTACATTGGCTCCCTGTTAAATCCAGAATAGAATTTAAAATTCTCCTCTTCACATATAAAGCCTTAATGATCTAGCTCCATCATACATCAGAGATCTGATTGTTCCATATGTTCCAAACAGAGCACTTCGTTCTCAGACTGCAGGTTTACTGGTGGTTCCTAGAGTCTCTAGAAGTACAATGGGAGGCAAATCCTTTAATTATCGAGCTTCTCTCCTGTGGAACCAGCTCCCGATTTTGGTCCGTGAGGCAGACATGCTGTCTACTTTTAAGGCTAAGCTTAAAACTTTCCTTTTTCATAAAGCTTATAGTTAGAGTGGCTTAGGTTATCCTGAGCTATCTTCCTTATTTTTTACCTCCGTCTTCCTCCCTCCCTGTTGGATGGAGTAAGGGGGAGTCAGGTTTAGCCTAAACCGGCTCAGTTATGGTTGAGGTGCAAACACATCCTCCATTTCTGCTACCTGTATGACCCCTTCTCTTTTCCAATGGTTATAATCAATCTGACAGAAAGTGGTATCCCAACCGTTGTGGTTTTTAGTAAAACAATGGCCATCAGTGGGATTTAGATGGACAAACTTTATATGTTTATTATTTTACTTAGTGCCCCTACACGTGGCCTATTCTGGGGTGGCCGGGCTCTGGCACTCGGTGGTTTGGTCTGGCCTCCCCGGCGGCCCAGCGTCGTTCCGGACCCTTTGTGGGGTGCCTTGAGACGACATTGTTGTAAATAAGCGCTATATAAATAAATAAACTGAACTAAAACTATCTCTGTAGTTATGCCGCTATAGGCTTAGGCTGCTGGAGGACATAATGACCACTTTCATCCTCTTCGCTACATTTTCACACTACTCTCCAATTTTGCATTATTTGCTGTTATTTCAGTTTTTAACTTCTTGTTCTTTCTTTTCTCTTCCTAGAAGCTACACCTGACCTGACTCTGTGTCTACCTGTGACACCTTTCTGGAGGGGGACATCATCCAAGCTTCTGCTGGCAACAACTTAATGCTCACCTTCTACCGATGATCCACATGGCCCTGTCTTACAGTGTTTAACCCTTTCGCTCTCCTAGATATAGAAATTGACTGAGCTTTTACTGTAACTAATTATATGTGCTCTCGTTCAGACTCTATCCTTGAAAACTGACTCAAAGTTTATCTGTTCTTTCTTTCTAGATGAAACGACTAAAGGAGCTACATCCACTAACATTTACTTTTCCTTCCCATAGAAAGTACTCCTGGATCAATGCTTCTGTGTACTTTTTGTGTCTCTGCTCTATTCTCTCAAACCCCCAGTCGGTCGTGGTAGATGGCCGCTCACACTGAGCCTGGTTCTGCTGGAGGTTTCTTCCTGTTAAAAGGGAGTTTTTCCTCTCCACTGTCGCTACATCCATGCTCAGTATGAGGGATTGCTGCAAAGTCAACACCGGTGAATGTCCACTGTCTCTACATGCTCATCCAGGAGGAGTGACTGCTACAAGTCTCTGACTCAATGCAATCTGCTGGGTTTCCTTAGATAGAAAAACTTTTTATCCAATTTGAATAAATAACTGAATCTGACTGCACTGTTCAATGGTTAGGACTAACTGGAATGTATGTACCTGACTTTTGTGAAGTGCCTTGAGACAACATGTGTTGTGAATTGGTGCTATATAAATAAACTGAATTGAATTGAATTATTTTAAAAAAGACCAGCATGGTGAGTAAACATAATAATAAACAAATCAAAATAATGATCAAACATTATGATGCAGTGTGCCAATTATTTAAATTTTAACAAAGTTTTATCGTCATGATTTACACATTTCTAAATCCAGTCTAAATTCTATCATTGGTTAACATTCTCTTGATTGATTATGAGGAGCACATTTTTTTTTTGTTTCTTTTAACAACCAATCTCAGCTCTTAGAGGACAGTGTCACACCTAGCAATGGGGTCAACCACATCTCCTTACTAAGGAGGCGTATGGGCTTTGCTCTCTCAGAAGTGGGGGCTGAGGGGTCTGGGGATGCTGGCGGTGCTGTCCTTATGTGGACTGGGAATTTCAGTGCTGCTCTGAGGTGGCAGCAGGTTATGCATAGAGGTGTCGGTGGTGGGCTGCGGCTGCTGGCACTGAGCTGTGGTTGAGCCCTTGATCACTGTGCCTTCTTGTCTGGCTTGCTGCTTGACCTGGCTGTTGTGGCCGGGTTCGGGGCTTGGTTCCTGGGTAGCTTGGTGCCCACTCTTGAGTGGGTACCAAGTGGTGCTCGAGTGGGCACCAAGCCCTGTGGAGCTGAGTCCACATCTCAGTTGATGCTCTTGCATTCTTGTTGTGTGTTGGAGGCCTTCAACCGTTCTAGCCACTCTAACAACTGCACCTCAAACTCACTCACAACTCTCTCGCCCCAACACTGGGTTTCAGAGTTTTTGCCAATCTGTTTTGTTCTCTGTGTGCAATTCAGTCCTTTTTGTTAATTCCATGGCTGAGCCAAACATAGTCAATGTTTGGACTCAATTCTAATTGAGGACATTTACATTCATGCCTCAAAACCCCCAATGTAGCATGAAGTAAAACAGTTCTGCAAAGAAGAGAGAAGGAAAAGTCCTCCATAGCAATGTTAAAGACTTTGTTTGTTTCCACAAATGGTTGATGAAAGCTGTTACTGCCAAGGTGGGCAAAACCAGTTATTGGGTAAAGTGTGATATTAAATTTTTAGCCAAACCAACCTGCTAGCTTTCTCCCCTTAAAATAATGAAAAAAATAATTCAAAAATCAGCATTTTGTATTTACTTAGGTTATCTTTGATGTTACAATTTGTTTGATTATCTGAATCATAAGTGTGTCAAAAAAGAAAAAAGTAGAAGAAATCTATAATAGAATAAACTATTTTCCACTGCTCTTTATCGCTGCTTCTGAAAGAAACTGCACATGGAATTTCTTCTTGCAGTTGCTGCATAATTTACTTATTAACATGCTCTCATTAAAAAGTGCTCACCTACAGTATGGCAGAAAAGAAAACTGAAAAGTGCTCACCTAGAGCCCCGTTTCATTTTATCTGTGTCTATGTGGTCACTGTTTTCTGACTAGCTGAGGTTTTAGATCTGCTTTCTGTGATCATTGTACTTAATTCTGCGTCGGTGGATATAAAAGAAATGTAGACAAAAAATAGCAGGAAAAAAACACTTTTTTCTTGTCTGTGTCATGACCCCTCATTTCCATTGTTACTGTTATACTTCTATCTGTACTTTGCCTGATATTTCTCCATGTCTTTCTTCTCCAGAACCTTCTGGACACAAAAATAATTCACTGTCATGCATGCACACTGCATGCGTACACAAAGCTGCCTTCCCAGTAGGATGGGACACTGAGAGAAAGACACACACCAGTGCTGCCGAGTTTGAGCACTGATATGGATCACTGGTGATCCCTGTAGTGTATCAGTACCACTGTGCACATTAGTTGGTACAAATAGTGAGTGTTTTTAGTGTGTTCTCTTTGATGAGAATCACAAATGTGGACATATGGACATACACACAAATCTATTTAGAATTATCCCTTATGTTCATACACACATCCCTTGTTGACATTGTATTACTTTCACCACCAAAACAACATGTCTATTCTTTTTAATAGACTCATTGTCTCACAAACTGCACTACTTTACATTCAGATCTTACCTTGGCTGTGCCTGTGATTAAATTCCCTGTCTCCAAGGACAGCAGATGCTATTGTTTGCCCCCCTGGCTGTTATGAACGGGAATGAGACTTGAGATCCCCATTCTGGCTCAAGCACCTTGCAGTTGCACTGCATCTATGAGCCCTGACACATAGCGGGATGAAACTACAGGGGTAATATATGGTTGCCATTACCTTAAAGCCTGCAAGCTTAACCTCTCTCATAGATCTCCCAGTTGAAACTCCTTTATGTAGTATTCAGAGTTAAGGGTTTGCTCTTTTGAAACCTTACTTTTGAGCATTGCTGGCTTGGGATAGGTCCTCTAGTCTCATACACAAGCCTTGTTCACATATGTATGAGCATGTGGACATTAGCTGTCCAGTTTTATGAGCAAAACAATAATTCATCCACCACAGGCATCCTCTAAGAGGCGTCTTCCGATATCAGCCAACAGGTGGCACTGCAACTCTTTAATTTCCCAGTGTGGAGAGGGATCTGTCTGTGGTGCTGAATGTAAATCTCTCTGATCTGCTGTTCCAAAGAGAAAGTAGGGGAAGAGAGGAAAGAAATGAAGGGATTCAGAGAATCTAAATACAACGGAAATGATTAGAAGAAAAAAAGAACGATTTAAACGCAAAGAAGGAAGGGAGAGGCAGAAAGCTGAAATGGAAATAAAGGGAGGTTAGTGGAAGGTTTTGAGAAATAGAGGACATATAGCTTTAGGTTGGAAGGTAGATAGTGATTACAGTGATGACATAAATGCTTAAGTAAATAGAGGAAGTTAAAATAAAGGGCAGACATTAAACAGGACTTCAATAAAAAAGATAAATAACTAAACAATAAAGTGAAAGAAGCATCTATACATTTAAAAAATATTGAAAGACGCATTGCAGAAAGGAAAGATGTAAGAAAAAATGTGGTAATCCAAGAGAGATGTCTATCATGATTCTGGAAAGATCAAATTATCTTAAAGAATGCATGTCATGAGTTAAAAAAGGTGAGTAATAAAAAAAAAAACAGTGTATATATTAGTGCTTGTGCCCACGCTCTTAGCTGCTGGTGTGTGTTACCATGTTTGTTTATGTCTGACAAAGTGACAACAGTGTTTATTTGTGCATGAGCGGGAAGAGCAGAAGAACAGACATAGACAGATGGGGCTAAGAGGGGTTGAAGACATTAAGTGTGTCGCATCCGTCTGTGAGTGTGTATATGTGTGTGTTTGTGTGAGTAAGCACAGATGATCTCTGATGCAGTGGCAATAGCAGTACTGTATGCATGACACAGATAGGAAAATTTATGCTCTCCACAAGACTACAGATGGTGACAGGGGAAGCCTCTGCTTTCTTTCATTTCCCAAGTACGACTCTCTTTCTTTCTGCTTGTTCTCATCCAATCTCCTGTTCTCCAGCCCTCCCCTTCTGTGTATATTTGCTTTGCTTTGTCATGCTCATACAATGATCTGTCAATGGGATCGTCAAACTCAAAAATCTCCTGCACTTGAGGCCTTTTAGATGAGTGCTTCCAAATGATAAGATAGAGGTGTGGATTAGGTAAAATGTTTACCAAACTTGTATCCAAGATTTCTTATTACATGACAAGGAATATAAATCAGTAAGTTTTACTTATAGATGAGTTTTCTTACACGACAAGGGCAATAAAAGATGCTTGCACAGGCTGAAATGACAAAAGCAAAAAAAATAAATGCAACATAAAGAAAAAACAATAATCGGACAAACAGAAACTAAAATGTGTAGTTAATAAAAGTTATGTTGGTTTAAAGCACTGGGGTAAAAATTATGATGAGACACTAGAGATGGATACAACAATTCTGAGGAGTAGAGCTTCTGAAATGCTAAAAATGTTAAAACTATTCAATTCAATTCAGTTTTATTTATATAACGCCAATTCACAACACATGTCACGTCACAAAAGTCAGGTACATACATTCTAATTAGTCCTAACCATTGAACAGTCCAGTCAGATTCAGTTATTTATTCAAATTGGATAAAAAGTTTTTCTGTCTAAGGAAACCCAGCAGATTGCATCCAGTCAGTGACTTGCAGCATTCCCTCCTCCCAGAGGAGCATGTAGAGACAGTGGACAGTCACTGGCGTTGACTTTGCAGCAGTACCTCCTACTGAGCATGCATGTAGCGACAGCGGAGAGGAAAAACTCCCTTTTAACAGGAAGAAACCTCCAGCAGAACCAGGCTCAGTGTGAGCGTCCATCTGCCACGACCGACTGGGGTCGTAGCAGATGGTCATGGATAAAACTAAGATCAAACACAAGAAAAAGATAAATAAATATATAACTAACTGTGCAAACATTTTAACTAAGAATAATTGTTAAAAATCAACCAACGGTCAAACTAAAAAGATAAGTCTTAAAATTTGTTTTAATAAGTCATGAAGTCTCTACTGGCCTCAGGTCTTAAGGAAGGCTGCTCTACAGGCAAGAGCCAAATGAAATATTAGGAAAATAATGCCTTACTGTTGATTTTTGCTCTTCCTTATCCTATGAAAAAATACTTCTCACAGAATACATGGAGGAGCTGGAAGGCTTATACAATAAAAGCAGCTCTTTGAAATATGTGTGACTAAGACCATTATTACCTTTAAAATGTATTAAAAGCATCCTAAAATCAGTTCTAAAATATTCAGTTACAGAGAAATGAGCTCTATTTCTGGTCTTTATCCGTTTTTGTGTCAGTATTTGTGCAGCTGAATTTTGGAGTAGATGTAGACAGGTTGCTTTCATTTTAAAATGACTGGAAAGCAGAATGTTTCAGTAATACAGGATATTCTGCAATATATAAAAGCATGCATTAAACTCACAAATGCATTCTTAGTAACATGCATTGCAAATAAGAAAACCTAAGTTTACATTAACTTTTACAGCAACATTTTTAATTAAATCCTAAGGTTTCACTTGCTTGAGTTGTATTCAAAATTTCCTATGCTAAGTGTTATCGCCTATTAACAAAACTTCATATTTGTTCCTATATCTGGAAGTCAATTAAAATGCAATCATCAGCCATTGGTAATAAGAGACATGGCAATGAAAAGCGGCATTTCATCAACATAGCTGAAAAAATCACTTCTGTGTCTCCTGATTAACTTTCCCAGTGACACGTATAAATTAAACAGTGTAGAACCTAAAATTGAGTCTTGTGGAACTCCATTTCACACTGCTTGAAATTTAGATGGTGAGTTTCACATGCTAACAAAACTCTCTTTCTGGAGACATACTGTACATTACGTTTTGGAGCTTATGAATTGAGCTGAAGATTCTATTTAGTAAGTTTTGGCCTATGAAAGTCGCATTCAGAAAATTGTTACTTTTGAATATTAACTTTTAGTAGTGTCTTGACTTAAGAAATTTAGAACAATTGTTTAAATTTCCTTAATAAGAGAGACAAGCTCAAGCTAATTTTCAAAGAAACAAACTTTCTATTGCACGCTGGGTCCTACATCTGGTCACTGTTGCTGTTTCTCAATATGATGAAAAACAAAGAATGCACCATGCAGGCTGCAAGATCAGGGAAAATAATTTATCTTGTTTCTTCCTTCAAAGCACTATAAGGTTATAAAACATTGGGACACTGTTCAGTCCATAATTTGATGACATAAAGAGGATGGCACAATTGCAAGTCCAACAAAACTTGGCTTTATATCTAAATTTACAGGCCAGAAAAGAAATCGATTAATCAGACAACTGAGAGACGAAAAAGCCCAAGGTAACTGTGAAGGAGCTTCAGAGATCCACACAATAAACATGTAAAACAAGGCACTCTGATCAGGTAACTCTAAAATTGTAATTTTCAGCCTATGTGCAACATATGTGGAGGTAATGTGCAGTATTAGTGCACATTACCCTGAACATATGTTGCTTGCCAAGAAATATTTTGTCAGGAGCATCATGATGTAGTGATTCTTTTCTTCAACAGCACAGGGGCGCTGGGAAGATGAATGGAGGTAAATAGTGGACAATCCTGGAAAAAATCTGTTAGAGGCTTTAAAAGACTTGAGACAAGCGTAGAGCCAGAGCTACATTGGAAGAATTTATATGGAGGCATATGTATTTGTTAGAAGGGCCCAGTCAAAGTTCAGACCAAAATCTAATTAAGAATCTGTGGCGAGACACTCAAAGACTCCCCCCTTCAAATCTGACTGAGCTTGATTTATTTTAAAAAAGGTGATAGGGCATAGCTAGTACAGACATAGGTTTAAGGTAGTTCTACAACTTAATGACACAGGGGTTTTAACACAAATGCATGCCCCCCTTTCAGATTTTTATTTCTAAAACAAACTGAAAACTATGAAATTTGTTCTCTCTACAAAAACCCAAATAAATGATACTGGAGTTTCTGTTTGGAATAAGACAAAGAAGAAAGATAGAAAGGTTTATGAGGTATAAATACCTTTGTAAGACACAAAAGGATAGGTTTTAGGGGAAGTGAAATTTAACAATTTACCTTCTGCTTCCTGAACTTTCCTAATAAGCTTGTTGGTTCTACATTAGGTGGTTTGTGGAACAGCATTCCCCTTTTGCCTTAAGGTGAAAGATAAGCACAAACACCGTGACGAGAACTTCTCTCTGTCAATACTTCTCTCGAAAGGTCCAAAGATAACCTTAAGTGGAGATGTCTGCTGTCTGGCATTCCCTTACTTTAGCATTTACTGAATACAAAGTACTAGAAGAGATAAACTTCAGGCATTTTTGGAAAATAAATAATTTCTGCTCTTATAATTGATGACTAATAACATCGCTACTGCAATTTTGTTTGATAAAATTAATGAAACTATATAGATTATGTTGTTCATGTTGCTGTTCTGACAGAGCATTGCTGCTGTTTCAGATCATGCAATGCATCCATATATTTTACTGCATGTAGTGGGTGGGTTGACTTCACTCAGTTACATAATGCATAGTCTTTCTTGGAAAAAGACTGTGTTTTCTTGTAAGGGTGCTATCTTTGTAATTTTATAAGGCTCACTCAGTTTGACTGGGGGATCCTTGGGCATTTTTTGATTTAAGGAGATGTAGAGATTAGCTGATCTCCTTCACAGCCTATGTTGGACAGCGTTACCTGTGATCACAGAAATATCTAAATAATTTGTGTAGTTAGCTCCTAACACCTTCATTTTGCTTGCCTCAGAAACAGCCAAACGTGTTATCTGTTTGCACATCTGACAGGGATCAAAATATTCCTTTCTAACACTGAAATTCAAGGTGGGGGTGATAAAAGAAGAACGTCCCATGTGTGAATAATCTCAGTGTTATTTGAATACTTCTCTGTCTGTTTCTTCTCATTTTGCTGTGCTGTAGTGTATGGTGTTCTTTGTGTTTTTCATTGTTTCATCTCTTTCGAGTTCTTACTGTCAGGAGAATTACCTGGCTTCCCCACCTTTTCCAGTTTTCCTTTCTACCATTTGTAAACACACAGATGCACACACACTGATTTGTTCTTTCTTTCTCAACCTCTTGTTGCGAGATCAATGCCTCCCTCAGGTTGGCTGAGTCTGAGTGTCTCTGCCACATAGTGTGGGAGAGTAAAAGGCAGACCAGTGGCATATTCAGTCAAATTTGATGAGCAGAGTAGATCCTTGTACATTTGCTGTATTTGAAAATCTGTCAGACAAGATGATTTCTATTATTCCAAATTGTCTGAAAGACATATTAATGCCGCCTGCAAAATGCACTAAAATGATCTGTTTGCTAAGAAAGTAGGCATAGTAAAATAAGCCTGAACTGTACACATCAAATTAATGTTGAATATCAGAATGCTTTAAAAGTTTGAATTGCTTTGACAGGTGGTCATTTTTCCCCCAGTGATTTACACCTTTTGTCACTGAGCAGCAGAACAGCTTGTGTATCAAAACACAAATAAAGTTGAATTTCTATCTATAGTTGACAATTTCTGCATTAACAGTACTATATGGTATGATCTGTCTTTTGTTCTGACCATTTCAGACCAAAGCAGGTTAATTTTTGGAACTCGGACCCCATCTCCTTTCCGAATAGTGTGATGACTGGACATTTCCATTATGTTTATAGCTTCATATAGCAGTTTGAACAGATGAGCATGGCACCTTCAGGCATCTAGAAATTGTACCTAAAGAGATGTGGAAATCCAAAATTCTGGTTCTGTTACCTTGGCTGATTTTGTTTGATCTTTCCGGTCACACAAAGAAGCAATATGTTGGATTCATTTTCTTTATCACAACTCACCTAAAAGTGAAACTTTTAGTCTAATTTAATGTCGAACAATGAGAAAAAAATTCTGTCTTTTTATACAGTCTATGTAAAATCGTCTTGTGATCCGAGGAGACATTCCATTTGAGCAGAAGTATCAGGCTGGTTTTATCAATAGTTTTAATTTTCTTATGCTCTTATTCTATTAGTTTGAATGTAGATTTTGTATTTTATTTCTGATTTCATGTTTTTAATTTTATGGACCTGTACAACACTTTAGTCACTTTGGATGTGTAAAGCACTCTAAAAACAAAGCTTGATTGAATATCTGGTGTTAACCCACCACCACTAATGGTTGAAAAATGTCCCTCTGCAAGTTGCAACAAACTACATTTTTTGTGGCCACAAAGAAGCTTCTGCCATTTCTTTGGTTTAGAATTTGACCACTTTTATTATCAGAATTGGTAGACTTAAAATAGTTGTTCCCAAGCTTTTAAGCTTTTAAGGATAGTCTATAAATCTTCAGTGAGGTTGAGGTCAGGCCATTCCAGAAGCTTAATATTCACCTTCTCTATTCATTCCCAATCAACCTTTCTTGTTTATTTGGTATCATTATCCTATTGGAACACTCAACAATGTCCATTTTAGTAAGAGAGTTTGGAAGTAACTCATAAAATTTGGGTTGATGTTGATGTAAACTTGTGTAGCTGTGGACAGAGACGCCTGTGTTCCAGCTGTTTCCAGATTATGATAAGCTTGAGCGAAGAAATGGACTAAGGTTGCTTTTTCTGTTTTTTTCTGTCCCCTTTAGACTAATAGTAAAGTCATCATTTCACATAATGGTAGATCCTCTGATCCAATGCCATTTCACATCAGCTGATCAATCAGTCATTTTATTTCCTCACAGTCAAGTGATCCATCATATTTAAAACTGCTATTCACTTCCATGCCAGTTTATTTTCATAACTTTTATATGAGTTCCAGACTTCTCTCATTGCTTGGGGGGGGGCTCTCTGTGATAAACTGTAGATAGCAGCCGGATAACAGCCGTTAACCGGAGTTGCTGTGTTGCAACATAAGTGAAAAGATTTAAATTAAGATAATTAATTAATTAATTATGCAGCTTCAAATTGTTTCACATATCACTTTATGATTTCTCACTCACTGCTTTGGCTTTAACTTCGCTGTTTTAGGCCACTGGTTTTTTCATCATGATTTCTATGAAAACGTAACACCTAACCAAAAAGCTTTCAAACTCCACTTTCCTTGTTGTTGAACAGATGGTAAAGTTACAACTGAGGTGATGTAAGTAGTAGAGTACTCTCTAGCTTCAGAAAGCTATACTTCCTCATGGAGGTAGTAATTATACTGAGAAGCAGGTCTACAACAAATATTCTACGTTGTGTTTTTGTAAGTAAATGACACATCCCAAGTTCAGAATCTACAAGTGTAGCATCCAACATCGCTGGATGCTACACACAAACATAACTTCTAGTTTAATTTCATTTCTGTTGGATGCTATTTTGTTTTTGCGGTAAACAAGAAGAACAAAAACATAAATAAAAGTAACTATTCTTTCAGCAACTTTACAGTATTCCATCCTTGGGACTTTTTAACATTTAATATCCCACAAATATTCATAGAACTCCTGCAAACAACATCTGTGTATACTTCCACTGCTCAAAGCACTCTCAGTTGCATAACATAGAATGAACACTTATCATTCCAGAGATGTAAATTATTTCAATATTTTCTCCCCATAATGATGTATTGTAGGGTTTTAGCCAAGATCAATTCAATTCAGTTTATTTATAGCGCCAATTCACAACACATGTTGTCTCAAGGCACGTCACAAAAGTCAGGTACATACATTCCAATTAAGTCTAACCATTGAACAGTGCAGTCAGATTCAGTTATTTATTCAAATTGATTAAAATGTTTTTCTATCTAAGGAAACCCAGCAGATTGCATCGAGACAGAGACTTCTAGCAGTCAATCATCCTGGATGAGATTGTAGAGACAGTGGACAGTCACTGGCGTTGACTTTGCAGCAATCCCTCATACTGAGCATGCATGTAGCGACAGTGGAGAGGAAAAACTCCCTTTTAACAGGAAGAAACCTCCAGCAGAACCAGGCTCAGTGTGAGCTGCCATCTGCCACGACCAACTGGGGGTTTGAGAGAACAGAGCAGAGACACAAAAAGAACACAGAAGCATTGATCCATGAGTACTTTCTATGGGAAGGAAAATAAATGTTAATGGATGTACAGGGGTTGGACAATGAAACTGAAACACCTGGTATTAGACCACAATAATTTCTTAGTATGGTGTAGGGCCTCCTTTTGCGGCCAATACAGCGTCAATTCGTCCTTGGGAATGACATATACAAGTCCTGCACAGTGGTCAGAGGATTTTAAGCCATTCTTCTTGCAGGATAGTGGCCAGGTCACTACGTGATACTGGTGGAGGAAAACGTTTCCTGACTCGCTCCTCCAAAACACCCCAAAGTGGCTCAATAATATTTAGATCTGGTGACTGTGCAGGCCATGGGAGATGTTCAACTTCACTTTCATGTTCATCAAACCAATCTTTCACCAGTCTTGCCGTGTGTATTGGTGCATTGTCATCCTGATACACGGCACCGCCTTCAGGATACAATGTTTGAACCATTAGATGCACATGGTCCTCAAGAATGATTTGGTAGTCCTTGGCAGTGACGCGCCCATCTAGCACAAGTATTGGGCCAAGGGAATGCCATGATATGGCAGCACAAACCATCACTGATCCACCCCATGCTTCACTCTGGGCATGCAACAGTCTGGGTGGTACGCTTCTTTGGGGCTTCTCCACACCGTAACTCTCCCGGATGGGGGAAAACATAAAGGTGGACTCATCAGAGAACAATACATATTTCACATTGTCCACAGCCCAAGATTTGCGCTCCTTGCACCATTGAAACCGACGTTTGGCATTGGCATGAGTGACCAAAGGTTTGGCTATAGCAGCCCGGCCGTGTATATTGCCCCTGGGGGAGCTCCCGACGGACAGTTCTGGTGGAAACAGGAGAGTTGAGGTGCACATTTTATTCTGCCGTGATTTGGGGCAGCCGTGGTTTTATGTTTTTTGGATACAATCCGGGTTAGCAACCCCGGACATCCCTTTCAGACAACTTCCTCTTGCGTCCACAGTTATCCTATTGGATGTGGTTCATCCTTCTTGGGTGTATGCTGACACTACCCTGGATACCGTGGCTCTTGATACATCACAAAGACTTGCTGTCTTGGTCACAGATGCGCCAGCAAGACGTGCACCAAAAAATTTGTCCCTCTTTTGAACTCTGGTATGTTCACCATAATGTTGTGTGCATTTCAATATTTTGAGCAAAACTGTGCTGTTACCCTCCTTATTGAACCTTCACACTCTGCTCTTACTGGTGCAATGTGCAATCAATGAAGACTGGCTACCAGGCTGGTCCAATTTAGCCATGAAACCTCCCACACTAAAATGACAGGTGTTTCAGTTTCATTGTCCAACCCCTGTAGCTCCTTTAGTCGTTTCATCTAGAAAGAAAGAACAGATAAACTCTGAGCCAGTTTTCAAGGTTAGAGTCCGAAAGAAAGCACATATAATTAGTTACAGTAAAAGCTCAGTCAATTGCTATGTCTATAAGAGAGAAAGGGTTAAACACTGAAAGACAGGGCCATGTGGATCATCGGCAGAGGGTGAGCATTAAGTTGTTGCCAGCAGAAGCTTGGATGATGCCTCACTCCAGAAAGGTGTCACAGGTAGAAACAGAGTCAGGTCAGGTGAAGCTTCTAGGAAGAGAAAAGAGAGAGAACATAAAGTTATAAGCTAAAATATCAGCAAAAAATGCAAAATTGGAGAGAAGTGTGAGAATGTAGCGAAGAGAGTGAAAGTGGTCATTATGTCCTCCAGCAGCCTAAGCCTATAGCAGCATAACTACAGAGATAGCTCAGGATAACCTAAGCCACTCTAACTATAAGCTTTATCAAAAAGGAAAGTTTTAAGCCTAGGCTTAAAAGTAGACAGGGTGTCTACGGACAGGGTGCCTCACGGACTAAAACTGGGAGCTGGTTCCATAAGAGAGGAGCCTGACAACTAAAGGATCTGCCTCCCATTCTACTTCTAGAGACTCTAGGAACCACCAGTAAACCTGCAGTCTGAGAACAAAGTGCTCTGTTAGGAACATATAGAACAATCAGATCTCTGATGTATGATGGAGCTAAATCATTAAGGGCTTTATATGTTAGGAGGAGAATTTTAAATTCTATTCTGGATTTAACAGGGAGCCAATGAAGGGAAGCTAAAATAGGAGAAATATGATCTCTCTTTTTAATTTTCATCAGAACTCTTGCTGCAGCATTTTGAATCAGCTAAAGGCTTTTAACTGCATTTTGTGGACATCCTGATAGTAAAGAATTACAATAGTCCAGCCTTGAAGTAACAAATGCATGGACTAGTTTTTCAGCGTCACTTCTGGACAGGATATTTCTAATTTTGGCAATGTTCCGGAGATGAAAGAAGGAGATCCTAGAAACCTGTTTAATATGTGATTTAAATGACATGTCTCGGTCAAAAATAACACCAAGGTTTTTTACTTAATTACCGGAGGTCAATTTAATGCCATCCAGGTTAAGTGATTGACTAAGCAGTTTCTTCTTTAAAGACTCCGGTCCGAAGACGACAACTTCTGTCTTGTCTGAATTTAGAAGCAGAAAATTTAAAGTCATCCGAGTTTTTATGTCTTCAAGACATGCTTGTAGTCAATCTAACTGGTTGGGCTCATCAGGATTTATGGATAAGTAAAGCTGAGTATCATTATCGTAACGGTGAAAATTTATCCTATGCTGCCTGATAATTTTACCTGTTGGAAGCATACATATAGTAAAGAGAATTGGCCCAAGTACTGAACCCTGTGGTACTTCACAATAACCCTGGAGTTTAAAGATGATTTATCATTTACATGAACAAACTGGAATCTGTCAGACAAATAAGATTTAAACCAGCCTAGTGCTGTTCCCCTAATCCCTACAGCATATTCCAGCCTTTCTAAGAGAATATTGTGATCGACTGTATCAAATGCAGCACTGAGATCTAACAGGACAAGTACAGACACAAGTCCATTATCTGAGGCCATAAGAATATCATTAGTGACTTTCAGCAGAGCTGTTTCAGTGCTATGATGAGCTCTGAAACCTGACTGAAACTTTTCAAACAGGTCATTGCTGTGTAAATGCTCACACATTTGATTAGCAACTATTTTCTCAAGAATTTTAGATAAGAATGGAAGATTGGATATAGGTCTGTCATTTTTCAAGTCATCTCAATCAAGCGAAGGTTTCTTAAGTAAAGGTTTAATTACAGCTACCTTAAAAGCTTGTGGTACATATCCATCTACTAAGGATAGATTAATCATATCTAAAATGGGGCCTTGTAATCAGAGGGAGCACTTCCTTAAATAATTTGGTTGGGATTGGCTCTAACATACAAGTTGAAGGTTTAGATGAAGCTAATATTTCTGATAACTCAGAAAGCTCCACAGGATCAAAACAGTCCAAACACAGATCAAGTTCTACAGTTACTTCAAATGTTGTGTCGCTGAGGATGAAGTAATCATCTTCGGGAGTATTTCAAAGATTTTATTCTTAACAGAATCAATTTTATTTAAAAAGAATCTCATAAAGTCATGACTGCTGAGAGCTAAGGGAATGGATGGCTCAACAGAGCTATGACTATGTGTAAGTTTAGCAACTGTACTAAAGAGAAACCTAGGATTATTCTTGTTCTCTTCTATTGATGATAAGAAATAAGCTGTTGTAGCATGGCGAAGTGTCTTTTTATACAACAGTATGCTATTTTTCCAGATTAAGTAGGAATCCTCTAGGTGTGTAGAGCGCCATTTTCTCTCCAATTGTCTAACATTGTGCTTTAAAGTACGCAGCTCTGAATTAAACCAGGGAGCCAGCCTCCTATGAATAATGACCTTCTTTTTCGAGGGGCTGCATTGTCTAATGATCCACACAATAATGAAGTAACACTATGAACAAGAGAATCAATTTGTGAAGGGGAAGAAACAGAACTGTTGCCCTCGACTGTGTTTTTCTGTGATAATGAGGAAATTAAAAGTGGAACAGATTCTTTAAAGGTTGTTACAGCGTTGTCTGATAATGATCTACAATAATGACATTTTCTTTCAGGGGGTTGGAAAAGGCCAGATTTGTGCAGTGTACGACTGATTGTTGTCCTATGGACAGACTCTCCCACCTCAGCTGTAGATCTCTGCAGTTCATCCAGAGTGATCATGGGCCTCTTGGCTGCATCATCTCTGATCAGTCTTCTCCTTGTTCGAGATGAGAGTTTAGAGGGACGGCCGGGTCTTGTTCTCTAGATTTGCAGTGGTCTGATACTCCTTCCATTTCAATATGATTGCTTGCACAGTGCTCCTTGGGGTGTTTAAAGCTTGGGAAATCTTTTTGTATCCAAATCCGGCTTTAAACTTCTAAACCTCCACAACAGTATCTCGGACCTGCCTGGTGTGTTCCTTGGTCTTCATGATGCTCTCTGCGCTTTGAACAGAACCCTGAGACTATCACAGAGCAGGTGCATTTATACGGAGACTTGATTACACACAGGTGAATTCTGTTTATCATCATCAGTGATTTGGGACAACATTAGATCAGTCAGAGATCCTCACTGAACTTCTGGAGTGAGTTTGCTGCACTGAAAGTAAAGGGGCCGAATAATATTGCATGCCCCCACTTTTCAGTTTTTTATTTGTTAAAAAATTTTGACACATCCAATAAATTTCATTCCACTTCACATTGTGTCCCACTTTGTTGATTCTTCCCGTTGAATTTTATATCATGGCAAAGCGTTGAAAATTCAAGGGGCCAAACTTTCGCAAGGCCTGGTACAAAAATTTGAAAACCTTATGCAAACATTGAAAATATGAGGGAGTTGAAAAGTTCAAGTGGTAAATCAAGCACTTTCGCAATGATCAACTTAATTAAATGTTTAAATATTCCCTTTATACACAAGAATTAGATTTTTGGCACCAAGCTCATTCAAAAAATTCTGTACATAATTTCAAAACTCTAAATTTCATATAAAGGACAAAGATAAAAAATGTAATACCTGTAAAATAAAACACTATACCAGCAGTGGCCCTCGAAAAATAGATGAACTCTTGAAAGCAGCATAGAACATTACTTCTAGAATTGTCTATAAAAAGCCACATATCTGTTTCCAGCGATATCCCACCATGTTCAGCTGCAAGTAGGCCTGTCAATCAATTATAATATTTAATCACGATTAATTGCATGGGTGTCCATGGTTATCTCACAATTAATCACAAATTAATCACAGATCTTTCAAAATAGCATTGGGATGAACCACACTAATTCGTTACAAATCAAAATGTTTGAAAGAAAAGACATTCATATATTCAAAAACACTGACTGCCAGTGTCAGTCAATTTGCCTTGTGCTGTCTCATTATTCATTCAGTGATGTTCTTTAAAGCCTGCTGAAGCCAGCTGTGAAAAACCATAATGGGCTCCTTTGTTGAAACAAGTGAAGAAGGACATGCAATTTTAATAAATCCAAGATGGATGTTTCTGAGCTTTTTTCATTTCAACAAAATCTGAAAAATGGCAGCTAATTTTATTTCTACAAAAATGGCTCCAAATGAATCCAAATTTTTGGACAGTGTGTACACCTTTCTATTACTTCTATCGATGGCTTTTTAATCTGGTTAAATTCAGGAAAATTGTTAAAATGCTGTTATATTCTCTTGTTTTTTTGACTCTGAAAAAACACAAACAGAATGATCCTTAAACATCAAATTTATGTGGCATTGCATGCAGAAATGACTTAATGACAAGCCTATCAGCCCCATTCTCCCCAAATTTTTTAAATGTAAACGTTAATATTTGTTGTCCTGATAAATAAAGAACTAAAATAAAATAAGAAAAGGTTAGACTCATCACTTGTTCATGTCTTTAGTTTATTTTGTACTCACCTTCTTCCCCGGGTCGTCAGCCTGTTGGGTTCAACCAGCCTCAGAGCACAGAGCACATATCTGCTGTGCTTGTATGTTTCATGCAAATCCACATGTGTATGCTAGTTGTTTATGAGGGAGTATGCCTCCGGTTGTCCACCAGAACTCTGTGCCGAGCTGGGTCGACTAGAGGTCGCTTATGCGTTACATTTTTCTTTGTGGTCTGTAGATTATGTGTTCTGGTTCTGCTCGTTCTGTTTTCCTTCTGTGTTTGTCATGTTCTATCAATTCCCTCTCAGGTGTCCCCTTCAGCTGTTCTGCGTTCCCCTGATTAGACTCACCTGGTTTCCATGTTCCTCAGCACTCCTCCTCAGTATTTAAGCCCCCTGCTTTTCATTGTTCTGTGCTGGATTCTCCTGTTGCTCTCATCCTGGTTCTGTGTCCTGTTCTCCTCACCATACCCATCATGTCTGCATGTGGGTCCTGCTCAACCACCTTACATGACATAAACTGGCTAAGCCAACTTTATTCATAAAGCACACTTCAAACAGCAGGCACTGACCAACAAGTTGAACAAAGAAAGTTATTAAAATTAATTAACAAAACACAATTTCAAACAAATAAAAAAGATTAAAAGTAAAAATAAAATAAAATGCCTGTTTCCTGTTGACAGTTCCAGCACTGCACAGTTCTACTCCACTCGGACTCACTCTACTCTGGACAGAACCGGTTGCATCTGGATGGACTTGCTGGAGTTGTGGCCTAAAGCCCCGCTTCCAGATCCCAGGTCGCTGTGCTGCTAGTAACATGAAGCTCCAACGATTGCCTGAAGAAGTTAATATGTTGGGTTTTATGAGGAAGTTCTTGTTCCAGCCATGGCGGTAATGAGGACACAGACTTCTCTGTAATTCGTTGCCACAGGAAAAACCACCAGACTCGCTGACACCATTTTTGGTGGAGTATGCACCAGGCCTGAAGAAGGAAATCACCAGTAGACAGAAATGCCAACCCAGTTAGAAGTTTCCTTATCGGTTTCTTCTCTCGTTCTGGTATATACCAAGACTGAGATATTTTGGCTCTAACATTATTTTTCATGCATTATTTTTGAACGCTTGTCAGCAGACTTTAAAGCACAAAACCTCACAGGAGGATTTCTTTTTATTTAATTTAGAAAGCTGATGCTTCCTTTTTCCTTTCTCCCACCCTTCAAGCATGCTTTATGATTTGTAAATAGTAAAATTAGATTTTGGTTTGACCCGCTTGACATTAACATAAAGATATGGATTACTTTTCACACAAGAAGAAGACCCACCCGTGACATTCAGACTAAACAGCATCACCTCGGTCTTATTTGTCTTTGAAATTTAAAAAAATGTAAAAGCCATCCAAGCTTTTAATTGCTCAAGACATTCATTTAAATCTCACATCCAGTATTCATCTTCCTGTTCTATTTCATCCTTACTGACCACCAGAGGCTGATCTTCAAGCACTAAGTGATCATTTTTGGGCAGTTCAAGTCTTAATGGCAACAAAGTCACCTGTGACCAACTGGTGACCCACCGGTGACTCTCTGAGTGCATGTGTAACACTGGTGTACACCACTACTTTTCTTGTTGCTTGCTGCAAGTCGAGGTAGGAAAACTTTACTGGCCGTCCATTAACTCCTACATTACTCCTCACCTCTCATCGACTCTTTTATTTGGCACCCCAAAGGACAATCCTCAGTCAGAGATCAGTTGTACGTTCCACAAGTTTATTAAAACCAATCTGAGTTCAGAGCTGGAGACATCACACTTACACTCCTACCTGGAAACCTCTGTGTGTTGTCTGACTGGGGCTGCGTTCCATCCCGTTTTATACCCCACTGTGGATGTCTCCCCAGCAACAGCATCACAGAAACAGACACACAGTTTATCATTTAATTGAAGAATTGTTTTGCACACATATTCTAGATATTTCTGGGTGGAATAGTTATCAGAAGTTTCGGTCTCTGCAAAGGAGTGGCACACCGCCCCACAAACACTCCTGGCTCCTCATGGTACAGACAGAAAACACCGGCAAGCCTTAACCTTTAATAATGCACACTCATGTCATGATACTAGAAGCTAATGTTAAGGTTTTTTCTAACTATCAAAAGCATAACTAAAACTCCTAATTAAAATCAACCAATAAGCAGCAGAGTCCCAAATATATCTTAGTCTTAGCTACTAATAATAATAATGCGTTTTTATTTCCATCGCCTTGTGACAGGTTCTGGGTCGAAGCTGGTGAGTCTCGCCCTCCAGGGAAACTGGTGCAAACTGCTTTCAGTTTCCACGAGATCGGTTGTGAAGAGCTGTTGAGCTTTATTTCTTTATTGTTATTTGACAGTATCATGGGCATAGTTTGCTATGTCTTGTTTTGATTTATTTTGACTTGATAGTAGTGTTTTCTGCTTACGCTGAGTCCTGCGGCTTGACCTGTACCGATGTTACTGTCCCCCGGGGTCCCCAGAGACGTTTTCTGCTCAGCTCGACTCCTTTCGTTGTTTTTGTTGGTTGTTCTGAATGTTCATATTAGTTGCAAAAAAGTCTGTGTGGTGGGTCTTGTTTGGCCCCTCTCCAACCTGAGGACGGACATGACTTGTGTCCCTCCTGCCTTGGTGCCCTGGGCGGTGAGGCTGACTCGGTTGGCTGCATTGGAGCAGCCTACTGAATGGGCAGTCACTGCACAGCAGAGTCCATTGGCACCAGGGCAGGCAGCATGCCTGAAGCGTATGGGAAGAAACTTGTGCCATCAGAAACTGAATTTGAATTGCTCAGACTGAATCTGTATTTGTGTAATTTGAAATTAAATGCATTGGTTTGAAGATGAATTTCACTAAGCTGGAACTGAATATAATGGTTTAAAACTGAATTAGTTTGCTTTGAAAATTGCTTTGCTTTGTATTGAAAATTCAGTTTGACTACTTTCACTTTCAGTTCCAAAATTCAGTTTTTTGTGTCACACATCCGGGTTCTTGAAGCCAGAGATTAATCAAACACAGATTTACTGATTCGCGGATGTCATTCACTATTGCTGTGTCCAGATTCAGGACTGCATCCTTTGAAGGACGCATTTGTAGGCTGATAACGTCCTGGATGAGGCGACGAATGCCGTCCAATCTCCAAGGTTCCAACAAATGCGTCCTTCTTTTCCCCAGATTTGAAGGATGGGTCTGGTGTATCCTCCGTGTCCCACCCTATCCCATGATTCATTGCGGGTCGAAGTAGAGAGTAGAGGAGAGAGAAAAGCTGTGAATAAAATTGGACATATTGCGCTTTCTGTGAAACAACTGAACTTTTACAATGTTTTTAGACGAGAATGTAGTTGTGTAAATCTAAAATATCTGATCAGTTTATCAAGACATCGCTTAAATGCACAAATGCGCCGATGTGTTCGTCCGCTGCCCCAGCAGTCGCTCTCCTCGTCAGCTATCAGCTGTCAGCTGACCGGGTGGTTGAGGTGCGCTAAACCCCGAGAGAACAGCTGACTCCCGGCACATTGTTTTCAAAATCCCGCTGGGTTTCCCCAATGGGTGGAAGTTAAACAGATATAATTCAGTCAGATGAAATCTAATATTATTGTTTGGTTTATTTATAATAATAATAATAATAATTATTATTATGTTCTGCAAATAAACTGATTTAAACTTTGTTAAAGTTAATATGTTCGTGTTTAAGTTGTTGAAAGCTTTACAAATAAATTAAACAAATAGTATTTGTCATCAATGTATTTTATCTAGTGTTAGATTTTTATATCTATGAACACAAAAAATATTTTCAACATTTTAAATGGCTGAATAATGAACAAGATCATAAAACAATAAATAAAACATTTAAAAACAAAATAGCATTATAAGCCATCAGCAATATGTAAAAGGTAAATAAAACCCGTGTAGTTATTTACAGTAGAGACAACGTTATTTACCTTCAGGCTCCATTTGTTTGGCTTCACAGCTTCACGCTAACACGGTTGCTAGGCAACATAAATTACGCTGAGGTAAAGGCAAGCGAGACGCAGACCGACGTAACACCGGCGGCACACTATGCTAATCTGGCATGTTTAGCTAATAGCTACAGGTAGCATAAGTGTTACTGTTTGACCATCATTTGTCTACATGACGCTTCTTATAGATGTTCATTTGACTTGGTGATTGACATCCACCAAACTCATGTAAAGGAAGTTCAACCTGATGTGAAACGTTAATCGATTAATCTGTGTTTGATTAATCTGTGGCTATCCTCAAGGACCCGGATGTGTGACACAAAAAAATAATAATAATTTTGGAACTGAAATAGAATTACAGACCTGAAAGTGGAAGTAGTCAAATAGAATTTTTAATACAAGTTTCTTCCCATATGCTACGGAGGCACCTTCGGTGTCTGGAGAGACACAGAGGCGTTGTCCTTGAAAATTAATTCAGCTCAATTCAGTTTTATTTATATAGCCCCAATTCACAACACATGTCATCTCAAGGCACTTCACAAAGTCAATTCAGTCAAATCATACAGATTTCAAGTCAGGTTCATTCATTCCAGTTAATCCTAACTATTAAACAGTCAGAGTTACTTATTTATTCAAATTGGATAAAAAGTTTTTCTGTCTAAGGAAACCCAGCAGATTGCATCCAGTCAGTGACTTGCAGCATTCCCTCCTCCTGGATGAACATGTAGAGACAGTGGACAGTCACTGGCGTTGACTTTGCAGCAATCCCTCATACTGAGCATGCATGTAGCGACAGTGGAGAGGAAAAACTCCCTTTTAACAGGAAGAAACCTCCAGCAGAACCAGGCTCAGTGTGAGCGTCCATCTGCCACGACCGACTGGGGTCGTAGCAGATGGTCATGGATAAAACTAAGATCAAACACAAGAAAAAGATAAATAAATATATAACTAACTGTGCAAACATTTTAACTAAGAATAATTGTTAAAAATCAACCAACGGTCAAACTAAAAAGATAAGTCTTAAAATTTGTTTTAATAAGTCATGAAGTCTCTACTGGCCTCAGGTCTTAAGGAAGGCTGCTCTACAGGCAAGGGCCAAATGAAATATTAGGAAAATAATGCCTTACTGTTGATTTTTGCTCTTCCTTATCCTATGAAAAAATACTTCTCACAGAATACATGGAGGAGCTGGAAGGCTTATACAATAAAAGCAGCTCTTTGAAATATGTGTGACTAAGACCATTATTACCTTTAAAATGTATTAAAAGCATCCTAAAATCAGTTCTAAAATATTCAGTTACAGAGAAATGAGCTCTATTTCTGGTCTTTATCCGTTTTTGTGTCAGTATTTGTGCAGCTGAATTTTGGAGTAGATGTAGACAGGTTGCTTTCATTTTAAAATGACTGGAAAGCAGAATGTTTCAGTAATACAGGATATTCTGCAATATATAAAAGCATGCATTAAACTCACAAATGCATTCTTAGTAACATGCATTGCAAATAAGAAAACCTAAGTTTACATTAACTTTTACAGCAACATTTTTAATTAAATCCTAAGGTTTCACTTGCTTGAGTTGTATTCAAAATTTCCTATGCTAAGTGTTATCGCCTATTAACAAAACTTCATATTTGTTCCTATATCTGGAAGTCAATTAAAATGCAATCATCAGCCATTGGTAATAAGAGACATGGCAATGAAAAGCGGCATTTCATCAACATAGCTGAAAAAATCACTTCTGTGTCTCCTGATTAACTTTCCCAGTGACACGTATAAATTAAACAGTGTAGAACCTAAAATTGAGTCTTGTGGAACTCCATTTCACACTGCTTGAAATTTAGATGGTGAGTTTCACATGCTAACAAAACTCTCTTTCTGGAGACATACTGTACATTACGTTTTGGAGCTTATGAATTGAGCTGAAGATTCTATTTAGTAAGTTTTGGCCTATGAAAGTCGCATTCAGAAAATTGTTACTTTTGAATATTAACTTTTAGTAGTGTCTTGACTTAAGAAATTTAGAACAATTGTTTAAATTTCCTTAATAAGAGAGACAAGCTCAAGCTAATTTTCAAAGAAACAAACTTTCTATTGCACGCTGGGTCCTACATCTGGTCACTGTTGCTGTTTCTCAATATGATGAAAAACAAAGAATGCACCATGCAGGCTGCAAGATCAGGGAAAATAATTTATCTTGTTTCTTCCTTCAAAGCACTATAAGGTTATAAAACATTGGGACACTGTTCAGTCCATAATTTGATGACATAAAGAGGATGGCACAATTGCAAGTCCAACAAAACTTGGCTTTATATCTAAATTTACAGGCCAGAAAAGAAATCGATTAATCAGACAACTGAGAGACGAAAAAGCCCAAGGTAACTGTGAAGGAGCTTCAGAGATCCACACAATAAACATGTAAAACAAGGCACTCTGATCAGGTAACTCTAAAATTGTAATTTTCAGCCTATGTGCAACATATGTGGAGGTAATGTGCAGTATTAGTGCACATTACCCTGAACATATGTTGCTTGCCAAGAAATATTTTGTCAGGAGCATCATGATGTAGTGATTCTTTTCTTCAACAGCACAGGGGCGCTGGGAAGATGAATGGAGGTAAATAGTGGACAATCCTGGAAAAAATCTGTTAGAGGCTTTAAAAGACTTGAGACAAGCGTAGAGCCAGAGCTACATTGGAAGAATTTATATGGAGGCATATGTATTTGTTAGAAGGGCCCAGTCAAAGTTCAGACCAAAATCTAATTAAGAATCTGTGGCGAGACACTCAAAGACTCCCCCCTTCAAATCTGACTGAGCTTGATTTATTTTAAAAAAGGTGATAGGGCATAGCTAGTACAGACATAGGTTTAAGGTAGTTCTACAACTTAATGACACAGGGGTTTTAACACAAATGCATGCCCCCCTTTCAGATTTTTATTTCTAAAACAAACTGAAAACTATGAAATTTGTTCTCTCTACAAAAACCCAAATAAATGATACTGGAGTTTCTGTTTGGAATAAGACAAAGAAGAAAGATAGAAAGGTTTATGAGGTATAAATACCTTTGTAAGACACAAAAGGATAGGTTTTAGGGGAAGTGAAATTTAACAATTTACCTTCTGCTTCCTGAACTTTCCTAATAAGCTTGTTGGTTCTACATTAGGTGGTTTGTGGAACAGCATTCCCCTTTTGCCTTAAGGTGAAAGATAAGCACAAACACCGTGACGAGAACTTCTCTCTGTCAATACTTCTCTCGAAAGGTCCAAAGATAACCTTAAGTGGAGATGTCTGCTGTCTGGCATTCCCTTACTTTAGCATTTACTGAATACAAAGTACTAGAAGAGATAAACTTCAGGCATTTTTGGAAAATAAATAATTTCTGCTCTTATAATTGATGACTAATAACATCGCTACTGCAATTTTGTTTGATAAAATTAATGAAACTATATAGATTATGTTGTTCATGTTGCTGTTCTGACAGAGCATTGCTGCTGTTTCAGATCATGCAATGCATCCATATATTTTACTGCATGTAGTGGGTGGGTTGACTTCACTCAGTTACATAATGCATAGTCTTTCTTGGAAAAAGACTGTGTTTTCTTGTAAGGGTGCTATCTTTGTAATTTTATAAGGCTCACTCAGTTTGACTGGGGGATCCTTGGGCATTTTTTGATTTAAGGAGATGTAGAGATTAGCTGATCTCCTTCACAGCCTATGTTGGACAGCGTTACCTGTGATCACAGAAATATCTAAATAATTTGTGTAGTTAGCTCCTAACACCTTCATTTTGCTTGCCTCAGAAACAGCCAAACGTGTTATCTGTTTGCACATCTGACAGGGATCAAAATATTCCTTTCTAACACTGAAATTCAAGGTGGGGGTGATAAAAGAAGAACGTCCCATGTGTGAATAATCTCAGTGTTATTTGAATACTTCTCTGTCTGTTTCTTCTCATTTTGCTGTGCTGTAGTGTATGGTGTTCTTTGTGTTTTTCATTGTTTCATCTCTTTCGAGTTCTTACTGTCAGGAGAATTACCTGGCTTCCCCACCTTTTCCAGTTTTCCTTTCTACCATTTGTAAACACACAGATGCACACACACTGATTTGTTCTTTCTTTCTCAACCTCTTGTTGCGAGATCAATGCCTCCCTCAGGTTGGCTGAGTCTGAGTGTCTCTGCCACATAGTGTGGGAGAGTAAAAGGCAGACCAGTGGCATATTCAGTCAAATTTGATGAGCAGAGTAGATCCTTGTACATTTGCTGTATTTGAAAATCTGTCAGACAAGATGATTTCTATTATTCCAAATTGTCTGAAAGACATATTAATGCCGCCTGCAAAATGCACTAAAATGATCTGTTTGCTAAGAAAGTAGGCATAGTAAAATAAGCCTGAACTGTACACATCAAATTAATGTTGAATATCAGAATGCTTTAAAAGTTTGAATTGCTTTGACAGGTGGTCATTTTTCCCCCAGTGATTTACACCTTTTGTCACTGAGCAGCAGAACAGCTTGTGTATCAAAACACAAATAAAGTTGAATTTCTATCTATAGTTGACAATTTCTGCATTAACAGTACTATATGGTATGATCTGTCTTTTGTTCTGACCATTTCAGACCAAAGCAGGTTAATTTTTGGAACTCGGACCCCATCTCCTTTCCGAATAGTGTGATGACTGGACATTTCCATTATGTTTATAGCTTCATATAGCAGTTTGAACAGATGAGCATGGCACCTTCAGGCATCTAGAAATTGTACCTAAAGAGATGTGGAAATCCAAAATTCTGGTTCTGTTACCTTGGCTGATTTTGTTTGATCTTTCCGGTCACACAAAGAAGCAATATGTTGGATTCATTTTCTTTATCACAACTCACCTAAAAGTGAAACTTTTAGTCTAATTTAATGTCGAACAATGAGAAAAAAATTCTGTCTTTTTATACAGTCTATGTAAAATCGTCTTGTGATCCGAGGAGACATTCCATTTGAGCAGAAGTATCAGGCTGGTTTTATCAATAGTTTTAATTTTCTTATGCTCTTATTCTATTAGTTTGAATGTAGATTTTGTATTTTATTTCTGATTTCATGTTTTTAATTTTATGGACCTGTACAACACTTTAGTCACTTTGGATGTGTAAAGCACTCTAAAAACAAAGCTTGATTGAATATCTGGTGTTAACCCACCACCACTAATGGTTGAAAAATGTCCCTCTGCAAGTTGCAAACAAACTACATTTTTTGTGGCCACAAAGAAGCTTCTGCCATTTCTTTGGTTTAGAATTTGACCACTTTTATTATCAGAATTGGTAGACTTAAAATAGTTGTTCCCAAGCTTTTAAGCTTTTAAGGATAGTCTATAAATCTTCAGTGAGGTTGAGGTCAGGCCATTCCAGAAGCTTAATATTCACCTTCTCTATTCATTCCCAATCAACCTTTCTTGTTTATTTGGTATCATTATCCTATTGGAACACTCAACAATGTCCATTTTAGTAAGAGAGTTTGGAAGTAACTCATAAAATTTGGGTTGATGTTGATGTAAACTTGTGTAGCTGTGGACAGAGACGCCTGTGTTCCAGCTGTTTCCAGATTATGATAAGCTTGAGCGAAGAAATGGACTAAGGTTGCTTTTTCTGTTTTTTTCTGTCCCCTTTAGACTAATAGTAAAGTCATCATTTCACATAATGGTAGATCCTCTGATCCAATGCCATTTCACATCAGCTGATCAATCAGTCATTTTATTTCCTCACAGTCAAGTGATCCATCATATTTAAAACTGCTATTCACTTCCATGCCAGTTTATTTTCATAACTTTTATATGAGTTCCAGACTTCTCTCATTGCCTGGGGGGGGGCTCTCTGTGATAAACTGTAGATAGCAGCCGGATAACAGCCGTTAACCGGAGTTGCTGTGTTGCAACATAAGTGAAAAGATTTAAATTAAGATAATTAATTAATTAATTATGCAGCTTCAAATTGTTTCACATATCACTTTATGATTTCTCACTCACTGCTTTGGCTTTAACTTCGCTGTTTTAGGCCACTGGTTTTTTCATCATGATTTCTATGAAAACGTAACACCTAACCAAAAAGCTTTCAAACTCCACTTTCCTTGTTGTTGAACAGATGGTAAAGTTACAACTGAGGTGATGTAAGTAGTAGAGTACTCTCTAGCTTCAGAAAGCTATACTTCCTCATGGAGGTAGTAATTATACTGAGAAGCAGGTCTACAACAAATATTCTACGTTGTGTTTTTGTAAGTAAAGGACACATCCCAAGTTCAGAATCTACAAGTGTAGCATCCAACATCGCTGGATGCTACACACAAACATAACTTCTAGTTTAATTTCATTTCTGTTGGATGCTATTTTGTTTTTGCGGTAAACAAGAAGAACAAAAACATAAATAAAAGTAACTATTCTTTCAGCAACTTTACAGTATTCCATCCTTGGGACTTTTTAACATTTAATATCCCACAAATATTCATAGAACTCCTGCAAACAACATCTGTGTATACTTCCACTGCTCAAAGCACTCTCAGTTGCATAACATAGAATGAACACTTATCATTCCAGAGATGTAAATTATTTCAATATTTTCTCCCCATAATGATGTATTGTAGGGTTTTAGCCAAGATCAATTCAATTCAGTTTATTTATAGCCCCAATTCACAACACATGTCATCTCAAGGCACTTCACAAAAGTCAGGTTCATTCATTCCAGTTAATTCTAACTATTAAACAGTGCAGTCAGATTTACTTATTTATTCAAATTGATTAAAAAGTTTTTCTGTCTAAGGAAACCCAGCAGATTGCATCCAGTCAGTGACTTGCAGCATTCCCTCCTCCTGGATGAGAATGTAGAGACAGTGGACAGTCACTGGCGTTGACTTTGCAGCAATCCCTCATACTGAGCATGCATGTAGCGACAGTGGAGAGGAAAAACTTCCTTTTAACAGGAAGAAACCTCCAGCAGAACCAGAACCAGGCTCAGTGTGAGCGGCCATCTGCCACGACAGACTGGGGGTTAGAGAGAACAGAGCAGAGACACAAAGAGAACAAAGAAGCACTGATCCAGGAGTACTTTCTATGGGAAGGAAAAGGTAAATGTTAATGGATGTAGCTCCTTTAGTCGTTTCACCTAGAAAGAAAGAACAGATAAACTCTGAGCCAGTTTTCAAGGTTAGAGTCTAAAGAGAGCACATAGAGTTAGTTACAGTAGAAGCTCAGTCAGTAGCTATGTCTAGGAGAGAGAAAGGGTTAAACACTGAAAGACAGGGCCATGTGTATCATCGGTAGAGGGTGAGCATTAAGTTGTTGCCAGCAGAAGCTTGGAGGATGCCCCTCTCCAGAAAGGTGTCACAGGTAGACACAGAGTCAGGCCAGGTGTAGCTTCTAGGAAGAGAAAAGAGAGAGAACAAAGTTAAAAGCTGAAATAACAGCAAATAATACAAAATTGAAGAGTAGTGTGAAAAAGTAGCGAAGAGGGTGAAAGTGGTCATTATGTCCTCCAACAGCCTAAGCCTATAGCAGCATAACTACAGAGATAGCTCAGGATAACCTAAGCCACTCTAACTATAAGCTTTATCAAAAAGGAAAGTTTTAAGCCTAGCCTTAAAAGTAGACAGGGTGTCTGCCTCACGGACTAAAACTGGGAGCTGGTTCCACAGGAGAGGAGCCTGATAACTAAAGGATCTGCCTCCCATTCTACTTCTAGAGACTCTAGGAACCACCAGTAAACCTGCAGTCTGAGAACGAAGTGCTCTGTTAGGAACGTATGGAACAATCAGATCTCTGATGTATGATGGAGCTAAATCATTAAGGGCTTTATATGTGAGGAGGAGAATTTTAAATTCTATTCTGGATTTAACAGGGAGCCAATGAAGGGAAGCTAAAGTAGGGGAAATATGATCTCTCTTTTTAATTTTCATCAGAACTCTTGCTGCAGCATTTGAATCAGCTGAAGGCTTTTAACTGCATTTTGTGGACATCCTGATAGTAAAGAATTACAATAGTCCAGCTTGAAGTAACAAATGCATGGACTAGTTTTTCAGCATCAATCCTGGACAGGATATTTCTAATTTGGCAATGTTCCGGAGATGAAAAGAAGGAAATCCTAGAAACCTGTTTTAATATGGGATTTAAATGACATGTCCTGGTCAAAAATAACACCAAGGTTTTTTACTTTATTATCGGAGGTCAATTTAATGCCATCCAGGTTAAGTGATTGACTAAGCAGTTTATTTTTTAAAGACTCCGGTCCAAAGATGACAACTTCTGTCTTGTCTGAATTTAGAAGCAGAAAATTTAAAATCATCCGAGTTTTTATGTCTTCAAGACATGCTTGTAGTCTATCTAACTGGTTGGGCTCATCAGGATTTATGGATAAGTAAAGCTGAGTATCATCAGCGTAACATTGAACATTTATTCTATGCTGCCTGATAATTTGACCTATTGGAAGCATATATATAGTAAAGAGAATTGGCCCAAGTACTGAACCCTGTGGTACTCCACATTTAACCCTGAAGTTTAAAGATGATTTATCATTTACATGAACAAACTGGAATCTGTCAGACAAATAAGATTTAAACCAGCCTAGCGCTGTTCCCCTGATCCCTACAGCATATTCCAGCCTTTCTAAGAGAATATTATGATCGACTGTATCAAATGCAGCACTGAGATCTAACAGAACCAGTACAGACACAAGTCCATTATCTGAGGTCATAAGAATATCATTAGTGACTTTCAGCAGAGCTGTTTCAGTGCTATGATGAGCTCTGAAACCTGACCGAAACTCTTCAAACAGGTCATTGCTGTGTAAATGCTCACACATTTGATTAGCAACTATTTTCTCAAGAATATTAGATTTGGATATTTATGATATTTACACCCGGTTTCTTTATGAGATCATCTGTGCTGAATAAGTTCTGCCGACCTAAATTTATTCACTGTAACATCATTAGTTACACAGTCAGTCTGAAAATAAACTGGATCTTCCTCCCTCGTCATTTCTGTTCAGATTAACATCAACATTTTCCTTCTCCAGGACTCCACACTGTTACAGTCATTTTCATTAAAACAAGAAATCAAACCAGCAAACTGTGTTCTCAGAGAAACCTGCTCCCTTCCAGCTCTGACCCAACACTGAACATGCTCACAGAGACGCACTGTGCTGCAGGAATGTTGTCTGTCCACTCCGTCCATCCTGAAGCTGAAAGTTGAAAAACAAGCGTCACTCCCAAACCTGCAGCTCAGTCACTGCTGCCCTCGAGCAAGGCACCAGACGGAGTTTATCAGGAACAAACATTATTGCATTTTTTTATTTTTTACTTCATTGCTTTTGTTGTATTGCATTGTAAAATATAATTTTTTTAAATAATTTTTGTTGTTTTAATTTCATTAATGTTTTGTCTCATACATACTTCAAATATTTGTCATTACTCATAAGGTGAATGTAAATCCTGAATATATTTCCTGAACTGTTTCAGGTCATTTGACTAAAAGGTTGGAGCAAACAGGAGCATTTTTAAATCCTGTCATTAATCCACGCTGCTGAAGGCTGGAGATTTCAGACCTCTGATCTGTGATTAAATTAACCTCAAACAGGTGCAGCAAGTGTCTCCACCCACAAACTCACCTGGCCACTTTCTGCACCTGCTGGCCCCGCCTACTGATGACTTCACAGACCTGACTTTCAGGGTTTGGGGCAGACACTAGATGAGTGACGGAGGAGAAGGTAAGAAATTCAGAGGTTCTTTGCTGTTTTCTGCTGAGTTTAGTTTTTATTTGTGTGGAATCATGACGCAGCGCCGATCTTTGTGTTGGTTTTAGACTTAAACTGAAGGTTTTTCTTGGGGAAGCAGCCCGGTTTTTAACTCAGACACATTTCTGTTGTGTTTGCTGGTTAAAATCAGCTCCAGAAGCTTCCAGCTGAAGCTCATCTTTGGTTCAGGTGTGTCACAGGGAGGGAACACCTTGAAGCTGCTGATCTGTGGTGATTCATCAAGATATCTGGAGAGGATTCCTATCCCTTTGGGTTGTAGGTAAAGTTTGCCTCACAAAGTACAATAACTGGTAGAAACCCATAGCTGTGCTGCTTCTGTAGCTTCAGGTCAGGTCTAACTGTTGATGTGATCCACCTGTGAGGGACCTAATCTTCTCTGATCTCGGAGAACTGCTGAAGAACATGAAACAGCAGCAGAGTCACAGTCTCAGGCGGAGCAGGAAGGTTTTTCAGGCAAACTGATGTCATGTAGATGAATTTGTGGAAGCTGAGGGCTGTCTGCCCCCGGCGCGTCAGACTAGTTGGACAGGGTTCTGCTCAGCAGCTCCAACTGAATTTAAACGAGTTCAGTTAGCAGCAGCAAAGAGGAGATACTTTTTGGACCTTGGGTGCTTTTTCACTTGGTTTTAGTCCAGTCTGCAGAAAATGAGGCATACATCAGATGAGCAGCTGGAGGCTGAGGTGGCTCCCAGGTTCTTTATTTTGTCTCTGGTGTATCTCTGAGGTCTGACATGTCCTCTTCAGCCTCAGATCCAACAGTTCTGTCAGATTCTAAGGAGTTGTGAAGAAGTATTTACCACCTTGACAGATTTCTTGTTTCTACTTTTTTGTCATTCTCTTAAATGTTTCAGATCATCAAATTAATTTTGATATCAAAGATAACCAGAATAAACACAAAAAGCAGGTTTCAAACAATGATTTTTATCCAAACCAACCTGGTTTCACACAAGTAATCACCCCCCTAAACCCAGTTACTAGTTGTTGTACTCTTGGCAGGAACATCTGATAACCAGTCATGAGTCTTTAACACCCCTTTGGAGGAATTCTGAACCGCTCTGCATTGCAAACATTTTTTTTATTTCAGACACATTTCTAGCATGAAAATTGCTGCAACATAGATTGAAGTCTAGACTATGACCAGGTCACTCCAAAATCTCCATTTTGATTTTGTTTTTGAAGCCAGTCACAGGTGGCCTGGTTTTCTTTGGATCTTTGTTCTGATGCAGAACCCAAGTGATCTTGAGTTAAAGGTCATGAACTGTTGGTTGGGCATTCAGGATTTTCTGCTAGAGAGCAGAATTCATGGTTCCTTTGAGTACAGCTAGTCGACCGGGTCCTGAAGCAGCCCAGACCATCACACTGCCACCACCATGTCATGATGGGTAAATTGAGTCGTGGTTACTCCAGTAACTCCAGCAGTTTCAGCTTCATACAGACTGTGATGTGAATTAATAATTTTTATGTTTTAGTCTCTGGGCTAAATTGATAACCTTCAGCTACTGATTGTATTTATTAATACTTAAATGAATAATTGGTGCATTTGAATATTTCTGTTTTTAATTCCTGGTAATTGTGAGGTTCTGTGGATGTTGGGCCTAGCAGCTTTCTAAAGCTTTCAGCTGCAGTTTCTGCTTAGTTTACCTCTCTGCTCGAAAAGAAAGAAGCCAAAATACGGTCATCCAGGCCTTTATGACCCAGTCAAAACAGCAACAAGGAGGAAAGGTTCTGGTTCTGAGCAGTCCGAGGTCAAACCAAGCCCTCTGTGGCTGTTCGGTTATAAATTAAAGCATGCTGTATTCCTCTCACAGAAATACTGCAGCTCCCATCCTGGCAGTGCAAACACCTCTGGAGTTCAGTGCAGAACGTGTTCCTGAGAAGTTTCAAGCATCTCTTCTCCTCTAACACGGTTCGTTTTCTGACGAACTCACTGCGAAGGACAGATTAATCGTGCCATGAGGAACCACCTCAGTCAAAATGAAAGGAAATCAAGATGGCTGGAAATACTTGGAGATGATCCCCCTTCTACACATTTTCCACATTCAAAGTGTTTCATTAAAATTTTCTGTGTCAAAACAAAGTGAGGAATTGTGAAAGGAAAATAATACATGGTTTTCAACATTTTTTCAATAAAAATCTAAATTATATTCTGCCTTCTTTAATCTGATATGCCTAAATAAATCCAGTGCAGCCAATTACCTTCACAAGTCTTCTAATTAGTAACTAGAGTCCTGCCGTGTGTAAATTATTCTCAGTATAAATGCAGATGTTCTGTGAGGGTCTCAGAGGGTGCTAGAGAACAACAGAGAAGCTGGTCCTGTTAAAGGCTGACGAATACTTTGGACTGGGGTGGAGGTTCACCTTCCAGCAGGACTCCTAAACATCCAGCCAGTGATACAATGGGTGGTTTAGATCAAAGCAGATTCATGGGTTAGAATGGACTAATCAAAGTCCTGACGTAAATCAATAATAAATAAATAAAATCCCAGTAAATGGTGCGGATGCTTCTGAGGAAACACCAAGCTAAAGTTATCACTAATGAGGACTTTGTTTCTCTTATTTCTGTCTGTTAGCCTTGGAGTACAGAATACCTTAGTTCAAAGGTCATGTAGGTCAGCTATAATTACATTTAAAAGGGTTTCAGGATTGCAGATATACATTTTTATGTTGAAGGATGAAATTCCTGAATGTGAGGACAGGAGAGCCAAGGACGCTGCAGTCAGTTGGGTTTCAGCTTCAGTGGAGGAACCCAGATGGATCTGCAGCTGAAATATTTCCTGTTTACCTGAATCCAGCACAGATCTTCCGTCACGTCTTCATCCTTTTTGATTCGTTTCACTAAAACAAACATTCAGCTCCGAGTTTATCAAGCCATCAGCCTCCATTGCTTCCATTGTCACAGATTCAGAGATGCACCAGCATGAAGGTGGAGGGAACGGTTACCTGCCAGGTGGGCCTGCTGACACCTGCACAGTTCGGTCCAGATGCTGAGTTACAATTTCTATTTGTAAAATAAACCAGCTCTTCTGATTTGTGAATCTCATTCAGTTAAACTGGCTCCACCCCGTTCTTACCTACCCACACCTGTTCAGGGCAGGTGGTGGAGCCCCGCCCACTGCCAGTCAGTCAGTCCTGTTGTGGTTGTTCCGGTCTCAGTGTGTCAGAGTTCTCGGGTTTTAGGCTGGAATGTGATCGCGTGACTTCAGGAAACGGGTCAGATAATTTTGTGAGTCTAGGTGTGACACTCCCAGTTCTGCTTGGTTGCTAAAACAACATCAGACCTGACCTTCAGGATCTGGACCAGAGGGGATGTTTTATTTCTGAATCCTGACAGTGATTAAGAACAGCCAGTCTGTTTGGGCTTCAGCTGAAGGTTCGGCTAGAATCTGGTCTACAGGAAGCTGGTTTCACCCCCTGTTCCATGTGTGACTGAAGCTCCATCACCTCGTTGACTTTTTTCTGAAGTTTGGGTCCGCTGAGTGACTGATCGGTGTTGCTTTCACTTTATTTTAAGCCAGCTGGCATCAGAAATCATCTGAGCGAGTTCTACAGAAGAATTAAAAAGGTCCAACAGTAATCCAGTCTAACTGAAGGTGATGTTTATGATATGTTCATGTTAGGAAGTTGAGGAAGATGAACTAAGATTAATCTTAGGAAAAATGTTCTTTTCTCTAAAAATAGAACAGAACCGCTCGGCCCAGACCCACATGTAATGTTCAGTTGGTCAGCTAAGGTGGGCGGGACAGATTCAATTCAGTTTTATTTATATAGCGCCAATTCACAACACATGTCGTCTCAAGGCTCTTCCCAAAGGGTTTGAATGGTGCGGGTTGTTGGGGAGTTTAGAATAAACTGAGTGTTAGAGTTTGGCCATTTTAGAATGGGCTATGTGTAGTGGTACTAAGTAAAATAATAAACTGAATTAAACTCATAAAGTTTGTCCATCTAGAGCCCACTGATGGTCATTGTTATACTAAAAACCACAACGATTGGGATACCTCTCTCTGTTAGATTGATTATAACCATTGGAAAAGAGAGGGGGTCATACAGGTAGCAGAAATGGAGGGTGTGTTTGCACCTCAACCGTAACTGAGCCAGTTTAGGCTAAACCTGACTCCATCCAACAGGGAGGGAGGAAGGCAGAGGTCAAAATAATTGAAAGATCCAAAGTACTGGTTGGTTGACATTCATCTGGGTTTCTTTAACATTGTTTGGCCTCTGTCCAGCAGCAGCTGATTGATAATGGCAGAGGCACCAGAACTCTTCTCAGAGCAGGAACTGACCTGCTCCATCTGTTTGGACCTGTTCACTGATCCGGTTTCTACCCCCTGTGGACACAACTTTTGTCAGGTAAGCTCCTTCTGAGGTGGGCTAGAGCATCTGAGAGATTCCGTCTGACTGACGTTTGACCTTTGACCTTTGTGCCGTCTCTGCAGGTGTGTATCGGCGGGTACTGGGCGTCCAGCTCGGTCTCCACCTGTCCTCTCTGCAAACGGCAGTTTGACGAGCGCCCCCAGCTCAGCATCAACAAGGTCTTTGCTCTGATAGCAGATAAATACAAGCAGACCCATTATGGTGCCACGGGGTTTTCAGCACCACTCCGGAATGGGTCACTGGACGCCATGGAAGACAGCAGGAGTACAAACCCGTTCCTGTCGCCGTCTCTGGCAGCAGTAGCTCCAGAAGATGTGGTGTGGTGTGACGTCTGCTCAGGTGTTAAACAACCAGCCACCAGCTCCTGCCTCACCTGCACCGCCTCATACTGTTACGAGCATCTGCAGCCTCATTACAACACCCCCTTCTATGCCAAACACCCACTTATGGACCCACGGGAGGCCCTCAGGGGTCGCACCTGCTCCATACACCGACGCCTGATGGAGGCAAGAGCAAACACATCATCAGAACCAAACAACCCGAATCGGAGTTAAATTGTTCAGAAATTACTGATAGTTTCCTTTTGAATTTCATGTCACACATTGAGACAAAGACGGGAGGTATCTGCTCCTGAATGCTTGTCTTCTCAGTGTCCATCCATTTCTGCATTTAAGCCTCCAACACCTTCCAGAAATGTTTTGTTTCAGTTCAGATTTTTCCCACTTTGTAACGTTCCCGTTCCTTCTCCCACCAATCAAAGCTGTTCCTGCATTAAGGTTCCCAGTCCATGAAGACTTCCAAGGGTAATTTTCACATATTCTTCCTGCAAACATCCGACTGTCCTCCTGTAAAGGACTCGTCTGCAGGCAGGCCAGTCCAGCAGCAGTGTCCTCCTGTACCTCAGCCAGGACTTTGGAATGTGGTTCTCCATTGTCATGGAGGAGATGTGGTCCTGAAGGCAGCAGATGTTGCTCTAGAATCTCTGCTTTTGCATCAATGCTACATCACAGAGGAAATGATCCAAGCCCATACCATGATACAATGTCCTACCATCACAGGACCTGGCTGCAGACTGGATGCTGCTTTTCCAACAAACATCTGGAGAACTGGTCCAAATGATCAATGTTCCCACTTTGTGATGGACCATCCCAGAAGCCTCTGGGTCCTTCTTGAAATGCTCCCTGATATTCCTCCAGACTCTTTGGATGGTTTCATGTAATTCTGATTTGGAGAATTCAATTCAATTTCAATTCAATTCAGTTTATTTATATAGCGTCAATTCACAACACATGTTGTCTCAAGGCACTTCACAAAGTCGGCTTCATACATTTCAATTAATCCTAACTATCAACCAGTCAGATTCTGTTATTTATTCAAATTGGATAAAAAGTTTTCTGTCTAAGGAAACCCAGCAGATTGCATCGAGTCAGTGACTTGCAGCATTCACTCCTCCTGGATGAGCATGTAGAGACAGTGGACAGTCACTGGTGTTGACTTTGCAGCAATCCCTCATACTGAGCATGCATGTAGCGACAGTGGAGAGGAAAAACTCCCTTTTAACAGGAAGAAACCTCCAGCAGAACCAGAACCAGGCTCAGTGTGAGCGGCCATCTGCCACGACCGACTGGGGGTTAGAGAGAACAGAGCAGAGACACAAAGAGAACAAAGAAGCACTGATCCAGGAGTACTTTCTATGGGAAGGAAAAGTAAATGTTAATGGATGTAGCTCCTTTAGTCGTTTCACCTAGAAAGAAAGAACAGATAAACTCTGAGCCAGTTTTCAACGCTAGAGTCTGAAGAGAGCACATAGAGTTAATTACAGTAAAAGCTCAGTCAGTAGCTATGTCTAGGAGAGAGAAAGAGTTAAACACTGAAAGACAGGGCCATGTGGATCATCGGTAGAGGGTGAGCATTAAGTTGTTGCCAGCAGAAGCTTGGAGGATGCCCCTCTCCAGAAAGGTGTCACAGGTAGACACAGAGTCAGGCCAGGTGTAGCTTCTAGGAAGAGAAAAGAGAGAGAACAAAGTTAAAAGCTGAAATAACAGCAAATAATACAAAATTGGAGAGTAGTGTGAGAATGTAGCGAAGAGGGTGAAAGTGGTCATTGTCCTCCAGCAGCCTAAGCCTATAGCAGCATAACTACAGAGATGGTTTCAGTTCAGATTATTTCATCATCATCTAAAAGTAACAGAACTCTTCTAAATGATGTCTTTTATTTTTTTCCAGACTGAAATGCAGAAATGAACAACTTTAGGCTAAAGAAAATGAAGGTCAAGAGAAAATCATAATGTACTGATGAGGCATAACATTATGACCATCTCCCTGCCAGAGGACTGTTTACAGCAGATCTTTTAAGTCTTTTGACGTAGAGTCTCCATGAATCGGACTTGTTTTTCCAGCACATCCAACAGATCCCTGATGTGGATATTGGAAGATCTTTGGAATCTGGGGGCCGATTCAACGCCTTAAACTCCTTGCTGAGTGGATCAAACCATTCCTGAATCTTTGAAGCACTCACCCGGTCATCTACGTGGTTCAAAAGAAAACATGATTCATCTACCAGATCACCACCTTCCATCGCCCCATGGTCCACATCTGATTCTCATGTCCCCCTTGCTGGTGCGTCTGGCCGTGGGCAGAGGTCAGCATAGCCAAACCTGATGGGTCTGGTGCCCCATGCGCAACAAACTCTGATGCTCTGTGTGTTCTGGTACCTTACTATCAGAACCAGCATTAACTTCTGCAACAGTTTGAGCTACAGAATCTCGTTGGTTGGATGTCGCTCAGATCTTTCTAACACACCAACTTTGAGGAAGATGATGATCAGTATTATTCCCTTCACCTGTCTTTTGTCCTAATGTTATGCCAGATTGGTGTTTCCTTTTTGTCTGACCTTCTCATGGTCTTCTACTCTCTTCTGATTTTGAGGTTGAAGTAGCGTTAGCGTTTAACCTACAGGGACCTAATTTCATGTTGTCCTACTGTCGGGTATATTTAAATTTCTCTGGATGAAGACAGGAGGACCTTCCACCAACTGAACATCTTCTGTTTGTCTTCAGGTTTTCTGTAGGACCTGTCAGCGCTGCATCTGTGCCATCTGCGTCCTGGAGGAACATCGCACTCACAAAACCGTCTCTGTCCAGACTGAGAGACTCGGAAAACAGGTAGAGAGACCAGAACCTACTCCTTGCATCTGGTAAACTCTTCTTCATCCCATCTTCACATTGCTCTTCATCTCTGTGTTCAGAAACAGGTGGCGAGGACAGAGCAGGACCTCCTGAACCGCATCAAAGAGAAGGAGATCCACTTGAGTGACCTGAAGAGGAAGCTGGAAGGCATGCAGGTCTCTTGGTTTTTTACAGTTTAAACTTCTGTTAGAAGTTCTTAAGGTTCTGTTCTTAAGGTCCAATTTAACATTCCTGATCAAGTCCTCGTTTCTTGTTTTCCTGCCAAGTTGTTGGACTTTCCTGGAATGTTTCACGCTCGTCTTAATTAACTGTTCTTCAGAACTCTGAAGGTCTTTGAAGGTCTTTGAAAGTTTTGCTGAGGATTTGGTTGGTTATTGAGGACTGGGTCAGAACTTTATCTTGGTTCAGATTGGTGAATGAAAAGGTTCTGTGTGATTTGGTCTCAGAACTACACAGACAAAGAACGAGGTGATTTCGAACACCTTCTGGACGAAGTGTCGGCCTCGCTGGACAGGATCCGGACTCGCATGGTGGGTGGGATCCAGAACCAGCTGGAGGCTGTGATGTCAAAGGGGGAGGGGCTTGTGGACCGTCTGGAGGCGGAGCTTAGCCAGCTGATGGATCGAAGGGCCACGCTCGAGGTCCAGGCCGTCAGTCAGGATCACATCAGCTTCCTGCAGGTAAGAGTAGAACGTCAGATGTTTGAGGTGTTAAAATTATTCGATAAATAGAGGAGGTGTCTCTTCTTATTCTTCTTTTAATCTCAGAGCTTTGAGGAGGTCACGGCTCCTCTGAAAGAAGAGCAGAAGGATGGCGTGGATGAGGACACTGAGCTTACTCTTCACTTCCAGCTGGATGATGTGAAGCGCAGTCTGTCCGATGTGAAGATCAAAATAGATGAAATCTGGATGGGGGAGGTCCGCCCAAGAGGTTCTAGAGACTCCAAAGACTCCTGTAAGTCAAAGGTTCATAGAGCAAGTGTTTCCTGGTGTGAGGTCAGAGTCTGAACGGTCTCTTTGACGGCTGTGTTTCAGTTTCACCCGGTGACCTGATGGCAGCTGAGAGCATGATGAGTCTGAGAGGAAGCAGGGGGACTCTGAGGATGAGTCAGTGGTCTCTGAAAGGTGAAACCAGGTTTATGGTCCACCATCAGGCCTGACCTGACACATAACCTCCTTTATAATACTGCAGATGCTTTACTGTGGTTTCCTTTCCCCTTCAGATCCGAAGAAGATGAAACATGTTTCAGGTATGTAGTTTCAACAAAGTTTGAACTTTTTCCAAGTTAAACTTCAGCTTGACTTGGAAAAAAATGTCACATCAGCAACCATCGCACCGAGATTACTGGAGCTCTAACTGCAAGATCTGGAGCTTCAGCTCATAATCCCGTCACTCATGAATTTAAACTCTAAACACGAGAAGAACAGTTTTTTTCTCTAAGACGTCACAGTTTCTCAGTATATCAGGGTTTACATCAGGAGCACGATAAAGAAGAGTCAGATAAGAATGAGCCAGAGCGTAGGCTGGAGTTTATCTTCATTCATGTGAGCTGCAGTTAGACTGGGATCATCCCAGTTCAAGTAAAAGCAGCAAATAAAAACCAGATGGCGAAGAAGACGGTGATTGTATTCACAACATAAACTGGGACAGATGTATTCACATTCCTGTTTGCCACGTTTATATTCTGCTTGAATCATCTAAACTAGCAGCACGATAAGAATATAATAAAATACAAAAATAGAATATCGTGGAAAAGTTTGATATTTCTATTTAAGAAAGAGAAACTCAGGTATGCTAAAGATTCATTCCACATAGAGGGAAATATGTCAAGTCCGGCTTGAGTTGGATCCGCCAACTCAAGCCTCAGTCCACTCCTTGTGAAGTTCCTCCAAATTCTTGAATTGGATTTTCTTGACCATCCTCTCAAGGCTGCAGTTCTCCCTGTAGCCAGAGCACCGTTTCCTATCACTTGTTGTCCTTCCACTCAACTTTCTGTTAATATTTTTGGATACAGCATTCTGCATTCAGCATGTGGCCTCCCCTCCAACGACTGTCTCCTGGACATCTGTCCAATCACCAGTCTTCTCCATGGTTGTCTCCTACTGTCCCAGACTGATAGACTATCTAGAGGCTCAGGAAACCTTTTTGCTGTTTAGGAGTTAATTATCTGATTAGGGTGCTGACACCATGAGTTTCCAATATTGAACTTTTTCCCAATGTTAAAATTTTGTGAGACGCTGAAATTTAGTTTTTTTTCATAAAGGCTTTAAATATATTTTACTCTATGTGGAATGGATCTATATCAGACTTTCTCTTTCTGAAATGAGGGACAAAGATATTGAACTGTTTCAACATATTCAAATTATTTGAGCTGTACTTATATTTATGATCTATTATCATCCCAATAATCCCTCTGGTGTTAACAGGAATGATAGTCATGTTATGGAAGGGCATGGAAATGCAAGCATGGTGGCAGTAAATGGTAGCACTGGGCTCATCGGAAGTCTGCCTGGCTGTCCCTCTCAGGCGTAGTTGTGGTGGATCTAGCAGTTCTGCAGGTCCAAGCAGGAAATCACTTAACCGTTTCATTGCTGCTGTCCCCAAATAAATTCAATTAATTTAGTCTGTGCAGGGGGGGGGGCTAGTGCCTGTCTCCAGCAGTCATTGGGCGAGAGGCAGAGTACACCTTGAACGGGTCGCCAGTCCATCACAAGGACACACACACTTGGTTCTATAGGCAATTTAGAGCGGTTGAGTGCCTGGAAAGAACCCTGGCATGCAGGAGGAGAACAAAGTCCATGCACTGGAAAAGGCCCTGGTCAGGATTTTAACCTAGGACCTTCTTGCTCTATGGCAGTGGTGGAAACATCTGCTCCACCATGCAGCCCAGTAGGAAAACTAGAGGGACCTAAAACTCATCTTTAAGAGTATGCATGGACCAGAGCAGTGATTGCTATAACAAGTCTACTCAAAATGATCTCTTCACACACTGCTCCCACTTGTTGATTTGGTCATCAAATAATCTGATCTACGCAATGCTTTGAGGAATAAATCAGGGAAATTCATTTCTAGGTTTGAGTTTTTCTTTTGAATGTGTTTTTTTTTTTTTTTTTGTTCTGTTTTAGGACTCAAGAAAGCCCGGGTCTACATCGGTGAGCTTTACCTGGAAATTTGTGTTTTTAGGATTTTGTTACATTATAATTCTGTTTCCATGTGTTACCTAATGGCTAGAGGGCACAGATATTCCCTGTTGTTATCAGAGTTCAGACATTACTGTTCCTTTGTATTCAGTCTGTCATGACATCAAAAACCTTTGACGTCAAGCAGAGACCTGAATGGTCCTGAATGCATTTCCACAGTAGCGATGCCTACAGAACATCTTGCTGTATCATCTTATGCTTCTGTAGAGGATGTGACGCTGAACCCAGTGACGGCATACCCATTCCTGATCCTGTCAGAAGACAGGAAGCAGGTGAAGAGAGGAGAGAAGCTGCAGTTTTTCAGAAACAGCCATCAGAGGTTCGACGTCTGGTCTTGTGTGATCGCGAAGGAGGGGTTTAACTCTGGACGTCACTACTGGGAGGTGAGGAGCAGAATCCTCAAAGTCAACCTCATCAGGCTCTGACTGGACCCAATGAGAAGATCAGATCAATCTGGATGTGGAGTAGACTGATGGGGTCAAATCCAGAACCAGGTTCAAATCTATCCTGTTGTGAATCGGTGTACAGAACAGATTCTCACTGAAGGCATCAAAACTGTGAATGAACTCATATGGAATTATGTAGCAAACCAAAAACTGTAAAAGAACGATAAATATGTTTTATATTTTAGATTCCTTAAAGTAGCGCCCTTTGCTGTAATGACTGAAATATTAACCATTGACCGTCTCTCGATGAACCTCTGGGAGGTTCTTTCAAGACTCTTTAGAAAACCATTCCAGGTGACCACCTCATGAAGCTCATGGAGAGAACGCCAAGAGAGCAGAGCAGTCATCAGAGCAAAGGGAGGCTATTACAAAAATGTTTGGAGTTATTTCACATGTTTTGTTTACTACATAATTCCATGTGTGCTCATTCACAGGTTTGTTGCCTGTGGTGAGAATCTACAATGTAGTCATGAACAAAGTGTATCTAAACCTGACTAGTAATTCATGTTCATTGTTTAAGATCAAGGTAAGGCTGTTCAAACTGGTTGTGATTTTGTTCTCCTATTGAGAAATCCTCGTGAGTAAAGATCATGTCCTGAATAAAGCTTGTTCTGCAGGTAAAGATCTCAGGGAGGTTAAGAAGCCTGCCCTGTACACCAATGTAAGGCTCCTGAAGCAGGTTAGGACCTTCTTAGTTAGGATCTGGTCTTGTTTCGGATCCGAGTGGTGCTTACATACAATTGTTGTCACTGGTCCTGTTCGTTGAGGGTTGGATCTAGATGTTGAGTGGCCCCTTTTTTTGCCCTAAGAACTGCTCCAGAGTCAGGATGGTGTAAAGGCCATCAGAAGATCTGAGTCTACATGGCTTGTCTTATATTGGGATCTTTTCATGGGCTGAGAGATGGTTGGAGATAAATATCTTGTCTGTGGTCAGCCTCCTGCTGTGAGTCAGGTTCTTGTTTGATTGGACTTTATTTCCAAGTCAGAATCTCTCTGAGGATCAGAATGACTGCTGCTTCTGGAGAGGAGTCTTTGTGGACTAGTTGGAGCCAGGACAATGATGTAAAAGTCGGATGTGTTGTCTCATAGGCGAGGGTTACACTCTTGTTGTGGGTCCAACTGTAGTCATGGATAATGGATCTGGTCAAAAACAAAAAAGGCCTGAGTCTACTGGGGTTGTTAAATAATGAGATCTCGTTGAAGATGATTCTTGTCGAGTGTCGAGATCCAGTGGAGTACTGGATCAGGGTGAGGGTCAGACCCTGAACCTCACCCTGAGTACGCCTATAGGAGATCAGTTTCAGCCTGTTGGGACCTTGTTGATCCTATTTAGGATCAAGTTTATTTGGTGGTGTATGTTTGGATCTGGTTGAAGATCCGAGTCTCGCCAAAGGTTTTATCTTATTTGGAATCTGGGTCAGAATCTGCTTGCAGATCATAATCTTGTCACATGTTTGCATCTTCTTGTGTGGTTTGAATTTGTGGAAGATCAGAATCTGTAAACAGAACCAGAAACTTTTCTCTAACAGACATTCCTGCACCCTGCTTTTTGTCTTGCAGGTCTCTGTTGGGGAGAACAAGGACTGGAAACTGGGTGTGGTCAGTGAGTCGGCCCAGAAGAAAGGCCTGTTTGACATGAGTCCCACGAACGGGTACTACGCCATCTGGTGGAGCGGCAGCCAATTGAGGGCACTGACGGCACCGCCTTTGACCAAGGTCCAATTATAAACGAACATTTTAGCTGATAAAATAAAAACTAGATGTTAAAGAAAAACAAACATTTTCTTATCAGATTCCAAGGAAAATACAAACTGTGGATATTTCTAGTTTATTTTTTCTATTAAGGCTAAAATTAACAAAAACCTGAATGTTTGACAGCTGAGGACAGAAACTCACTGCTACCTGTTGCTCTCCGTCTCCACCCTCCAGGTGAAAGGTCACCATCCGAAGCTGCGACAGGTGGGCATTTTCCTGGATGTGGAGATGGGTCAGGTCTCCTTCTACAATGTGAAGTCAGGCACAGAGATTTACAGCTTCCACACAAATACTGAGTTCACAGAGAGGATGTTTCCTCTGCTCGGCACCGGAGACAAAGAGGTCCCTCTGATCCTCGCTACCACCCAGCAGCATCCCGCCTGAGGGGAACCAAACCAGGACCAGGTCTAGGACTGGAATGAGGCCCAGATTCAGACCTTTGGGAAGAGGAAAAGAGGTGGTGTGGCACTCCTGCAAAACAGGACCCTCAATTATATGTTGCAGGGGAACCATTGCCTCCTTTCAGATGATGTAAAAAAAATTTCCTGGATCGGATCGCTTTGATGAAACACGTCTAGAAATGGGTATAAAAAAATAATAAAATCTAAACACAGACATGAATTTAACCAGTGAGAGAAGAACAAGCAGCAAGGATTTTCTTTTTAGTTCCCATGAAGAGCTGCAGCACTAGAACTGATGGCTATTTTTATTTTACATCATAAAAACACTAAGAACTGCTGTTCTGTTTAAACCGCTAATGCAGTGATTTAAAAGTCAGAGTTTATAGACATAGTTATCATGTAGTTGATGGAAGCCCTTTTTGTGCTGAGAAGATGTAAAGATCTTTGGTTTGGAACAAATGGAGCTACTTCTGTTGAGTGGATGTTATTTGGGTGGAAATGTGGAGTTTTTCCTGCTAAAATAATAAAATATGGAAAGAGAGCCTGAGGGGATGTCAAATAATTCTTTAAAACCTTGTTTTAAAGTCCTTGCCATATTTTCTGGTATCCTCTACATATTTTTATGAATACATTTAATCGCGTATCATTGATGGACTGAAGGAACCAGTTTTTGCAGTAGAGCTGATTTAGGAAACGCACGGATAAAAAGAAAATGAAGCTCAGAGAAGAATTGCTGGAATGGACTCCAGGCCCTGTTTTACCGCAGCTGACCTGAAGAAAACCTTCATGCAACCCCAGTATTTGCATATAATGTGTCCAACAGTTGCTCAGGGGACCATGAGGGTTAGATTGTTCTGTCCAGGTGTGTTTTATGAATCTGGAGGTTTCCCACTGTTTAACCAGGACATGTTCTGTTGGTGGTACCAGAGATGCTGTTACAGACTACCTGTCCCTGAACCCCAGGAGGAAGATCTTTGTTCCTCACACAAAGTTAATGCACAGTCTTTGATTTGTGGTCAAATTCAAATCAGAAAGTTAAATTTAATTTGATTTTCTTTCCATTTCCTATGGAAGCCCATTTCCACCACTCTGACAGTAAAAAAAAATACTTGTATATTATAATTATGATACAAGTGTTTTTTGTTTTTTTTCATGGTCTTTCATATATTTCAATCTAAAAGACAAACAGAACATTTTAATTTTGTCATCTAGTCTAACTACTGTAGGTGGCCCTGTTTCTAATGTACACCTCAAAGCAAAGGCCTGATTTTTATTTTCAGCACAAAACAAACATAAAAAAGAACAAATAAACACAACTAAAATTTGGATTAGTTTGGATGCAGGCAAAGATTTTCTTTATTCATATTGCGAGCCTGATGTAAAAAAGCTCCATATATGGGCAGTGACATCATGAGATGAAGCAAAACAGGAAACCTTTTTATTTGCCCATTGAAAAATAAAGCATATTTAAATTTTTGCTCACTCATTTTTGACCACAAAAATGACCCAACTTTCAGTTTGAAATTTTAAAATGAATATCAAGGAGAAAATGGATGGAAAATGGTGACAATTTCCAAAACGCACACACATCTGAAGGTCTGAGTCTAATTTTTTAGGAGGATTTAATTTGTAACAGAAACACAACAGAAATGATAAATGTTAACATATCCTTGAGTGACAAACCAGTATTCACTGATTTTATGTATTAAATATGTTTAATAACAAAAGGTTAGATATTTTCTATCTGAAACCTTTCAAAAGAAACATTACATATAATATTGAATAAATTATGAATGTAAACACAAGGAATGTGAGCAGCTTAACCTGACCAGTTACTGGGACCAGACCAGCATTAGGTCCATCCACTGGTTTTGATGGTTGGCAGAACAAATAAATTCATGACTTGTTCCAGCAACAAAACCAGGAAATAACTCAGCAGTGTAAGATCTGTTTCCTATGAATAAACTGAATATATTTTAATGAATAATGGATTTAATTATGCATAAAAAATATATTCATGCATTAATTTCCAAATGAATAAAACCTTTGAAGAATAATTTGACCAGTTATTGAATTGTGTTACAGCAGATCTGCTCTGCGAGGAAATCACAGCTAAACATGAACCAGTTATGGACGCCCATCATGTTGAAGTTCGTGAAGGCTCTTATGACCCTGCTGGGTGGAAACCTCTGCAGAATGGAGAGCAATAAAACATCTCAGAGCTGATTTTAGAAGAGATTTATATAATTGGCTATTTTGTGAGTCTGGTGGTAAACCTGAAACAAACTAGTTATTCGTTTAAAGTATCAACTAATAAAGACCACCCTGTAAATATGTTGTAATTAGGTAGTTTCTTTTATCCATTCATTTTTAAACATGTTTTCATGGGTTGGTAAAGCAAACATGGAAATTTGACTCATCTCACACAAAGAAAGCAATGCCAGTGAATTCCTGAACCCTTTTGAGAAGCTTTTATCCTGAAAGCAGAGATCAATCCAGACAGATCAGACGTGTTGCCCATGATACCCCAACCCTGCCGACATGTTTTCTGCCCACATGTTTGTGTCGTCCAAAGCCACAGTTCAAGTTTTCTCGTCATTCAAGTTCATATTTTATTTAACATAAATCATATTGCAGTCAAAGTGAACAGCTGGGGTTTCAATATACACAATAGAATCGTAACATTTTAAGCCCCTCCCCCTGACCCTACCCTAAAATGAAAATCAAAAAGGCCCCCAAACCCCCCTCATTTAAGCAAGCAGCCCCCCCTCACTAAACTATGACCCCACCCACATCACACTATGCCCCACCAGCGTTTCATGGGATTTATTCAGCAGCAAACTCCAAACAGATCAACTCCTTCATGTCCGTCATGTCCTGTGTTGTCAACTTCCTGCAGGAATAAGCTCCTCCCACACTGATTGACTTCCATTCAACAGCTACAAAGACTTTAAGGCATGTTTCCTCCTCCGCCAGCTACTCCACCTTTACAAGCCCGTCCCACGTGCTACTTAAATCTACTCTATCAAACCCTCCCCTTAAAACAAGCTCCTCCCCTTTACTGAGACGCCCAGCCTCCCTCAGTACACCTGTAGGGGGCGTTGCAGACTCTTCAAGCTAAAAAACTAAAATTATTTAAGAAAAAAACTTAAGGCGCATCTGCTCACTGATGTAAAAGCTCTGCCCCTGTTTGACTTCCTGCAAGAGTAAAGTGAAAAGCTCCTCCTCCTTTAAGACCTTCTCACAGGTATAAAGGAAAAAGCTCCTCCCCTCTTTCTGACTTCATTTAGGAACAAAGTGAGAAACTCAGCCTTCAGACTTCCTTCATGAAGAAAGAGAAACTTTGCTCTCTCCATAGGCTTCCAGAGAGAAGATCCAACCCACCAGAGACTTCCTGCAGGAAATAAGTGAGAAGCCCCGCCCCTCTGATTGACTTCCTGTCATTACAAAACAAGAAGCTCCGCCCCCCTCAGAACCTTACTGCAGGAACGAAGCGAGTCGTTTGGAATTTGCTGCTTTCTTTCTGATCTTTAACCAATGAATGAAGGCGGTGACAGGGAAGGGCCGTGTCTTTCTGATCACCTGTGTGAGGTCAGGTGTCCTGCCACACACGCAAAATAAAAACAGAAAATCTGGTGAGCATCATTTTCATCAGCGCTGTGAAGTTGACCAGAGCAACATTCACAAACACCTCCCCCCAAATCTGTCCATCCATAGTCCTCCTCCATCTTCATCTTCATCCTCCTGTGGCGTCTAAATGGTGGAACTGAAACAGAAATGTAGAAGGAGGAGAAAGAGGAGAGGGGAGGGGACAAGTGAGGAAGAGGAGGAGTGGGAGGTGAAGCTTCTTCTTTTGTGTTAAAACAGGAAAGCGTGTTGTGTCGTGCTGCTTTCCGTCGCTGCGGCTCCTGTGAGCAGAACCAAAGACGAGCTGGAGGAGGAAGGAGAGATCAGGAAGAAGGGGTAAAGGGGAGAAGTGGGAGGAGCTTGGAGGACGGTGGGATGGTGAGCTACTTCAGACATCTCTCAAAGTAGGTGGCGCCCACATAGCCGCCCCTCAGAGAGCGATGGACGTTCTGCTCGAAGAGCCGCCGGTTTGTCTGGAGGACCTCTGCTGCCTCCTTGTTCAACGGATCCTCGGGGTTTGGCTCCTGCAGTGGGGCGGGGGAGACGGGGATAGGTCTGATTACAACACTGAATGGACTCAGGTAGGACACCACATGTAGGCTCAGTGAGCAGCCAACTGGAAGCTGAGGATGCTGCACTGGTTTAACAATGCTTCTATGCTAAGAAGCTGGATGCTCTGTTTGGGCCCCAACTGCTCTGTTCTTGCACTGAATCGGCCTGATGGAACCCGTTTCATGACTGTCTCTGTCACCTTTAAGTGAACTACGTTATTGAGCAGGGTGCTGACCTGGAATCTGAGAGGTGCTTCATTTATTAACTGATTGTTTACAGCAGTAATGACAAGTGGCACCTCAGAAAGGTGTAGGAGGACCTCAGAAAGATAATTTGCTTCAAATTTAACTTATACTACTAAATGCAGCCCATGTACCATCAGTGGTTCTCGTACCACAGTTCGAGAACCATGGATATACTGTAGGTCAGGCTTTCAGATGACTGGACCGGGTCAGGTTCAAGGACTGGAGTGAGAAAGCAGTCTGCAAAGACCAGCAGAACCAGCAAGTCTGCCTCCCTGAGCCTGCAGGTTTAAATAACACAAACACTCAAAGAGTCGGAGCTGAACTCACTAGAAATAGATACTGTAGACCGTAGATGATGGAGTTTACTGTCAAAACAGGCTTCCAGTCCTCTCTGTGGACAAGAACAAAGAGACAACAGTTAAACCAGCGTCTGCAGCGAGGAGAAGGTTTCATTCAGGACTTTCAGACTGTTTTAAAGCAATTATGATTTAAATGTGTGTTCTACATGAACTGCAAAGTTTCAGCGTTTTAATCCAAGAGCAAATGATACTCGGCTAAATGAGATGGTTGAGTTTTTAAGACCCAACAGAACCACTGTATGTGTTAAAATCATATTGGTCCAGTTAGTTTAATCATTTAATGGCTCCTGATCCACATCCGCCATGATTTTAAGGTCGGGTTTTGGTCAGAATCCCGAAGCTGGTGACTGACCTTAAAATATTAAGGCAGACGTTTCCCTCCAGGTCGATGTTGGGGTGATAAACCATCGTCTCACACTTTACCTTTGGGGGGTCGTGGGGGTAACCCTGTCCCACCTGAAACACAGACTACATGAAAACATCTGGAAGAACAAAGTTCACAGAATCTGAAGGAAAAAGTCCAGAAGAGTAGAAAATAAATCCAGACGTGTCCAGATTTACCAGGCAGGCAAACGATCCTGGATGACCTGCGCAGCTCTTCAGCCGCTCGACTCATGGAAACACAACAGCTAATAAATATAAATCAATAAATAAAATACCCTGAAAACGTTCAGCATTTTCTGCTCCTCTTTTCAGAAACAGAAACATTACACAGATTCATTTTACATGGAGGAAAATATGTCAAGCCTAATATTTATTTATTTATTGGGATTTTGAGGATTCTGGTTTATAGACAATAAAAAGCACAAAAATCTGTGCCTCAGAAAATGAGAATATCACATTATATCAATACAAAGCAGATTTTAAACAAAAATGTCAGACTTCTGGAAACTATATTTAGTTCAATGCACTCAGTTCTGGGTCTGGGCTCAGTGGGGCGTGGCATGGAGGAGATCAGCCTGAGGTTCTGCTGAGGTGGTCGGGAAGCCCAGGTTGCTTTAATAGCTGCATTGTTGGTTCTGGTGTTGCTCATCTTCCTCTAGACAGAACTCCACAGAGACCCTCTAGAGGCTCAGGAAACCTTTGCAGGTGGTTGAAGTTAATTAGCTGATTAGGGTTCTGACACCAAGAGTTTTCATTCTCTGTAAACCAAAATCATCAAACTTACAAGAAATAAAGGCTTGAAATATTTCACGCTCTATGTGTGATGATCTATAGAATACAAGACTTTCTCATTCTAAAATGAGGGACAAAAATATTGAACTGTTAAACAAATTGGAATCTTTTTGAGATGCTCCTGTAAGGAGGGAAGTATTTCTGGGATATTTCAGGAGTTCAACCACTAAGGAGAAGAATAATGAGGAACTGTTACCTTAAAGCTGAAGACAAACTTTCCTCCTTTGTAAAAACCCTGAAAGAGACAAAAACATTTAATCTCCAGCATGAGACTCAGTCTGGAAGCTGAACTTCCTCCCCTTCATCTGATCCACACTTTCCCTGCTGATCCTCTCTCTACCTGCATCTTAACAATGGAATGGGTAGAGCAGGTCCACCTGAGCAGCTCTGCTTTGACTTCTCACCTGATGGACTGAAATGTTCTACCTGCTGAATTCATGGTTCTGACTCATGTTTGTTGCAGAACCCAGATTTCCAGCAGATAGTTGGACTGTGGTTGTGCTTTTTAGATGGTTTCTGAACATCCCACAAGGAGCTAATCTGACGTCTCGTTTATGCTGAACTTCAGAGTTTTTGTCCCAAATTAAGCAGATTAAAAACAAACTTCAATTATTCAAGGAAGTCAAAAAATTTGAATCATATTTAAAGGAAAAAATGTCAGGTTTTGAATAAATTATCAAACAGCAACTTTAAGACTAGTTCAACATCATTAAAAGGGAACTTGGGTGATGAGATAGAACCGGGTTTACAGTGGTACCGTCACTCATCTACAGCAGGTAAACTTCAAGAACATATTCTTTACTTTATTAGACTCAGTAACAACCAGGAATATTCTGCATTAATATCAACCTCAGAGCTGCCAGCTTTTCTTCTTCTTAATCCAGAAGAATTGAACATAACACACTCCAACATCCCGACGTGCACTGAATGCAGCAGCGTCACTGAGATACTGGAGTTAAACCTCCTCCTGACCCGAAGGTCTTCTGGAAAAGGGTTCAGCATCCGGATTCAAATCCAGAGCAACCAGAAGGTATCCGACTATAGTTTTCTCTAAACAAAGTGAAAACATGATGTCAGCGATTGTTGCGACTCTGAAAACTGAGTTCAGGTGCATCATGTTTCCACTGATCATCCATCAGATGTTTCTTCAACATGTTTGGGGTCCACCTGTGGTTGGAAAGGAACACAGTTGTCTATAAAAGGTCTCACAGCTGACAGAGCAGCAAAAAACCAAGAAATTAAGTCAAAAGGGAAAGTCTGTAGACCTCAGAGAGGACTGTGTCAAAACTCTAATCTGAGGAAGGTCACAAAGTTTTGGCATCAATGAAAGTCCTAAAAGTCGTTTTGGTTCCCCGGGGGAGTGGAAGAAGCTTGGAACCCCACCAAACCTGCCCCCAAAATTTCTGGCTGCTCCCAAAACTGGGAAATCAGAAGAAGGCCTTTTGGTCTAAGAGGTGCAGAGAACCCAATGTCACTAAGGTGGAGCTCTTGTTTTTTTTTGGGGAAATAGGAGAACCACCCAGAAGGTCACCACTGTAGGGGCCTCCACCAATCAGGCCTTATGGTAGAGTGGACAGAAAAAAAGGGCAGCTTGCCATTGTAGAAGGTTTGGTCTGAACTTCAAGCGTCATGTCAGGAGACAACCAGGCACTGCTCATCACCTGGCGAACACCATCCGTACTCTGAAGCATGGGGGGGCAGCATCATGCTGTGAGGAACGGGGTGACTATTTTTACAGAAGGTAAGATGAAAACAAGTGTTGGAATTCTTCTAAAAAACCTGCTCCAGAGCGCTCTGGACCTCAGGCTGAGGTGAAGATTCATCTTCCAACACGACAATGAGATGAAGCACAAAGCCAAGAAGCCAAAAGGAGTTGCTTCGGAGCAGTCTGATTGTTCCCTGAGCCAGAGACCCCTGGCTCTAAATCCAGCTGAACATCGCTGGAAAGACCTAAAATGTCTGCCTAAAAACGTCATCCAACCTGACCGGCTGAAAATCTCCAAAACTTTTCTGCACCAAAAACAGGTAAGCCAAGCTTGTAAACGATGCAGGAGATCAGAGGCTGAGATTTTTTGCTGAGCGAAGGCTGTGGTATTCCAATGTTGGGGGTTTTTTTTTTCTATATTTGGGTTTTTTAATAAACTTGCAAAGACGTTGAAGGTCTTTCACTTTGTCATTATGGGATGTTGTGAGAAGAATTTGAGGAAAAATTAAAATGTAACCCAGTCAAGAAAAATGCTGTAATATAACAAAATAAGGAAAAAGTGAAGAACTTTAAAAACTTCTGGATTCGCTGAATGAACTACGGATGCACCAAAGAAAAGGTGTCGTATAAGAATTTTATTATATAATCAAAAACACAACCAGAAAGCATAAAAGCTATTCCTAAGGAGAAATGAAAATATGCAGCCAATAGCTTTCCTGAACTCCTCTCACCTCGTCTGGTGAGATGATGAGTCTAAAGTTGAGGAGGTCGTCGTCATCTGGGAAGCTGATTTCACAAGTCTTTGGCAAGTTTAGCTCATTGATGTCTGCAACACAAACACATCATCATCCTGAGTCAGCTGGGACAAACCATTGGATATAAACTGGTGTTTATCATCGCCGTGGTTACAGCCTCGGTAATTTAAATGTGTCATATAAGGTGTGAGTAGGGGGAACACTGTCATCTGTCCTGAGGGAACCCTGCCTTAGCACAGATGTTTTCAGGAAGCTCCGGAACCACTTCAAGAAGAACCAGCAGCCAGAACTAAACTTAGCTCAGAGTGAGAGCTCTGAAATGTTGGTAGTCTCAGGACTTGGATGTCATTTTTGGTTTTACAAAAACAACCCCCATAACCTCTGATTACAGTAGGTTAGCTGGTTAAAACCTCTGATTACAGAAGGTTAGTTGGTTAAGACCCCCTTTAGCAGGTTAGCTGGTTAGAACCTCTGATTACAGAAGGTTAGCTTTTTAAAACCTCTGATTACAGAAGGTTAGTTGGTTAAGACCCCCTTTAGCAGGTTAGCTGGTTAGAACCTCTGATTAAAGAAGGTTAGTTGGTTAAGACCCCCTTTAGCAGGTTAGTTGTTTGAGACCCCCCTTGGCAGGTTAGTTGGTTAAAGCTCTGATGACAGCAAGTTAAACTGTATACAGTTCTTAACAGCTGGTTAAAATATCTGATTGCAGCTGGTTACCTGGTAGAAACCTCTAACTATAGCAGGTTACCTGGTTGAAACATCTTATTACAGCAGGTTACCTGGTTGAAACCTGTAATTATAGAAGGTTACTCTGGTAACTGTAATTAGGCAGGTTGTGGTTATAGTTGTATCTGTGTGTTAACGTTTTAGCTCCGGTTCAGTTTGTTTTTAACTGTGGCAGTAGGAGCTAGCCGCCGTTAGCTCCTGGCTGTGGCGCTAACTGTTAGCCTCATTGGGTAACAACAGCCGGCCTGAACGCACTGATCCCCAGGCTGAACTGTTGTTTTTTACCCTGTGTTTACTATTCGGTGCCCGGAAAATAAGCCCCGCTGTGGGGCAGGGCAGCTGAGCGGGCCCCGGTAGGGTAACTGACCCACCTTTCTGTATTCGAAGCTGGGCCGCGCTGGCTTTCTTCCCCCCGGCTCCGGCTCTGTTTCCTCCAGCAGATTCCTCGTCTTTTTTCTGCTGCTTCAGGGAGAACAGCTTAATCATCTTCACCTGTTTGTAAGCTGATATCCAAACTCGGCGTCCCTATACCGGGCGTGAACTTTCAGTTTGGTCGCTCGGAACTGCACCGTACTGTGGATGGAGCCGGTGCGTCTCAAACTAACTAACCACACCGAGAGAAGCTGCGAGCCGCCGAGCCAGCTTAGCCTGTTAGCTGCGCAGAGGCCGGGCAAAGGAGGAGCCATTGACGCTGATGCGGCGCGTCAGCGCGGCCGCCATATTGGTCGGGTAAATTGGAACCTGGAAAAGTGTTAAAAGAAGAGGGGAGCTGCAGTTTTATCAGAATTAAAAACTATGAAGGGGTTTATATTGTTTTAACATTGTTGGATGCATTATGTATTTCCGTCCAATTTCCGTGAGAATGGTGGATGAGGAGAGTGAGGTGAAGTAAAAGTATTTTGGCGATTAATTATTGCTTTGTCAAAAAAATAAAAAATGTCCAAGTTTCATGATGAAGAAACGACCAAAGGTTCCTTAAACTCAGGATTACAACTGGGTTTTCCCACCAACCCCAAACTTAAAATCAAATATGGCTGCCATGCATTTGAAAAGCATTATATGATTTTATTTGCTGTAAAAACTATTTATCTGCATTTCTGGTTGTTTGTGACAAATATATGTATAACCTCTTTTTGTGAACATGATCCTTTAGTGTCGGAATCCAAAACATTCTGAGACATTCATCGCTCCTGCATTGTATTTCTAACAGTATTTAGCATAGTTATTAAGTATAACAATTGGTAAATTTCACTGATTTTACTCTTCACCAGAATATGGTTAATTCTGGTTTAATTTTATTCTGAGATCAAATTTTCTTTTTAAAACATTATAAGTTTCCACCAGGAATAGTTCTCACTGGTTCTTGAAATATTTTCACTAAACTTCACCTTTGAGTCGTATCTATTTAAAGCAAGGATCAATGTGCTTGGACTACTTATCTTTTTGGCTGTTTAGACTCATTAGCTCTACATAACCGTTAATTTGCTTTGGATAACATTGTAAATAGTTGATACCAACATTTCCTCTGGGAACCACTCAAGGCAGTCCATGTACCACCAATAGTTCTTGTACCAAAGTTTTAGAATCGTCATTTATTTTTGTTCGGCCGTTTTGTGTGTACAGTGCCCTTTGGTGTTGTGAAAGATGTAAGATAAAATGTCTAATAAAGTTATTTATAACGGGTTTTATAGAATCAATTTATTTCTATTAATGTGGATTGTTTTGTGTTTTAAATGTATAATTAGTGACAGACTACCGCATCCTAGTGGCACAAAGAAGCGGTATCCCAGCTCCTTCCTCCCAGCAGCAGTTAGACTTTATAACCATCACTGCTACCAAAAAGCCCATGAAATGTTTACATCCTGCTGCTATTTTCCGTTTTTCATTTTTTTTCTAAATAGTCTATCGTTGTTTTCATGCATAATTATATATGCACATTTTGTACATTTTTAAAATCACTCAGCTGCACACTTCATTCAATCTAAATATGCCATTTTTAATATCTGTATAGTTTTTCTTTTTTATGTAGTAAAAATGTACCTTATTGCTCAGTCTACTCTTACTTTTTGATTTTTTTTTTACCTTTGTAAGTATCTGTACGTTTCCATTTGCCTTTTAATTTGCTGCTGACACACCTGAATTTCCCGACGGTGGCACAATTAAGGATTATTTCTATTCTCTTCTAATTTTTAATCATATTGTTTCGTCAATTTAAAAAGATATTTGTCTTTTTTATCATAATTATAACTTTTGTGTTGAACGTATGTATTTATTGTAAACTGTCTGGTTATGTTTGAGTATATTCTAAAAATTACTCTGACGTCATTACGCAAAGGTGGAGGTTGCGCAGTTTTCCTGCCCATATTTTATTGACTACATTTGCTCCTTCTTTTATTTATTTATTTTTCTCGCTCCAAGAGTGAAGAGGCGCGCGGCATCTGCGGTCACCTGTATGATGGAATCAATGCGGCGGTTAGAAACGTGTCACAGATGACAAGCAGGCTGGCAACAACCACGCTCGACCCGCAACAAGCAGGCACAATAGACACGAGAACAAAAGCCGCGCTCTGCGCGTCAACTGAGTCATGTTAATGCGCGAAGACTAGTTTTTTGGCGGAGGGTTACACGGGGTTAAGGAAGGCAGCGCCTGGTGAGACCGAGGCGTTAGTGTGTGTGTTTTTGTGTTTTTTTTGAGCCTCGCAGGAGGAAGAGAAGCAGAGCGTGTTCGGAGTAGAGTGAGGCGGACTCACACTGCGGAGAAAGAGAGAGAGGAGTGAATGGGCTAGTTCCTCAGCAGCGCTGCGCCCTTCACTTTATCCACATTGATCGATTCGCTAATTGAGACACTTCGACCCCCGCGCGGGTCCGTGAGGGTTGCCCGGCTCAGGAGCTCGGCGGAGCGGCGGAACCAGCGTGATGGGACGTGAATGAGGCAGCAACCCGGAGCACAGAGGAGCTGCAGCAGCCCGGCGGAGGAACAAACAAGGAAGCGCTGAGCTAAGGCTAACGGCTAATAGCTGAAGCTAACGGCTAACTGTTGGCTAATATCGATTCTAATGAGCCAGCAAGGAGCATGCGGGCTAGCAGGAAGAGGTAAGAGGCCGCCGTGTGTCTGTATGTGTTCGCACCCGGGGGTTCTCCCCTCTCTACCTGCCCCGCTGCAGCTGATCAATGATGGGATAGTGAAGGAGGAAGCAGCCGCAGGGGGTAAACAGCCTGCTAACACGTTAGCATGCTTGCCGTCGGGTTTTCTTGCAGGTATGAGGGGGTGGGGTGGAACTTTGTGTCAGTACAGGTGTGTTTATAGTTTAATTAACACGACAAAGACGCGTGTAGCCGCTGCAGGTGGCTGGATGGAAGCTGCTGTAAACCGCTAGCTATTAGCTGCCAACATGGAGCTAGCAGGCTTCCAGATGATCAATATTCCTTTTATTGGATCAGATGCGGCAATCATTAACGCCCTATTTATGTAAATCAGAGGAACTGGTTGAAGAAAGACAAAAAAATAACTAATATCGTCAAATTAGTTTTTTACACGACCACCCTGAAGCTGCAGGTTTTTGTTACTGTCACTATCAGACATTTTGAAATGAAAACCAGTTTGGCAATGAATAGGTTTGTGAAACAAATGACACATGAACCAAGACCATGCTACAGATTGATCCTGGTTAAAAATTTCAATGTTAAAACATGTTTAAAGGCAGAGAATCTGGGCTAATTTACATCCCTCAGTTTTCATTGCTAAAAGTTGTGACCCAAAACCAGAAATTGCTTAATTTCACTTTTCTTTTTAAATAGTGTCATGGCATGTTCACCAAATCATCTCTGAATTCCTGCATTTTACTGGTTAAAATAAAGTGCATTAAATGAAAGAGGTCTTATTTAGGAAAAACAATCACGTTTGCATCTACATAAAGCTGTGAAATGGATCGGATTACAGTCGCCATCATAATTTCAGTGTGTGAAATATGGCAGTCACAAGGGTCTGCATTGAGGCAATGTTTGGTAGGCTGTAATACTTCAGGGACCAAGCATTTAAACTCTGCTTACAAATGGCGCACATTGCTGTGAGAAAAAAAAATCCAGCTGCTTCTGTTTTGTCTTTCAGATCAATAAATACGTTTTTAATATCAAAGATAAAACCTGAGTAAAAACAAAAGGCAGTTTTTAAAGGATGATTTCATGTATCAAAGGAAAGAAAATACATCCAGAACAACCTGGCTCTGTGTGAGAAAAGTAATCCCCCAAAACCTGATAACTGGTTGTTTCAGCCTTGGCTTTAAGCGTTCATGATAACTAGCAGCAGGTGTTTTACATGTGTGGAGGAAATTTGACCCACTTCACTTGAATTGTTTTTATTCAGCCACAGTTGAAGGTTTTCCAGCATGAACAGCATTTTTAAGGTCATGCCACAGCATCTCAACCGGATTTAAGCTCAGAATCGGACTATCATTGTTTCACTGGAGAACTCAGGTGTGCTTGAGTTTAAGGTGACAAACTGATGAACCGACTTCAGGATCTGCTGCTGGAGACGAGAATTCATGGTTGCATCAATTATAACAAGTTGTCCAGTTCCTGAAGCTGTAAATCAGTCTGGACCATCATACTGCCACCACTGTGTTTGACTGCAGGTATGAGGGAATTTTCGGAAATGCTGTTAGTTTTACACCAGATGTAACGGAGCGCCCACAGCCACTTTGCCTGCCTTTAAAGCACTGAATGCATCTGACAGCGTGCATCAGGATCAGAATACACAGAATGACGTTATCAGAGGTCACAGCCTGCATTTTGAAGAATGTACTTTTGGTGTAGGCTCATCCAGCCTGGATAGTGTTAGAGATTTTGAAATGGAGCTGTTTTAATTAGGTCCACTAGAAGTTCAAAACGTTCTGGTTCAGCTAAGGTTCTGATTTTTGTAGGAAAATCTGAACAAGCAGACTGGTTGCTGGGATAGGAATGTTGTCCCAGTACGGTCTGACTGGATTCTGGCTGATCAAAAGTCCAGGATCTGCATGTCTCTTATTTTGCGTTTAATAAGCAGTTCTGCAGTCGGGTCAATGCGTCACTCTGAATTTGAGATGTTGTGTCAAGATCTCCAGTTGAATTATAAAGGTTCATTTGTCTGTCGAGAGCAGTTTGCTCCACTGTTTAACCAAGCTGTGGTTCAGAGAAGAAATTCAGGTCTCTGGTTCAGCTTCAGAGATGTTTTCCTACATGAATGTCAGAGCTTTGGTGTTTCCTCACGGTGACTGGTGCTGGTGGTGGTTCCACAGGAGGTTGGGCTGTACCCAATTAGTCTCAGTGGATGAAGACATGGGGCCTCATGTATGAAGCGTACTTACGCACAAAGATCTTGTGGCGCAATGTTTTACGCACAACACGGCAATAATAAACTACGAAGAACAAACCTTCCCTAAATCCACTGAAATATGACTCCATCCAGTTTAATTCATGGAGCATCAAACCAGATGTCCCATCATGAGCTTTTATGGTTTAAACCAGAGCGATGAAACTGAATCACGTTTAGCCTCAATAACGTAACAAACATCAGAAAATGACGGAAACAACCTCAGTCTGATGGAAACTGTGAAACTTCCTGTTTCTGTCATCTGTAGATGGAAATGCTCATCAGTCTGAGCGCTGAGGAGCATAAAATGCATGAGAATCATCTAAGGGACACTTTCATTCTCACTGAGAATAAAACAGTGTCGGATCAGCAGATTAACTCCTAACAAGTCAGGTTTGATGGTTCCTAAGGTGGACCAGCTGGAGACAATCACACATGTCCATAAATAGCTGCTGAAGTTGCTCCTAACTGTGGAACGATGGCAGCTTTGGTTCAGCTGGAGGACATCACCAATGGAAGAAGTCAGAGATCCTCCTGACCTGCTGGTACATGATGATGCATGGCTCATCAGCTGGTTCAGATTGTCCAGGACAAACATCTTGGAGCTCTGCTAAGGGCAATTTAGAGAGACCAATTAACCTAACAGGCATGTCTTTGGACTGTGGGAGGAAGCAGGAGTACCCGGTGAGAACCCACGCATGCATGGGGAGAACATGCAAACTCCATGCAGAAAGACCCCCGGCCGGGAATCGAACCCAGGACCTTCTTGCTGCAAGGCAACAGTGCTACCAACTGTGCTGCCCTAATATCAAAACATTATAATTAATCTAATATTAGTTGTGTTGGGAACAAACCTTGTGTGATGGAGGCTTCTAGGTAATTTTCAATTTTTTTAATGTGACGTCCTGAATGGTTGTAAAGATTTCAAGTTCTTCACACGGTGTGTGGTGACAGTCTTCCTAATAGAAACAAAGGAGGCATATTAACGTCATTAAAAAGATTAGAATTGAGCTATGAATGAGCTCAGTGGAGCAGCTAGATGGCGCTGTTTGGTTTAGATACACTGTAGAACTAAACGGCTTCGACCCGACAAACATTTTATTTTCAGTCAGGTTGGAGTCTCTGATATCATTGAAGAAGTTCTTGGTTAGCTGTTATTTACTACAAATATCCCTCATGGTGTGCAGACACAGTCTCTCTTAGCGTTTTTCCACCGAAAGGAACCGGTTCTCTGTCACAGCACCGCTGCCAAAGTTATTTGGACACGTGATGGGTGTCTTCCGGTTCCTGATACTACTTTGCCTATGTATTTAGGGGTGGGGACCGGGCGGTCCACGTGCAGCTACGTCAAATCCACTGCAAATTGAGATGAATGAAGGCTACGTGTGCGGAGACGTGTCTGCGCAAGGTTTCGTACATCAGATTTTTTTGTGCGTCGGAAGTTTCAGAATTTCTTTCTACCGAAAATCTTTAGTATGGAAGCCATGCACTCGTTTGTACATGAGGCCCCTGGCCTTCAGGCACTCCTTGGCTGCCCCAGGCCTGGCTCCAGGATGAGGCCCCCTCTACTGTGGGCGAGTTGACCATGAACACCTTACCAGGGGCATAGATGCAGTGGCAAACATGGTTTCTGAGGACGTTCAGACCATAAAACCTTCTCTGAAGTTCTGAAGTCAGGACAAAGTTAGCTTACAGTGGCTTCAGTAAGTAAGTAAAAGTTTTATTTAGCACCTTTCACAGACAAGGGATGGTCACAAAGTGCTTTACAGAAAGTAGACAAAAATACCTGTTGGTTATACAACCCTGTCAATGCTGTAGGTAAAATGCTTGGAGAAACAAGTGGGTCTTAAGTTTGCTCAACACAGTCAAGGAAACATAATGGGAACAGATCATTACAGAGCCTCGGCACAACGGCCTGGAAGGAGCAATCTCCTCGGGACCTAAAACGGGTGCGAGGGACCATGAGAAGGTTCTGATCCAATGACCTCAGCCTCTGAGAGGGAGTATAGAGTATAAGTTAACATTTGTTCTGATTAAGGAGTTTTGGTCAAAGGTAAATCGACCTGTCCAGAACACACTTGGTCCAAACACTTTAGAGATGAACCTTTATAAACTGGGAGCATCTCCCATGTTCAATTTCTGATCTGATCTCTGAGCTTCATCATGGGCCACAGTCCTGCAGGTTTTATTTTTCCCTGCTGCTGCACACTTGACTTGAATAAATGGGTGATAGTCAGGCTCCTGCAGCACCTGATGGAGGTGAGGCGTGCTGGAGCAGAAAGTCTTAGACGTGAAGGTCAGATGGTCCTTAGAAACACTGAGGTAGATCTTCATGACATATGCAGACTGCTGCAGTTGGTTGTTCTTCATAGCTCAGTTTTTCCAATCAGTGATGTTAAAATAAGCTTTTGATGATTTATTTTCTACAGTTTGACTTTGGAGCTGAAGCCATGAAGATGTTGTGATTGGTCTGTTGAGTTTGTTCTAGCTGATCATGTGTTCTTAAGAAAACCAGGACATGAAGCCAGAGAAAAGCACACGGTGACAGAGTAGCAACATGTCCAGACCTGCAGGGATCCAGTCTGATCATCTGTGTGTCAAAGAATGATCTGCATTGACTCCTCTATCAGCTCAGTTCAACGCAACGCCAGGAAATCCGGTTTTATTTTAGGTTCTGGGATGTGGGTTTAATTTGTCAGAAGGGTTGGGTTCTGATCAGAAGCCCAACCCAGATGCTTGATTATTTTGGTCTGTAAGACTAGAGGAAAGCAGTTTTAATTCGCCACCTTAAGGAGCGTCCAATCAGAACACGTCTGACTGCACAAACTGCTCCTAACACATCAGTACACGCCTGTTCAGCTGATCATGTATGACCAGTTGTTCTGCAGCTCTGACCAACATGTATGTCAGATCATTTCAGGTTATTTCAGCTCAGAACCTTCAGCTTATCAATGAAAAATGAAAATATGAGACTGCATTTCAATAACAGGTCTGTGACAGGTGGACTGAGCTGTTCTGCAACGATTTTCCTGGGTTTTAAAAAATCTTAATTAAATGTTGTAAATGTGTATATATAAATATCAAATGGACTTTGAAGATCAGAACCTACTCAGGTTTGGACCTGCAGGCTGGGGGAGACAGCTTCAACTCGCTTCAACTCCAGTAATGACTCGCTCTAACACCAGGAAGGACTCGCTCTAACACCAGGAAGGACACCAGGAAGGACTCGCTCTAACACCAGGAAGGACTCGCTCTAACACCAGGAAGGACACCAGGAAGGACTCGCTCTAACACCAGGAAGGACACCAGGAAGGACTCGCTCTAACACCAGGAAGGACACCAGGAAGGACTCGCTCTAACACCAGGAAGGACTCGCTCTAACACCAGGAAGGACACCAGGAAGGACTCGCTCTAACACCAGGAAGGACACCAGGAAGGACTCGCTCTAACACCAGGAAGGACACCAGGAAGGACTCGCTCTAACACCAGGAAGGACACCAGGAAGGACTCGCTCTAACACCAGGAAGGACTCGCTCTAACACCAGTAATGACTCGCTCTAACACCAGGAAGGACACCAGGAAGGACTCGCTCTAACACCAGGAAGGACACCAGGAAGGACTCGCTCTAACACCAGGAAGGACACCAGGAAGGACTCACTCTAACACCAGGAAGGACACCAGGAAGGACTCGCTCTAACACCAGGAAGGACTCGCTCTAACACCAGTAATGACTCGCTCTAACACCAGGAAGGACACCAGGAAGGACTCGCTCTAACACCAGGAAGGACTCGCTCTAACACCAGGAAGGACTCGCTCTAACACCAGGAAGGACTCGCTCTAACTAAAGTGTTGATTTAAAGAAAACCACTGAAAGCAAATTTAGAAGATAAAACCAGGACTCCGCTCCTCTTTCAGACAAGTCAAATCTTTTCGTCTCCGGCTGACTGCCTACATTTTATTGCCTTCACCATCCTAGAAAGTAGCACAGAGGTGGGAGTGTCATGATGTGGGTCTGCAGGGTAACCTTTAGAATAAAGTGATTGTTTTGGAAATCTTTAAGATCTGAGTCAGCAGTGTGGTGCGACATCCAGGTTTTCCCTGTGGTGGTTCAGCAGGTGAGACTTTCATCAGCGCTCCACAGCTTGATGCTGGTGCATCTCCACCTGTGTCAGTAATTTACAGACATGTTGAATTTGTTCGAACAGCAAAAGGTGCAAATGGAGCTCTAAACGTGGGCTTGGATGCTTGGACGGAGTACCTGTTACTTCAGAACCAAGCCTCCAGGTGCTGTGCTTGTGATATATTTGGTGATGCCTGTTGTTTCATGCAGCATAAAAAGTTTTGGAAGGTAAAGAGGTGGTGAAGTCATTAAGAAATGAGAACCAAGTTAATTAGAAGATGGAGATTAGGATTTTTTTCCAGGATCTGGACAGATGTATCATCATCTGAGGTCTATGTTTGCATTGAACCCAAAGCAGAAAGTCATTAAAAGCGTTTAAGTTATGATTATCACACAGTTACCAATATTTTTGCATAACACATTTGTTTCTAATATTGTGCAGCCTCAATGCAGAGGAGGAATGTTCCAGTGCAATAATGATTTAAAGCAAGCCACAAACAAGAGGTTCTAAGAACCACAAAGCTTTGACCTGAATAAGTTAATCACCTGACTTTACGTCGGCGGAGGGTTTCTTGATGTCTTTGAAGTCAAAAGCAGCAAGACGCAACCTCTGAGGAACATCTCTGCAGAAGCTGCATGAGCAGTGAGCAGCTCTCATGGTGTGGATGGTAACCTGTGTCTCTGTCTGTGTTCAGCTGACTTGTTCGGGGATGTCGGGCAGTAAGGCGCTGGGCGGAGGGGCTGGCAGCGGGGCAAGGCGCAGGCGGACCCGGTGCCGGCGCTGCCAGGCCTGCATGAGGACAGAGTGTGGAGAGTGTCACTTCTGTAAGGACATGAAGAAGTTTGGAGGGCCAGGGAGGATGAAGCAGTCCTGCCTCCAGAGACAGTGCACGGCGGTGAGAAACACACACACACACACACACACACACACCACACACACACACACACACACACACACACACACACACACAGCAGGGTGATTGCTCAGGTTGGTCTGTGGTCTTTGGAGTCACCTAGTGGAAGAGGAAATCGGGTAACGTTTAGGGATGAACCAGAGTGGTCCTGACTGAACAACTAATTCCCCAAGAAGCTTTTGGACTTTTAGGGTCTTTTATTTTAACCAGCAGCCTGTCGGGGAGACCCAGTTGTTCCCATCCTTCAGCTGAGCCATCTGCTGTTTGATAAAGCCTCATCAATGAAGGAGTGGCTGTAAGACACATTCCCAGTGATGGGAGGAGAAGCCATGTTATGACCTGGTTTTGTCTGGGCTTCAGGACAGAGGTGCATCTTCATTTCTGATAGAGAACAAGAACCAGGTCTTGGTTCTGATGCTTTTAGCATCACTGGAACCTCTTGATAAGCATTTAATCAGAACTGTGGTGCTGAACAGCCCATATCTATATGTTGACCCAGTCCTCCACTACACCTGCAGCATGTCTCTGATGTCCCCGGCTGGTTCTGTCCAACAGTCAGGACCGAACTCAACATCCTCACAAACATGAAGAATCACATCCTCTCTTTTGCTTTCTGTGTGGAGCTTCTTCAAATAGCATCAGTGCGAGCCCGAGCCCAGCAGGTGATGATGCTGGGTTTCCGTGGCAACCGCAGATGGTTTCTGGCTCCAAGAGTGAGCGAGCGCTGGCTTTGATCCATCTGTTTTTTTCACACTAAAGAAGGTGCTGCAGCTTGTTTTGCTCTGGAGCTGATTGGGTTATTTGGACCGAGGAGGCGGTGCTGTTGGAGAGGAGGGGGTGGCAGCAGAGATGCCCTCTACAGGCTGCTGAGAGGAGGTGCAGGCGCGTGTTCCAGGTTTTTCTGCTTCAGCTCCAGCTTGATTTTTAGATTCTGTTGGTAGGAAAATCAGGTCGGAATTAAAAGTCTGAGATTTAAACAGCTGAATCCGGCGTTTCCACCTTAAAACCAGCGTTTCCACCTTAAAACCAGCGTTTCCACCTTAAAACCAGCGTTTCCACCTTAAAACCAGTCAATTGGTGAAATGTTGCTTAATGGTTTTACCTAGGAGCTCAAAACTGCTGTTTTAAATAAAAATCTGAAGAATTGGACCGTTTTCCTGACGCCTTTTAAAAATGTTTTGATTTATTAATTTATTTATTTTTTGTAGTTTTAATTTTTGCTAATTTAAATGAATTCAGACGTTTTTTATCCAGTTTTTTTTCTCAGGGATTTTTTTATTAAATTATTTTAACTATGTGGTTATTTTTACTTTTGTCGTTTATAAGTTTGTTTCATGTCTTCTTTTTAACAAAGATCATTTATTTTAATTGCTTTTTACATTTCTTTGATCTTATATACATTTTAAAATTTATTTTAGTCTTATTTCATAAATTAGTTATCATCATTTTTTATTTACAGTTTTTATTTTAGCCATTTTTGACAATTTATGATACTTAGGTCAATAATATCTACCAACAAATATTTGGCTAGATTCTAATTCATTAGTTAAAGTTTAAAACCTTTGAAATTATTGTTTTATTTGTTTTGGAACAATTTTGGTTATATTTTAAATTTTTCGCCACAATTTGATTTACTGGAGCATTTTTTTCGGTGCTTTAGTTATATTTATTTTACAATTTCAATTTAAAGACAAGAATTCATAGAACTTTATATTCTTTAAATATTCTTTAACTGCACATTAAATGCATCTTGCTTTAATGCTTTTTTAATCACATATTGGTTTATTTTGATGGGTTTTTTCTAAAGCCACAAGGAATTATTTTACACTGTTTCTTGGGCATATTTAGTGATTATTCATGGATCACGTCCTTTGAACTGATTGAAATATTAAATCTTTCCTTAAGTCTGGAGCAAAGAGGAGTAAAAGAGATAAAATGGTCGTCAGTTTTCTTTAAAAGGTGAAAATCTGATGTTTGGTTTAAGGAGCAGAGCAGCCTACCAACATCATGTCCTCACACCTGATCCATCTGTTACCAACTGCCAGACTTACTGTGTTTGTGTCTGCAGCCCGTGTTGCCTCACACTGCGGTGTGTTTTGCGTGTGGAGAGGCAGGGAAGGAGGACACGGTGGACTCTGAAGAGGAGAAGTTCAGCCTCTGTCTGATGGAGTGTACCATCTGTAACGAGATCATCCACCCCAGCTGCCTCAAGGTAAGTCAGTAGATCTGATTTGGTACCTGTGACAAACATAGAAAGAAAAGTCAAACATTAATGGTTACAGCTCCTTTAGTGGCTTCATCAAGGAGAGAAAGACAGCCAAGCAGATGAACTCTGAGCCAGTTTTCAACGCTAGAGTCTGAAGAGAGCACATAGAGTTAGTTACAGTAGAAGCTCAGTCAGTAGCTATGTCTAGGAGAGAGAAAGGGTTAAACACTGAAAGACAGGGCCATGTGGATCATCGGTAGAGGGTGAGCATTAAGTTGTTGCCAGCAGAAGCTCGGACGATGCCCCTCTCCAGAAAGGTGTCACAGGTAGACACAGAGTCAGGCCAGGTGTAGCCTCTAGGAAGAGAGAAGAGAGAGAACAAAGTTAAAGGCTGAAATAACAGCAAATAATACAAAATTGTAGAGTAGTGTGAGAAAGTACCGAAGAGGGTGAAAGTGGTCATTATGTCCTCCAGCAGCCTAAGCCTATAGCAGCATAACTACAGAGATAGTTCAGGATAACCTAAGCCACTCTAACTATAAGCTCTATCAAAAAGGAAAGTTTTAAGCCTAGCCTTAAAAGTAGACAGGGTGTCCGCCTCACGGACTAAAACTGGGAGCTGGTTCCACAGGAGAGGAGCCTGATAACTAAAGGATCTGCCTCCCATTCTACTTCTAGAGTCTCTAGGAACCACCAGTAAACAGGGAGCTGGTTCCAGAGGAGAGAATCAGAATCAGCTTTATTGCCAAGTTTGTACATACAAACAAGAAATTTGACTCCGGTACACTTTGCTCTTTGGGTTTTTAAATATATTTTTGAAGAAGAAGACACTGAAAAAAGGTCCAACTCCTGCTGATTTAATGCTTTACAATGTCTGACAATATGGTGGAACCATTGTTCTGTGGGGTTCAGGTCAGACCAGTTTGCTGTTGTTACCATGGTGAATAAAGCAGGTATTGGTACCTTTTGGCAGTGTGGGCCGGTACCAGCGCCTCCATAAAGCTTGCCAGTAGAAGAGAGCATGAAGTGCTCTAAAATGTTCTGGTAGATGGCTGTGTTGACTTTGGACCCAAACCCTGAGTTGGTTGCAGCAGATGACTCCTCACATAAAGCCACATAGTTCTGGTTCTGTTGGAGAACCCCACATTTGTTGAGAATCGGCGCTATTTAAGTAAACTGAAGTGAGACACCTCTTAACTAAAAAGAGGACTTTGCACCGCTGATCAGTAGTCCGGTTCTTTTTCTGCTTAGCCCAGGTAGGATGGTTCTGATGTTGTCTCTGGTACAGGAGTGTCTAAATTGCAGAAAGTTCTGGATACATCTGTGTGGCAGATCTTAAAGTTCTGACTCCAGCTGCAGTCCAACCCTTGTAATTCTCTAATCGCTGCTGCTTCTGCACCTTTGTTTACAGAAGTTTTTTCTTCTACTCAACTTTCTGTTAGTCTCTCTGAACAACCAGCGTCTTTAGCATGACCTGTTATGGCTTCCGCTCCCGACTGAGGGAGTTAGTTACTGTCTGCTGGACATCTGTCGGGTCAGCGCTCGGCCAGGATGTGACCAGAACAGAACATTTCTTTTTAGAAATCTTTTTATTTGTCTGATATATATTCACATTTTCTAAGAAACTAAAATGTCTTCATTAGTTTATCGGTCTCTGTTCTACTTATTAGTTTCAGTTTGAAATGGTTTACCTTTCTGATGATGTTCTAGATGATTGAGGTGAACCTGTAAATGTTCTGCAGCATCAGCTGTGAATTGGTTCCCTGCTCAGTCCAGAAATCAGGACAGCTGTGCTTTCAGCGGCTGAGGGCAACCAGTTGCTGATTCTTCCAGCTGCTTGTTGACCATAAAATCCTCCTGATGTCAGGTTCATATGATTAGAACAGCAGTGGTTCTGTCTGTGTAGACTAAAACCTGTGACTGGGTCTAGAGTGCTTCAGATTGTCCTCTCAGAGGAACCCAGTGACAGCTGATGTGTTTTCTTTTATCTTCAGATGGGAAAAGCTGATGGAATCATCAACGATGAGATCCCAAACTGCTGGGAGTGTCCAAAGTGCCACAAGGAGGGTAAAACCAGTAAGGTGAGAGTCGGACCAGTACCGTCAGGAGGACTCTGAGGTTTCTACAGTGTGATTGGCCTCAAGGAGACGGTGTTGGTTCTAGTTGGAGATGTTTGATTTGTTTTTACATCAGCGTTCATTTATTAAACAGAAACTCTCTCAGGGGTTTAACTTCCTGTTTGTATTTTAAAGAAAGCCCTAAAGATGTCCTGAAAGGACAATCTCTGACCCTGTTCTGTGTTTTGGACCAGGACCAGGCGGACGGATCGGGGAAGCGAAGGCTGGATAATGGGGAGGTAGGCCGTTGGAAGCTCACGGACGACCCTCCTCCTAAAAAGAAAGCCCCTCCCTCATTGGAGGAGGCAGCCAGGGGGGAGGGGGGGCACAAGAGGAAGAAGGAAAAGGAGCAGCTTCTGGACAGCGGGCCGAAGAAGAAGGTGAGCCCAGTCAGGAACAGCGGTTCTGTTGCTTTCTCCTCATCCTGTTTGTTCTTAATGACCCACTGATGATCTGCTCTGTTCTGCAGGTTAAAGGCGCGCACGAGAAACGCCTGAAAAAGGTGCGGCACACCTTCATGTCTCTGAAAACTTGATGCTGTTTGAAAATGTTTTATGTTTATAAATAGTTTAAGAAAATGATTTAACGTTAGTCCATGATGTAAAGGTGTCCATTAAAACCATTTAGCTCAGGAGAAACATGACTCACACAGACCCACTACAGGTTCTGTTCTGAATGTAATGAGGGACCAGCTAAAACTTGAGCCCAGGTTCATAATGTTGGTTCGATCTTTCCAGCTTCAGCTTATTGAGGGTTCTCCTCAGTGCTCTGAACATCCCACCACAGCATTTCAGTCAGGCTGGCCTCTGGCCTTTGACTAGACCATTTTAACACCTTGATGCTAGCTATTCTATTGTAGATTTGCGGCTGTGTTCGGGATCAATGTTCTGTTGATGACGCAGTTTGGACCTAGCTTCAGCTGTTGGACAGATTAGCTCTAGAATACTTGAGGAGTTCCCGGCCCCCTCCCAGGCCATCAGCCCTCCACCACCGTGCTCAGCAGCTAGAATGACGTGTTGGTTTTCTCCGACTGCTCTTCACATTAAGCCACAGATGCACCATAACCAAACATCTCTACTTTGGTCTCTTCGGCCCAGAGGTCAGGACTCTAGAAGTCATGAGCTAAAAGTCCTGCTGCTATCTTGTTTTTAAACCGTCTAAACAGCCATACCGGTGCAGTGTTTTTCTAAATGTCCTGTCATGACCTTTAACCTGCCAACCGAGGCCTGTAGAGTCTCAGATGTCCAATCCTAGGAAATGTTTTCCACTTGGGAATAAGCTTTCTCTCTGAAGAATCATGGCCTTCAGATAGTTTAGACATGGACATAAAACCATTCCCAGATTAATGGGCAGCTTCAGCTGCTTCTTTAAGGTCATTACTGATGTCTTTCCAACTTGGCGTTGTGTTAACTCACAGGAAGAAGAAAAAAGTTTCCATATGTAAAATGTATTATTACCAAGAATAGAAATGTGAAATGCTGCCTAAAATAGCAGTTACCTATGTTCAACGTTCAGCTTATCAGTGACTGCAGATGAAAATCGTCCTGCATGACTCTGTTGGACTCGGTGACATGATGGACAGAGGTCCTCCGTCCATCATGTCACTTTTAAATTAAGTCACATCTGTGACTCCAGGTCCGTTCTACTACAGTCATACCTCGATGCTACCTCTGTGCAGCCATAGTAATAAAGTACATTTCTGTTCTCTGATCAGAAACCCAAACAGGAAGTGGGGGAGTCAAATGGACCCACGTCTTCCTCTGGAGGAGCAGCTGGAGGTCAGCTGGGTTCCTCCTCCTCCTCTCAACCTGTAGGGGGCAGCACAGGATCAGCAGGACCGGCGTCCAGTGCAGAACAGCGCTCCCATCACAGAGAGAAACTGGAACGATTTAAGAGGATGTGTCTGCTGGAGCGCCGACCCGAGTCCTCCTCCTCCTCTTCCTCCAGCTCCGAGTCCGACTCAGAGTCTGATTCGGACGACTCAATAAGGGGGGAGCATGGGGGAGGGTCCTCTCCTTCATCATCCTCCCCAGCTCCGCCTCCTCCCGTCGCCTATGGCAACAGCAGCGGGAGCCGGGTGGACAGAGAGCGGAGTCGCAGCGAGCGAGAGAGGGCGCGGCGGCTGGCCGAGCTCGGCTTCAGCGCCAGCGAGGAGTCGGAGGGGGAGGGAGGCAGGGGGGAGGAGGACAGGGAGGAGGAGCAGGCTGGGGGAGCTGGGGACAAGGCCCGGAAACGTGGAGGAGGAGACATTTCTTCACGAGGACGGAAATCAGGTCTGATGGACACAGAGGAGGAGGATGTGCCTACTTCAGAGAGGACCAGGAAGAACTCTACCTCCCTTCCTCCGCCCTCACCCCTTTCCTCCAATCAGATCCCTCCATCCTCGCTACACGATGGCTTCACGGGGAAACAGCGCAGCAATGGACAGGAGGCGCGCAACGGACGGACCCGGGGAGGGACGGGAGGCGGGGAGAAGGAGAACGCCAGTGGACTTCTGACCAATCACAGACACGGTGGAGGGGGCGGGGGCGGGGTCAAAGGCAGCCGTGGCAACAAAATCCGCAACAACAGCAAGAACCAGAATCAGAGAAACAGCGTCTCCTCCTCCTCTACCCCCACCTCTAACGGGGGAGGCGTAGCCAGCAGCGGCCTCTTGATTTCAGCCATGGCGGCGTCCCCCTGCTCGCAGCCATCCCGTCTGGCTCCGCGCTCTCAGATGATGAAACGCAGCCCGCCGGCTGTCCCCTCGCCTCCTCGGCCCGTCCAGATGGAGAGACACCTGGTGCGGCCCCCTCCTGCCTGCCCGGAGCCCAGCTGCCTCCTTCTGGACTGCGGCTCTGCCCACATTATGACCCGTGATGTCTGGCTGCGAGTCTTTACCTACCTGAGTCAACGGGAGCTCTGTCTCTGCATGAGGGTGTGTCGCACCTGGAGCCGCTGGTTAGTGACGTGCACGGGGTTATTGGTCAGATTAGCCGACTTCCTGTTTTCCTGCTGCGCTTCCCACTGATCTTCTGTTCCCTTGTTTCCGTCCAGGTGCTGCGACAAGAGGCTGTGGACACAGATCGACCTGAGCCGCCAGCGCTCCATCACCCCGCCCATGCTTAGTGGGATCATCCGCCGACAGCCCGTCTCCCTTAACCTGGGTTACACCAACATCTCCAAGAAGCAGCTCATGTGGCTCATCAACCGTTTACCAGGTGAGACTGAGTGACAGACTCACCTCACTGCCCCTCTGTCGACCCTTTCTCCCTTTCATCCTACTCTCCTGTCTCACTCCTCTCTCTCACCCCCTCAGGTCTGCTGGAGCTCAACGTTTCTGGCTGCGTGTGGCCGGCGGTCTCGGCTCTCTGTCAGGCTGTCTGTCCCTGTCTGAAGCTGCTGGACCTCAGCAGAGTGGAAGACCTTAAAGACTCACATCTGAGGGAGCTGCTGGCTCCCCCACCTGAATCCCGGACAGGTGAGACACCCACACACAGACCCAAAACCTGTATCCCACAGTTTAGAGTGGACTCTGGGTGACTGTGCTCTGATTGGTCCATCAGCTCACAGTGAGAGCAGAGCAGGGCGTTTCCAGAATGTGACAGAGCTGCGATTGGCCGGTTTGGACCTGACGGACACGTCGTCCCGCCTTCTGGTGCGCCACACCCCCCACCTGACCCGTCTGGACCTGAACCACTGCGTGAACGTCACCGACCAGACGGTGCGGAACCTAACAGTCTCCCCCCTGAGGGAGAGCCTCACCCACATCAACCTAGCAGGTAAGGAGGGGTCTGAGCACGCTCCTCCTCCTCCTCGCTCACCGTCAATCACACTGTGTGTGTGTGTGTGTGTGTGTGTGTGTGTGTGTGTGTGTGTGTTTCGTTCTGCAGGTTGTGTGAAGCTGACCGAGCAGTGCGTCCAGCTGTTACAATGCTGCTCCGCCCTGCAGACGGTCGACCTCCGCTTCTGCTCCCTCCTCCCCGCTGAGTCTGGACAGCTGCTCTCCTTCCCCTTCCACTCCTCTTCCTCCACCATCTCCTCTTGTACGACCTCTTCTTCCTCTGCCAGCACCACCACCATCGCTGCTCTCTCCTCCTCCTCCGTTATTCCTGAAGACAGAACTCTGCTGAAGAACAGCTAAGCCCTCTGGGTTGTCTGACACCTGAGTCCAGCCTCTGAGTCCCACCTCCGTCCTTATTACACTACAAAGAGGTGAGGAAGAGGAGGAGCAACTCTCCTCCTGCTGAAGAGGAGGAAGAGGAGGATACCTTTTGGTGATAGTGAAACATGGCAACCCTGAGCATGTACATATTTGTTTTCTGTACATTTATGGGTGTGTGTATATATCTGTAGTTTACTGTAAATGACCTTTCACCTCCCTGAACACTTTCCCTTCTCTCCTGTCCTTCCTCCCTTCAACCAATCATGGCGCCACATTGGCCCACCTGTCAGCTGCTGTTGAATGGAGAAAAGAAAGATGTCGATGTTCACCTGCTGCCAACCTCTCTCACACACTGCAGCATCACACACTCCTCACACTGACCTGATGTCAGTTTGCTCCGGTGGCAGTAAAGCTCTCACCCAGAACATCAGAAAGCTCCAGCATCCTGAGCTGCATCCTAAAATGTTCCATCCGCAGCTCCAGGACCTGTTACTGCTCCCAGTATTCCTCCCACGTTCCCATCAGAACATCTGCAGATGAGTCCAGATTCAGGACAAGAATCTGGAAGCGGCAAAATGGGGATTATTAGTCAGGTCAGCAGGTTGTTTTCCTGATCCTGACTCTGACCTTCATTCCAGGTTTCAGATTTTGAATCAGATTTCGATGTTTGACCTGAACACCTGATTGCTGTGCTTCAGGTGTTTATGTCCCCTGTGTGTGTGTGTGTGTGTGTGTGTGTGTTGTGTGTGTGTGTGTGTGTTAATCTGAGCCTCATCAGCCCTTCCTCTTTGCTTTGGTGTCCCAGACTCACTGATCACGTGTTTTTCTCAGGAGTAATTTTTGTTGACTTTTATTTATTCGGTGCCACAGCAGCACTTCCCGGCCTGAGTTGAGCCGATCCTGTCGGAGTCCTCTCCTCTCCGTCCTATGCGCCACTTCCCGTCTCCGCTGCCATGTTCTGGTCCGATTCAGATTTCTGCTGCGGCATGTTTCAGTAGGAAAGAGAACAGAGAGAGTCCACAGAGTGACTCATCGGCTTCGTTTAGTGGATCTCTGTTTCACATATCGCTGCTTAGCCATGTGACTTTGGGTCAGTGTTCCAGACAGGTTCTTTGGATATTAAAGGAGATCCAGATCTGATTTATAATCTGGATTTATTCTGTGAAAATATTGAAATGTTTGTCACTTCAAACCTTTATCTTGTTTAGATCATATCAGAATCTTGATGTCTTTATTTTCCATTTTTTCAGTATCAGTATCTGCTGAACGGACCCGGCCAGCCACAGTGTGCTTGATCTCTCAGTGGTTCTGGTCAGTATTTCTCCAGGCAGAAAACCAACCTTGAACACGATTCTTGAATCTGAACAGATTAGTGATCCAGACCTAAAGCCAGTTTCAGATTCTGGATGGATTCTTGGTTCTGAACTCCTTCCTACCTTTAAACAGAGAAGACTTGAAAAGAAGACTTAAATCTCAATGAGACATTTTCCACCTGGATAAATAAGCGACATAATAAATAAAAATCATTCATTTTCTGAACAGATTTGTTTCTCTGTCGAAACTGAATGAATAAGCAGAAAAACCTTCAGAGAGGAACTGCTGATCAGAACCATTTTAGAAGCTGGATCTCAGGGTGGAGAACTGAAAGGACCTGGATCTGCATCAGGAAGCCTTTACCGATCTGTAGAAACTCTGATCCTGAAGCTGATCTCTGGGTGTTGGAACCAGATCTGCTGCCTTCACTCATATTTATGTACTTTACACACAGATCAGTTAATGTTCATGTCAGGTTTTGGTTCTGCTAGTTTTTAATGGAGGTTCTGCTGGTTCAGTGCAACTCCCTAATGGTTTTGGGTAGAACCAGTTTGTGTTGGTTTTTGGAGACCTGCCTTCAGTCAGGTTTTAGTGTTTAAGGCAGTTTAGAACCTCCTTGTTTCCGATAGCTGCAGGTGTTTGAAGAAGATTCTGATGCTTTTGAAACCTGAAACCACCAGAGCAAAAGCTTTGGTTCTTCCTCTGGTCCTCCAACTTCATGTTTTCATCAGAACTTGAATTCCCTCCATGAAAAGTGGGAATTACTGGACTTTACAGACATATGGACTGAAGTAGAACTCCCATCAGCTCAGGTTCTCCCTTTTTATCCTGAGGTTTTATCTGATCTGATATGTTCTGATCCAGTAACTGTGCTCCTGTGGTTTAATGAACCAGGAGCAGATATGTTTGCAAAGGTACTACATGTTCTGACTCCACCTGTTCACCTTCAGGTTCACTTTCTCTTCACTCATTTGCCCAATGCTGTTCTTCTGGGCTGAAACGGGCCTCCTGTGGTGCGTTCAGGGTCCGTTCAGGCTGTGGGAGCTTTGTGCTTCTTGTTTGGCTGTCGGTCAGGTGAGGCAGCAGCACTGAGGGGTGGGGAAGGGTGGGGTGGGTCAGATTTGAATGTTTCATGTTTAAAAACGAGTGCAAACAGCCGAACTTCAATCCTGAGAGAAAATGAAAACCGGCCTGGTGGTTCTGATTCTGCTGCTTCTCTTTGTGAACAGAAACGTGCCGGCTGCTCGGCCCGGCTCTGCAGGGTTGTGAATGAATGTTGGTGCCGCCGCCCTCGTTGTGCCATAAACGCAGCAGCTCAGCTCACTTTTTAGAGCTGCGTTTTAAGTTGCTTTTACAGTGGTAGGGTGGGGGCACTTTGTGGGCTTCACCTAGCAACAGGTGAGCAGATCAAAGCTGATTGGATGAACATATCGGTTTTGGGTCTTAGTATAATCTCGATGCACTGGATCAACCCCGACGTTACAATTTCGCATTTTCTTGTTTATTTCTTTGTGTTTTTATTGTTTTTATATTTTGTCCATGACTCTTCCAATGTGTTGATGGAAAATGAGGAAGAAGTTGGAATAAACAGTGAAAACAGACAAAAAAAATACCAACTCAAGGCAGCTACGTATGAATGACTACTGTATAATGACAAATAAAGAAGCAATGGGTTTGTTTTTACATCTTTTCTGTCTCTTTGTGCTTTTTTTCTGAAGATTTAAGTTTTATCATTTAAGTGCTGAAAAAAGAGTAGGTTCCCATCCCTCCAGAGCCCTGGGTCTGTCACATGGTCTCCGTCCCATGGGATGGACCCAGAAAACCTTCAAAGGGAGGGATCCTGATCAGATGAAACCTCTTTGTTGACTTGTCTGAATGCAGAGGATCAGCTCTACTACAGCTCCCCCCCCCCCCCCGATGATGGCATTCGGATCTCCTTTCAGTCTTGGAACAAGATCCAGATCATCACCTTTCTGCTCAGCTCCTTCTGGATCACCTTGACTACAGCAGAGGATGCACCAAACCCCCCGATCGCAGACAGGAGATGCTGGAACAACTCATGGAGGATGAGACTGACTCCCATCCTCCAGGGGGCGCCCCACTTTAAATTTATATACTGAATTTAAAAACACACTTGGATGATGTTTTAAACTGTGTCATTATTTAAAACATCTCCATACTGGAGGAGCAGTGAGTGAAGAACTGGGTTCGGCTAATATGGAAGCAGGACTTGGGTTTTCAAAGCTGCATCAGAATGAAGCAGAAGACCTCCAGAACAATGTCCTCTGTAGAAACATCTGCCTTCATGTTTTACAGTGAATGTAGAGGACCAAGAACTCGGGATAATCTGGACCAGAATGAAACCTTCACAACTGAAGGAGCCCTGTTAGATGGATCCAACATCTGTTCAATCATGTTGAATCCCGAGGGTCAGAAAGCTTGTTCTACAGCAATGATTCTTAAAACTTAGAACTACTACTGGTATCTCCTCAGAAGGACACTGTCTTTCCTGGCCCCTAAATGAAGTATTTCCCCCCCTTGTTTAATTATGGATTACCTGTAATTATTCCTATTTTGTTCAAAGCGACCATTGGGAGACTGTGGAAAAGACATAAGTGGTGATTTTAGACCTGTGGCTCTAACGTCTCTAATCATGACTGAAACACTGATCAATGTAAAAGAGGGGTTGAAAATCCAATCTTAACACTTCATTTAATTTAAGATACATGCTAAAGTTTGCTAAACTCATACATCTCTAAAGCAAGACCTCCTCTAGGCAAATCAGATCACAATCTTGTCTTTCTCTACTCGAAATATAAGCCCCTTGTTTAGAGACAACCTGTAATAAAGAGAACTGTGAGAAGATGGTAACAGGAAGCTGAAGAAGCCCTGCAAGGTTGCTTTGCGGCTACAGACTGGGATGCACTGTGCCAGCCACATGGAGAGGACATTAATGCCATGACTGAGTGTGTGACTGACTATATAAACTTCTGTGTGGATAACATCATCCCCACCAGAACGGTGAGATGCTTCCCCAATAACAAACCCTGGATCACCAGTGACCTGAAGGACCTGCTTAACAAGAAAATAAGACCCTTCAGAGAGGGAGACAAGGATTTATTGAGGAGTAAACAGAAGCAACTTAAAGTCAAGATTAGAGACAGCAAGGAGGTGTACAAGAAGAACCTGGAGAGCAGCTCCAGCAAAACAATATCAGAGATGAAGAAGATCACAGGATTCAAGTAGAAGGATGATCAGACCGATGGAGGTCTGGACAGAGTGAATGAACTGAACACATTCTTCAATAGGTTCAGTTCAGAAACAAGCTCAGCATCCTCCTCTCCTGCTCACAGCCAAACACACATCCCACCGACCCACAACTTTCCTGTCACACCTCAAATGTTTTATCTTCCACCTCAGCCATGGACCCTTCTGCTTCTACATGTTTGCCTTCAACCAAATCAGAAGATGCTGATGCTCCCTTTGCCTCCCTCCACCTGTGTGTCTCAAGAAGTCAGGTGAAGAGACAACTGAAAAGACTGAACCAGAACAAGGCTGCAGGTCCAGATGGTGTCAGTATAGAGTCCTGAAGGGGCTGTGCAGAGCAGCTCTGTGGGATTCTGCAGCACCTCTTCAACCTTAGCCTGGTCCAGAAGAAGGTTCCAGTGTTGTGGAAGACCTCCTGTCTTGTTCCAGTACCAAAGAAAACTCACCCATCAGTCCTCAATGACTATAGACATGCTGCCCTGACATCCCACATCACGAAGGTCCTAGACAGACTCCTGTTGGCCCGAGCAAGCAAACAATGGACCATCAGTACCCCCTTCAGTTTCCTTATCACTGTGGAGTTGGAGTTGAAGATGCCATCAAACACCTGCTTCAACAAACCCACTGTCATCTGGACAAAGCCAGCAGCATTGTGAGGATCATGTTCTTTGATTTCTCAAGAACATTTACACAATCCAACCTGATTTGCTTTGTCAGAAACTCCAGAAGACTCAGGTGGAGACCTCAACCATCTCCTGGATCAAAGACTACCTGACCAACAGACCACAGTTTGTGAGACTGAAGGTTGTGAGTCTAACCAGGTAGTCAGCAGCACAGGAGCACCTCAGGGCACGGTACTCTCACCATTCCTCTTCACTCTGTACACCTCAGACCTCCAGGACCAGACAGACTCCTGTCATCTGCAGAAATACTCGGATGATTCTGCAGTTGTTGGTGGATCAGAGATGGACAAGAAGATGAGTACAGGGAGGTGGTGGACCACTTAGTGGCATGGTATGGAAACAATCATCTCATCTTGAACATGAATAAAACAAAGGAGATGATTGTAGATTTTAAAAGAAACAGGAATAAGTCAAAAACTATTTCCAACATGGGAGAAGAGGTGGAGGTGGTGGAGGAGTATAAATACCTCGGTGTTCACCTGGACAACAGACTGGAGTGGAGATGCAACTGTGAAGCCATCTACAAGAAGGGACAGAGCAGACTGTACTTCTTGAGGAAGCTTAGGTGCTTTGGTGTTTGGAGCAAGATGCTGCAGATCTTCTATAAGTCTGTTGTGGAGAGTTTGATCTCTTCTCCATCATCTGCTGGGGTAGCACATGTGAAAACTTGGAGGATTTTGCCAGAAGCATGTTAAACAGTTGTAGACATTTAGATTCAAGCTCAGTGGGGTTATGCTGCAGAACAATGACTCGAAGCACATCGGCACCTCGGAATGCTTTAAAAATAAAATAAAAACAAAATGAAGGTGGTGCAGTAAGTAGCACTGTTGCCTTGCAGCAAGAAGGTCCTGAGTTTGACTCCCGACCTGGGAGTCTTTCTGCATGGAGTTTGCATGTTCTCAGGGTACTCTGGCTTCCTCCAATAGTCCAAAAACATGACTGTTAGGTTAACGGGTCTCTCTGGATGGGTTTGCACATGGTTGTTTGTCCTGTGTGGCTCTATGTTGCCGTGCAATGGATTGGGGACCTGTCCAGGATGCAACCCGCGTCTCGCCCATAGACTACTGGAGATAGGCACCAGCTTCCCTGCAACCCACTATGGAAGAAGCAGATCTAGAAAATGGATGGATGAAGGTTTTGGAGAGGCCTAGTCAAAGTCTGGACATCCATCTGATAAAGATGCTGTGGCATAACCTTAAACAGGTCATTTATGCATGAAAACACTCCAGTGATGCTGAATTAAAACAATTCTTCAAAGCAGAGTTGGTCAGAATTCCTCCACAGTAATGGAAAAGACTCATACATAACTAGTTATTATGGTTACGGAACAGTTACTTTTTCACATAGGGTCATGTTGGTCTGGATTGAGTTTTTAAATGAAATTGTTTTTTTTGTATCTACTCAGATTATCTGATAATAATACTATTAACCTCAGTGATAGTTTCAGAAAAATGTATCTTCAAAATTAATCAAATTCAGTTTGTATCTTATCAAATCTTTCTCGCTCTAACACAGACTACATATATACTACTAAACAGCCTCATTTAATCTGCAGGTAGCTGCAGTGTTTGAAAGCACAAAATACAGAAACATGTGTGTGATTATCTTGTTTTAGTATAGCATTTATCTGACTACATATCAATGATCAAGAGCTCCACACGGCAGTCCCAGTGAGACCACTTCTGTTGGATGATACACCCTCCGCAGCAGGAGGTGGCGCTAATGTTCTCACCCTGCTATATGAGTCCGCGATTAAAGAAGTGATTGTGACGCCGTACTTACGTGAGTGCGTGATATCCCTCCGCGTGAGAGAACCGCGCGCTCCTTTCCCTCGCGAACGGGCGGCGTTTCTGCGAGCTGCGGCCGTCAACGTTTCCTGCACCGTCAGAGTAAATCTTAAACGAAGCTAACCGAGCCCAGCCGAACCCGCTCTGTGGCAGCCTCAGACTGGGCTCCAGGGAACCAGATCCTTCGCTGTTATCAAACCTGACGAAGTGAAGAGCGTCAGCAGCAGCAGTAGGAGCAGCCGGGCCACAGGATGGAGCTCATCACTATCCTGGAAAAAACCGTCTCTCCGGGTAAGTACCAGGTTGTATCGGTTTATCCACTCGGCCCTGGGGCTCTCTGTTCGGTACCGACGGAGGGGTGGTGGTGGAGTAGCGAGAGAAGGCTTATCTAATGGCGGAAAGAGCTATTAGCTCCTCATGCTAAGTGAGCTAACTGAGGCCTGTCGCGGCGAGTGACTCCGCACTCTGGTTGGACTTTAGGGACTATCTTAGGATAATATAAGCCAACCAAAGTGTTCTGACCCAGTCTGAAAATAACGAGAGAGCGTACTCATGGTTACCAGGTCACTCAAGGGGTGATGTGGCAGGTGGGGGAGGCTGAACCGGACGCCGACCCTGCCCATGCCCGGTGCAGCCTCTCTGTTAGCCTATTAGCGCGGCTGATTTACACCGTCGGCCTCCTTCTCCGGTTCAATGTCCAGAACCGAAACAGAAAGGAAGAACTGTTCCAGGTTAAAGTGTTAGATGTTCTGGGTTGTTAACGCTAAATTTAGAGCCGTTTGTTCCAGTTGTACCGACTCCCGTCCCCGGAACCGTTCGTGTTCCGGTCAGCGGCTAGCTTTAGCAGCTAACACACATGTTAGGTCCTCGGCGGCTTTCTGCAGCAGAGCGGGCTGTTCCGGCGTGGAAACGTGACGGCGTGGAAATAGACCCACGTCTCAGGAGAGTCCAGTGTGGATCTGCTGCTGAGCCGTTTCACGAGAGTTTAGACTGCCCTGAAGCTGGCATCTGATTCTTAGCTGCAGATTAAAAGGCTGTTTGACTGTTTTTAGGGAGTCTGCACAAACTTAGAATAGCTTTGGCTCTAAGAAATGAGTCAAACCTGGACTGAGTTATTGTACAATAAATGAACGTTTTTTAAAAAAAAAAACACAGCTTCTCGGCTGCAGCTGTAAAGGCTTTAACATGACCACCTTGGGTCAGGTAAGAAGTAAAAAGATGAACCCTGGGCTGGTCCACCCCATTCCAAACAAACACATCAGGTTAGAAATCAGTTTGTTAGAATGTTAACTCCGTGTAGGACATTCTAGTCTCAGTTTTTGGTTCAAAAAACTTGGTAAACTTTTAATAATTTGGAATTCTATGTTGTGTTTTCGGCTTCATTTAGATGGAGTCCATCCTGAAAACTGAAATATTTAAACGGATCAAACCTAGACTGAATTATTAAATCATTGACCTGTGAAAACGTCTGTTTGGCAGAACACTGATAGTGGTGACTTCATCACTTGTTTGGGATGTAGACCACCTTGGGCCATGTCAGATGTGAAAAAGTTGCACTGTTCAGAACCTTTTGACATTATGGACAGATAGTCGGTAGTATTTTAGAGGCTGTTAATTCATCATAAAACAATCCAATCTAGAGTTACGATTAGTAAACCCTTTATGCTCTTTGCAAAATGAGAGATGGTGTGTATTTTTTCTCCATGGGGTCCTTGTTGAAAAATACATCACTTAAACTGATCAAACTTGGACTAAATGATTGTTTTGCACTGATTATCACAGATTTATTGTTATTACAACATGACTACATATTCTATCAGTATTGCACAGAACTGCTTGAGCTGCAGCTAATATTAGCAGCCATGCATTTAAGCTCTAATGCCATCAGACTGTAGTTAAACAGTTTGTGTTGAGATGGAAATGAGTTCTTCCAGTAGCTGGATAAATATAGGACTATCTGGGGTCTGTTTGCGTTGAACTCAAAGCAAAAAGACGTTAACACTGTTTTATGTATGCGTATAGTTATTGTAAGTCACATTGTTTTTACATTTGCATTATTGCATGTTTCTCTAAAAGGTTATGGGCCAATTTTACACTGAATAGATAATTTTGTTTCAGGGTTTTTGTCAACTTTACTGGTGAAAACACAGAAGTGTAACTTCAGTTCACATATTAGGAAAATCTCCTTTCATCAATCATCTTCCACTAATATAAGGCAGGGTCAGAAAACACATCGTTAAGAGACTAGTCACAATATCTGCAGTGCTTAGCCTACATGTCCCTCTCTGCTTCTGCTTCTCCATGTTTTCCTCACCACTCGGTGAACGTTAGAATCTCTCTCTGGTCTTCAGTTGGGCAGCAGCTCCAAACGATGAACCTGAACCGAACCTGTCTACAAGGACCTGCTGCGTCCAAGAGCGCAGTGAGATATCAACTGCTCCTCAAGAATAACTATTCTTCCTCTCTGTCCTCAGATCGGCATGAACTGGAGGCGGCGCAGAAGTTTCTGGAGCAGGCGGCGATAGAGAACCTGGTTAGTACTAGGGCGCTTTGTGGAGGAGGTGGAGGTCCTGCAGGTAGAGGTAGAGGAGCTCTGGGAAGCTGCAACCTGACCTCTATCTCTCTCTCTCCTGTAACACACACCTACACACTCCCCACACTCATTCAGCCACTCTAACAGGGACCAGCATCCTATTACACACAGTGTTTGAAAGTCCCTTCAGTGGGTTTAGATCGTTCTAAAGAATCGCAGCTCATCCAACAAATCCCAGCGGATTAAAATCACAGGTTAGTGAATAATCTTAGCAGTCTCTCCCAACAATTACATCAGGTTTCCGCACAGTCTGAAAGTACAGGAAAAACATGGAATTTGCTTTAATTAGTGCAGGTTTTACGTATGGGGATCCAGGTTCCTCGTCTTATCTTCTTGAAGCTAAAAATAAAGGTTATCAGGCTCTGCTAGTAAGTTTGATGCCTGAATGGGTTTATTGTCTGTAAGTGAATAATGTAACTGCAATAGAAGACAAACTATTATTAGTATCTCGTGGATGTGATGGTTGAGGAGGTGACATAACTCTGCTCTTAGCTGGTCCTGAGCTGGACCAGAACCCTGCACAGATCTAAATGGATCACTGAAATCTTTAGTCACACCGAGACGTTTAGATACAGTGAGATGATTGGGTGGCCTGATTAGCTGTGACGTCCAGGCTGTGGCTTTATTCATCTTAATTTGGCACCGTTTCCTTTTAGTGTGCTTCCTTTGGCCAGCAGGTGGCGCCTCCCGCAGAGAAAGTAAAGTTCAGTCCCAGAATGCTGCTGGGATATTTGAGTTTATATGCTGTGTGCATTATGACAGGAGATAAAGCATGTGGGGTTTTATGGCTTAATGCTCAATGACCACTTTTTTTCATGTTTCGCCTGCTTCGTGTAGTCTACGGCAGTAAGGACTCCATCAGGCTTCAATCATGTTCTGACCAGCAGACTTTTAGTTTCTGTGTGAATAGTTAAAGGTTACCAGTCGTTTTACTGACTAAACGCTACAAATGTACGTTATGTTTATAGAGTGGACGACTTCAGGTGGTTAGGATCAGAAATCCTAACATCTCCAGCGGCTTCAGAGTTGATTCGTGGAAGAAAATCACAAAAAATCTTGCTTATTGGATGAAACCTGCCAGCAGTCACTACAGACCTGATTAAAACGAAGCTGCAAATATGCTGCCCTCTGGTGCTGATAATCAGGGTTAAAGATCTTCGTCTCCATCCTGCTGTTTGAACACTAAAGGTTTTAGTTTCTGCTGCAGGCTCCCGTGGACTCATTGATTTTAGTTTCAGGTGTTTAGAACGAGACTCGACCTCCAGTTGGATCACACTGTAGAACTGTTATATGATCTGAGGGCGTGGGACAGAGTCAGGCTGGATTAGGACAGTTTGACATGCTAGCACAAACATAAAGTCAGGAACTCCCAGTGCATTGTGGGTCACTGAGTATTTTAATAGCACAGTCGGCCAGAGATCAGAGTCTACCAACTTTCCAATGATCAGCTTTGATCAGTGATCAGCAGGTTAGATCCTTTCCTCGCTGTTCATTAAACTAGCATTAGAGCTAAGAACTCCCACCATCTTCTGCCTGTAAACGCATCAACCAGCAGCATGCACTGTGATGCACTTCGCAGTTCAATAAAAATCAGGCTAAACTACTCTATTTGTCACAGAACCTGCAGCTGTACATTGTTGAAGTCATAATCGGTGCAGATCAGACCTCAGAGAAAACCAGAAACTCTCTGCTTAGCTCTGACTAAAGTTTTAAATAATCACAGATTATATATTAGAGTAAAAAGAAAACGCTGAACTGTTCTATTTCAGTGGTTTTTTCACCAAAAAGTCTAAGAATGTGTTCAAATTCACGTCTTAAAACGTTTGACGTTATTTAGGGAAGGCTTCTTTGCATTTTAAACACAGAATACAAACCAAAACGAGTGAAACACTCATTCTGACAATCTGACCCTGTGGGTTAACATGCTGTGACACATTTATTCTAGGATATTTTCCTTGTTCGGACATTTAAAGGTCATTTAGGAAGCAGAACATGTTGACTCAGCTGGTTCCCTCGGTTTCTCCTCCAGCCCACCTTCCTGGTGGAGCTGTCCAAGGTGCTAGCGAACCCCGGCAACACACAGGTGGCTCGAGTTGCTGCAGGTCTGCAGGTGAAGAACTCTCTGACCTCCAAAGACCCCGATGTGAAATCGCAGTACCAGCAGAGATGGCTGGCCATAGACGCCAACGCTCGCCGCGAGATCAAGAACTACGTAAGTACTCTCCGACCCTCTTTAGATCTGCTGGAGGTTCTCCCGCTAACCCCGATCTATGTCCGGCAGGTTCTACAGACTCTGGGCACAGAGACGTACCGGCCCAGCTCGGCTTCGCAGTGTGTTGCTGGCATCGCCTGCGCAGAGATCCCGGTAAACCAGTGGCCCGAGCTGATCCCACAGCTGGTAGCCAATGTCACGGACCCATCCAGCACCGAGCACATGAAGGAGTCCACGCTGGAGGCCATTGGATACATCTGCCAGGACATTGTGAGTGGATGCACACACTGAGATCACATCAGGCAGCTGTTGGTTCCTGATGGTCTTTTCCTTACTGGCACTAACTGGATCCCACCATCATGTTGCTTCAAGGAAACTTCATTTCCATGGCACCAATGTCTTATTAATGAAGCTGTTTTGGCATAAAGAAAACTTGACCACCTCTTAACCGTCTCAGGTTAATGTGTTACAGGTACAGAGAGCCTGAATGCAGGACCTTTAAATAACTGAGCTGATCCAGAAGAGAAGCTAGACTGATGCTTTAGCAACATCTGTTCTGCAGAACCAGTTTCCTCAGGTTTAGGGAGAGTTTGGTGTTTTATGGGTCCACTGTGATTAGTTAGATGATTGGTTTATATCTGCAGTCCTCTAAGATTGGGGATGCAGCGCCGTCACCTGAAGGTCACGGTTTCTGCAGCGTCTCAAACTGTCGAAGTTTTAGGCCTTAAAAATGAGAGTTGCAGAAACCAGTTGAATCTGGGTTTGTGCTGTTTGGTGGCATACGTCAGACTGAGGTTAGAAGCAGCTTTCCAGTCCTGATTGTTCTGACGGTTCTGAACGGATCCGATGTCTAAATGTTGCTGTGTTCCTGCAGGATCCCGAGCAGCTGCAGGAGACCGCCAACCAGATCCTGACGGCCATCATCCAGGGCATGAGGAAGGAGGAGCCCAGCAACAACGTGAAGCTGGCCGCCACCAACGCGCTGCTCAACTCGCTGGAGTTCACCAGAGCCAACTTCGACAAAGAGGTGCAGAACCAGAACCAGCTCTCAGGGACACGGCTGATTTTCAGTGTAGAATAAGTGTGTGAGCAGCAAAGCAGGAGGCTGAGTTGACCTGTGTGTGTTTTCAGACGGAGAGGCACTTCATCATGCAGGTGGTCTGTGAAGCGACCCAGTGTCCCGACACCAGAGTGAGTCCTATCACGACCCGGTAAAGCTCCTGTTCAGCTGATCCGTCTAACTCCTCCCATCTCCTCTTCCTGTACTCAGGTGCGTGTGGCAGCCCTGCAGAACCTGGTGAAGATCATGTCCCTGTATTATCAGTACATGGAGACGTACATGGGCCCCGCCTTGTTTGCGGTAAGGAACCTCGAGAGATCTGGTCCGAAACTCTTCGTCCTCTGGCTTTTTAAAACAGGCGCTGATGAAGAGAGGAGCTGGAATAAACTGGATACAAGGATTGATTGGTTTGGGTCAAACTTCAGGATTATGTTGTTAACTGGACTGGATGAGAAAGCAGCAGCCAGACGTCCCTGCAGGATGGCTGGAACATATCGCTGCACGTTGTCTCCATCCAACCACAAGCTTCAGGGTATTTTATTAAGATTTCGTGTCCAACACAAAGTAGTGGAAGGAGAAAGATTCCTAGTTGTCCTGCTGGAAGGTCCACTCCAGTCAGAGGTCTTCTGCAGCCTCTAACAGGGTTTCCTCCAGGATTGACCTGGATTTGGCTCCATCCATCGTCCTCTGACTAGATTTCTGTCCCACAGCATGATGCTGCCACCACCATGGTTCACTGTAGGACTGATGTATTCAGGTCTGTTCATAGTTTGTACACAGAAGCTTTCATCATATCTGGTTTATGTATAATTCAGCAACTCACAGACAGCATTACATGTTTCTTACAGAGGTGTGCAGATTTGGCTTTTGACACCCCTCAGCTCTGTTCTTTAGTATGACCTGAGCTGTAATTGAAGCACACTGACTCATGATTGTCCCCTGCTGACAGGGATGATTTGGGTTCACCTGACCTCTCAGGAGATGGAGATGTGTGGGCTTCTGCTGGTTGTGCAACAGCTGGAGAACCTTTTGGTAATCTGCTGGTTATACTGCAGTGCTTACTTTGTTGAAGAGTCCGGGTTAATAATTGTGGATAATCAGGTGTCTCCAAAACCATCGGAGCTGATTTAGGAAGCATGGACTTCTGTCTGGCGTTACCAGAATAAGGTGCAGTCTACAGCTCTGTCTGCTCATTTAATATTACAGTAAAATGCTGTAAATGAGAGTAATTATTACCTCTGGTTTAGTCCTTCAGTGTTGAACTTGTGGCTCTGTTCTGGATCTGCCAACCCCTCCTGGTGTGATCCCATGTTTCCACTACTGAAGAACTGCTTTTATCAATAAATATAAACCTTGTTGGCATCATAGATGAGGCCCCCTGCAGTCTGGAGAACTCTGGAGTTTCATTTCAGTATTTAACGGGTCCAGATAAATTGGAAAAGGAAATATCGGACTGTATTACTGGACTTAACGTTATCTCCTTCCTGTCCCTCCTCCTTGGTTTTTCCAGCTTATATATTTAAAGCCTGACCACTGCAGAAACATCTCCCATAAATTCCTAATGATGATTTGAATTTTACATTTGAAATGGATGTAAAAGTCTGAGAACTGAGAAAATCTGTTGTCTTTGCAACATTCTGGACGCCTGCTGGATGTGTTTAAGTTGGAAGAAAATTCAGGATCTGTCGGTCAGACTTTGATGTTAAATCTTATTCAGGTAATTCGTTGTTAGCTCCTGAGATGGTTGGCGCCCCCCTCAGGTTTAATGTTGGAGCCACAGCAGCAGTTAGGTCTGGTGGTTCGGAGCAGAAACATTCCTAAATGAGGTTAAGTTGACCTCTGATGTGCTCTTCTGGTTCAGATAACCATCGAGGCGATGAAGAGCGACATCGATGAAGTGGCTCTGCAGGGTATCGAGTTCTGGTCAAACGTCTGTGATGAGGAGATGGACCTGGCCATCGAGGCCTCAGAGGTGTGTTTGAAGTTTTTTTGGACACTCTGTCAATTTCTGTTTCTCTGATCATCTCTTCCCGTTTCCTCTTGGCCAATGGCAGGCCTCGGAGCAGGGGCGCCCCCCTGAGCACACCAGTAAGTTCTACGCGAAAGGAGCGCTGCAGTACCTGGTCCCCATCCTGACCCAGACCCTGGCCAAACAGGTGCTGTACCCGTTGCTCTGTCTGCACGCGCTCAGTGCGAGTCTATGTGTGACCGTGCATGTGTCTGCAGGACGAGAACGATGACGACGATGACTGGAACCCCTGCAAGGCTGCAGGCGTGTGTCTGATGCTGCTGGCCACCTGTTGCGAAGACGATGTGGTTCCCCACGTTCTGCCCTTCATCAAGGAGAACATCAAAAACCCAGACTGGCGGTACCGAGACGCCTCCATCATGGCGTTTGGCTCCATTCTGGAAGGGCCCGACCTGAACCAGCTCAAACCACTTGTCATACAGGTGAGCCGCTGTTGCAGGAAGTTCAGCTGATCTTGTGGAACCGAGTGTCTGACCACGCTGCCCCCTACAGGCTATGCCCACACTGATTGAGCTGATGAAAGACCCCAGCGTGGTGGTGAGGGACACCACGGCGTGGACCATGGGCCGGATCTGCGAGCTGCAGCCAGAAGCTGCCATCAACGAGGTCTACCTGGCCCCCCTGCTGCAGTGTCTGATTGAGGGCCTGGGGGCCGAGCCCAGGGTGGCCTCCAACGTCTGCTGGGTGAGCTGAAGGCCCTGTGCACGGGGGGGTTCTGATCCAATGTCCAAGCTAACATGTTTTTCTTTAACAGCGGTCCAACAGTGTGGTTCGAGGAAAAATAATTTACACACATTCCCACAGAGAGCTGCATCCGTGACCCAGCAGCGGACCCTACAGGGTTGCTGGGAACCTTTTAGTTTCTGTGCTGCTGATCCGAAATCGGGACCAGAATCTTTATTTGATTAAAAACTGAGCTGACAAACCTTTTGGTCTGGACCTGCTGGAGGTTCTGATGGTGGAATATCCTGCAGTAAGAGTCCCAACGTACAGCATTTACACAGATGTTCAAAATAAACAAAAAAACAACATTCCTTGTGAGAGCTGGGAATCAGGGACTATTTACTGCCATAATAATATCAACCTAAAGTCCTTTTGGGAATAAATTCGTCTGCATTTAGACAAAGCCTCTAAAAATAAAACGTTCCCTTCATCAAGCGGCCAGTTTCCGTCCACCAGTTACATTCAGCAGAGCCGTCGTGTCTCTAAAAGACATAATTGCAATTTTAATATAATCGATATTTATTGATGATCTCAGTGGAGCCAACCGCTGTTTGATAGCAGCAGTACAGTCCAGTAGAAAATGGAGAACATGACGGCAACCTGGCCTCAGAGACGTGTGGATCATCAGCAGCGCAGTGGGAGGATAACTGGTGCTGAGCTACAACAGCTCCAAGCTGCAACAAATAGAGAAACTAAAGGAGGGGCCAAGAATAGAGCCTTGTGGGACCCCACATGACGGAGGACCACTAGAAAAGGTAAAAAGAGAAAGTTCTGCGCGATGAGAAGGGAACCACCTAAGTTCTGTGGTCCGTACAGCTAGAAGACAACTCGAGTCACTCTGGCATTTCATCTGGAAACTTCAGCAGTAGGAACAGGAAACACCTGGAAAAGCACCTCATGCTCAGTGAATTATTATTCAGCTTGAAGCTGAAGCAGGAGGACAAAGCTCCTTCAGAAGACCTGATGTTGGGTTTATCTGCCGCCATGATCCCTCCATAATTAACTGAAACACACTGTCCTCCCTCAGGCCTTCTCGTCTCTGGCTGAGGCGGCGTATGAAGCAACCGATGCTGCAGAGGACCAGGAGGAGCCCAGCACCTACTGCCTGTCCTCGTCCTTTGAAATCATTGTCCAGAAGCTCCTGGAGACCACCGACAGGTAGGAACCTGCTCTGCTCCAGGTTTCAGCTGACTGTGTGTCTGCTCTGTGGCCACTTCCTGTTTCTGAAGATACAGTAAGTTTTATCTTACTGCCTTTAGTTCTGAGAACCTGAACAGAACTGTGGGTTCAGAGCTTCAGCAGAATGTGTCAGATACTGAAGAAGTGTGGGAATACAGCCAGAATCTGGGGTGTCTTCAGTCTGAGGACACATCTAGCGTTCTGCTGATATATGGAGCAGGACAGGACCGGCAGCATCCATCCCCGGTTGGGTTTGGGTTCTTTAATGCAGGAAATGTGACTGAATTTGTTGTCCTATAGATTAATTCTCCATGTTGACTTTCTGCAGCAGAAAGTCAACATGAAACCTCCTTTAAGGTGTCTCTCTGCCGTGCTTCTGCCCCCTCAGGCCCGACGGCCACCAGAACAACCTGCGTTCAGCTGCCTACGAAGCTCTGATGGAGATTGTGAAGAACAGTGCCAAAGACTGCTACCCTGCAGTCCAGAAGACCACGCTGGTGATCATGGAGCGGCTGCAGCAGGTCCTGCAGATGGAGGTGAGTCACACGTGGGGACAGTTGGTGGGGGAGGGGTCACCATGACTGGAACACCAGAGGCATTCAACACTGCAGCTTTTAATTTGAAAGGATGTCCTGGGTGATGCTGTCTTCCTGTGTGCAGTCTCATATCCAGAGCACCTCGGACCGGATCCAGTTCAATGACCTGCAGTCGCTGCTTTGCGCCACTCTGCAGGTGAGACTTCACCCCTGAACTCATACAGTCATGCTTTTATTTTTAGCATTTCTGAGCATTTCCTGTTCCCCTGCAGAACGTTCTCCGGAAGGTTCAGCACCAGGACGCCCTGCAGATCTCAGATGTGGTGATGGCCTCTCTGCTGAGGATGTTCCAGAGCACCGCGGGCTCCGGAGGCGTTCAGGAGGACGCTCTGATGGCCGTGTCCACACTGGTAGAAGGTACGAACCTGCTGGGTCGTTGCGGCGTCTTGTTTCTCCAGGTGGCCTTGGTTGGAGCTCACCGTGTCTCTGCTGCTCGTTTCAGTTCTGGGAAGCGACTTCCAGAAATACATGGATGCCTTCAAGCCTTTCCTGGCCATCGGACTGAAGAACTACGCCGAGTACCAGGTAGGAGGAGGTCGATCCGTTTTTATTTTCCCATCTGTAATTCAGGCTGCGGGGGGATTCCTCCTAAAGGTCTGTTCTGGGTGGAGACTTTGTCTGCTCCCTTTAGGAGTCTCGTTCTTGAGGGATAAAATAATCTTCTAAATAATGAGCTTTCCCAGTGATTTAGATTTAATTACATGATGCGTCACAACATTTTACCCTCTGAGATGTTTAAAACTGGACCTGCTGTCTATAAAGCGCTAATCTTAATTGGAATGTATGTACCTGACATGTGTTGTGAATTGGCGCTATATAAATAAACTGAACTGAATTGAATTGATCTAAATGAAGAACTCTGATATGAACGAGAAAGAGTAGATCCATCAGAACATGAAGGAATTGGCAGATTGTCTCCATTTATGCATCAAAGCTTCTGTCTCTAAGTTTTACTGAACTCAAAGTAAATTCTGTTGGTTTAATTCATAAGTTGTTAATTAATTGTTTTCTTAGTCTTGATGCATTTAATGACTGGGAAGAAAATTGGGTTTTCCAGGATCTGAAACCAGCTGCTTTCAGTCTCTGGCTGATGGACGCGGTGTGGAAACAGTTGTTGAATTGTTACACCCCGTGTGTGTGTGTTGCTGCAGGTGTGTCTCGCTGCGGTGGGTCTGGTGTGTGACCTCTGCAGAGCTCTTCAATCCAACATCCTGCCTTACTGTGACGAGATCATGCAGCTTCTTCTGGAGAACCTGGGGGTGAGAAACACCAGGGTCCTCCTGGTTTTTTACTGACGCGCTGATAGTTGGTCTGTGATGATAAACCATGCACCACTCTGACTGTGATGTAAACTCACCACATTTATCTGAGACCTCCACACTGTTCCTGCAGCTCCTGCATCAACAGAACATGCTCAAAGGTCTGTTTTTTTACGGGTTTTAGAGTGAAACCTGCAGCTTGTTGATGCTCGAAGCTGAAGATAATTTTCAGATGATCTTACAGACCTGATCTGCTGCAACATTAGGTACTGGGTTTGTTGCTGCAGGTCTAACTGGGTATTTTCAGCACACACCATGTGGTCTGCTCTCTGTCTCTCCTGGACCATTGCTGTAAAACCTTCTCTGCCCTGAAGAACCCGGCTCATTCCATGTGTCTGTTTTCAGAACGAGAACGTCCACCGCTCAGTGAAGCCTCAGATCCTCTGTGCGTTCGGAGATATTGCTCTGGCCATTGGAGGAGAGTTTAAGAAGTACCTGGACATTGTTCTGGACACCCTGCAGCAGGCCTCCCAGGCTCAGGTGGACAAGGTAAGCTCAGGAGGTTCTTTCTCACAGGCGGTCCTGTCTCAGATTCTGAGTTCATACCTGCAGGACCACGGTGAAGTGTCTCAGAACAACAGATTTACTCCTCTTGGAACTCTTCTTTAAACCCAAGTCTCTACTGGGTCCATCACTATTCTGCCTTCAACATGTCCTCCAGCCGGTTTTTATTAAGTCTTTCTATGACGTCTCCTACAGCTGGTTTATGCTGATGACATTCAGTGGTTTAATTACTGCACTGTAATTCCTCCTTTACTGGACAAAGCTTCTCTGAGATGTTCACAGGTCCTACAGAATGTTGCCTCCAGGTTCCTCACCCAGGCTTCATGCTGAGTTGGTCCTCACAAAGAAGCAGTGAATGGTCAGGTTCATGTTCCCTCGGTTCACGCAGTTATTCTGTAGCAGACTGAGGACTGAAGGAGGTCCAGCTGGGAGCAGTTCTGAGACATTTATCCTGGCATTAGTACCCTGCTGAAAAAAATCAAGGGAACACTTAAACAACACAATCTGACTCCAAGTAAATCAAACTTCTGTGAAATCAAACTGTCCACTTAGGAAGCAACACTGATTGACCATCAGTTTCTCAGCTGTTGTTCAAATAGAAAAGACAACAGGGGGAAATCTTTGGCGATTAGCAAGACACACTCAATAAAGGAGTGGTTCTGCAGGTGGGGACCACAGACCACTTCTCAGTACCTCTGCTTTCTGGCTGATGTTTTGGTCACTGTTGAATGTTGGTGGTGCTTTCACACTCGTGGTAGCATGAGACGGACTCTACAATCCACACAAGTGGCTCAGGTAGTGCAGCTCATCCAGGATGGCACATCAATGGGAGCTGTGGCAAGAAGGTTTGCTGTGTCTGTCAGCGTAGTGTCCAGAGCCTGGAGGCGCTACCAGGAGACAGGCCAGTACACCAGGAGACGTGGAGGAGGCCGTAGGAGGGCAACAACCCAGCAGCAGGACCACTGCCTCCACCTTTGTTCAAGGAGGAACAGGAGGAGCACTGCCAGAGCCCTGCAAAATGACCTCCAGCAGGCCACAAATGTGCATGCGTCTGCACAAGCAGTTAGAAACCGACTCCATGAGGATGGTATGAGGGCCCGACGTCCACAAATGGGGGTTGAGCTCACAGCCCAACACCGTGCAGGACGCTTGGCATTTGCCAGAGAACACCAGGACTGGCAAATTCACCACTGGCGCCCTGTGCTCTTCACAGATGAAAGCAGGTTCACACTGAGCACATGTGACAGACGTGACAGAGTCTGGAGACACCGTGGAGAGCGATCTGCTGCCTGCAACATCCTTCAGCATGACCGGTTTGGCAGTGGGTCAGTAATGGTGTGGGGTTGCATTTCTTTCCATGTTCTCGCCAGAGGTAGCCTGACTGCCATTAGGTACCGAGATGAGATCCTCAGACCCCTTGTGAGACCATATGCTGGTGCAGTTGGCCCTGGGTTCCTCCTAATGCAGGACAATGCTAGACCTCGTGTGGCTGTAGTGTGTCAGCAGTTCCTGCAAGATGAAGACATTGAAGCTATGGACTGGCCCGCCCGTTCCCCAGACCTGAATCCGATTGAGCACATCTGGGACATCATGTCTCGCTCCATCCACCAACGTCACGTTGCACCACAGACTGTCCAGGAGTTGGCGGATGCTTTAGTCCAGGTCTGGGAGGAGATCCCTCAGGAGACCATCCTCCGTCTCATCAGGAGCATGCCCAGGCGTTGTAGGGAGGTCATACAGGCACGTGGAGGCCACACACAATACTGAGCCTCATTTTGACTTGTTTTAAGGACATTACATCAAAGTTGGATCAGCCTGTAGTGTGTTTTTCCACTTTAATTTTGTGTGTGACTCCAAATCCAGGCCTCCATTGGTTAATAAATTTGATTTCCATTGATGATTTTTGTGTGATTTTGTTGTCAGCACATTTGACTTTGTACAGAACAAAGTATTCAATGAGAATATTTCATTCATTCAGATCTAGGATGTTATTGGCGTGTTCCTTTTATTTTTTTGAGCAGTGTATTTTATACTGACGTGTTTTTGTCTGCGGTGTTGTGGCTGCATGTGAAGAGCGTTTTCTTAAATTAATCTGAAAGACTGAGACTGGGGCGGTTCTGTGAACTCTTCCAGACAGACTACGACATGGTGGACTACCTGAACGAGCTGAGAGAAGGCTGCCTGGAGGCCTACACCGGGATCATCCAGGGCCTGAAGGGAGACCAGGAGAACGTCCACCGTAAGACAAACACTCCCTCTGTCTCTGATCAGTGGCGACGTCGGTTCCTCCTCCTGTCTGCAGGCCAACAGGAGGATTTTACGACGTCGCAGAGAAACCCGGGTCTTTATCACCCAGGAAGCTTCCGGCTCCGGCCGAAATAAAACGGCTTCCTGGTTTTGCGGGACCCAACAGACGAATCTTAACCTGAGTTTAACTTTGAAAACCCAGTCTGCCTCTCCTCATGCTTACCTGTTTCTCCTCTACAGCTGATGTGATGCTGGTCCAGCCTCGCGTGGAGTTCATCCTCTCATTCATCCACCACATCGCTGAGGATGAGGACCACTCTGATGGAGTGGTGGCCAACGCTGCTGGACTCATCGGGTAAGATGAGAACAGAAAAACATGATCCTCCTAATGGGAGAGTTTGGTCAATGAGGAGAAATCATGCACCACGCTGACTGTGTGATGCACAACCTAACCACAGCTTCTGAGACCAGTAACCTTCTGCAGCTCAGGCCCACTGCTCCTGCTTTCAGTGTGTTTATGTGTTCATATGTGTCTGCAGCGACCTTTGCACCGCCTTTGGTAAGGACATGAATCAGCTGGTGGAGATGCGTCCTCTCATTAACGATCTTCTGACAGAGGGCAGACGCTCCAAAATCGTCAAGACCAAGACGCTGGCCACCTGGGCCACCAAGGAGCTGCGCAAGCTCAAGAGCCAAGCCTGGTGAGGTCCAACACCCTGCATCCTGATCTCTGAGCGATGTCAGCACGTAGGAACAGTTGGACCATTCTGCAGGGACACGTTGGAAAGATCTCAGTCACCTTTTAACTATCTGCCATGAAGCTGGAAGTGACTAACTAAAGATCGGCCCAAAATATTTACACCTGTTGTTGAGTCAATCTATCTGCAGCTGAACATCAAGGGTTCCTGCTGTATCAGCTGTAAAAAGATTTCAGAACCTCTCTTCAGGCCTAAAGTTCTGACTATGCCCAGATACTCTGAACCAGCATCTTACATTTCTACTTTGGTTCATCTTTTTAATCTTCATTAATTCACTGGCAGCCTTTGTCCTGCTTGAAGTTCTGACTGGAATTCTGGTTTTATTGAGACAGAACTACAAGGCCCATGATGCTGCAGTGCCAACTGCAAACTTTAGGACAAAAATGCTGCACCTTTGTCATTTGTTCAGGGAATTAAGATCCAAATGTTCTGCTTAGATGGTCCACAACCATCTCTGTCCTCTGTGGGTGCAGTTCATTACTGTTACCACAGGGGGAGCCAGACAGACTAGAATATGACAACAGATTCTGACCCGTAAACCAGAAGAACCACGTGGTTTCTATACAGCAGTCTACGTTCAGGGGAACTGGTCCAAACAGGGATGTGGTGTGATAAAACCAACAGAATAAAGTCCACGTTAAAATTAGGCTCCATGTTTATTTTTCTACTACTCTGATGCACCACGGTTAAAGTTTATGGTGACTGAAGTTGGAAGCGATGAAGAGACGTTCTGAGTTCAGCTATGTTTCTATTGGACCTCTGGCCTGATTGGCTGCACATCATGGACCAGCCTGTTCTCTGGTTTCCTGATCCTGGTTTTGTTGTTTGCAGATTGCTGCGGTCCGGACTCAGCAACGTGAGATCAGTGAATCGTCTGGAATGAACTCTTCTGTCTGTCGCGGCGTTGGCTGTAGCAGAAGAAGTGAAGTGAGATGAGTGTCTGTGTGAGCGCGAGAGATGATGACATCACACCACCTTCAGTTCCAGCTGGCGACCCCCTCCTCTTCCTCTTCCTCTTCCTCCTCCTCCTTCCTCCTGGACGGCCTGTGGACTAGACTGACTCCCCCTTTAAGAAACAAACCCCTTCACCCTCTCGCCGTATAGCTGGCCCCTCGTATGACATCACGATGACGTCACAGACCCGCCACCTCCCCCAACACTTGGGGAGGGGGAGGGGGGGACTTGAAGACTTTTGTGGAATCAGATTAACGAGCGACTTTGTGGACTTCTTCTGTGGAAAACTTTAGATTTTTGTTGCTCTTATTTTTCTTCTTCCGAGCACTAAAACAGAGACGCCGGCTGAACGGCTCCGCCCGCTCCGTCTCCGGCGCTCCGCGCTCTTACCCGGCAACAGCAGCACTGAAGCCCTTCAGAGTAAAAGCTCGGTGCTGCGGAGCGAGTGCCAAATGGGAATAGTTTTAGCTGAAGGCCTGGAAGCGCGTGCTGTGAGCTGCTTCACGTTGATTTCCCCGCTGCACTTGGGTTGGGAACAGGTCACTCACCGTTTTTTGCTTGTTTCAAAGATTTCAGGAAATTGAAGACGTTTGTAAAAGGTTCTATTTTTCCATTACTATGATGAGAAAATAAAGTTAAAAACAATAAAATGATATGAAACATTCCCCGAGCAGTTCTGGTGATTTCGCTCTTCTTCTGGACTCAATCGTTCTGGACTCTGATAGGAATGAACTCTGGCGCCTCCTGCTGTCGGTCTGTTTACTCAACACCGCAAAGAACCATGATTTCTCCTGTTTTTGTTTTTTGTTGTTTTTTTGTAAGTTCACGGCTTGGGGTATGTTCTGGGTTCATTGGCTGCTGTGAGCGTGCTCAGTGCAGCCTGACTGCATCACATCGCTTTCAGCCCGATAATCAACGCTGAGAGGAAGTTTCCAGCTCTTATTTTGTAAAGATGCAGCAGCTGTAGGGAGGATGGACTTCCTGTGTTAAAATGATGAACCTGGAAACTCGATTATTACTGAATTGTGAATGATTTAAAGCCAATCTGCTTTTTATTTCATATTAAACTTTAGTGAACTAATAAAGTCTATATTGTACTGAACCTCCTGCTGCTTGTTCTGATGATGAAATCTGATCTGAGAGCAGCTGCAGATTAAAAACCACAGAAGAGAGCTGGGGAGGAAGAGAAAGTCCTGCAGTGGTAAGAAGTTACCAGTGAACCGTTGGGTTTGGTCTGAGTGTTAGCCCAGAACCTCCTGCTGTCAGATGGATCAACATGGCTCCCAGATTAAACCTGCAGTAGATGTCTGCAGTGCTTCATTTTATCTGCAACTACTGTGAAGAGTTGAAACCAGTTATTGTATGTCTAAAGCTTTGGTGCTCGGGCTCATACTGCCATGAATTGGTGAAGATCTGTCCACATGTAGGGATGTTGAGGACCAGTCTTCTCGAGTTGCCACCCTGCAGATTTTAGATGCATCCCTTCATCTACACCTCCTCAGCACACCATCAGCTCTGCCTGCTAACGAGGCACCATCTGACTCAGGTGTTGGAGATCACTTTTTGCTGTCATAGAGAGTCTTAATTATTTTAGTTTTAATTCATATTTTTTAAGTCTTCTATTAAGTTTTAATTGTCTTAAAATCAGACTTTATTTTTTACGCTGCCTGGATGTTTACAGCCTTCTGGGAAGAAGTCTGCTTTTGTTGTCGTTGGTCCATCAGGACAATTTAAAATATTTTATTTAAAATTCCCTTTTCTCAAAGGTCTATAAATGGGTCAAGCAGTTTAGATTTAGCCAGACGCGTTGGTGAGTGAAGCAGAAATGTTGGTAAAAAGAAAAGGTCCTCAGAAACTGACATGATTTAAAACACGCTGACCTTCAGTCAAACCTGCTAACAGATGGACGCTGATTGACTGGGTGAAGGAATCATTTTTAATTTGTGGAGAAAAGAACAGAACAGTTTCAGGTTGGAAAATGTGAGATTTCACATCTGTTCTTCTGGTGATTTCTTTCATCAAATGTTGGAGACCTCATGCTGATGGACCAAAAAATTAATTTAAACAGCTGAGTCATGAAGGGCCAGTTAGTAGGATTAATGAGATCATATCTAATAAACTATGAGATGGTATTTCAGGAGAAAGTGGCTCATAATATGAACTACTACTTCATGGTACTATGAGATATTGTCCAATGAGAAAGTAGCTCATAATGAGCTCATACTACTATAAGAAAGTAACTCAAGTAATTTTCATCAGGTGGAAATGTTCTAAAGGTTTGAATATGAGGATAAAAACAGTTTTCTGTGTTTATTCAGGTTTTCTCTGATCTGATGTAAACAAACTAGATTCATCTGGAAGGGAGCACATACTTATTTACAGCACAGTAAGCAATACAGTCACATGTTAAATAAAACCAGTATTTTATGCATTAGTCACTAACTTAATTAAGGGGCCATTAGTGACTTCTAAAAGGTGTTAATTGAACTTCCTGAAACTCATCAGAAATCATGAATATAATTCCACTGCCAGTGTTTTAATAAAGTCTAAAGGTGTCATGTCAACAGATTTATTTGCACATTTACACCATTTTGCATGACCGTAAATTATGAACACACTGGAAGTAGTTCAGAACACCACCATAGCAACTGGGCTAACTGGGCTCATTGATGGGTCTGTGTGCACAATAAGGCAACGTTGAGCTCGCTGATGCTTCCTGGCATGGAGGAAATGTTAACCCAGATCTGCTCTTATTCATCATATTCAAGATTTCACCTTTGGGTCAAGCAGCACACAGAACCTCAGTCCAGAATGTCAAATTCTGACGGGTAAAAAGCCGACATCCATCAGCCTGTTTCTGATCACCCCGTTAGGAACTCTAAACTGATTCTGATTGACAGAACCTAGAGACTCCAGAAATGTAGGGCCAGTGGTTGCCACGGTGATTTCCTCCTTTTCTGGGGCGCTGGGGTATGGTGAGCCTACAGCACCACAGACAGAAAACAGAGACATCAGAACCAACAGTGCAGATGACCTGGGTGTACTGACCACCTCAGCAGAACCACAGGCTGATCTCCTCCATGCCATGCTGCACTGATGCAGGAAGTAATGCAAAAGGAGCCCAGACCAAGTACTGAGTGTAGATACTGTCCAGAACGTGGGCAGCTTCATTGTTCTGATCCAACAACGGATGAATGGATTCATGTGATTTATAATTTCTGAAAGTTGAGAGGAGACATGTCTTCACTCATGGCTCGTTTCATCTAGACAAGAATTATGAGTTAAGATGGTTGGAAAGTTGAGAGACAGAATCTAACTCTGCAACTCGTGGATTTAATATAGATGAAAACCTAAGGTCAGAATAGACTAACCCTACAGTGCAGCTGGTGAGGTCTACCTCCACACACACTCTAACAGCCTGGTATGCAGACACCTGAGACAGAAACCTTCCATCCCCGTCCTCGACGTCCCATTAGCTGCAGAATATCTCCTGGATTATCAATCATCTGTTGAAAGCAGCAGCCAGACGTTTTCAGCGCTGAACAGAACTGAACGACTGTCAATCAAATTAAAAAGATGTACATGAATAAATCAAAAAATCCCGACCGCCCTAGTGGCGCAGCTGTGATGGCCGAGTGGTTAAGGCGTTGGACTTGAAATCCAATGGGGTCTCCCCGCGCAGGTTCGAACCCTGCTCGCAGCGAAGCTTTATTTCTTATTGTCTGTGAATATTCTACCTTTTGGATGAACACCTGATCTGTGTTTGATTTCACTGCATATTTGATAATTTAATAATGAAACGAACTCACTATAAAGGCACCACGGAAGCGGAACTTGTTCTGAGTTTCCGCAGTAAACCAAAGCTATCATGAGAATGAACCTGGATCCACAGCTATGAATGAACCAAAACACAACTTGATCTCATATCTTTATTCTTTAAGAAACCGAAAACTATCCCACAGGGAACCGAGTTGGAACTCAAGATGATCTGGATGGATGGATCATCTGTTCCTCAGTAGCAACAGGTCAATTATTACTGCGGTCAGAGAAAGTTCCAACAGAGCCTTCAGTAAAACTTAATGGGGGTTCCGCCATGATACGGAACTCCCTTTCAGTCAGTGCAGAAGAAACATTTTTATAATAAAGTTCCATCTGAAATGTATCAAATTATTAAATAAAAAAAAACAATCAGACAAAATACTGTTTATGAAAATGTTTTTAAATGTATAGGTGGTGATCCTACACAGCCCTGTCCACAGCTCCTCCAGGAGGATTTACAGTCCCACAGAGTTCTGGGTCTGAAGGGGGTCTCCATGGTCTCCTCCCAGTGGGATGTCCCTATAACCTCCAGAAGTCTGATCCACTTCACCTGCCTTCTAGTCTAGACTAAACTAATCTGGCTTTAGGTTTGTGAAAAAATCAAATTAAAATAAAATAAAAGGGTAAAGTAAAATAAATGAAATCCACTTTTACTTCTGTTCAGAAATTTTAAGCAAACTCATAAAAATAATTAATATTTAAAATTTTAAATAATGTTTGTAACTTATTTAAAACCATAAGTTAATACAATGAAATGATACAATAAAATTACTACTAAATAATAATAATAATTCCAGCTGATGCTCGGTGCACTCCCTACCTAAAAATACATAAATATATATAGATATATATTGTTCTTTTTGTTTGAAATAAAATATACAACACAATAATAATAATAATAACAATAATAGTAGCTGCTGATCGCGTCTTTATTTCCCGCTGATCGATCGGCTCTGATCGATCAGTGAAGCCGCCTGCGCAGCTCCGCTCCCCGCCCTCCTCTTCATCATATCCCGTTGTCTCACTGGAGGATGACTCGGTTGGAGGCTAGCAGCTAACCGGGCGGGTGTCTCATGCCCCTTGTTGTTTCGTGGTGGTCCCGTGGAGCCGTTCCCGTCTCGACCCGGTCCGGACTGCAGGTGTGCGCTGCTCGGAGCGGCCCGGAGCTCGGCGCGGAGATGCAGCAGCTGTTATGTAAGAGCGGAGCCGCTAACGTTAGCCCGCCGCCATGAATGACGCGCAGCAAGAAATGTCTCCGGACTTTGTCCTGATGCGGCTCGTCTCTGCCGCGGAGTACGACCGGCTGGACGAGCCCGACGACCTGATCCGGTCCGCAGGCGGCGGGTTCGGACCGGTGAAAGCCGCGCTGGGACACCGCGGCGGCGGGTTTGATGTGGACCCCAGCGGCCCCTCTGCAGGCCTCGGATCCGCATCCCCGCACTACAGTTCGCCCCTCCCCGGGAAGGGTGAGCTGGACGGCGGCCTGGGGTTGTCGCAGGTCCCGCCGAGCTCCGAGGCGAATCTGTCCCCGCCGCCTGAGGATTTTGCCGCAGCAGCGCAGCGGTTCGTGGACAGTTCGGGTGGACACGGATCCAGGGCACAGCTGATGGTGTTGCAGAACCTGCTGCGGTCCGGATTGGAGCAGCCGCCAGCAGGGTTCCTGCAAGAGGAAACAGAGAGACAGAAGCTAGACTCGGGACCAGGGACAGGTTCTGCTAGCACAACAGCTGGTCCCAGAACTGGAGGAGGGAAGGAGCAGAACTCTGGCTGTGTACCCTCCCCGGAGGAAAACCTACAGTGGCACCCAGTCGTTAGACTGTCCAAAGGATCGGACGGGCCACAGAACCCTCAGCAGGTCCCATCTCTGGACTCTGAATCCATTCCAATCCTGTGCCACAGACACCAACTGGCAAAGTGGCCACCGGGTCTGCTGGACCAGGCTCTGCGCCTGGGTCTGTTAGAGTCTAGGAAAGATGAAGATCCAGTTCTGGTTCTGGCCCAGAAACTGGGTCAGCTGGGTGAGTGCAGAGAGGGAGTGGGAGGCAGTGGTGAAGATGTGGTACTCCCCCTTCCTCGCTGCCCCTGCCACAGCATCTTGGCCACGGGGCCAGGTGTGCCCGGTGAGGACCCGAGTGACACCAGCGATGCCCTGCTGGTTCTGGAGGGTCTGGGCTCTGAGCAGGTTGGGGAACTGTCTCAGGGGGGATGCAGAGATGGAGAGGACACTAAGAAAGAAGAGGAGGTGGGGGGAGTTGGTGCAGGGGGAACACCTGGGGGAGCGGCAACTGTCTTCTGTGCTGGGACACTGAGCGGTCTGATGCGGCAGGTCCACAGACTGGCTGAGGAGGCGGGGGTCTGCACCGAGCAGAATTGCCGCTCCACCGTGTCCCCCCCGATTAGCAGCAGCACCACTTCCCCGTACCCCGCTGTCCCCCCACAGGGCCCTCCAGCTGCAGCAGCCATCAGCAGCACCCACATCCCTCCTGACCCAGGCCCTCGCCCACAGCATCAGCATCAGTCCCGATCTCAGCCGCAGAGCCGTGCCGCCACCCCAAAGCTCGGTGTGGCCTCGGGGGGAGCAGGGCGACCAGCCTCACCCCTGGTGGTTCTGGAGGGGGAAGGGGAGAAGACATCACGGGGAAAGTCAAGGAAGGGAGGATCCCTTAAAGTCCGACTCAGCAAGCTGTTTAGAACCAAGAGCTCCAGTGGGGGGTCGGGTGGTCTGCTGGACAAAAGACCTTCGCTGGCGTCGTCCACCTCATCAGGGGGGAGTCTGCTGGACGTGTGGGGGTCGACCTGCAGCAGTACGGACCAGGACAGCAGCAGGTAAGATCTATTGGATTAAGGTCTAAAAGTTTGCTTCAAACTGCTGCAATCAGAATGCTTATCGCCATGACGATGGCAACTTTCAGAAATATATGGATGCTGATTGACAGTGTTGGAAACCTTGGATGTTCTGATGTTTCCTAACATCCTGACTTTAAAAGTCCTGCTGTTCCTCTGTAACTTCTTAAACACATCAGGATTTAAGAAAACACCCATTAGGTCAGTCTCAGACTCTATAGACCTCAGTCAGCAGCTTACAGGTCAAAGGTCAAGACATGACAGTTAGAAAAGCACTAACCCAGTCTGGCTGCTTGGAAGGGGTTAAGGAGAAAGCCAGTCAGTCATTTTCTACCGCTTATTCCATAGTGGGTCGCAGGGAAGCTGGTGTCTGTCTCCAGCAGTCTATGGGCGGGAGGCGGGGTCCACCCTGGACAGGTCGCCAGTCCATCGCTGGCGACCTGTCAAGGAGAAAGCCTCTTTCTAAAAACAAGATGGCAGCAGGACTTTGCAAAAACTGAGTTTAAATGAAGGAGAAGACTTCTGAGACAATGTCCTCTGAACAGACGAGACAAGATGTTGGTCCATTGTGCACAGAACCATGACTGGAGAAAACCAAACGCAGCAGATCAGCACAAACACCTGATATCAACTGTCAGGCACGGAGGTGCAGGGGATGGTTTGGGCGTTTTTTCATTCTGCAGTCATTAAATGGATCCTGAACTCTTCTGTGTACCAAGGAACCGTCGTCCAATGTGAGTCCATCTGTTGGACAGCTAAAGTTTGGTCCAAACAGAACCCTGATCCCAAACAGCAGCAGCAGATCTGCGACAGAATACTGAAGAAGACTACAATCAAGGTGCTGAAATGGTCCAGTCAAAGTCCAGATTTCCACCTTATTAAAATGCTGTGCTGGACCGGTTAGAGATTCTCATGTAAAAATACTTCGGGTTCATAAAGAGTTTTACATGTAAACCAAGACCCGATCGGCTTTAAAACAACCTACTGCTTGTGTTTATGATGCTAAGAGTTGAATCGTAAATGTGACAGAAATATAGGACCCTTCTTTCAGCCACCTGAGTGGCAGTGTGCAGCAACAGACAGGGAAGGATTGCTTAATCACTATATGGGAAAACCGAAGTTGCTCTGGCTTTTTCTTTGGCATCTCAGGAACGTCATGACAGAACTTTTTTGTGGTTCTGAAACCATAGCATTAAAAAACCTCAGTATACCCTATTATGAGTCAGACAGAACGACTTCTGCTGGAAAGGAGGTTTTACCGGGGGCTTGGGTATCAGGGTCTGGACTGAGATTTTTTTTCCCCAATGATTCTGCTTTTTTCCAGTTTTTTTTACTTTAAACATTCGTTGGGTTTCCCTGTCTCTGAGGGGTTTTATTCAAAAAGGGTTTTTGTTCAAACAAAATATGATTGGGGGAAACACACAGATTTTGGTTTTTTTTGTCGTGTTTTCTTTTGGTTTTCTGTGTCAGATTAAAAACCGGGAGGGGGTTTACTAAACCCGAAGTTTAAGCAGATCTGGACCGGGGTGAGGGGAAAACCGGGTGTTTATTTATGTTTGTTCTTTTTTACATTATCCAAAAAGTATTTATACTTCCCGAGCTCCTGTCTCTCCCGAAAGCTTCTGCCCTCAATCGGGTGTGAAACCAACCCAAAAATTCCCTTCGACTTCCCGGCACAACTTTTTCCCCGGGAGCTGTTGCTATGGTGATCAACCCCCCCTCCCTGCTCAGGGGGAGAGAAGGGAAGATGGGGGGTTTCCTATGGCGACAGCCCTACTTCCCCCTCAAAACCTCAGATAAAACCTTTTTTTCATGGGCAGGGAGTTTGGGGATCCCAACAACAAGGGGGGGGGGTGGGGAGGGTTTTTGGGGGAGGAACCTGCTCCCGGTGTGGGCCAAAGGGGTGAAATGTGTGTCCAACCGCAACCCCCGGGGTTTTTTTAAAAAATTGGGCCGCCCCCATGTGGCATCTAGTCCCCTGTTTGCCCTTTTTTTTTTTTTCATCCGCTCCCCTATAAACCTGCCTAATAGGGTTTCCCCCTTTTTTAACCCCGTTTAAAAGGTTGGGCCTCCTGATTGGATTTGGGGGTCAGGTTTGTTTCCCCCCTCTCCCCGGGGTTTCTGCTTACCTGTCTCAGGTGTTTTACAGGGGGGGAAACAAAAAAACAGAAAAAAACCCCATCAGTGGGCCATCCTGTCCCCCCCTTTTTTCTTCCCCTCAGGCTTTAAACCCAAAAACCCCTGAGTTGGGCATCTGCAGTCTGGAGTGTTTGAGTGAACAATGGACTGGAGTCTTAGAGGTTCTGGCTCTGGCTGGAATCACCTGCTTCTCAATATCGCCTAGACCAAGGAGGTGGTAGTGGTCCTTAGGAGGAAAGAAATCTGCATTTAAGGCCATGAACATAATGGGAGAAATGCATCTGGTTGATGGCTACAGATACTTGGTTCCGATCCCTGACACAGACTGGACCAACACTGATGCTCTGTACAAGAAAAGGACGAGCAGACTCATCTTCAGGTCCACCAGTCTGTTTTGGCAGGTGCCATCTATTCTGCTGTGGTCTGTTGGGGGACCAGAAGGTAAAATCAAGGAACAGAACCTGGAGACGTTTGAGTCTGTGAGGGACAGGAGGACCGAGAACATCATATCCATCATGATCTCCTGTAAAGACAGTTGAGCTCTTCCCCAAGAGACTCACTCAGCTCTGCTGTCATGAAGACCACCACAGAGAATCCTTCATCTTGTTCACCATCTCACAGCTCTCCTCTGTTTAACCGCGGATCTTCATCCACTGCACTTTAGATCTGAAGGTCCAGTTTATAGATCCTGTCTATAAACATCCTGCTATTTATAATCCAACCACCTACTGTCCTGCATCCTGTACAAACTGCTTCAAACTTGTGACTAAGTCATTTCTTTGACCAGTGGTTCTGCTTGTCTCCACCAGGCTGCAGGTATCCAGACCTCACAGTGCCTTCTCCCCGGTGCCGTTCACCCCTGCTTTCACCGGTGAGTCCACGTCTCTGCAGCAAGACCACTCTGTCACCCTGTTCCAACCCAATGCCTAACAATCATGGAGGCATGCGTTTATGATTCTGTTGGACCAGATCTTTGTAGATGAGTGTTTGGGTGAAGATCAGCTAGATGTGAATGAGCTGCTGAAGCTGACAGGAGGCCATGTGAGGCATGACGGGTTCATTTGCTCTGCAGCGTTCATGCACACACGCTCCAACATACTGGACCTAATCCAGATTTTAGGTTCTGCTTTGACAGGAATGCCTTAATTCTGACTAAGATGTCTTTAATGCCACAGCATGCACGACAACACAGTTACTGCCAGCCTGTTACAGGGAGAAGATGATCACCTGGTCAGGTGGTGGAGGATTTTATTATGCGGTATGGCAACTCCTAAATGTCACCAAACCCAGGGATGTGTGTGCATGTTCCAGGCAGAGGTCCAGTCCACCACCTCTGGTTCTTAATAAAGGTGGGGCGGGTTCAGGGCTACCTGGGTGGTGTCATTGACAAGAAGCTGACATCCAGTGAGAATTCAGATAAGGTCAGCAAAGATTGAATTTCCTCCACAAATTAACCCAGTTTGGTGTGTAACAAGTTGATGACCCGTATGTGATCCATTTTCTTTCATCACCTGGTTCCCCATCCTGTCAGGAGACAAAAACAGGACGAAATTAATAGTAAAAGAAGCCAGCAAAATTATTGGGACTAAATTACCTGAAGTTTCTGCTATATTAGCAGAAACTTGTGTGACAGAGAGTCACACAAACAGCCAAAGGCATTCATCCACTCCTCTTCATCACCCACTTCATGGCAAACCTTAGCGTCTGGAAGGAGATCCAGATCCTAAATCAGGGACCAACAGATGGAAAAACTGTTTTATTACTTGTTGTGATTTTAGTCAGATTATCGTTTTTTATTGATGTTTGTTCCAATGTTTTCCCTGGAGCTTCTTCTGTTTTTGCCAACGCTGTAGAGTGATTGTGTTTTATGTTTTTCTCCTATGTGACCTCTGTCCTTTAAGTCACTGACGGTGTGTTTAGGATTTTAATGTATCAGTATACACACACACACAGTTAACACACTGTCAGTGACAGCAACCGACTGAGGTCACAGGATAACAGAAATATAAAGCTGTGTGTCCCGAGAAGGGAGCCCTGAGGAACCTCATAAGGGATCTTTCTTTCCTTAATTGTCAAATCACAATGGAGCCCAACTCTACCAGATGTTATTCCTTCAACATAGTTTAGCACGGCTGGTTGGGATATATGCTGGATTTGCCCCTCAGCTGGGTCTGAGAGCAGAACCAGTGAGCCGCTAGGAATTGGCTGAAGTAAGTCGTATTTAGGTCCAGAAAAGCGAAACTAGAACCTTCATGAAGAGCTATGGTCATACATGATGGAGCTGTCAGGTGAAGAAGCAGAGCACATCAGTGATTACCACATCAGGAAATCACCTGGTGGAGAACCTCTGATTCCATCAGTAGAGAGAAGGTTCCTGGTGTTGTTCCTCAGGGACGGCAAAGTGGGGCAGGAGATGGATAGATGGTTTTCACCTCCTCTGATCAGGATGTTGATCCAGTCTATCATGTAAAGAAGGAGCTGGGCTGAAAGGTGAAGCTTTGGATTTACTGCTTCACCTGGTATGTTACATCCCTCACCTATGGTCCTGAGATATGGACCCTGGCTGAAAGAATCAGATCCTGGTTGCAAGCAGCTGAAATGAGCTTCCTCTGTTGGCTGACCGGGCTCTACCTTGGAAGGAGCTCTACCATCTGACAGGAGGCATCCTGATGAGATGGTCCATCTCATCAGGATGCCTCCTGGACACCTCCAGCACCACCAACACCATACTGTCTGTATCGGTGGAAGGGATCAGTATGATACCAGTATCAGATCGGTTCGGCCGCTTTTTCTTGTTCAAGGTATTCTGTAGGAGGTGCAGATCATCTGAATGACATGTCCAGCAGAAAGCGCAGATCTCAGTTTATTGAGAAGTTTGGTAAAACTGCTCCATGACGATGATCCATCCTGGAACGCTGATCTGTCAGCGGCTGAATGATAAAGTTCTGAGCTGACTGGGAGTATTTAGGTTCATGAGTCCAGAAGTTTCTCCAGGATTTGACCTGAAGAACATCAGTTAGAACAGGTCCATCAGCTGCTTCACTGTTGGTTGTGACACCTCATCATCATCATCTTAATCATGAAGCTCTTCCTCTCTGCTCACTAACCCCTCCCTCCTTCCTCTAACCTTCTGTCCAGGTGAGACGGTCTCTCTGGTCGATGTGGATATCTCTCGCAGGGGGGGGAGCTGTCACCACCCCCCCACTCCTCCTCCCCCACCCAGAAGGAGCCTCAGCCTGCTTGGTACTTTTACTTCCTCTTCCTCGTCTTCTGTCACTTTCTGTTCTGTCTCCTGCTCTGTGTGCTTCTGTTGTCGTGCCTTCGCTCTCAGGTAGGATTCTTGTCTAGCTGTTTTTATTCAGGCCCGGTCCAGTTCTGATGAATGATTCTGGATCCTTTCAGATGTGTGGCTGAGGTTCTTTGGTTACATTCAGCATCGAAAACAAGTCTGAGCTGTAAGAATCGGGTTCTTTATTCTCCGGGTTTAAGAAGGAACCAGCAGATTCATCTCATTAGTTACTGACCCGAACTTGAGCGATGATGAGAAAGAAGCTGGAAAGCTGTGGAACCGATGTTCTCAGAGGAACCTGGAACAGGAGGAAAAGATGTTTCCTTTTCTTTGACTTTTGATTCTGTTAGATTCTTGACACAATTTCAGTTTGTCCCATTTTATAGAATATTTATTTATTGCTGCATTTCAGGCTGCAACCTGTTCTTAATAAGGTGTATTTATAGTGAAGCTCAGTCTGACTTTGCTCAAACTGGAACAATCAGGAGGTTCAGCTGGTGAATCCAGATGTTTCAGAACCAGTGGACCTCCTCTCAGCTGTATTTGTGTCTCTGCTGACCTGCAGATGATTTCGGGGGTCCTCCTCAGCATCAGGGACCCTTCATGGAACGGAACGTGGGAGCATCGATGCAGTCTCTGCCCCCCCGACCCATGGCCCTGCACCCCACACTGAGCACCATCCAACACAGCCTGAGCCTCAACGGTAAGACACCGGCTCGCTGTGGTTCTGGTACCAGTTTAAAACATCTGCATCACAGGAGGGGAAAAACCCGAAAGGTCTGATGAGCCATGAGGAGCTTAAGCTGTTTTTACTTTGCAAGGTCTGGATAAATATGGAAAAATAATTTTTACAGACTTTAGTACCTCTCACATTGTCTGAAAGTTGGATCAATCCCTCCGGTTGCAGAAACATCAGAATATTTCAATTCAATTCAATTCAGTTTATTTATATAGCACCAATTCACAACACATGTCGTCTCAAGGCACTTCACAAAAGTCAGGTTCATACATTCCAATTAATCTTAATCATTGAACAGTGCAGTCAGATTCTGTTATTTATTCAAATTGGATAAAAAGTTTTCTGTCTAAGGAAACCCAGCAGATTGCATCCAGTCAGTGACTTGCAGCATTCACTCCTCCTGGATGAGCATGTAGAGACAGTGGACAGTCACTGGCGTTGACTTTGCAGCAATCCCTCATACTGAGCATGCATGTAGCGACAGTGGAGAGGAAAAACTCCCTTTTAACAGGAAGAAACCTCCAGCAGAACCAGAACCAGGCTCAGTGTGAGCGGCCATCTGCCACGACCAACTGGGGGTTAGAGAGAACAGAGCAGAGACACAAAGAGAACAAAGAAGCACTGATCCAGGAGTACTTTCTATGGGAAGGAAAAGGTAAATGTTAATGGATGTAGCTCCTTTAGTCGTTTCACCTAGAAAGAAAGAACAGATAAACTCTGAGCCAGTTTTCAAGGTTAGAGTCTGAAGAGAGCACATAGAGTTAGTTACAGTAGAAGCTCAGTCAGTAGCTATGTCTAGGAGAGAGAAAGGGTTAAACACTGAAAGACAGGGCCATGTGGATCATCGGTAGAGGGTGAGCATTAAGTTGTTGCCAGCAGAAGCTTGGACGATGCCCCTCTCCAGAAAGGTGTCACAGGTAGACACAGAGTCAGGCCAGGTGTAGCTTCTAGGAAGAGAAAAGAGAGAGAACAAAGTTAAAAGCTGAAATAACAGCAAATAATGCAAAATTGGAGAGTAGTGTGAAAATGTAGCAAAGAGGGTGAAAGTGGTCATTATGTCCTCCAGCAGCCTAAGCCTATAGCAGCATAACTACAGAGATAGTTCAGGATAACCTAAGCCACTCTAACTATAAGCTATAATATAATGTAAGCTAATATTTCTGATAACTCAGGAAGCTCCACAGGATCAAAACAGTCCAAACACAGATCAGGTTCTACAGTTATTTGTGTTTTTACTTTAAATCTTGAACCAGGTCTGATCCTAACTGATCTCTGGTTTATTCTCCTGCCCAGACACGTTCCTGCAAGGTTTACCCTGCCCAGTACCACTTCGGCCAGGCGGTCAGAACCCCCCACCCCGACTCGCCCCTCGCTGCCCCCTGAGCCGACCCGACGCCGGCAGCTTCGCCACCAGCCTCAGGGAGCTGGAGAAGGTGGGTGTGTCTCTGCACTCTGATTGGATGTCAGTGGTGGTGAAGGGCCGGGGCTTCACCGTTTGAGTGTGTGTTTGCAGTGTGGCTGGTACTGGGGCCCGATGAACTGGGAAGATGCTGAGATGAAGTTGAAAGGGAAACCGGACGGATCGTTTCTGGTTCGGGACAGTTCGGATCCTCGATACATCCTGAGCCTGAGCTTCCGGTCGCAGGGAGTCACACACCACACACGCATGGAGCACTATAGAGGTAACACACACACACAGCTGTTCATGTGTGACCCGATGCGGCCCTGACGTCTCTGTCTCCGTCCTGCAGGAACCTTCAGTCTGTGGTGCCATCCGAAGTTCGAGGACCGCTGTCACTCCGTGGTCGAGTTTATTGAGAGAGCCATCATGCACTCCAAGAATGGAAAGTTCCTCTACTTCCTGCGCTCCAGAGTCCCAGGTAGGAACCGACCAATCAGCTTGTGCTGTCCGGTCTCACCTGCAGAACCTATGCATCCCGTCTTTTTCATTAAAAAGTAGAACAAAACCTAGAGACCATCCGGAATTAGAAAACTTAGCTGAATGTGTCTGAACACCGAATCAACTCAAGGGATGTGCCAGCGTTGTCGATAGAGAATAACCGGTTGAAACTGGAGGTTTCGGCTCTTTGTTACCATAGAAACACAACAGGTTCCTGTTTTGTTTGTAGAAAAGTTTCAAAGATGATCCGTTTTACAGACGGAGAATAAGATTTCTCCTCCAACAATGATGATTTGTAAAGAACCTGCAACCATAAACGGTTTAAGGGTTCTGACCCAAATATTCCTGTCAGTTTTTCTCCCAGGTTCTGTTCCATCATCTTGTGTTTGACTCTGTGTGTTTTCAGGTCTGCCTCCGACTCCGGTCCAGCTCCTGTATCCGGTCTCCAGGTTCAGCAGCGTCAAGTCTCTGCAGCATCTGTGTCGCTTCTGCATCAGACAGCTGGTCCGGATCGACCACATTCAGGAGCTGCCGCTGCCCACGTATGTACCTGCTCCTCCTGACACACCTGGGAGAAGCCCCGCCCCCCGACTGATTAACCTGTTGCTTGATGAGACGGCCAGAATGATGGGAGAGCACAGGGACAGTCAGTGAGACGACTCGGCAGGTTTTAGGACCGTTTCTGCTGAAAGATTCCAGGAAACAGGAAGTGGGGGAGGAAGTAGCTGATTAGAGCAGAAAGAAGAAGTGAAAGTATCCAAACATGAGCTGTTAGCATCAGCGTTCAGCTCGGTGCTCCTGCAGTTAGAGGAAGCTGCAGATTCAGCTGCTGATTGAATAGTTGGATGAAGCAGGTCTGATTGACAGCAGAACCGGTCCAGCAGCTAAAACTGCGTTTCTTGTCTGTCCTCCAGGCCTCTGATCGCTTACCTGAGGAAGTTCTATTACTACGACCCTGAGGAGGAGATCAGCCCCATGCTGCAGGACGGGAAGGAGGCCAGGGAGCGAGGCTCGGAGCCCAGCAGCCAGCCGGGTGTCGAGTCCCAAACGTAGCACTGGAGCCGGGGCACATCGTGAGTCCATCCACAGGTAGAACTTGCTTGGATCACAATGTGTCTGTTTTTGGGACATTTCTGCTGCAGGAACCTTTTCCACGAAACCAGGGTCATTTTCTAGAGCGCCAATGCGCCAGGGTTTAAAACCAGAACTCTACCCCAGAAAACAGCCCTAATGCCATTACCCTGAACCTTTAGGGTGGAGCTTTGTGTAGCGAGCCTTAAACTGTAACAGCTTTAGAAACATTGACCTCTGCTTTAGGTGAAAACAGAGCAGCTCCTGGGCCACTATTGTTTATCTGGTTTTTATTTCAGTGGCAGGGGGGGAACATGATTCCTTAGTTAAATAGCACAACCACATGGCTTCCCTACTGATTGAACCCAATACTTTACAGTTTGATCACCAGATAAGCCAGGCTGCATGACCCCAGCAGGCTGCATGACCCCAGCAGGCTGCATGACCCCAGCAGGCTGCATGACCCCAGCAGGCTGCATGACCCCAGCAGGCTGCATGACCCCAGCGGTTATGATCTCATATTTGAGCTGAGGTTACAGCTGCAGGTGGTTTTACATCCTGGATCTCTTTATTAGGAGCAAAACGATGCTGTATTTGACCAAAAGGTTTTTCAGTCCACATAATTATATCTAGCAGAAGATTTGAGGTGGGCAGGAGAGCAGGAAGTCTTGGTACTGGTCGGTTCTAGCTCCAACCCATGAGTCTTCTTGCTTTAAATGGGAACTGTTCCTTTATCTGTCGCTTTTCTTCCTGCAGGTCTTTTCTTTCTCTGTTTCTGGACTCGATCACTGAAGGACGTTCAAACATTCAAACTGGACTCTGACTGCAGCCAATGGGCTCCCTTCGCTCAGTCTCGTATCCAGGCGGGTTTCAGATGATCCTCCCTCATCTGATTGGCTCACAGGGAGCTGACAGGAGAGGGACAGGGGATGAGGAGACTCCGCCCCCTTTTTGATGTAATCACTGATCAGCTGGACTGAAGCGAACGTGACGTCACCGTCGGGAAGATGCTGAAAGCTCGGCGAGGAGAGAAACTGTTGGTCGCCTCCAGGATCCATAAACTTCCAAAAGCCGGAGTCGGAGAACGTTGTGGAGTTTAACGTTGTGACAGGAACCTTGGAGGTTTTCATCGGTTCTACAAGAATCATCTCTGTTTACTTTTCCTTTTGCTGGAGCCCTTGTTGAAGTGACAAGGGACGTCAGCAGGGGGCGCTGTTTTATGGTACAACACGGTTATTTTGGGACTCATCTGAGGAGATGAAATCCGGATCAGTGGAATCAGCTGCTCCGATAATCAATATTCAGCTTTAAATCAAACTAATATTCACAACGTTTCATTTCAGATTTCATTTTTAAACTTCTCTGTTTTTAGCTGAACAAAAGAAAATAAAAAATCAGCTGCAGCTTTAAACTGTGATGATGAATTTCCGCCATCAGTACATTGGATGCAACGGTTCTGATGGATCCGGGTCCATAACAGGGTTATATCGTCCGTCAGTTAAGGGGGGAGGGGGAGGAGGCCGTACTGGTTCTGGTTCTGGACTGGGTCCTTCTAGTTTTAAACGCTCCATTAATCCCACTCATGAGCAGCAGATAGTCCACTGATACCAGTTTGTAAAAGCTACCAGAACCAGTCCGTTTGGCTTCAGGACCTCTGACAGTCTGAGGTTAATGCTGGCTGGGACTTTTGGGTCGTAAATGTAGAGGAAAATGACTGGTTCTGAAGTTATATTCAGTCATCTGGTAAAAGTAAAGGTTTAAAAGAGGACAGTTGGCTTTAGAATGATGTTCAGAACCATCTATGGGCCGACAGTCAGTGGGAGGGAATATTATTTTCTCTGGAGTTTAATCACGTGGAAATCCCTGCAACACAAAGGCTGCAGTTCTGACCTCTGACCTGTTCTGCCCTGATGTCTGCTCCTGGTTCTGGTAGGTCAGAACATCTGTCTGGTGTCTCCATCTTCATGCTGTTGCAATGAGTGGGTCGCCATGACAACCAGTTAATTACAGGAGCTAAGGTACAGTAGCTCACATGGGACAACAGAGATGATCGTCATCCATCATCATCATCTATCCTGATCCCGCCCAGCATTCCAGAACCATCCTACTGTTGGTTTATCCCTAAACTCAGAACTTCTGACCCGACCTAGTCCCTAACTGAACCATATGGATTGGTATTTATGGCCCGGTCCATCCCTAAGCTGAGCCTTCAGAACCCACAGTAAATATCTTGGTGCTGGTCAGAACCGAGCTGCAGCCTTCAGGAACTCAACAGGCAGCTTTTATGATGAATGTTTGATGTCTTGAAATGTAAGAAAATCAGATTTTTGTTCAGATCTGACGTTTAAATTCTTCATTATTAATTATTTTATGATTCCGCCTTCAAGGAATGTCAGATTCTGAAGAACTGAGTTTTACTTTGGCTGAAAATAGGACTGGACCTGGTGACAGAACACAAACAGAACCTCGTGTTTCTGTGTGAATGTGGACTGATGAAAAGTTTGGTCTTTTGGCGTTTCTTCATCCTGCTGTTCGTCTTCACACTGGATCATTGTTGATATTAATGAACTTTTGAATGAATGAGCGTTGATCCGATTTTTTATTGTTGGGTCTGGTTCCGGTACGAATGTGAATGACAGTTTATTGAGAACTTTGTGATGATCTTTGGAATCTGATTACTGTAAAAGTTGCTGCAACTTTTGGTTCCAGGAACAGAACGCTGGAATATTCCAGGGAACCAGAAGTTCCTCCTGAAGGAGAATATTTCAGAGTGACGGCTGGGTTTTCTCATTTTTCATAAAGTTTCCAGAAATGTTCTGATCCGCTCCGTTTTTTAGCACTTTGTTGCAGTTTAGCTGCTTTCGGTTTAGTGGACACAGTTTTAAATTTGAAATGTTTAATTTTTGTCAAAATGTTCTAAAAAAAAAAAAAAAGGGAATTATTAAGGTATGAAATCTATTCTAGATATGAAATTCTAGAGGAATTCTGGTGGAAATCCAGATTTCCTTTTATTTGAAACAATTTGAGAGAAATTCCCATTTTTAGATTTGATTGGATTTTATCTGGTTTCTGTAAAAATGCTGATAAAACGTTTTCTGGAACTTCTTGTTGAACAGAACAAATCTGGTTCTGGTCATCATGCAGGGAACAACTTTGTGTTTGGACTTGGTTCCTCCATGTAGCACCCTTCGTTAACTTGGATCATGTTAGAAAAGCTTTCTCCAGGTTCCTCTGGAGAAACGTGGAGATTTGCCTCACCTGTGGATCTTGAAGCAGCGACCGATGAAAGATGTACAGCTCTTCAGAACATTTCCATCTGGGTTTTTCAATTAATTTTCTGAGATGTTTGGGATTCTACAAGTTGGGAATAACGTCCAGATCCTGGAGGCGACCGCCGCGCCACGACGGCAACATTACCAAAAAACCTAGAGCAGGGTTACTATGACGACTACTGAGCTACAACCATGCCAACATCCTGATGTTTCACTGGAACAAGCCTGTTTGGGAGGACAAACACTGGGAACTCTGGGAGAACTGGAGGCGGGACCTGAGCAGCCTGCAGGGACGCTTCCATGATGTCAAACCGTTGTAAATCTGCACTCTGAAGGACTGCAGACGTGCTGACATGTTGTTGTTGGTGTGGAGGAGCAGTAATGTGTCGTTGTTGTACAGTCACCTGTTAATAAAACATGGTGGGACTGAAGTCTGTCCGTCTTTAATTGGACCAAAACATCTCATCCAGAATCCCAACGTTTGGTTTTATTTTCTTTGAGTTTTAAGTTTGTTTATTGGGTCATAAAATACAAACTTCAACACAGACAGAGATGATTATTGACCTCAGAACTTTTAATGAGCTTACAAACGGTCCCAAACAAATTGCTCCATTATTAGAAACCCCTCCCTCCAGGTCAAAGGTCACTCTTTGCCTTAAACAGATTGGTTCCCGTGTTCCTGAGCGAAGGCAGGACACAGCAGAAGATGGACCAGAGCTTCGTCTGCAGTGATGAGGGCGTTACTTCGGTCTGTGGTGGAGAAGAAGCTGAATTGAAAGGTGAAGCTCCGGTCTTGCTGCTCCATCGATGGTCCAACCTTCACCTATGGTTCTGACATCTGGATCATAACTGAAAGAACCAGATCCTGCATCCAAGCAGCTGAAAAGAGCTTTCCTTGGAGATGAGGAGAGGACCTCAGAGTGGAGCTGCTGCTCCAACTAAAATCCCCTAAAACAATATTTTATCAAACTTATTAACAGTTTGAAATTAAAGTTTGTGGAATTACTCAGATATTACAGTCTAAAAATAACTAATAATCTCACTAGTTTTCTCGATAAAGATGAATCAACTGTTACGTTACAGGATTCAGGATTATATTAAGACACACAGCATATCGACCTTGTCACAAGTATAAGAAACATGCAGAGTAAACGGCTTCTGCAGCAGATTCAGACAGAGAAATAATTTCTTATTTCTGTCTTATTTAAAGCAGGAGTGTCCAACGTGTGGCCCAGGGGCCATTTGTGACCCTAGAGACAATTTAATTAGGACCCCAACCTCAGTTCAAGAATGGTCCACATTTGGCCCTCCAGCAGATGGACCTTTCTCACCGACACATTTCTATCTCCTGAAATGGAAAATGTTCGGTGCGAAACAAAATATTTTTGTTTCATCAATCATTATTAGCCATTATTTTAATGATAGGAAGTCGGGCCACAAACATCCAGAGACCTTTTACTCAGACGGGCTTGGGCACGGTCGGTCAAATAAAGGTTTAAAACACCGAAACTTTTAGAATAAAATTCTCTTTTGTTGATGACAATAAACTGAAAATGATTTTCTAGAGCAAAAAGTTAGAAAACCTCAAACCTTCCTTTCATCAACGAATCAATTTGTTCTTTTCTAGTTTGTTTCTTTAAAATTCAGCATGTTTCATTTATGAAACACAATTTATTAAAATGATGGCCCCAGAGGTCCTTCAGCATGGTGATTTTGGCCCACGGTGCAAAAAGTTTGGACACCCCTGGTTTAAAACTTTAAGCCACTCTGGAATTAAAATGAATTGTGAGTAAAGGAGAACGGCTCGGTGAGATTTCCATCATGACTTAAATCAGCTTATTGTAACTCTTGAAGGTTTTTATCTGCAATATTATACAAATGGAGCTTAGAAGACCTGGTTCTGATTTTAATGGACTCAACAATTCCAGGTCTTTTGCTTAGGTCTTACATGGTTTTCTCTGAGAACCTTCAGCTTTAATGTTTCTGACTCTACAGAAACCTCAGGCTGAGGAAAACATTGTCAATACTTGGAGATAAATTAACGGGCAGTGTCAGTAAATAATCCTGACAGCCGCAATAGATGTATTAGCTAACGGACATAGAACAGAACAAATTAGAACCATAACTGTTCTGGAGCAGTTCACCGTAAGTACACTAAGTCTTCTCCACTTGTTCTGATTCCTCTGTCTGATTGGTTCATGCAAGCTGCTGTTTTAACCGCCTCGGATCATCAGAACGTGGGTCATTCTTCTTTCAGCAGAACCACCATCCTCTTCATTATCATCTGTGCAAAGATCACTTCCATCTGCAGAAGGAAGAGCAAAGGCCAGTGAGAGGGGATCTCTGACGGATTTTTGTGAAGTTTGCCACAAAGTTATTTTTCAGTTTCACACAGAGGGGAGCACGATGTGTAAAAGTGAGTCGCAAAAATCCACCTGCTGTTCTATGAACTTATTTTACTCAAACCCAGAGATGACAGCGAGACAGACAAGGATGAAAGCAGCCCAGATTACCAAGGTTAAACTTTAAAAGCTTGTCAAGTTGTTTTTCAAACTTGTGCTAATTCATTGTTGTGGACTAACAGGCAAAGCATGCATTGATGAATGTAATGTCAGATCTATGTTAAATTAAAAGATATGAAGTCATCATACTGTTGGTAATGTGTCCCACAATGTCCCTCATAAGCATCCTTGTTGTCCCGCATTCAGTTTTTGATATCTAGTCACTCTATGAAGAACTGTTTCCAGCCTCTCCATCTTCAGCTGCCAGCCACTGGGTTTACCCTCACCTGAGCCTGTGCAGTCTGGATTGTTTGCTCTCCACGAGATCCAACAGGTCCTTTACATCTGAATCCTGGAGGTTGTTGTCTCTCAGGTCCAGACGTTTCAGAGAAGAGTGGTTGGTCTTCAGGGCTGAGACTAGAGAAGCACAGCTGATCCCTGACAGCCTGCAGCCCCACAGACTGAAAAACAATAGTGGATACAACAGGTTTTCAGACACATCTTCCATCCACCAGCTGACCTGGTGATGTCCAGCAAGACATCAATTTTGTCGAGAACTTTTCATCCAATCATCATCATAATGAATCTCATATTTAAATTTAGACCTTTTACATGTTTTTCTAACTGTTCTTTTTCCAGAGTGAAAGAATGATGTAAAATACAACAAGAACATGCAGAGCCTGCGGTGCAAGGTTGAATTTATTGAGGATTTTATGGAATACATTTTTCCATGTTAGCTAGATTCATCCATTCTAAAACCTGTTTGTTCTGTTAAACACCAGTTTCATTGTCCCCAGTAAAGCCAATTATACATTGCCATGTACTGAAAGGGTGCAGACCAAGAAAGAAGCCCCTGCTCCAAGATCAAGACCTTCAAGCTTGGCTGAAATGTGCAGCTGCCCACGTGGAGAAGCCAAATGACTTAAGGAAAATGTTTTATGGTTAGATTATATAAAGCTTGTGGTGTTTGACAACAAGAACAGAGAATGACAAGAAGATGGTTTGGAGGGGTCAAGATGAGGCTTTCAGACCTAAGATAACTACACCAACTGCCAAGCATGGTGGTGGCAGCATTTTAATGTGGGACCTTTCAATGACAGTAAAAAACCACACATTCATTTTTTCTTTCCCATTTTATCTAACAGTGGAAGTTACAACAAATGTGGAAGTACTCCACACCTGAAAGAAAATGTCATTATAGTAGATCATTATCAGACGACTCTGTAACAACCTTTAAAGAATCTGTTCCACTTTTAATCTCCTCATTATCACAGAAAAAACACAGTGGAGGGCAATAATTCTGTTTCTTCCCCCTTCACAAATTGATTCTCTTGTTCAGAGTGTTACTTCATCATTGCGTGGTGCATTAGACAATGCAGCCCCCTTGAAAAAAAAAGGTAATTTTTCATAGGAGGCAGGCTCCCTGGTTTTATTCAGAGCTGCGTATTTTTAAAGCACAACGTTAAAAAATTGGAGAAAAATGGCGCTCTACACACTAGAGGATTCCTATTAATCTGGAAAAATAGCTACTGTTGTATAAAAAGACACTTCACCAAGCTAGAACAGCTTATTTTCCATCATTAAAATAGAAGAGAACAAAAATAATCCTAGGTTTTTCTCTTTAGTACAGTTGCTAAACTTTCACAGAGTCATAGCTCTTTGAGCCATCCATTCCCTTAGCTCCCAGCAGTCTGACTTTATGGGATTCTTCAAAAAAAAATTGATTCTATTGAGAAGAAAATCTTTGACATACTCCGAAGATGATTACTTCATCCTCAGCAAGTGAGAAAACATCGGAAGTAACTGTAAAAACCTGATCTGTGTTTGGACTTTTTTTGATCCTGGGGAGCTTCCTGAGTTATCAGAAATATTAGCTTCATCTAAACCCCTTCAACTTGTATGTTAGACCCAATCCCAACCAAATTTTTTAAGGAAGCGTTCCCTCTGATTATCAGCCCCATTTTAAATATGATTAATCTATCTTTTTTAAAATGGTTATGTACCACAAACTTTTAAAGGTAGCTGTAATTAAACCTTTACTTTAAAAACCTTCGCTTGTCGAGATGACTTAATAAAATTACAGACCGATATCCAACTTCCATTCTTATCTAAAATTCTTGAGAAAATAGTTGCTAATCAAATGTGTGAGCATTTACAAAGCAATGACCTGTTTTAAGAGTTTCAGTCAGGTTTCAGAGCTCATCATAGCACTGAAACAGCTCTGGGAAAAGTCACTAATGATATTCTTATGGCCTCAGATAATGGACTTTGTTCTGTACTGGTTCTGTTAGATCTCAGTGCTGCATTTGATACAGTCGATCATAATATTCTCTTAGAAAGGTGGAATATGCTGTAGGGATCGGGGAAACAGCACTAGGCGGTTTTAAATCTTATTTTTCTGACAGATTCCAGTTTGTTCATGTAAATGATAAATCATCTTTAAACTCCAGGGGTAATTGTGGAGTACCACAGGGTTCAGTACTTGGGCCAATTCTCTTTTACTATATATATGCTTCCAATAGGTCAAATTATCAGGCAGCATAGAATAAATTTTCACTGTTACGCTGATGACACTCAGCTTTACTTATCCATAAATCCTGATGAGCCCCAACCAGTTTAAAAGACTACAAGCATGTCTTGAAGACATAAAAAACTTGGATGACTTTAAATTTTCTGCTTCTAAATTCAGACAAGACAGAAGTTGTCGTCTTTGGGGCCGAGTCTTTAAAAAAAGAAACTGCTTAGTCAATCACTTAACCTGGATGGCATTAAATTACCTCCTAAATAAAGTAAAAAACCTTGTGTTATTTTTGACCGGGCATGTCATTTAAAATCCCATATTAAACAGGGGTTTTAGGATTTCCTTCTTTCATCTCCGGAACATTGCCAAAATTAGAAATATCCTGTCCAGAAGTGACGCTGAAAAAATAGTCCATGCATTTGTTACTTCAAGGCTGGACTATTGTAATTCTTTACCATCAGGGTGTCCAAAAAGCAGTTAAAAGCCTTCAGCTGATTCAAAATGCTGCAGCAAGAGTTCTGATGAAAATTAAAAGAGAGATCATATTTCCCCTACTTTAGCTTCCCTTCATTGGCTCCCTGTTAAATCCAGAATAGAATTTAAAAATTCTCCTCCTCACATATAAAGCCCTTAATGATCTAGCTCCATCATACATCAGAGATTTTTGTTCCATACGTTCCTAACAGAGCACTTCGTTCTCAGACTGCAGGTTTACTGGTGGTTCCTAGAGTCTCTAGAAGTAAAAGGGGGAGGCAGATCCTTTAGTTATCAGGCTCCTCCCCTGTGGAACCAGCTCCCAGTTTTAGTCCATGAGGCGGACACCCTGTCATTTTTAAGGCTAGGTTTTAAAACTTTCCCCTTTTTGATAAAGTTTTAGTTAGAGTGGCTTAGGTTATCCTGAGCTATCTTCCTTATTTACCTCCGTCTTCTTTCGCCTTGTTGGGGTGGGGAAGGGGGGTCAGGTTTAGCCTAAACCGGCTCAGTTATGGTTGAGGTGCAAAACACCCCCCCATTTCTGCTACCTGTAACCCCTCTTTTTTCCAATGGTTATGGTCAATCTGACGGAGAGAGGTATCCCAACTTTTGGGTTTTTTAGTATAACAATGGCCATCAGGGACCCTTTGTGGGTGCCTTGAGACGACATTGCTAAAAAAGCGCCGTTTAACTAAATAATCTGAACCGAAACTTTCTGTGTAGGTTTTGCTGCTATAGGCTTAGGCGCTGGAGGACATAATGACCACTTTCACCCTCTTCGCTAAATTCTCACACTACTCTTCAATTTTGATTTTTGCTTTTTTTCAGCTTTTAATTTTGCTCTCTTTTTTCTCTTCCTAGAAGCTACACCGGGCCTGACTCTGTGTCTACCTGTGAAAACTTTCTGGAGAGGGGAAATCCCCCAAGCTTCTGCTGGCAACAACTTAATGCTCACCCTCTACCGATGATCCACATGGCCCTGTCTTTCAGTGTTTAAACTTTTTCTCTCTCCTAGACATGGCTACTGACTGAGCTTCTACTGTAACTAACTCTATGTGCTCTCTTTCAGACTCTAACCTTAAAACTGGCTCAGAGTTTATCTTTCTTTCTTTCTAGGGGAAACGACTAAAGGAGCTACATCCATTAAATTTACTTTTCCTTCCCATAGAAAGTACTCCTGGATCAGTGCTTCTTTGTTCTCTTTGTGTCTCTGCTCTGTTCTCTCTAACCCCCAGTCGGTCGTGGCAGATGGCCGCTCACACTGAGCCTGGTTTGCTGGAGGTTTCTTCCTGTTAAAAAGGGGGTTTTTTTCTCTCCACTGTCGCTACATGCATGCTCAGTATGAGGGATTGCTGCAGAGTCAACGCCATTTCCACTGTCTCTACATGCTCATCCAGGAGGAGTGAATGCTGCAAGTCACTGACTGGATGCAATCTGCTGGGTTTCCTTAGATAGAAAAAGTTTTTATCCAATTTGAATAAATAACAGAATCTGACTGCACTGTTCAATGATTAGGATTAATTGTCATGTATGTACCTGACTTTTGTGAAGTGCCTTGAGACGACATGTGTTGTGAATTGCCGCTATATAAATAAAACTGAATTGAATTGAATTGAATTGAATTGAACTGAATTGAAAAAAGTCTTTTATGAGCAAATGGAAATCTGATTCTTCAGCTCAGCTGTCAACATCTAGAACAGTGAGAGGTTGAACTTACCTCATTTTCTCTAGTCTACAGTGAGGACTCTCCATAAAAGAACAAAGCTGCTCCACTCCTGAATCCTGGAGGTTGTTTCCACCCATGTCAAGATATGTCAGATGGGAGGGGTTGCACTTCAGGGCTGAGGCCAAATAAGCACAGCTGATGCCTGATAAACTACATTCTAGCAATCTAAACAAATAAAAAGAAGAAAATGGTTTTCTCAGTGGAACCAGATTAGAGTTTTTCAGCCTCCAATTTACAAACGACAGGATGGACAATGAAATTAATTTAACCTGAGCGTCTTGAGGCTACTCTGTGAATTTGCTAGGAACGCACAGAGCAGCTTCATGCCTGAATCCTGCAGCTTGTTGTTGAGACCCATGTCCAGATGTTTTAGATAAAAAGGATTTGACATGAGAGCGGAAACGAGAGAATCACAGCTGATCTCTGACAGGCGGCAGCCTCTCAGTCTGGATAGAGAATAAAACTAATCAGATAATGCAACATGATTTATGGTGTGAACCTAATTATTAAAATGTACCAGTATATCAGGGGTTGCTGTTCACATGGACCGTGACAAACGGTTAAAAACACATCTTGGTATTTTGTAAGAAAGTCTTTTATAAGTTTAACCAGGACAAAAACGACACTGATCCAACATCTACCAAAGTTCTTTCCCTCAGTTACTGTCTGTAAAACGGCACCATGCCCATAGATTTAAAACTTCACAAAGGTCAAATTGTATATTTTACTCAAAGTAACATGTTCAGGGAACTGACCTTAGTGTCTCCAGTTTACAGTGTGGACTTGCAAGTCCAGCACACAGATGCTTCACTCCTTGGTCGGGCAGGACGTTTCCAGTTAGGTCCAGTTCTTTCAGATGGGAGTGGCTGGACAGCAGAGCCGAGGCCACAACTTCACAATGAGTCTCTGAGAGTCGACAGCCAACGAGTCTTTAATGTCACAGATAGGATGATGCATATAATGAGATCTGGTTAGACATTCCCCATCTTATCTGGCTTATACACATTATAAGTTGGTGGTCTGCAGAGCTCATTAGGACAAGCTGGAACATCATGCACAGGTGCTCTGAAATCATGGTGCAGCCAGTTATTACTCAGTCTGTTACTGCTTATGGTCCTCTGCTACTCTCCTCTGTCAAACATCTCTTGAATACATGCAACCAGTGCATCAGATCTTAAAAATTAGCTCTCATCAGGCTCTCCAACAGCTGCAGATATTAATTAAATGAACTCACCGAGCCTTTCTGCAGTTCCTCACTGCTGGAATTAGTCTCATTTTCCCTTCTTTTGATGTGTTGTACATAGCCAGGTCCAACTGATCCAGAACATCCTCTAGCATCTGCAGCATGTAGGCCAAAGCTGAGCAGTGGATCTCTGAGAGTTCCATTTCTGATCGGTTCTCCGACCTCAGAAACTCTTGGATCTCCTGATGAATTGATAGATCATTCATCTCCATCAGACAGTAGAAGATGTTGATGCTTCTGTCTGGAGACATTTTATTAGTGTTCATCTTCTTCAGGTTGCTGATGACTCTATAGATGTTTTCTGGACTGTTCCCTGTCCGACCAAAAAGGGGTCCCAAGAGCTTCTGATTTGACTCCAGAACAAGGCCATGAAGGAAGCGAACAAACAGGTCCAGATAGCCAATTTTACTTTGGAGAGATTTCATCATGACTCTCATCAGGAAACCATCTACAGTGGAGTTACTGTCTCCCATTTTTAGGTCTCTTCTAACTTGGGTATTAGGTAAACCATCCAGGAAGTTCTCCATCACCTCTGTGTTCTTGTTGGTAAAACAGTGGAACATGTAGACTGCAGCCAGAAACTCTTGAATACTCAGATGAACAAAGCAGTAGACTGGTTTCTGGAAGATCACACTCTCCTCTTTAAAGATCTCTGTACAAACTCCAGAGTACACCAATGCCTCTGTGACATCAAGACCACATTGCTCCAGGTCCTCATCATAAAACACAATGTTCCCTTTCTCCAGATGCTCAAACGCCAGCCTCCCCAGCTTCAGGAGAACTTCCATGTCAGCTTCTATCAGTTCCTGTGGACTCATCCCATGTCCTTCATGGTACTTGTTCTTCTTTCTCTTCATCTGAACCAGCAGAAAGTGTGAGTACATGTCAGTCATGGTCTTGGGCAGCTCTCCTCTCTGCTTTGTGGTCAACATGTTCTCCAGAACTGTAGCAGTGATCCAGCAGAAGACTGGGATTCCACACATGATGTGGAGGCTCCTGGAGCTGATGTGGAGATTATTCTGCTGGACAGGCTACTTCATCCCAACCTCCCTCCTGAAGTACCCCCTTCTGGACGTAAGTGAAACCTCGTACTTCTGTTTACCCCCTGGCAACACATGAAGGAGGGGATCTGATTGGCCGCTGCCCCAGGTCCTGGAAGTTATCCAACGAGAGCCGAGGGCGAGCGGTTTCCCTTGATAGGTTTGTCATCAGAACGTTGACTGATGACTTCTGGGTGACATCAGAAACACGCCGACTGTTTGTTGAAGTCATAGAAAGCTGCTTTCCATGCGGCCGTCAAAGATGAAGAGAAGTTTACAGACAGCCAGCTTCTCTGCTGTGAGCTTCTGGAGTGTTGGATGGAAAACATGGAGCAGCGTGAGAAGACTGTGCTGCTCCTCTCTGATCAAGTTCAGCTCCCTAAACGAAAGAAGAACCACAGCACTGACATCTTGGTTCTCCAAGCCCTCTGCCCAGTCCAGAGTGAACTTCTGCACTGAGAAGGTTTTTCCAATGCCAGCGACACCGTTGGTCAGAACCACTCTGATGGGTCCATGCTGGTCAGGTAAGGGTTTGAAGATGTCATTGCACCTGATTGGTGAGTCACTGAGAGCCATGGATGCTGTCTCCAGCTGCCGAACTTCATGCTGATTTCGAACTTCTTCACCATGTCCCTCTATGATATAGAGCTCAGTGTAGATGCTGTTGAGGAGAGTTTTGCCTCCTATTTCATCAGTTCCTTCTGTTACATATTTATATCTCCTCCTCAGTCTGATTTTATGTTTGTCTAAAACCTTCTGAAGACCAACACCTGCTGAAAAAAAATGCAAAAAGGTATTAAAGAAAAATCAGCAGAGACATCAGGGATTTATAGAATGATCAGTGATCATTCTATAAATCCCTCTGTGGGTGTCACGTGTTGATAGCTCAGACTCTGTGGACCAAACACGCCAACAACACATAACCCTGGATTCATCTGATACAGAACAACAAACAGTAGAACCAATGGAAGAACTGGAGACTCATCATTATCCACACCTTAACAATTCATCACTGAATGAGTTGATTGCTTTGGTGCTGTTGAAGCATAAAGAGCAGCTGTGTGTCGATCAGGAAGGTCCATGTAGTCGCTCTTACCCTCTACAGAGCTGCTCCAATTAGCCGTCTGCAGTCCAGTTAGGGACTGGAACCTTTCTCCACATTGGGGGCAGGAGGATTGTCCTGATGAAGCAGACTGGTCCCAGTAGGAGACCATGCACTGTCTGCAGAACCAGTGTCCACAGCTGGTAAAGACTGGATCCCTCAGGAACTCGTGACAAGTGCAGCAGGACAGCTGATTCACCGCAGAAACATGGCTGCTGCTTCTCTCTCTGAGGATACAAAGAAAATGACTCATGAAACACAGCAAGCAGTAACGGTACTGGTGTCTTACTGGACTCTTATCTTCAGCACCAGCGGACTCAATGTCTCGTTCTCGTACTCATACTTGTCATCTTCCGTTTTATCCGGGACCGGATCGCAGGGGCAGCAGACTCAGCAGAGACACCCAGACGTCCCTCTCCCCAGACACCTCCTCCAGCTCCTCCGGGGGGAGCCCAAGGCGTTCCCAGGCCAGCCGTGAGACATAGTCCCTCCAGCGTGTCCTGGGCCGTCCCCTGGGCCTCCTCCCGGTGGGACGTGCCTGGAACACCTCCCGAGGAAGGCGTCCAGGAGGCATCCGGTATAGATGTCCGAGCCACCTCAACTGGCTCCTCTCGATGTGGAGGAGCAGCGGCTCTACTCCGAGCCCCTCCCGAATCGCCGAGCTCCTCACTCTATCTCTAAGGGAGTGCCCGGCCACCCTACGGAGAAGGCTTATTTCAGCCGCTTGTATTCGGGATCTCGTTCTTTTGGTCATGACCCAAAGTTCATGGTCATAGGTGAGGGTAGGAACGTAGACCGACCGGTAAATCGAGAGCTTCGCTTTTCGGCTCAGCTCTCTCTTCACCACAACGGACCGGCACAGCGCCCCCATTACTGCGGCAGCCGCACCGATCCGTCTGTCGATCTCCCGCTCCATTTTTCCCTCACTCGTGAACAAGACCCCGAGATACTCGAACTCCTCCACTTGAGGCAGGAACTCCCCTCCAACCTAAAGAGGACAAGTCACCTTTTTCCGGTCGCGAACCATGGCCTCTGACTTGGAGGAGCTGATCTTCATCCCAGCCGCTTCACACTCGGCTGCGAACCGCCCCAGCGCATGCTATAGGTCTTGGCTAGAGGGGGCCGGCAGGACCACGTCATCTGCAAAAAGAAGAGACAAAATCCACTGGTCCCCAAACCAGAGCCCTCCGGCCCTTGACTGTGCCTAGAAATCCTGTCCATAAAAGTTATGAACAGGACCGGTGACAAAGGGCAGCCCTGCCGGAGTCCAACATGCATCGGGAACAGGTCCAAGTTAGTGCTGGCAATGCGGACCAAACTCCTGCTCCGCTTGCACAGAGACCGGATGGCCCCTAATAAAGGGCCCCCGATTCCATACTCCTGGAGCACCCCCCACAGGGCACCACGAGGGACACAGTCAAATGCCTTCTCCAGGTCCACAAAACACATGTGGAACGGTTGGGCAAACTCCCATGAACCCTCGAGTACCCTGTAGAGGGTATAGAGCTGGTCCAGTTTTCCACGGCCGGGACGAAAACCACACTGTTCCTCATGACGCCGAGGTTCGACTATTGGCCGGACTCAGGAGTCCCACAAGCCAACCAGAGCTGATAGGACTCCTTCTTCAGCTTGACATGGTCCCTTACTGCCAGTGTCCACCACCAGGTTCGGGGATTGCCGCCGCGACAGGCACCGCAGACCTTACGGCCGCAGCTACGGGCAGCAGCATCGACAATAGATGCGGAGAACATGGTCCATTCGGACTCTATGTCTCCAACATCCCTCGAAATCTGGTAAAAGCTCTCCCGGAGGTGGGAGTTGAATACATCCCTGGCCGAGGGCTCTGCCAGACGTTCCCAGCAGACCCTCACTATGCGCTTGGGCCTGCCAAGTCTGTCCAGCTTTCCCCTCCTCCAGTAGATCCAACTCACTGCCAGATGGTGATCAGTGGACAGCTCAGCCCCTCTCTTCATTCAAGTGTCCAAAACATGCGGCCGAAGACTCTGACAACACGACAACAAAGTCGATCATCATGCCTAGTGTGTCCTGGTGCCAAGTGCACTGATGTACACCGGTGTGCTTGAACACGGTGTTCATTATGGACAATCCGTGACTAGCACAGAAGTCCAATAGCGAAACACCACTCAGATTCAGATCGGGGAGGCCATTCCTCCCGATCACGCCTCTCCAGGTGTCACTGACACTGTCACTGTCACGCCACAAATAATGGATAGGGGCACTATCCAGCACCCCCGACAGGGACGCCAAGAAGGCCGGGTATTCCGCACTACCGCTCGGCCCGTAGGACCGAAACGACAGCCCGAGACCTGTCCCCAACCCGAAGGCGCAGGGATGCGACCCTCTTATCCACTGGGGGTAAACCCCAACACGAGATGGCTGGACCCCCAGCGAGGTGACATTCCACATCCCTAGAGCCAGCCTAAGCATCCGGGGATCGGGCCGCCGAGGTCTCCACCCTCGTCTGCCACCCAATCCTCTTTGCACCGGTCCCTCATGGTTCCCCCTACAGGTGGTGGGCCCACTGGGGGATGGCCTCGCATCTCTCGTTCGGGCTTGGCCTGGCCGGGTCCCGCGAGTAGCAACCCAGCCACCAGGCGCTCTCCGACGAGTCCCGACCCCAGGCATGGCTCCAGGGTGGGACCCCGGCTCCGCTGTACCGGGCGACGTCACGTGCCTCAATATAATGGTCCTCATGAGGGTGTCTTGAACTGTCTTGGACTCAAATTCTCTTTGTCATAGTTGAGTCTCAGGAGGTCCATTTTGCTGGAAAATTATTCAGAAACTGGAAATTGATATAAAATATGGTTTTGAGCATCGGACGCAATAGAGCTCATACCTGTAGATATGTATGGAATGTATAACAGGAAACGTGGTGAACTGTCTCATAATGCTCGAAGGTCCTGGCTCATAACCAGAACAATCATTAACTGGGTCACTCTGTGGATACTGGAAGCTCGGAAGTATCCCAAATATCTCTGTTTCCTGCTCATGTTGTTCTTCTGTCTAACTCATGACGAACATTGGCACGGAAGCTCAGGTGTGTTGGTGGTAAATAAATGAAACTGAAAAGACACATCTCCAGCTTGGTTTCCTGCAAAAACAGTTTCTTACTCAGTGTCTGAGGGTCCAGGTTCATCACTGAAGAGAGGAGGAAGAATGTTGGAGTGGTCACTCTTCATGGACAAGCAGCTGAATGCTGAAGACACGTTTCTGTCCTCCTGTCTCTGACGTCTGCTCATCTTCAGTCAGTCCAGACTGGAACATCCAAACACAAGAAAGATGACAAACAGCTCAACAGGTAGTCCAGTTTGACCCCCCAACGAATGAATTCTTTCTTATTTACAGCTTACAGAAACACAGAGGAGTTAGATGGAAATATCTTTATAAAATCGAAGCAGCTCTTCCCTTTATCTTTCTCTTCCTGCTTTGCTCACGGTGTGATGGACTCTGAACTCTCTGGTTCCACCTTGTAAACACGGCAGTAAAGATCCGTAAATATATTGGATCAACAGTAATAAATGAGGCTCTGATCAGAGAGACCAGATTGTATAATCCAGCAGGACCCAAGGCCTGAGGGTTTAATAGAGGCCATCATAAAGATCATAAAAAGGTTGCCATGTTAAAGTCCAACGTGATATCAAACATTATTCCAGGATTTTATACATCCAGTAGAACTGGTTCTGATGTAACCCTTGTTCCTGAATCTGCACAATCTGCATATCGACTCAGAAATAATCGGTCTAATTTAATGTGTGCATGGAAATATTCAGTTTTAATGTGCAGAAATAAAAATGATTATCGAGGTGAGAGGTTAGTTCATGCAAAAACCAGACACACCAGTTTTTCTCTGCTCATCTATGTCAGCAACCACCTGCTTTCTGCCATTTCTGTCCTTCATTAAACACATGCATCACAAAAAGACCACAATGTTTGGTTAAGATTCACCTAATTTCCATCATTCACAGAAGAAAAGGTCGTCCTCAGGACCTGCTCAGCAGAACAAACTGGCAATAATCCATAGACCAAGTCCTGAAGCACCTGATGTTTGAGTCATCTGGTTTTTGTGCTTTCAGCCTGTGAGATGAAACCAGCTATGACTAAGTTTAAACTCCACATCTATAAAAAGGGCTAATGTAAAAACTAGATTTATCGCTGAGCAATGGATATAGAGACACTAGAAGCCACATGGCACCGATCCAGCTGAGCTCAGAGCAGCTCTGGTTGGTTCAGTTGGTTAGAAATGATCCAGCAACAATAAACGCCAGTCGTGCGGCTGAGAGGTGATCAACAAAAACAATCTAAAGTCGAGCTGAGAAAACGTGGACATCACCAAAATCAAACCCAAAGATTGGGACCTGCAACATGTTGCAACAGGACTTTTAGATCCAAACATCAGAGCTGGTTCTACCATTAATGCAGCCATGGGTTGTTTTGTTGAGAAAAGAAGATGAAGCTCAGATGGGTACTCACCTACGTTTTTATTTCTTCTGATGGTTTCTATAAGGAACATTTTATCTGTGCTAACAGAAACCCTTAATGCTGTCCACGTGGTACCAAAACTCTGCAATGATCTTCCAACTGGAACCAACAGAAGATCACATCAGCCCTCCCAATCAGTCCTCTGTGGTAATGTTTCTCCACTGGTGACCAGTTACTTTAATAATTCAGTTAACCTTCACATGCTCCAGGTCATGGAACACGTCACATCAGCTCAGACCCTCAGTTCTGCTGACCAGAACCAGCTGTTAACTCTTCGGACCTGTGAAGACTGCTTCTTCTGAGTAGCTGCACCTCATGTACTGACAATGTAGTCGTTGTAAAAAGCAGCTTCTGGCTGGTTGTTGTTAGGATGTTCTCCATGAGTTTCAGGAGAAGCAGCTTCTACTCAGACTGGCTGAGCTTTTCTTAGCGAAGTTTGTTGCGCTCAGTTGAGGAGCAGCTATTGCATTTTAAACGTCTATAATCATTTTTCTAAATCTTTGCTGAGAACCTCTGGATTTTATTCCAAGTGCATCAGATGCAGGTTTCCTCCAATAAAGCAACAGCTGATCTTTCTCAGGCTGAAGTGAAGCAGATGGATTTCTGTATCCTTCAGGACAGCTGGGTTAAAATGGATCTTTCTTAATCTTGAAACCTTCGGCGGAACCAATCAGAGCTCAGGAGTTTGCAGTCATGTCTCCAGTGAAACACTGGAGACACTCTGCTGCTCAAAGGGGGGAATTACAACCATCTTTCAGCCTCTGACTTTTAAGTTTCTCAGTGAAGAAGCGTTCCAGATCAGTTTATCATGTTTCCAAGTTAATGTTCTGCAGAAGAAAGTCCAAAAAAGCCCCGAAGGTCCTCAGAGGCGTCCTGTTATCCAGATCTGACCCAGACAGGCTGCGGCAGAACCATACCAATAACCATGGACATGAGCAAAAACATTTAGGTTTGATTGGATGTTTAATCGGCTGTTAGAAACCAAAAGTTGAATCAAACTGAAACAGATTTGTGACAACGATCTGAACTCGAACCGTAAAAGTCTTTCAGATCCAAGAATCTACAATAAATACAAAATAACATCAGGTTTACCACAAAGATCCTGACAGAAATAATTGAAAAGAATGATTGGCTAAAAATCAGCTGACAAAATTTTCTGTATACTTCATCTACTCATCTAAATAAAATCTTTCAAGAATCAAGCTAGGCTATCTTCATGGAGAGGCGGGACGTCTGAAATAAAAAATACGAATGATTCAAAAATATAATTTAAACTTTTTAATGTTTCCAAGGATATCTAAATAATAAAGCAGAGAACTCTCTAGAGGTTGCAATAAATTAGAACTTTTCAGACTGACTTTTTAAAGCTTTTTGGGAGAATGTTGAATTAGTTCATTAAAAACACATCAATGAAAAACTTTGTTATAAAATGTGGAAGTCAGCTGAAAAAATGGTAAACTTTGTTTTTAACTCTTGTGTCTGAAGGAAAAACACATTAAACAGTTGTGCATCATGCTGTTCTTTATCCCAGTATTATCTACAGTGCTGTGAAAAGTATTTACCCCCTCAAGATTTATTTTTTTGCTATTTTACACTTGAATGTTTCAGATCAAATACATTTTAATTTCAAAGATGAGTAAAAACAAAAAGCTGTTTTCAAATTTATTTAATTAATTATGAGAAAGAAAACCATCCAAAGCAACCTGGGTCTGTGTGAAAAGTATTTAGCCCCTAAGCCTCATAACTGGTGGTTCCTGCCTTGGCAGCAGCAGCAATTCTCAGTACCAGGTTTCACAAACACTGGACCTGAATCTTTAACATCACTGTGGTGGAATTCTGACCCACTCTGCTTTCCTGAATTGATTTAATCCAAACATATTGGAGGTTTTTCCAGCATGAACGGCCTGTAAAAGGTCATTTAATCTCATCTGAATCAGATTTAAATACAGGCCACTCCAAAACCTCCCATTTGTTTTTTCAGCCATTCAGAGGTGGACTTGCTGTGTTCTGGATCAGTGTCCTGCTGCAGAACCCTAGTGAGCTTGGGCTTCAGGTCATGAACTGATGATGGGACATTCTCAAGAATTTTCTGCTAGAGATCAGAACTCATGGCTCCATCAATTACAGCAAGTCGTCCAGGTCCTGAAGCAGCAAAGCAGCCCAAACCATCACACTGCCACCACCATGTCTGACTGCAGGTATGATGTTCTGTTTCTGAAATGCTGTGTTAGTTGAACATCTGATGTAAGGGGACACACAGCTGCAGAAAGGTCCATTTTTGTCTCATCAGTCCACAGAATATTTTCCCAAAGTCTTGAGGATCATCAAGATGTTTTTTTTTTATTATTTAAATGGTCTTTGTGTTCTTTTGGGTCAGGAGTGGTTCTGGCCTTGGACCCTTTTCCCATGGAGGCCATCTTTGCCCAGTCTCTCTTTCTTACTGTTGAATCATGACCTCTGACCTCAACTGAGGCAGTGAGGTCCACAGAGCTTTAGTTGTTGTTCTTGGTTCTTCTGGGACCTCCTGGATGGGTTGCTAATGAGTTAGAAATGGCTTCGGAACCTCTTCCAGCCTGAAATGTCAGAGACTTCGTCTCTCATTTGTTCCTAAGGTCCTTTAGATCGGGACATATTGTGTTGCTGTTTGGTTTCTTTTAGATTACTTCATGTTGTCAAAAAAGGTTCTTGATTCAGCAGGTCAGGCAGTCATCAGGTCTGGGTGTGGCTGGTGAAATATGGGGCAAATACTTTTTCACAGAAGACAACTTGGAGTCTTTGAGGGTGTCTCCATGGTAACTATTAGATGTTGGGACGATGGATGGACGTCATCTCGGTTGGCGTTTCTGAAGCAGAGCTGAGCTTCAGCTGCTCCTCCGAGTCTTTGAGAGTCTCTGAGCCCAGAAGCTCCCGGTTCTGTTGGAGCAGCAGGAATAATGCCTCCAGCTACTCCCTGAGGAGACCACACACACACACACACACACACACAGATTCAAACGTTTAGCATCAACATGCTTCAGTTTGGGGACTCAGACTCTGTGTTGTCTTTAGAAGATCAATCTTAGCAGAGTCGCGTTTTATTTAAACTAAATCTGATTCACAAATCATTAAATCCCTCTGCAGCAGGACAGGAATGCTAACGTTGGAAAGCTAGGAATTCTGTTCAAAACCAGCTGAAACTGAGGGTGAAAACCAGTTTAAAACCAGAACACCTGCCGTGCTTGCAGCTGGTTTCTCAATACAGGAGACGTGGTGGAGTTGTTTTCACCAACAGAGACTTTTCTACAAACTACTGAGTAAGTTAATGGATCCACCCCCTGCTGCTCCCACCTCCATGTTTCCCTGTGGGTAATGTCCCTCATGTGCCATCAAAACCTGTGGCTGAAAACTTCCATCTTGGTCCCATTAGACCTGTTCTTCCATGAAGTTGCTTTTGGACAGGCCCTGATGTGTTCTTTGGAGATTTTTGTCACATGTGGAGTAGAGGGTGACACGGGAGTGGATTTTCTCTCCTGTCCCATCCCGCTCCCACAGAAAAACGTCTTGTCCCATCCCAATCCCAGGCCAGCATAACAAAAAAAATCCTGTCCCATCCGACTCCTGGTAAATTGACTCCCACTCCCATGCCGCTCCCATTTAGAACGACTCCCACTCCCAATTTTGTTTTTCTTCAGTTAGTCTTTTGGCAATTTCTTTGTTTGAAGGACCAGTTAGGTCCCTGTTTTTAGCTGTAGTAAAGGCCAGTTAAAGTAAAAAGAATAATAATGAAGAAATAATAAAAAAACAAACAAGGAAACAGACCATGCCTATCTTAGCTGAACAAAGAAAATGTACATAGTTGTATTTTACTCATTTATTAAGTGATTGTTTCCTTTGAACAATAACATTACTTTTATGTTTCAAGTTGCTCAAACGAAAGAAAAATGCACCTAGCAAGAGAACTGTACTTGGTGAACAAAAGGGCAAAAAGGCATTACCTTTATAATTTAGAAACTGTACCTCAATGGTTCACAGCCCTGGTCCTCAGGGACCCCTTCCCTGCAAGTTTTAGATGTGTGTCTGCTCCAGCACACCTGATTCAAATTCTGACATGACCTCCTATACAGGCATCAAGGATGGAGGGTCAAACTGGACAAAATTAATACAATAAAGTCATCATTAAATAAATAAATGTTGTGAATGTCCCATAAGTGAAGTAAATGTAACATGAAAAAAATGTAACATTAAATGTGGCATTAAATTAAAGGTACCATTTATTTATTTATACATCATTAGAAACAATAAATGTACCGTTATATCATGAAATGGACTATTATGCAATTAAATGTGCCACTGAATAATTAAGTATCATTTTAAAGATGACATGACGTAATTAGTGGTACACTTAATATTTAATGATGTATTAAAATAAATTGTACATTTAATGGTACATTCAATTTTTTCTATTTCACAACGTATTTAATATCTTCCCCTGATGAAGCCTTTCTACAGAACCCGCGAGGGGACATGGGGGAATTGTTTTTCTTTTGCGTTCGCTCGCAATACTTTGTGGGATAGTTTCCAAACCAGATAACTGCAAAAATGGAACAAACACTACACCCGTTTTTGAGATTTATTGAGTTTTATTTTGAAATCGGCCTTAAATAAAATGATCTTCAATCAGACCTAAAGACAGTTCTTATCCACAAGCTGTCAAACTACTGAACTCTGGACAATAATACTGCATGAAACCACATCTGTGACACTTTATTTGCTTATTGCTGCTGCATGATGTGTACTTTTTTTTTTGCACGCTATTAGTGATTTTGTTTTTATCTGGATTTGAACGGTTCTTCTGATCCTAAGCATTTAATCGCATTGTTGACTACATGTTAACCTGCATATGACAAATAAACCATATCAATGCCATATCAGTGCTGTTTGTTTTGTAAGCAGTTTGTCATCTGTGCTGCTGTTCCAAAATGTACAGCTTTCTCAAGGCGATTAACAACTTTTGCGAGCAAACGCAAAAGTATTGCATGGTGATGCAAAAGAAAAATAAATTCACCCCATGTCCCCTCGCGGCCTCCGTACCTTTCCTCTCTACTGAGGCAAAAGCTCTTAAATCTTTAGTGCAAATGCAGCAACTTTGTTGGTCAGATGAGACTTGACGCGTGATGGTACTTTTGGTTTGACGAATGAAGAGATGCAGCTGATTCAATCCAGAATTTGCCTTAGTCTGTGGAGACTGTGGAGATGGTAGTGGACTTTCGGAAAACACCACCTCCATACACCCCCCTCACCATCCTCAACAACACCGTGTCGGCTGTGGATCACTTCAGGTTCTTAGGAACCACCATCTCTGAGGACCTGAGATGGTCTTCACACATAGACACTGTTCGAAAGAAGGCCCAGCAGAGACTGTACTTCCTGAGGCAACTCAAGAAGTTCAACCTTCCACAGGAGCTGCTGGTCATCTTCTACACTGCCATCATTCAGTCTGTCCTGTCTTCATCCATCTCAGTGTGGTTCGGTTCATCCACAAAACAGGACAGGTCCAGACTGCATGAATAATCAGGACTGCAGAGAGAATCATCAGGGCTGACCTTCCCTCCATCCAGGACTTATACAGGTCTAGGGTCAGGAAAAGAGCTGCTAAAATCTCTGCAGACCCCACACACCCTGCACATAAACTGTTTAGAGTTCTGCCTTCAGGCCGACGCTACAGAGCGCTGTTCACTAAAACCAGCCGCCACAGAGACAGTTTCTTCCCCCAGGATGTTTCTCTGTTGAACATTTAATAGAGTACAAAACAACAGCATACAGATGTTGCAAATGTACCTTTTTATTTATTTATATATGTGTATATTGTACATTGTAGATATGTATATTCTGTAGTGCAAAAACAAAAACCAAAGAGCAAAGTGTACCGGAGTCAAATTCCTTGTTTGTATCTACAAACTTGGCAATAAAGTTGATTGTGATTGTCACTGCTGTACTTGATTACGACTAAACACGTTTTACAAGCAGCATACTGCGTGTTAACAACGCTGCATTCAACTCTCCTGAAGTTCGGTAATATTTGCGACTTTCCTGTCAGCTCTATGAGTTTAATAGATAAGTCCTTATTTCTGACTTTACGTTGCAAATCCAATTTTACCACGTCCAGTTCTCCACCTGCGTTTGCTCCCTCCATTCTGAACGCAGGTGGAAAACATCGATCAGAAGCACTGTTGGCTTGTGGGTCGTGTAGTTCGTTTGACTCGCATTATAGTATTGGCTTCTTGGAAAAAAACTACACAATGGCGGCGTCGATCCAAGTTTTTTTTCTTAAAGTTTATAACAAAGTCTCAGTTTTTCATTTCCAAAGACAATTGATCCTAGTTTATTTTCCCTCCTATTGTTTAGCTCCCGCTCCCACCTGCTCCCGTTCATTTTTTATCCTGTACCGTCCCAATCACGTGATCTTTACTATTGCTGTCTCCCGTCCCGCGAGATTCCCATGGGAATCTCGTGACCCGTGGGATTCCCGAAAAAATGTCAGCCTCTAAATGTGGAACTCAACCAGAAAAACCGAGAAGTTCCCACAGCTCCTTACTCTTGGGAGCGTCTCTCATCACTTTCCATCGTGTCTTTTCATCGGGTTTGGGGAAATGTCTCCCAGATTTTCTCCAGGTATCAGTCCGTCTGATGGTATAACTATAATACTGTGGAAGTTTTGTTGTCTTCTTCTCCTGACTGATACTTTTGCAACCTTTCTGCAAACTGTGGTTTATCAACAGATTGCAAACATGAGGAAACTCCTGCAGAACTTGATCTTCATTGCTTTTCAAAGCTGCTGAATTTACCAAGAAAAACACTGATATGTTCAATACTTATTCTCCCTGCTCTCTGATGCTATCAGTTTTCTGCTAATGACTTTTTCCCATTTGAATTTACGATGGCTTCTTTTTGTTAGTTTTACAATATTATAGTTTAAATATATTTCTTAGTTTTTATATTAATCCTTTGATGTTAAGGTAACGCTTGTTTTTTCATCACTGCGGGTTTTCATGGGGCGGGCGATTATATCGTGCAGCTGCCCGACTCCACAGATGTGGGTGCACTTACTTACTCGTCGGACCATCTGCTCCACACGAAGCGCCCACCATGTGACCCAACCCGATGTCTGATGGGTCTGCTGAGCTTCAGTCAGTGCTCTGACTGACTGTTGGATGCTCTGGTTACTGCTTGATTACATGGTGGTCGTTCCAGATCTCATTACTGGACTGACTTCCTTCTGGGTGCTGAGATGCTTCATTAACCATCAATTATGTTTAGCTGCTTTCTTCTTACTAGTTGTGCTGTTTTACACTTTCAGGTCAACGTTCTCTCATTTGATTTTGGGTTTCTTGTGTTTGGCTGCTGTGTTCAGAAGAACCTCAACTCTGATTAAATTTCATTTGATTTAAAATAGAAATATCTGAGTAGATGAATCTGGAGCTTTTTAACTGAAACCAGGCTGGAGAAGCAAAAACTGCTCAAGCTTTTCTGTGCAGGTGAGCTAAATAGACATCCATTTTTAAAAATCTTTAAATTAATGACATGAACACAACCAATTCACATTTTTATTTCCTGTTTTAAATAAATCAGACTGAGAAGAGATAAAATAAAGCTGCAGCATCAACAGAAGCAGAAACATTTCATTGTTAGGAAACAGATTAAATCCAGTCTGAGCAAAAAACATTGTTCTTCACAAAGCTTTAACACAAGAATAAAAACACTGATTCTTGAAGGCACACTGGTGGGAAACATGTTTGCCACTAAAATCTGCTCCACCTCAGATCTGTTAGATCCACAAAAACATGAAGGAAGCTGAAGATGAGCCATGGAAAACATCAGATCTTCCTCTCGTAAGAACCCCATCTGGAATCAGCTGGAAGAAACAGAAGAAGACTTTATGATGAGAGGAATCATCGTTGTTTAAGGAGCAGAACATTAAAGATCTGAAACACATTTTTTAATCAAAGAAATCTTCTCATTCTAACATTATAACCCTGTTAAAACATCTGATTCAGTCTTTCTTTCTCTTGTATTTTCTTCCAAACCGACTTTCTGTTTATCTTTTAAAATATTCTGCTGGTGGTTGATGATCTGTTAAACGCTGCCTCTGAGAGTTTTTAATCAACTGCTGTTAATCACTTTGATATGGGACTGCAGTCTGAGGTGGAGCAGAATATGGTCCTAAATGCTTAAAATGGTCCTGTCTTCTAAAGAAAAACAAGCAGTAAAATAATTACAGACACAACAGGAGCAATAATGTTTGAGAAGAAAATAAAACCTCCTGTCTGCATATTATGTGGTTAAATTGTTCAGTTTATTTTCTTAAAAGACCGACTTCAGAGCTGAATAAGAGTTTTATTTGTTTTACACGTCAGAGGTCAGAGATTTTTGATTGTCTGTCGAGGTCAGAGTTCACAGTTAATCAGGTTCTTCAACAGCAGCAGGACTCACCATTGGCTGTACAGTTGGCAGGCAGCATGCAGGTTAGAGGCTGAGACAGCACAGCTGGACAGCAGCAGGCAGATGGGACGAGACGGATCCAGAGGACTCACAGCAGAACCACACAAGCCCAGTTCAGCTCCCAGAAGCAACGATTTGGGATGTCATTTGGTTCACACACAAACCAGTGAGCAGGAGCAAACAGTATGTTTAGAACGGCCACCAGAGGGCAGTAGTGGTGGCTTCAGGTAAGTAAATACCTCTTCTTCATGACTCACCTTTACTACATTTTAATCTAGCTCAGCGGGCTTCACACAGAACCAAACACGTAATTAATTTTAGATTTATTGAAAATAAAGTTACAATAAACACTAAAACATGAAATAATTCGCTGATAAAATCATTAGAAGCTTGTAGAGCAATGACAAAAATGAGCAAAATGCAAGACAGCAATAATAATAATAATATCCCAAGGGGCCTTCTATTATGTCCAATATTGTCCTGTGGGATAAAGGGTCACCTGTTCTTATTTTTACTCTGCAGCACCTGCTGCAGGAAGGACTGCAGTTTGTTGATATTTGAACTCACAGACTACGCTGATCATTGGTTCCTCGCTACCTTCTGATCGGTGACATCAATTCCTGTGTACACAGCTTCATGGGAACATTTTCCAGAAACAGACTCTTTGAATCTGTGTGGAAAACTACATTTATTGACCCAAACCCCGCGATGAATCATCTTAAAAACCATCATCACAAGTTTATTTATTTCTATTTTCTACCCTTTGGGTTTTTATATTTAGTAACCAAACCTGGCCAGCAGGAAGCAGCCTGTACCAACTGTAAAACTGCAGCTTTAACCATCTGCTCCATGTAGTGAATAACTCCTGTTAACATCTACAGGTTGGAGGGGAAATTGCTCCCTGATCGGTGCCTGCAGGAGCCTGATATGAAACCTGCAATCAGAAAGGCTCTCCAATCCAAAACCATGCCTGAAATTTTAAAGTTTAGTTGCATTTTCAGGTTGGAGGGGAGTTCCTGCCTCAAGTGGAGGAGTTAAAGTATCTCAGGGTCTTGTTCACGAGTGAGGGAAGAATGGAGCGGGAGATCGACAGACGGATTGGTGCGGCTGCCGCAGTAATGGGGGCGCTGTGCCGGTCCGTTGTGGTGAAGAGAGAGCTGAGCCGAAAAGCGAAGCTCTCGATTTACCGGTCGGTCTACGTTCCTACCCTCAACGTTCCTACCCTCACCTATGGCCATGAACTTTGGGTCATGACCAAAAGAACGAGATCCCGGATACAAGCGGCTGAAATGAGCTTCCTCCGTAGGGTGGTCTCCCTTAGAGATAGGGTGAGGAGCTCGGCCATCCGGGAGAAGCTCGGAGTAGAGCCGCTGCTCCTCCACATCGAGAGGAGCCAGTTGAGGTGGCTCAGGCATCTATACCAGATGCCTCCTGGACGCCTTCCTCGGGAGGTGTTCCAGGCACGTCCCACCGGGAGGAGGCCCAGGGGACGGCCCAGGACACGCTGGAGGGACCATGTCTCTCGGCTGGCCTGGGAACGCCTTGGGCTCCCCCCGGAGGAGCTGGAGGAGGTGTCTGGGGAGAGGGACGTCTGGGTGTCTCTGCTGAGTCTGCTGCCCCCGCGACCCGGTTCCGGATAAGCGGAAGACGACGAGTACGAGTACGAGTGCATTTTCAGTCAGCAAGATGTTTCAAACTGTGGGTTTATCTGAGATTCTGCACAATAAGGTCAACATGAGGCTGGTGGGTTGTACCTGGACCTTAGGTCCTGATTCTGGTCCCCACAGCTGGATGCTCTTCTGTCACCTTCATGCAAACATTTGGCTGCGTGAGCTTTGTCCATGTTTGCACTTCTGCAGCGGAACTTTAGAAACAGAGGCCTGAGTTCAGGAGGTTGCTGCAGATTAAGCGTTTGGAGTCTTCACCCAGTTAAAACAAGCAGCAGTGAAAGCAAGAAGAAACCTAAAAATCCCAGAACACAAAGGAGTCCGACTGGGAATCCTGACACTTTGAAGAACTGCAGCTTCATGTCACACAGCGTCCAGCAGAAGGAGCTTCCATGGACAAAGTGAAGCTGATGATCTTAATTTGTTTAAAATCTGTGCAAATATTCAGACTTTCTGCTGGATTTTCAGGTCTTATTCGAGAAAAACGAAATAAAGCATTTTAGGGTGACTAAAAAGGTTTAGATGGGAAGCAGCATTTTCAGTCTGCCTGCAGCTCAGAGGAAGGTTTTCCATCACTGCGCCGCTGATGCCTCCACAGAAACTGAGATGTGGTTTAGGTCTGAACTCTCCCTGCTTTATGAAATACTTCATCATCAAGGAATGATCGGATATCATGTTATCCTCAGAGAACTGAAACATAATACCAGAATTCCTGAATTCTGTTTCAACCGCTTCCTTTTCCAGAAAAAGTTCCTGATTTCAGTTTTAACTGAACCTGCCTGCTTTAACGTTACCAGGAAAGGAGGAATAAGAGGATTAGGTGGAACCATCTGGAGCTTCAGGCACCAACATGTGACGCATTTATGGACATCGAGCTGCTGAGTGGAGGTCCAGGAGGAGAAGAGATGGAGGATCAGTGAGGTTAGTGAGGAAGAGGAGGAGCTTCTTCAGCGAGGGCAAGCAGATGTTCGACCTAAATCTTGTTCTGATCCAGTTCTCTTGTCATGTTCCGATTCCTCAGTTTCTCTCCATCTGTCTGTTTCATCAGATTATTTACCGACAACAAATAATATTCCTAAATGTTCAAATGTTTAAATATTATTCTATTAGCAGGCTTAAAAATGATCATTATTTAATTCAATAAATTATTAATAATAATATAATTTAAAATAAATCAACAATAGTCTGAATATATATTCTAGTATTAGTACTAGATATTCTAGTTAATTATCTCTTAAAATATACAAACATTAATAAAAATAAAAGCACAATAAATAAAGATTAACATTGAATTAAACATCTAAACACTAAAAACTTATAACCAAAGAATAACCAATAAAAGTTACTTCTGGTCCTTCAGCGTTATCTTCCTAAAGAAACAAACAGATTTATTGCTAGAATTTAAAACTAACTGAAATAAACTTTCATCTTCAAGATGTGACCCGTTTCTTTCACAAATTAGAGAAGGTTTCTGTTGGACTGGTTCTCCGGAAATCTCCTTGGTTCCTGGGAACCAGAACATGGTTGAACATCCGTGTTCTCGCTGCAGAGGGGGTGGGGTTACAGGGTCAAACAGCCAGCAGAAGCATCTCCTTACCATGTCCTCCTAACACACACAGTCTCTGCTTTACAGAGAGGTCAGGTCAGAGGTTAGCTCTATCCTAGAAAGATAAAGGTGCAGTCTGTCAGAAAACATCTGCAGCTGAAAGAGGAAACATCTTGGTGCTGAAGAGAGGAGCAGGGCATGTTGTCCCCACCTAGACTCCTGTTCTTCTCTACAGTCGTGTCTTTTTGTGATGAATCAGAATCTCTGTGGCTGTTTTCAGATTATTTTAGACGTCTTCAGCACCATTTTACATCTTGCTGTGATCGTTTCTGTCTCATTCTGATCACCACCATCTGATCATCAACAGTAATAAGATGTTTCAGCTGAGAACTCAGTTTACTGATGGAAGAATGATTTATTCTTGTGAAGACCTGCAGTGAAAAACACCTTGAAGCTTCGCTCCTCTGCTGAAACAGCAGTGAAGCCTGGAGAACGTTTCAAACATGCAGAATCAGACGCTCAATCTGGGCTCAGCAACAGGTTTACATATTCAGATCTAACCGCAGCTGTGACGATAGGTGGATCCGGTCATTGTCCCACAGAACCTCAGAATCTGAACTCCTGATTTATCCTAAAATTTCCTCAACTGAACATGTAAAGTTTGCACGATACCTCCTGATGCAACGAGAAGCAGCAGCTCTTCTCATGCAGGAAAACTAAACACAGATGATCAAGATCACAGAGACGTGCTGAGAGTTAATCCTGAACAGGTTGGGGAGGTGCTGAACTCACCTCTGCTCCTCCTGCACCTCCTCCTTCTTCATCAGCATCTCCAAGTTGCTGGGTTCATTTTCAGCTGTAATCACCAGCTCATCTGCAGCTGCAGCAACATCTGGAACAGGAGAAGAAGGTCAGAGCGGGCATTTTAAGGATTATTCTTTGTTTAATCAACTTTTAATTTGAATAAAATTCCAGAACAGGAGCAGTTTGGATGATTTATTTTATTTTAAATATTTCCTGTTAGCGAGCAAGCTGGATTCACTTGATTGGTTAACATCCGTCCAGTCCTGCATTTTCCACTGAAACATCTTCCAGACAAACGTAGTTCAGTCAAATCTAAACTTCCCTCACAGAAGAACTGGGAGGATCTGCTTGTTTCTTCCTCTACCAAGCAGGACATCCTGAAACCATCCAAGGAACCTGGAGGAATATCAGGGTGATAATTATAGCAGGAATCTCTGATCTCTCAGACGGTTCTGCATCCAGAACCATCATTCATCACCAACTGATAAAACCTCATGGAGCAGAACCTTCATCCAGCTCTTCAATCCAGAGTTACATTCACAGACTTTACTGAGCAGAGAAGACACCTGATGTTAACCTCAGAGGAGGAGTCAGCTTCTCTGGGATGGACCATCACACACAGGGATCAAATGGATCAGTCCCCCAGACGTTTTCTGGAAAAGCAGCATCCAGCCTGCAGCCAGGCTTTGTGATGGTAGGAGGTTGTATCATGGTATGGGCTTGGACCTTTTCATCTTCTGTGATGCAGCATTGATGCAGAAAAGTCCAGCAGAGGTTTCAGAGCAACATCTGCTGCTTTCAGGACCATATCGTCTCCATGACAACGGAGAACCACATTCCAAAATCCTGGTTGAGGAACAGGTGGACACAGCTGCTGGACTGACCTGCCTGAAGTCCTGACCAGACCCCAGCAGAGACTATTGGAGAACTTAGGAACTAGAAATGTTGCAAAGACAACCCGTACTGAGGGACACCTTCAGACATGTTTGTAGTTAGAGTGGAACACCTGGAGCTCTTCATGGCTTGGTGTCCTAAGTCCAAGAATAACTTTAGGTGTCTGCAGAAGGAACGGGAATCTTACAGAAAAGGGAACAGAAAGAAATGATATCAAGAAATAAAGCAGAGGAGACAAAATGTAAAACATCTCTGCATCAACCTTTTCACAGTGAAATAAACTTTTAAAACTTTTATTCCTTTTTATCTGGATTTTTGGGGTTGTCCTGCGGCAAAATTCCCTCTGTGACCATCCAGCTCACTTTGCACGAACATATTGCAGCTTCTCAGTGTGAACTGCAGCTGGAACGTCAAGATAACACAAGGAGCAGCTGCCTGAAACTGTTTAACCTGCTGCGGATCATTGACACGTTGCCTGCACACCCCAGCAGGAGGGCAGGTTCCTGAGAGGAGGTTAACCTCTCAGACTGGAGTCACTCAAGCACACTGAATGTATTGATTTTGAATGTTCTCTCAGGCTGTGTGCTGCAGCGTCTGGACGTCGTGTTCCTGAAAGTGGAACCTTATCTGCTGCAGCCTGCTGTCAGCACAGCGATCAGAGAAGCTACAACAACAACAAGGAGCAACCATGAAGAAACAGCTGAAGGATCACTAATAACTCCGCTCATCATGTGAATCCACTTTTTCAAATATTAAAGGCAGTTTTTTAACGGACTAAAACTAAAACATGTTTTTGTCCATTTTTTTAAGGTGTGGAACAAATTTATACTAAGACACGTTCAGAAAATTATATGGAGAACAATAAGTACATTAACATTTCTAAATCTCTAAATTTAAATTTTATTTACAAATATTTTATATAAATTTGTAAATTTGTCATTAAGAAAATTAAGAAAACATTTTAATTTATTCTAACAGATTGTTAAGCATGAATCTGAACTAAGATTTATTTTTAACTTTGATGCCTCTGAAAGAGAATTAATTCAAGAAAAAAAGTCAGCTCTCATTTGGGCTCATCGTTTCAGAACAATGAGATCCATTTGAATTAAATTGTAATTAAATATCAGAGACCCGAGGATGGAGCCCTGAGGAACTCCACAGGAAGTATCAGATTTAAACCTGTCGATAACCTGAAACTAAGCCTCTTACCATTCAGAGAGATCTCCTGCTCTGGTTCTGGTTCTTTCGACACCTCTTCAACATGCTCAGTGGGTTCAGAGAACTTTTCAGGTGCTGGTTCTGGTGCAGACTCCTCCACCTTTTCAACTTTTTGTGGTTTCGTCTCTGACTGTTGGACCACTTTAGCTGCTGGTTCAGGGAGTACTGGCTCTGGATCAGCAACTCCAACTGGTTCAGGGACAGGATTGGGTTTTGAGGCTGCAGCTGATTCAGGTTCTGGGGCTGCAAGTGGTTCTGGTACAGCCTCTGGCTCTTTGACAGATTCTACAACAGGTTCTGGTACAATAGGGGGTTCTTCTGGAGTCTCTGTTACTGTCACAGGTTCTGGAGCTGGTTCAGGCACATATTCTGGTTCAAGGAAAAGTTTCTGAGCTACTAACGGTTCTGGAAAGGTTTTCTGTACTTTTACTGTCTCCTTAACAGGTTCTGGTTCTTTAACAGAATCTACAACAAGTTCTGGTTCTTTAGCTGCAAAAGGTGCTGCAGCTTCTATTGGCTCTGGAGAAGATTCTTGTATTTGGATTTGTTCAAGAAAAGGTTCTTGGGTCTCTGCTTGTTTGAGGACTTCTTCTCGTACTGTCACTGGTTCTGGAGCGGGTTCTGAGACAGCCTGGAAAGAAAGACAGTTAACAGACAGTTACCATTGGACACGTTGAGAGTTGCCGCTTGTTTTATCGCCGCATCCTGAAATAAAACCCAGAGAACGGTTTCCAACAGAACAATTTGGAATCATGTTTGGATATCAGCTGGGGTTCCAGAACCCAGACGCATAGAACTATGAAGCACTGCTAAAGGGAAACACTGGGTTTGCATCAGGTATTTCTGGTTCCCCTCAGATTTTACTCCAAACTGTCTTTTTCAAACTAGTTTTTGACATTTTTAGGATTAACAAGTTTCAGCTCAATCAGCTTTAAATGAAATACTTCTGGAACAAACTGAGTCAGAACTTTAAACTGCAGCAGATTTAAATCAGAGGGGAAACACAAATGTGGCATTTTCTTTGGAGGTCGGAGCGCTGAATTAACCCAGGAGGAAAACTCCACCACAACACTCTCCAGCTCATTCTAGGGATTCCCAAGGTGTTCCCGGGCCAGAAGGCACATCTAGTTCCTCTTGAGAGTTCTGGTTCTGCCCAGAAACCCTCCGAAGGGTGGCATCCGGATCATGTGAACCCCCTCAGCTGGTTACATTTGAAGTGGAGGAGCTGAAGTTCTACCCTACAGAGGTAGCTCATCTCAGCTCCATGTAGGCAGCATAGTCCGGATCCATATCTCAGAACCATAGGATAGGAATGGAACATAAGAGGAGCAGTAAGTCCAGAGCTCCATCTTTCAGCTCAGCCCCCTCCTCACCTCAACACCCTCATTACTGGATGAAATTCTGATCTGTCTCACCATCTCCTCCATCCTGCTATCCCATAGAACACCCAGATACTGGACCTGCTCCAATTTAGCAGATAGTTGGAGGGAAAAGCCTTAGAAAACATTGGATCAGAACCAAATTTCTATGACCACCAGCAACTTCATGAGGATAAAGATCTGGTTAGCTGTTCCATGAGCTCCTCCTGAATCCAATATTTGACAGTCAGAGCGTCCTCCGTAAACATTCCCAGGAACGCTGAGCAGATGAGCTACTGATAGTCAGACCTTATTTCACCAGGTCTGTGGAACAAGGCAGGGCTGGCGAAGGGAAAGGGGGAGAAAGAGTTATGAAAGCAGACAATCATTCCTAGATCCTCCATTTAAAGGGAAAGCCTTCCCAACACCACCTTAATTAGCACCTATAATTATAGGAGTCCCAGTAGAGAGCCTGGGTGAACCCCGGATTGGGTCCTGAAATTAAATTCTGACCAGTGAAGACTTCCAGACAGAATCATTTAGGGACCACCAAGTGAACTTCTATAGACAGAACCAGAAAATCAGGCGGTAAAAGTATTGAAAGCGACGTATTTATTATGAATTAAAACATGATGTGGTATTCACAACTGAGTGCTGCGTCCAGAACATAGCTCCAAATAAAACTGTGTCCCTCCCTCTGACATGTCCACACGTCTTCTGTTTCAGAACCCGACCACCCCGCTAAGACGGATCCATGCAGCTGTTGGAGCCCCCAGGAAGTGCTGAGTTGGTACGCTTTGGAATCTGAGCAGCTGGTCTGGTTTCTGGCTCAAATGTCGCTCCTCTAAAAGCTTCAAGAGGAACATCAGCTGAACTCTAAATCTTCCCAGGTCAGATTTAAACTCTGGATCCAGACCTCAGATGAATTTCCCTCCCATTCTGAGCTGGGATCAGATGAAACAAGGAGCTGGAAGCAGGTGGAACTGTGGCATTCCTCGACCCATAACTCTCCACAGAGACAACTGGTGGCATCAGGAAGGTTCCAGGCCTGATGGTCTTACCAGGACGTCTGCGCCACTAATCTCACAGCAACCATCTGTCACATCCTCAGATCAGCACTGCACCAGTTTAGCTGCAAATGCCTTCCTCCTCCTCCTCCTCCTGGTTCCTGAGTTACAACACAGCATCAGGCTACTGAATGAACACAAGTCATTAACTCGGTCTGTGACTCGGCAGGAAGAAAAATGGAGTCAGCTTGCACTGCTAATCTAAAGCCAGTCATCCTGATGAGATCAGTAGGTTTAATGTTCTGCTAGCAGCCCGCAAACGTCTTGAAAGCTTCAGGGAGAAAATCAACAATAAACTAATGGAAGCACGAAAAATAATTTCTATTGAGGAAAGAAAATCAGATCGTTAAGATCTTCAAATGTTCTACACAGACATAGGCTGAATACTGCAGCCTGTAGAACCTCCTCCAGCAGGTTTTCTTTCTGACTTTATTACATAATAATTGACTTGTTAAACATAGTTAATGAGTATTTCGATCATATTGAGGTTCGAACTTTGACTAGGCCATTCATATATGTTTTTCTCTTGGGAATAATCTGTAGGATGATGGAGTTCAGATAGTTTGGAGATGACGTTCTAACCCCTCCCAGGTTAATGGGCAGCAACAGCTGCTTCTCTAAGGTCATTGCTGTTGTCTTTCTGCCCTGGAGATGTGTTAACACACACCTAGCTGCTCCAGAGCAGCAAACCTTTTAATAGCAGTTCCCACAGTGATGATTAAACACCTAATCAGCAGCTTCTCGTTCATACTTTAACTGATAAATAATGTAAAAACAGTGAGCTTGGTCACTTCCCTATGGAAACATGATAATAGAAAATGGAAATATGTATGTAATAGTTTACAAAACAAGAAGAAAACATAATAACTATGATTCTGTTTCATTCATTTTATAAGTCAATAAACATTTCATCTTTTCTTCTGTTCTTGCTCATAAATACCTAAAAAAGTTTATTAGTTTAACTTCTCTCTGTTTTCTTTATTAGAAGAACACACTTAGATGTGCAGATCTGATTTAAATTAAATCTGCTGGAACATAAAAGACTCTTTTGACTGTAAAGGTTGCAGATCTCTGAGTTAAACACAGCAGCTCTCAGCTGTCTCCATCATTTATGATGGAGGCACTTCAGCTCTGTTCTCTGCAGGCAAACATCTCCATGCAGGAAAGTTGCTGCAAACCTCCAGACTGACTGATTTTTCCCTCTGTGCTTCTCTGACTTGTTTCTCTCAACAGCAAGGCCTGAGAAGAGCATTAAATGTGAGGATAGGAGCAGACGGGGTGTTGGGGTGGCTGAGATCACCATGGAGGGAGGATCAGCTGAGATATGAAGCTGTTATCGTGAGACGGTGAACGTCTAGCAACAGTCGAGGAGCCACCGGTTGGCACGAGAGCCAGAAGTGGAGCCAGTTCAGAGGAAATACCATCATAATGGAGTCAGGGTGGATTAAACCGACACGACGGAGCTGCACAGTTTAAACGTCTGAGAGCAGCTGAACGATGTTTTTTATTGATTATCTGAAAAACTGAGCAAAAGCTCAGAGATCCTCCTGACTCACACCAGAACTTCAATAAAACAGAAATACAGACATTCACAGACAAGAAATCTGAATCTAAATCTCACAGGGTCAAATGTTTACATACATAGAACCTCGTGACCTGATGAGACCGAGGCCTGCTACGCTCTGGTTAATGATCATGACCGTGTGCAAACCTGCAGCTGCTAACATGGACAAGCTCGACGGCAAACTGAAACAAAGACTGAGCTGTTTGGACTCAAGGACCAGAAGGACGTTTGGAGGAGTCCAGGAGAGGCTTTCAGGCCTAAGAACACTGTCCAAACCATCAAGCATGGTGGAGGTAGCATCATGCTGGGGGACTGTTTGGCTGCCACTGGTACTGGTGCACTGCACAAAGTGGATGCATTAACAAAGAGGGAGGACTATCTCCTGGACATGGTTGGGATTTCCAGCAGGACAATGATCCCAAACACTCATCCAAACTGGTTTTAATGGACACAGCAGGAGAACATTGAGCTTCTGGAACAACCTTCTTAGAACTCCAACCTCAACCCTGTTGCACATGTGTGGATAAAATGACAGGAGACTCTGCCGGTTCTGCTCATCAGAGTGGTCCAATACCAGCTGGAATGATGCCAGAAGCTTGTTGATGGTCTGATGAAGAGGCAGCTTGCTAAGAGTCATCACACAGATCCTAGTGGGGGGTATGTAAATATTTGAGCCTGTCTGTTTAATTTAACTTTGTGATGATTGGAAAAAATCAATAATAATATGAAACGTATATATATATAATCGTTCAGGCCCGTGGTGAGGGGGCAGAGCTGTGCTTCCCATCTCTGGTCCGCATGTGGATCAACTGGTTCTGAATCCAGGCCCTTCCTTCTGGGTACTGAACTGTTTTCCTAAGCAAGTCTACATCTGGATCTGCTCCGCAACACAAGAACACAGCAAAGAGTCTGAGGAGTTCAACCCTCAAACTCTCCAAACAGAACCCCTGAAGCTGCTCAGCTGATGTCAGAACTGGGTCAGACTGTAAAACACAACAGTACAACACATTAGTGATATTATTAGAAAGAGCACAGCGATCCTGGGTTAACCGGATCTTTTCTCCTGCTTTTGGAAGTGAAACGTGTTCTGACTCAGTTTGCTGAACCCCGAGCTGCTCCATGTTTCCTCCATCGGACCTGCAGGATCTGAGCGAGCTCACATCTCCATAAATGGACCGCTGCAGCAGAGCAGTTTGTCATTCCCAAAGAATGAGGATGGAGTTGATTCTGGTTCCCAGTCAGACTGAAAATGTTCCTGATGTGATCTGGGCCTGGCCCGCTGCTTTATCTGTGTCTGCCTTATTTAGGCTGCAGAGAGGCCCGACCCGCAGTCTGTTACTGTAGCAGCAGGGTCACAACAGGATCAGGAATCTGGTGCCGTCTGGTCCACAGGCTGCAGGAAAACTGCAGCAGATTCCTCATGGTTTTCTTTTTCTGGGCCTCAGGTTCTCTGAGGAGTTCAAGCAAAACACAAAGTTTGGACCTGCTCTGGATGCCCGGTGTGATTCTGGGAGCTTATTTCCAACCCAGTCATGTTGACACAGAGAACAACCCGTCTGTGTTCCTGCTGCACAAACAGCCTTTACGAAGCGACTGTAAGCGTCTCTGCAGCTGAGCAGCGCGCAGGGAGCTGTTATCAGCTGCTTCAACGCCTCTGAGCTGCTAAACACTCCGTCTGCGTTTCATCGCTAGCGTGCATGAGCCCAACCTGAGGAGTCAAGGCCTGCAGCTCCTCCAGAGCCCACGGAGTTCAGCTTTTATTCCTTAAACAAACACAACAAATAAGTAAATATTTATACATGATTGTAGATAAATTAACAAACATAAAATATTGTTGCTTTCTTGATTTTTTTCAGTTTTCAACATTATTATATTTATGAATTTTAAAAGGGGGAACGATAACGTCCTAAAAGGTGTTTATAGAAATGAAATTATTTATATTATAATTTTTTTTTTGTTTAGCAAGAAGTTTTCCTGTTTTAACTTGTTATTCTGTTCATTTTGTCTTATTTTACAAACAAAGATGTTTTTTATAAAAAGACAAACTAAATAGTTTGAATCAGAGATGAGACCATACCTGAAAGGATTAATACTGGTAATATTCATCTCCTCTGATGAACCCGATGAATTTATATTAAAAATATCACCAACTGATAAGCACAAGGGAAAGAAACAAACCTTTAAATTAAGGTTAATTATTTCTGAATCAAACCCTGCAGATTAAGAACCAGAAACCTAGATGTAAATAATAATCAGGTGAGAAGTTTGTTCTGTTTCATAATCGGCTGTGATGTAAATTAAATGACATTTAAATGTGATTTTTAGATCTCCTTCAGAGTCGCATTGACTCTTCACGCCGTGAAGATCCAAAGATCTGACCTTCACTTTCAGATCCGGGACGCCCCGGTTCTTCTCTGCTGGTTCTGGTCCCAGATAGAACAGCGGTTCTTCCAGCCCTCTGGACGGAGGAACTTCGTCTCCGTATCCAGCTTTGGGCTTGTTGGTCCCGGCTGAGGAGGAGGAGGAGGAGTTGGGTCTGTCGGGCTTCCTGCTGAGCAGCGATGAAGCCAAATAAACTGCGACCACAGTGAAGAGGACAGCGGGGATGATGACGGTGGGGTCCAGATCCATGGTGCTGGTCTCAGGTGGTCTCAGGTGTGTGTGTTGAAGAGGAACAGCGCGGTGTGTGTTGATCAGACTGACCACACACTCTGAACAGCCTCCCTCCTGGAGACACGATCTGACCTCATCAGCTGACGGAGTCTTCAGAATAAGAGCCTCAAACGCAGAGACCAGTTTCCAAATAAGAGCTTAAACTAAACACAAAGAAACTTTGAAATAAGAGGCCGAAACTCTCTTTCCAAAATAAAAGACTGAATTCAAAAGTTAAACATTCAAAACTAAAAACAGGTTCTTTACCCTAAACTAGAATCAAAGATTTAAAATAAAAACTTCAACAAAAGTGTTTAAGATGTCAGTCAGTTTCCACCACTTCCTCCTGGTACCGATCTCCAGCAGTCTATGGGCGGGAGGTGGGGTCCACCCTGGACAGGTGTTTAGCTTTCAAAATAAAACAAAAGGTTTAAGAAAGTGAACACAGCTTTTATTTTATGAGGCTGGAAGCCCATACCACTGCAGCAGCTCCACTGGACACAATGAGAGTCTTCTAGGGCCACCAAGCACATCCGGACCGGACAGCCGAACAGAAACACTAAATCCCAGACCATGAGGGCCTTTTTCGTGTTTCAAATATTTAGCAGCAACACAGAGTTTTATATTTATTATTTAGGTTTATTGCTGAGGGAGAACAAGCCTGATGGAGATATGCACATTCAACATTTTTGATCATTTTACTTGAAATGATTCAAGTTTCTGATTACTGCTACTCTCACTTTAATGAAGAATAATGTGTTCTTATATAAAAAAACTTTATTTGAATTCTTAGTTTTTAAAGTAAACGCAAATAAACAGGTTTCCAATAAAAACGATTAATCTGTGTCTGCAGTCCATCCAGGAGAAATGTTCCTCCTGGGGGTTAAGCTGTGACCTTCAGAGACTCTAAAGAAACATTCATCCAGGACTTTATTCTAGTTGACTAAAACTAGAAGGACCTGATGACGAAATTATTATAAAATCTGCAGTGAAATTAAACACGAACTTCATCAGCCCCCGTTAAAGATGATCATAAAGCTAACCGCTGGATCCCAACGGTAAACATAAATCAGGCAGCACCTGGCCCAACACTCCACCCAGCTCCTGGTGCCGTCTATGGTCACCTCCCACATCCACTACTGCCAGGCCCCCCTAACTGGTCTCCCAGCCTGTGCTGTGAAACATCTGCATGTCTGGTCTTCAATCAGCCTAAAATAGGACAAGTCACCCCTTTTACTCACTCTGATACTACTCTCCAATTTTGCCTTGTTATCTCTCTAACCCCCAGTCGGTCGTGGCAGATGGTTCTGGTTCTGCTGGAGGTTTCTTCCTGTTAAAAGGGAGTTTTTCCTCTCCACTGTCGCTACATGCATGCTCAGTATGAGGGATTGCTGCAAAGTCAACGCCAGTGACTGTCCACTGTCTCTACATGCTCATCCAGGAGGAGTGAATGCTGCAAGTCACTGACTGGATGCAATCTGCTGGGTTTCCTTAGATAGACAAACTTTTTATCCAATTTGAATAAATAACAGAATCTGGCTGCACTGTTCAATGATTAGGATTAATTGGAATGTAGGAACCTGACTGGAAATTTGTATGATTGGATTGAATTGACTTTGTAACGAACCTTGAGACATGTGTTGTGAACTGGAGCTATACAAATAAAAACTGAACTACGTAAAGATCATCAGGAAGTTCTCAAAGACTGATTTTGCCAACTCGTCACTAAGGTTCATCTTGCTTCCGGTGTGTAAATTAAGTTCCTGAAAACACAATCATTCTGAGGCTGATCCAGAACCTTGAAAACACTGCTGACTCAGATAATGCTGAAAACGTGACTCAGCAAGGAAGTCCAGGCAGATCAGGACAGCTGGCCTGCAGGCTGAACATCAGAGACAGAGAGGCTGATTCTGTTTAGTTCCTTCAGTTTGATGCAGAGAAAGGACATCCTGAAGACATTTCCTCACAGCTTCATGAAATCATTGAGACCTTCAGTCCGATCAAACATGCTGCTGACAGCTGCAGGACTCTGTTAAAACAGGCCTTTAAAATATCCATATTTAATATATATCCATATATAATAATCCATATTCACAAAGAATCCTGAGACTAAAAGCAGCTCCCATCGACGTCATTCTAAGATAAATCTTAGAATTTCTCGAATTCTCAGATTTTTCTCATAATTTCCCCTCGGTCAGATGAACGTTATTCACGGATCATCCGAGACCTTCAGGGAGCTCCTAACCTGAGGAGATGTTCAGAGCAGTGAGGAGGACCTTTAGTGAACCTAAGAGTGTCTGAAGCAGAGAAGATGGAGGAAAGACAGAGAGAAAGGAGAGAAGTGGAGAAGTTCTCTGGTGCTGCTATCTCCTCTCTAGCTTCTGAATGCAGCAGGAACCAGAGCTGCTCACATTCCAGGCTGGTGCTGAAAGCTGAGGGAACGACGCATTGATCTGCTGGGAACGTCTGTTGGTTCCCACCGTGATCCCAGGACCAAATCTACCTTTAACACTCCTCTCTTCTCCTCCACCAGCAGGCTCTGCTCCTCTGTTCACTTCGCTTTTCTCCAAACTCAAATCATTTTACCAAACTTAACCTCATTAAACAAGATCACAGTAAAACGCTGAATTTAATATTAATATGAAATATTCAGTATGAAAACGACCAACATGGAGAGTGAACAATCATCTCAGAATAATGATGAGCGTGTAAATAAGCTATATTCAAACATGTTGATGCTGTAGGATAATTAATTTAAGTTTTATCAGCATGATTTAAACATCTCTGAATCCAAGTCTAAATTCTTTATCGGTTCATTTCTCTCCATCTTAGAAGACAGCGTGACACCTAGCAACGGGGTCAACCTCACCTAGCAACGGGGTCACCCTCACCTCCTCACTAAGATAAGAATCTCTGTCTTCAGAGTCGCTCTCAGCAGCGAACTGAATCCCTCTGAAGCTCGGAGTCCTTGGCAGGAACGTTTAGTATGAGTTAGGAGCTCTCTGAGGATCTTTGGGAATACGGGCCCTGGTCTCTACTGCTGTGAGTAAAAAGTATGAACAGGCAGAACATTTCCTCTGAATCTCTTTATTTTAAGGCTTTATTGTGGCTCTTTGCCCAGAAAAATCGATCCAACAGTCAGAGAACATGACAGTGATTCCAGGAGTGGCCGAAGTGAAAGTTTAAACCTTTTAAAGTGTTTCATAAAAACCAGCGAGGTGATTTAAAATCATTTTCTGCTTGTTTTTGGCACAACTTTAATCATAGAACTAGAAGTTCTGATGCTACGTTCAGTAAAAATCAGCACATGAACTTTCAGATTTCCAAGCAGGAAGCAGTGGTCATGAAGTGGTGAATGAGTGAAGAAGGCCTCATTGTCAGTTTATTCCAGAGATGACAGAAGTAACACAGAAAGCTCCAAGTTAACCTGAACGCAGCATCGCTTCCCAGACACAGTTCTGCTGCAGAACCTCTGGATCATCAACCTACAGGAGGTGAATCAGCTGAATGTGTCACTAAATGTGATTTTACAGTTAAAAGCGGTGCAGGAAACGCCCCCTCCCACCTCTAGGATCATGTCCTCTCAGAGACAAACATATCGATCCCAGTTAAAAGCACAGTGGTTGCAGGTCTCCAGCAGGCCCACGGGCCCCTCAGACCCTCCTCATCTCATCTCTGCAGCCAACCAGACGGCCCCCTTCCAGGAGGTCAGAGGCTGGAAGCAGCCGGAGGCCGAGCGACCGCCGTGGGTCACCGTGACGAGCAGCGCTCCTTGCTGGCGCAGTCGTCCTGGCTGGTGGTGTCTCCGTTAGCCATCATCCCGCAGGTCCGCCTCTTCTTCCTGCGGTGAGACGAAGTGTCGCCCTCAGACCCCGACTCCCCCTGCAGGACAGACAGGTCACACACGCTCAGAGCGCCAAGAAGCCACATGACAGGAAGTACAGCATCTCTGGGTCATTCAGTGAAAGTCAGAACATTGATCAGAACAACTTGTGTTTCAGGTCCTACCTCAGAATTGGAGTCGGACGAGCTTGACGATGACGAGGATGAAGAGTCACTGGAGCTGTCAGAGGCGATGCCCGTCGACTCCTGCAGGTCCACCTTGTCTGCCAGCGTTGCCAGATCCGGCCGCTCCTGCTTTAAAATCCTGGAACAACCAATCCAAACAGGTTTTACTCCCAACTGTCACCTGTTGATCCAGTTTTCCAGGCGTTAGCCGCCTGCACAGGTGTTTTATCAGACAGCAGAAGAAGAAAATCACTCAACATTTTATTAATGCATGAATTTGTATACATGTATATTTAAGGACATAAAGATATATGCATAATATATCTTATAACGCTTAAAAAAAAAACCAGAGAGCAACGTGTACCGGAGTCAAATTCCTTGTTTATATGTATGAACTTGGCAATAAAGTTAACTGAGTGATTAGAAAGGAAACAGGAAATATGAGGATCAGGACAGGAAACATCTGATCCATCCCAGAAACAGCTTCCAAAAAAATATTTACTAAAATCACCTTTTTATTAAGAATAAAAATCTAAAATAACACTGGATCATTTCCTAGACAAATGAATAAATAATAATCTAATCTAAAAAATTGTACTTACCGGTACCACTTCCTGGACAGTTTGGGTCGTCCTCGGACCGTTTTGTGCCAAACGATGGGGAAATTTGTGGTGCTGGCAAAGTTCTGAGTGATGGCGATGGTCGTGTCCAAGTTGAGGACGACGTGCCACCATCCACCTTTAAAAATAAAAACAGTTTTTAATAAACTCCAAACATCTAAAGTCTGACGTCAGTCATCCTGCGGCTCCAAATCGGTTCTGTTAAGGTTAGATAAAAGAGCAATCCAACGAACAACCGGGCCGATGTCTGATCATTAAGGTGATCCAAGTGGCTGAAGGTCTCCGAGATGTTTCAGAACCATCAGCTGACAGCCCGCTCTGTGAAGTAGCTCCATGTTTATCTGTATGGAACGCTGGTTCTGATCACAGTACAGGCTGGAGAAATGTTGTTAGGCTGCTCTACCTACGACCCGATGGACCAGTACACATGACAACACTGGGCTGGACCAGGACCTTCACACTAGAACACGTCCTAGACTTATTATTATTACGTGAAGGTCTGGATCACAGGAACAAAAACAGAAGGGATTCTGGACTGGATCAGGAGTCTCTACAGGAATTGTTGGAACAAGCAACCTGAAACAGAACCTGCTCCTGAGGGTCCAACAGGTTGCTTTGTAGGATCTGAGCTCCTGGCTCTGCCAGGGTCCAACTCCCAGAGCTGTGTGACAGCAGCAGCTCAGGGTTTGATCTGACCTCATTGGCCCGGTTGGCAGCAGGTGAATCTGGGTCACATCGGTTGTCTGAACCGTCGGGTTCACATGGAGGTCTCTGGCGGGCCACCAAGCAGTCACATAAAACAGAGTCAAACTAAAATTCATCAGTTTTTCATTTATCCAACATCTGGGAAGGTCCTCATCAGCAGTTCTTCAGCTCTGGAGAACCGGAGGCTACATTCTAGTCCAGTACCAGACCATCTCTGAATCATTCAGACAGAAGTTCTGCTGCAGATGGAAAACTGGACTCAGTCCTGGTTTTAAGAGCTGATGAACTCCAAACAAACAGAAATATTCTAATATGAACAAAAGCAGATTTGTGTTCACTGACCCGGCACAAACACGGTCTCTCCGGGTCTCTGCAGGATCTCAAGCGGTCTGAACTCCTGAGGCCAGGTGGGCTGCTGGGTTCGGGGGTAAATCACACAGAACCAGGTGATGGCCTCGTCCTGCTGGTTCCCACCCTCCTCTCGGGTCACTTTGATCAGCTCCCGCGGCGTGTTGGTGGGGAACAGACACCACCTCTTGTGGCCCTGAACCAGGGCGTTCCAGGCGCTGGTACCCAGCGGGTCGATGTGGATGCCAGTGCCGGAGCGGGCCGGACCCATCACAAACCACCTGCAGAGGGAAAAGAGGTTCAATCCTGGGTTTGTGATGAATAGATTTAAAGATACGGAAGGTCAAGAGGAGGTGAAACGTGGAGCACACCTGTAAGGAGGTCTGCGTTTCTCCCCTGCAAACTGGAACAGGTCGTCCCTGAAGAACAACGGCACCTCGTAGTCCTCCAGCAGCTTCCGCCGCTTGGCGTGCTCGCCGTAGCTGCTGTCGAAGATGTAGAGCGGACTGTCGTCTTTAGTGGACTCCAGGTACTCCACGTAGTACTTCATCTTCATCTTGACGGAGTAACCGTCATTATCCTCTCCGCACTTGAACTTCTGGTTTCGGTATTTGCGTTTGAGGCGCTCCAGGGTCCATTTTTCCCGAGCGGGCCAGTTCTCCTGACCGTTGAGGAGGACGACGGGTTTGTAGGGCCGCTCGAAGCGCGAGATGAACTCTTCTGGAGAAAGACGGAGGGCATCGACGCGCTCCACGTTGTCCTGGAACACAGCAAATCCTTCAGCGATGGACGCAACGCCATGGGAACTAAATGTACATGTTTTAGATAAAATGAAGTTTCAGCTTTAAAAATACTATTTCAATCCTGCTGCATCAAAGCTCAGACTAAATTACTGACTCAAAGGGACTCAAAATATGATTTATTAATATTCATCCAGTTCTGCGTTTGAGGCTGCAACACATCCCATGATAAAGATATTCCCACCCTGACTTTCTGGCAGTAAGGATCCTGGTCCATGAGGGGCTCCAGGTCCAGACTGCACCATTCATCCTAAAAACCCCTCTAAATGTGTCCACCAGTATGAGACTCATCTCCAGCAGTCTCTGTTGGGTAAAGATCAGAACAGCAGGCAGGCCAGTCCAGATAACATCTGTTGTGAATCAGAGCAATGTGAATAAAACTATTTCATCGGTCAACATCAAGCTGGATTGTAGAGCTGGACAAAGGTTCTCCACAGTAACCCCTGCTCCATAAGCCTCTATGAGCCGGTGATGGATGACGGTTCTGGATGCAGAACTGTTTGACGGATCAGAGATCAATGCTGTTCAGCTGAAGCTGCTACCTGATATTGAGGGAATCTTTAGTAAAGATGTTCATTTTTTTCACTTTAAAAAATATCATGTACTTAATTGTATTATATTTGCCTTTAGTCTACATTTTGTCTCAAATAATTTGATCTAAGTTTACTATTTATGGTTTACATTTATTAAGGGGTTTTCACACCTCAGGTGTCTGAGGAACACTGTAAACAGTCCAAGGTTCTGGCACTGATTGTCTGAATGGAGATCATCTGAAAACTTAACAGCGTATTAATATACATGTTCCCATCTATAGAGCTACTGTGTGTGCTCCTACCCTTTGATTGGTGATTAAGCTCCTCATAAAAACTATTATATATAAACACCTTACATAAATGTTTTAGATATTCAACCCATAAAAGCCACTTTTAGTAACTATAGTCTCATAAAACACAAAAGGGTTTATTTCCATCTTGGATACAAAAATTGGTAGCTTCACATACATGAAGAAAGTATCTGCGTCAAGTGGAATTTGGAGTAAATTCCACAAAATTTGAAGGAAACTCGGGAAATAAAAACGGGAATAAAATGAAATATTTTTAAAAATCAAAGAACAGTGAAGCCTGTTTATATCAGACCTACAGGTAAATAATGCTGCCACAGCAACATCCATCAGAAGGTTTGACTTCTTCTCAGAACAAACAACCATTTTAAAGTTCTGTGCCCGATTTATTTTCTTCAGCTTTACCCGTATTTCTGCTCATGTGTGACACACGTTAACTTCACACAGAAGCTCTACCCAGCAGACAGTGCTCTGATAGCGGCTCCTCCAACAGAGGGCGCTCTAACAGCAGCTCCTACATTGTCTACGTGACTGTCGGCACTGTGAACCAAGGCTAGCTGCTGTTAGCTCAGCTGGGGGAGACAAACTGACTTGTTACCTTTACGGTTCGGTGCGACACGTCGAAGTTCTCATAATACCCGTGTTTCATCCAGTCTAGGGAGTCCTTGAGCTCGGGTCTGGCACTCCGCTTGGCCTCTTTTATTCTCTTCTTACTTTTATGGTTCATTTTCTTCCGGTTAGCTGTCTCTGATTAGCCTGTAAAGGAGCTAACTGGGGGCTACATTTACCCACCTGCTCACAGCGTCGCTTTAAGAACACAAAACGACAGCATAAACAAAAGTTGCACACAAGATTCTATAATGTTAAACTATAAATGTGAGATTAACATCCGCAGAAACGCCATTAACATTTGATAAAAGCCAACAGCGGGACACACAATGCTTGTGAAACTGACTACGCAATTAACACCCGCCCTAACTGAGGTCGAAGGTAGCTGATTGGCTGCCACAGCATGAAAGTTGCAATGCACTGATTGGTTTAACGTCACACGGAGCATTCCCGCCTATGGATATTATTGGCTGCTACCTTCAATTTTTACTCCGAGGTCGGAATATTTACTTCATTTTGAATGTCATCTTTTCTTAATGTTCAGCGAAATTAAGAAAAAAATACATCGTTATGGGTGTTTAACTACATATCGGTTAGATTGGGTATGAAGAACAACAAATAGCTAGTCCCACTGGTTTCCCTGCTCCAACCGGTACACAATGAACGGTATTTTCAATCAGCATTGCGACCTCCGAGGAAACCGGAACTCACCAGTAGCACTGAGCTGGACGTTTACAATGGAAGACAAACGTATAATCCGCCCTATTTACCACCCGGCGAGGAGAGCGGTGTGTCGCGAAGGTGGAGTTTGCATTTTATTTCAGCCTAGCTCTCAGCCTGCTTTATTAACAACGCTTTACTGCTGCTACTTTTTTTGTCAACTGGCTGAGTTAACTGATCAGATGTTTCGATGCCTAAACAAAAATGTTACATTAAATTAACAAACAAAGTGACTGGATTATATGGACTAACAATTGATTAATACTGTGCATTGCTAATAATCAGATTGAGTGTAATTTATATTTTTATTTTACATATTTATGTTATTCATGATGATCAGTCGTATGAAGAAGGTATGCTCCTCATTCACTGCTGGTCAAACCCCCAGCCGCTCGACATACCGGCTAATTGGTAAGGAACGGACCCACTCATTTGACCGCGGAAGAAGACAAAAGCGCGGCTGTCACAATGTATTAATGTCTAGTCACAACGATTTTCATTACAAAAACCGCGTTAAGATCAACTGAATGTAAGCCCGCGGGTGCTGCTATTAGTGAGCTCTGCAATGACGTAGTTTCTGGGTTTGTTATAGAGGGCATGATGGAGCAAAGAGGAGCAGAGACGGGGAGCACAGCCTGCAGGGTTTTCATCTTTAAAGACGCGAAAGCCCCACAGGAGAGTCTTAGTGTCTGCATCCCTGAGGTCTGTTACTGTTCACTGTTAGAAATCACCATCCTTCCAGTGTCTACACCCGCTTGTCTTTGCAGGGTCATCGGGACAATGGTGACTATCTCCAGCGCTCATTGGGCGGGAGGCGGAGTCCACTGTGGACAAGTCGCCAGTCCATCACAGGGATACAGAGAAACAAACAGGACAAACAACCACACAGCCACAACTTAGGGGAATGTTTAGAGACCAATCAACCTAGCAGTGATGTCTATGGTCTACATGATGACGCAGTTATTAACACAGTCCCTGTTGCCTTGCAGCAAAAGGTCCTGGGTTCAAGTCCAGTCCGGGGTCTTCCTGCATGGAGTTTGCATGTTTTCTCAAAGCAAGCGTAGGTTCTCTCCTGGTACTCCCTCCTACAGTCCAAAATGAATAAGATTAGTTGGTCTCTCCATATTCCCCTTAGTGTGTCCAGGGTGTCCCTCTCACCCAGTGACCACTGGAGATAGGAACCAGTTCCTTCAAACCCCTCAGAATAGATGTTTACAAACCTTAAGATCAGTTTTCCTTTTATTAAAGTAAAATGATCAGAAAATTCCAACATATAATTTGAGAAAATGAATTCAGCGGGAAAATTAAATGACTGGAAGCTCCAGAAGCCTGACGCTAAACATGTTTGAAAGCTTTACCGACATATCAGGCTGGTACAGCAGGGCTGCCGGTGATTATTCCACCTGGTTAAAAACATTGATGATTGTTTTGTAACATAAACAGCTTCTGGTCTTTTATTAGTAGTCGATTTAAACCAGTGGTGTCTGAAGTCAGTCCTTGAGCGACGGTGTCCTGCAGGTTTTAGATGTGTCCTTGCTCCAACGCAGCATCTCGCCTCATTCTGCACAGACCTTCTACTAACACATTCAGATGTGATGGATCAGCATCTAAAACATGCAGGACACCAGCTCTCCAAACTGACTGCTGGTTATAGGTAAAACATCTCGACTTTTACTCAAACATCTGGGTAGAAGTTCACCAGATGTTCCTGTTTGACAGTGGGCCGTGATGGCGAGAGAAGCTCTGACTGTGATCTTCCATCAGGTTCTGGACCCCCAGTATGGGATGTACGTGTGGCCCTGTGCAGTGGTCCTGGCCCAGTATCTGTGGTTCTACAGAGACCAGCTGATAGGCAGGGCAGTGCTGGAGGTGAGGACGACTATTCTTCATTCTGGAAACCTAGCAGGAGACGTTTTCAGCTCATTTTACACATGATTTAAACTTTTACAATATCCCCTTTGAAGGGAAAAACTTCAGTCCTGTGGAGTTTTGGGCCAGTTTCTACGTTGAGATTTTTGTCAGAAATTCTCCGTTTACAGCTGCAGACGTTTCTGAATCAAACTCTTCTTTAACTGGGCTTTAATCGTTCCAGTATACTAAAACCATTTTCAACACTGTGGACCTGCCATATCACGACTTGAACCATGTTCAGGGCTTAATGGTTCTGCTCTGTAGTGGTTCTGGAGGTCCTCTGTCCAGATAATGGAAGGTTTTATAGAGTTTCATGTGGGGTTCCTCAAAGTTTCATCCTGGACCTCAACATGTTGTCTCTGGGAATAATTCTATTAAAATAAATCTGTATTTATTGAAGTGACTGAAGATCATTAAATGAATCTGAACTCATTTCTGTGGAGTTGAAGCAGTAAATGACTCTTCCCTGTCATGTTTTATCTGCTTCAGTTCCTCAGGGCCCAGCTTTGTATTTTCATGGTAACGCTCAGTGACACCAGCTCAAGGAAAGAGGCCCAGTTGATCCAGTACCTGGTGTTGACCCGAACCTCTTTGTGAATCCTGTCTGTGCCCAGCTCGGAGCCGGTGTGAGTCTTCCCGGTGTGGTGGCTGCCCGCTGCGGCGCCGAGGTGATCCTGTCTGATGGCTCAGACAAGCCGATGTGTCTGGAGAACTGCAGGCGGAGCTGCGAGGCCAACGGCCTGCAGGACGTCACTGTGGTGGGCCTCAGCTGGGGGGACGTGTCCCCGGACCTCCTGCTGCTTCCTAAGCAAGACATCGTCCTCGGCTCAGACGTCTTCTACGACCCTGAAGGTGAGTTTGTGTGTCTGAAGGTTTGCAGTTCCTGTAACTCCTCACCATGCTGGTTGTTAGGCTGAGCAACTGTTTTCTGCATCCAGATTTTGAAGATGTTCTCGTGACGTTTGTTTGTCTGCTGAGGAAAAACCCAAAGGCTCAGTTCTGGACTACCTACCAAGTGAGAAGGTATGCCTGCTGTTTACAGACCTGGACAAAGTTTGAGCTACCTCTGGTAAAGTTGTGTTAAATATTTAAACTAAATCCAACCTCAGGTTCCAGTCCATTTATTTAGATGGGAAAACAGTTAAACTCTACAGACCAGCTGCTTGTGTGGGAGGCAAACAGCCCCCTCTGTCCTGCCATCACAAACATCAAAATCTGGCGTTTCTTAACCTCGAATGGACTCAGGTCAAGCTTTTCAGGAACAAACACTCTAGGTGGGTCTGCTGTGAACCTCCTGCCCACTGTTAAGTACGGTGAAGGATCTGTGATGCTGTGGGCCTGTTTCTCTACCAAGGGCTGTTAGAGTGCGCAGCATCATGAACTCTTTGAAACTAACATCTAGAGGACTCCTCTAGAAAGCTGAAAATGGGTCGGCACTGGTCTTCGATCAGGATAATGATGTAAAACTTTACCACATCACCACAGAAATGGTTCCTCAGACAATAAATCAATGTCCTTCTACAGTGAGGAGAGCATCAGACGTAAACCAGGACTCTGGACCATCTAGAAAAGAATGGTCAAAGATCTGTCTCTCTGTATGCTCCAACCTTGGGAAATGTTAGAGGAGGAGACTTACTTTTTTCTGTGGGATCCCTTTCTCCACTGAATGCACGCACTCCCATTAAAGTGTGGCTTTTTCTGAGTTCAGTGTGAGACGCTGCTGCAGTAAAAGATTATTTAATTTAAATTTATGACACATGTTTAGCAGCGGGCCCACAGTCCACATCAGGGTAGAAAGAGGTTAGTTTTTATCCTGTTCCTTTTTCCTGTTTGTATTATTTATCAGTACCAGTTATCATTCTGTAAAACATCAGTAAAGTAGATGATTTTATCACTTGTCAACCTTCTCCTCCTGCAGCTCAGACTGGTCCATCGAGGCTCTGCTCCACAGGTGGAAACTGGACTGTGTCACGGTCCCACTGGCTGACTTTGATGCAGATCAACCCGAGCTGGCTGGGTCCACTCTGCCTGGCAACCACAGCATCCAGATGATGATACTCACCAGGAGGACAGAGACTGAATAACCTGCTGCAGGAGAACCACGGAGACTTCCTTATCTCCTCACATTTCCCATAACAACAAGCTGCAACAAACAGGAAGCTAATCTGCTTGTTTCCTGAGTTAAAAACTTTTGAAAGCTGCTTCATTAATCAGAATATTAAGCAAGTGTTTGGTGACAATATCGTGTGTATTTTTCTAGTTCTGGCTGCAGGTCAGACAATATTAACCCTTTAGCTGCAGGATCTCAGTCTTCTCAGCTTTGTTGCTCGTAAGTCTGAGATCTTCCTAGGACTGACCCAGAAAAGATGAAAGACTCCTTATTTACTCCGGATCTGCAGCTGTGTTTCATCCTGTGAGCAGTAGGGGGCAGTGTTTCACTGATAACCAGCGCACCTGTATTCATTGGTTTTATGTACATCATCGTCTGCTTCACCTATAAACTGTAGCTTGATGAATGCACTCTTTAGTTCTGTGAAATAAAATAAACTTCTGAACTGACAAAATTAATATTCTTTTTGCAAAAGTATGTACACCCCATGAACCTTTTCATGTTCTTTGTTGTTCCAACTGACCCCTTAGTAAACAGAGTTCATCCATCGGCCATACCTGCCTATTCATGCAGTCATGTCTCTTGACTGTGGGCAAAGGCTGTAGAACCCAGAGTGAACCCGCACATGCAAGAGGAGAACATTTCCAGCCCCATGCAGAAAGACCCCTGGGATTAGAACCCAGGACCTTTTTGCTGCAAGCAAACAGTGCTACCAACTGCTTCACCATGGAGCCTAAACAGGGTCCAGCTGTGTGTGATTTGATCTCAGTATGACTGCAGCTGACCAAGGAGCCCAAAGGCCAAAAATAGTCACAGAAGCAGTCAAGAGGCCCATGGTAACCCCTGGAGGAGTTGCAGAGATCCACAGCTCAGGTAAGATAATCTGGTGACAGGACAAATATTAGTCATTTACTTTCCAAATCTGGTCCTTAAGGAAGAGTAGCAATAAGAAAGCCAGTGTTGAAAGAAAGTCAGAAAAAGTCAGAAGCCATGTAGGAGACACAGCAGATATGTGGCATAAGGAGCTCTGCTCCGAAGAGACCAGTACTCACCCTGAATCCACAACCCCCACAGTGAAACCAAGTGGTGGCAGCATCGTGATGTGGGATGGTGAAGCTGGTCAGAGTTGATAGAAAGATGAAAATACAGGATAACCCTGGAAGAAAATCTGTTAGAGGCTGCAGAAAACCTAAGATGGGGTGAAGGTTCATGTTTTAGAATGGCCTAGTCAAAGTCCAGATCTAAATCCAACTGAGAATTTGTCACAAAACTTGAAAACTGCTGTTTACACACAACTTTGTGTTAGTCTATGAAATAAAATCCCCCAAAACAGTGATTTATGTGTTTGGGACAGGACAAAATGTAAAAACTTCAATAGATGTGAATACTTTTCCAAGGCCCTGTTTTCAGCAGTATCATCTGCATACATCTGGCAAGTAACAGATGTCAGATGGGTACACTTCTGGAAACTCATTATTATACAAGGTGAAAAAGCAGAGGACCCAAAGCAGAACCCTAAAGTACACCCACGTTACTACCATTCACACACAAGTTTCCATTAATAGATTATTATGGATATAATGGAGATATCATACTATCTATTATATTGCTTAAGTGAAAAAATACATTTAATAATATGGATAAAAAAGAACCATTGGGTTAATGGTTTGTTCAGATCGACCCTTAAACTGTAGAAAACGGTTTAATGTTGGATCTTGTTGGACCATTTGTTGCTTAATATTGGACCATTTGGACGTTGCTGGACGCCACTATGCCTTCCTGCGTCATCAACCATTTTGTACCCCAGGATAGTCCGCTACTACAAATCCCAGTGGGCACCGCGACTGATAGGACGGTGGCGTCGCAGCTCTGATGTCACGGTCGACTATATAACATACTCTGAGATCACCCTTATTGCTTTTCAGCTTGGAACCGAGACGCGGTTACCGGCATCTGAAGCACATCATTCTGGAGAAATTGATTCTCTTGTTCAGAGTGTTACTTCATCATTTCGTGGTGCATTAGACAATGCAGCCCCCTTGAAAAAGAAGGTAATTATTCATAGGAGGCAGGCTCCCTGGTTTAATTCAGAGCTGCGTACTTTAAAGCACAATGTTAGAAAATTGGAGAGAAAATGGCGCTCTACACACCTAGAGGATTCCTACTTAATCTGGAAAAATAGCCTACTGTTGTATAAAAAGACACTTCACCAAGCTAGAACAGCTTATTTCTCATCATTAATAGAAGAGAACAAGAATAATCCTAGGTTTCTCTTTAGTACAGCTGCTAAACTTACACAGAGTCATAGCTCTGTTGAGCCATCCATTCCCTTAGCTCTCAGCAGTCATGATTTTATGGGATTCTTCCAAAATAAAATTGATTCTATTAAGAAGAAAATCTTTGACATACTCCCAGAGATGATTACTTCATCCTCAGCAAGTGAGACAACATTGGAAATAACTGTAGAACCTGATCTGTGTTTGGACTGTTCTGATCCTGTGGAGCTTCCTGAGTTATCAGAAATATTAGCTTCATCTAAACCTTCAACTTGTATGTTAGACCCAATCCCAACCAAATTATTTAAGGAAGTGTTCCCTCTGATTACCAGCCCCATTTTAGATATGATTAATTTATCTTTAGTAAATGGGTATGTACCACAAGCTTTTAAGGTAGCTGTAATTAAACCTTTGCTTAAGAAACCTTCGCTTGATCGAGATGACTTAATAAATTACAGACCGATATCCAATCTTCCATTCTTATCTAAAATTCTTGAGAAAATAGTTGCTAATCAAATGTGTGAGCATTTACACAGCAATGACCTGTTTGAAAGAGTTTCAGTCAGGTTTCAGAGCTCATCATAGCACTGAAACAGCTCTGCTGAAAGTCACTAATGATATTCTTATGGCCTCAGATAATGGACTTGTGTCTGTGCTGGTTCTGTTGGATCTCAGTGCTGCATTTGATACAATCGATCATAATATTCTCTTAGAAAGGCTGGAATATGCTGTAGGGATCAGGGGAACAGCACTAGGCTGGTTTAAATCTTATTTGTCTGACAGATTCCAGTTTGTTCATGTAAATGATAAATCATCTTTAAACTCCAGGGTTAATTGTGGAGTACCACAGGGTTCAGTACTTGGGCCAATTCTCTTTACTATATATATGCTTCCAATAGGTCAAATTATCAGGCAGCATAGAATAAATTTTCACTGTTACGCTGATGACACTCAGCTTTACTTATCCATAAATCCTGATGAGCCCAACCAGTTAGATAGACTACAAGCATGTCTTGAAGACATAAAAACTTGGATGACTTTAAATTTTCTGCTTCTAAATTCAGACAAGACAGAAGTTGTCGTCTTTGGACCGGAGTCTTTAAAAAAAGAAACTGCTTAGTCAATCACCTAACCTGGATGGCATTAAATTGACCTCCGGTAATAAAGTAAAAAACCTTGGTGTTATTTTTGACCAGGACATGTCATTTAAATCCCATATTAAACAGGTTTCTAGGATTTCCTTCTTTCATCTCTGGAACATTGCCAAAATTAGAAATATCCTGTCCAGGATTGACGCTGAAAAACTAGTCCATGCATTTGTTACTTCAAGGCTGGACTATTGTAATTCTTTACTATCAGGATGTCCACAAAATGCAGTTAAAAAGCCTTCAGCTGATTCAAAATGCTGCAGCAAGAGTTCTGATGAAATTAAAAAGAGAGATCATATTTCCCCTACTTTAGCTTCCCTTCATTGGCTCCCTGTTAAATCCAAATAGAATTTAAAATTCTCCTCCTCACATAAAAAGCCCTTAATGATCTAGCTCCATCATACATCAGAGATCTATTGTTCCATATGTTCCTAACAGAGCACTTCGTTCTCAGACTGCAGGTTTACTGGTGGTTCCAGAGTCTCTAGAAGTAGAAGGGGAGGCAGATCCTTTTAGTTATCAGGCTCCTCCCCAGTGGAACCAGCTCCCGTTTTAGTCCATGAGGCGGACACCCTGTCTACTTTTAAGGCTAGGTTTAAAAAATTTTTCCTTTTTTGATAAAGTTTATATTTAGAGGGGGTTTAGGTTATCCGGGGCATCTTCCTTATTTTCCCCTCATTTTCTTCCCCCCTTGTTGGAGGGAGTAGGGGGAGCAGGTTTTTGCCTAAAACCAGCTCATTATGGTTGAGGTAAACCACCCTCCATTTTTTGCACCCGTATGACCCCCCTTTTTCCCAAAGGTTTTGGTCAATCTACAGAGAGAGGTATCCCCTCATTGTGGTTTTTAGTATAAAATGACCTCATTTGGGGTCTAGATGGACAAACTGTCTACTTTTAAGGGTAGGTTTAAAAATTTCCTTTTTGAAAAAGCTATAGTTAGGGGCTTGGGTTATCCTGAGCTATCTCTGTGTTTATTGCTATGGCTTAGGCTGCGGGAGGACATAATGACCACTTTCACCCTTTTCGCATTTTTCTCCAACTACCCCTTCAATTTGTATTATTTGCTTTATTTGCTTTTAATTTTTGTTCCTCTCTTTTTCTTCCAAAGCTAACCGGGCCCCTGCTCTGTGTCTACCTGTGAAACTTTCTGGGGGGGGGAATCCCCCAAGCTTCTGCTGGCAAAAACTTAATGCTCACCCTCTCCCGATGACCACATGGCCCTGTCTTTCAGGTTTAACCTTTTTTCTCTCTCTAGACATAGCTACTGACTGACTTTTACTGTAACTAACTCTATGTGCTCTCTTCAGACTCAAAACTTGAAACGGGCTCGGGTTTTACTTTCTTTTTCTGGGTAAAACGACAAAAGGCCCTACATCCATTAACTTTTTCCCTTTTTCCTTCCCATAAAGTACCCCCCTGATCACGCTTCTTTGTTCTCTTTGTGTCTCTGCTCTTTTTCCTCAAACCCCCCCAGGGGGTCGTGGAGAGGCCGCTCACACGACCCCTGGTTCTGGTTCTGCTGGAGGTTTTTTTCTGTTAAAAGGGATTTTTTTCCTCTCCACTTCGCTACAGCAGCTCTAGAGGGATTGCTCAAAGTCAACGCCAGTGACGTCCACTTCTCTACATGCTCATCCGGGAGGAGGAATGCTCAATCACGACTGGGTGCAAACTGTGGGTTTTTTTAGTAAAAAACTTTTTTTTCCAATTTTAATAAATAACAGAATCTGGGGTGCATGTTCAATGATTAGGGTTTAAATTTGGGAAAGTTGTACCTACTTTTGAAGTGCCTTGGACGAATTGTTGTGAATTTGGCCTTATAAATAAATGAATTGAAACTGAATTGAATTGAATTTAATTGAATAGACCTTTAAAATAGAGGAGAGGGGCCTTAATGAAAATGTTGAAGCACCTCCCAGCGTTAAGCACGGAAGAACAAGAAGAAGGAGGCAGATAATTATTTCATCCCATTGGTTGAGATCCGAGCAGGAAGATCCAAAAAAAATTTATGGAAACCCAAAAAATCTCTCGTAAGACGAAAAAAAACCTCCCCGTGGGGTTCATTTTCCCATAAACTTTTTAAGAAAAGAAACAGTAGCCCCTTTTTTTTATTCAATAAAATCTTTATTGATTATATTTTTCGAGTCTAGCTTCGTCTCTTACTTCACACAAAAGACAAAATTAAATCATAAGAAAAACAAAAAAATGGAAAAAAAAGACAATTTAAATTCCATAACAATCAAGAAACATTTTCAAAAGAACATGTTCGGAGATAAAATGTAGAACCTTGATTAATGACACATTTCTGATATTTTTCACAAATTAAATCATTCTTAAACCAAATCTCCGGTGTATTGGAAAACACTCTGCTGCAGTGATAATCCGCACGCTCTATGACATAGATAAAACATGCAATGGTGGACCGCAACACAGTGGACAGAGTGCTTTCAAGCCTGATTATTATGATACAAAATTTTGAGGATCTGTCTTCTAAAAATGTTACGATACTTGACGGGTAGAAAATGAAATCCGGAGAGAATCCATAAGAGTCAAAAAAACTGGCTTGACCATTCTCTCCAAAGTCAGAGCTAACCAGTGCTCTCCAGGCTTGTCTGAAGGATGTGTGTTCACTATAAAGTAGGCGGGCCCTGGGAATGTGTCAGTGAGCAGCGGCAGCTGATCGCACGCCCATACACCGTGAAACAAATCTCCCAGCAGATGATGCAGCAGGTTCTCAATTTCATGATTATTCATGTCTGATTAGATCAATAATAATCACCAGCACACGCCTTCTTTGAATCAATCTCTAAAATAGAGTCATAACAAGCGTAGATGATCAGCGTGGTTGTATGAGGCAGCGGGTTTCTGAAACGCATTTCCAATCTTAAATTCACGCTGCAAACTGGAGATAGAGCATCTGCGTCCTCTCCCGGGTTAAGATTAAATGCGAATAGAGAGTATCCTTGATTAAATTCTTGACGTGTTCTGCTCAGAGGAAGATCTTTAAGATGTCATCCCGTAGCCGTAAACAAGTTGTGTTACTCTCTCACTGAAGTGCCTTGGTTAAAATTGGGCTGGAAGGCCTTAGCAGGAATTTGTTTACCATCCTTACACAAGGCTAAATATTCCATATCAAAATGATTAAAGTCAAACGGATTGAGATCACGTGTTCCTGTAAAAGCGTCATGATCCAGTAACACAATCACCACATACTTGGGAAAGACGCCTAAGAAAAGATTCTCTTGGGTGCACACCCTTGAATTTTCAGGGATGGAAAATGTTTTAACATTCACACGTTAAAGTGGATAGAGAGCATTTGCTTTCATTAACGCTGCAGCGTGTCCCAATCGAACGGCTGGAGAGACGGAAACTTTTTGATGAAAAGAGAGGCTCCTAATATCCTGAGTTTGAAAGTGGAGCTCTTGCTGCCATGAGACAAAAGGCATCGTTGGCTCTCGCAAGTTTTATTGATGTCAACAGAGTTTTAAAAGAAGGTCTCCTCGCAGAAAAATATGTCTGCATGCAGGGGGCCTAGGAGATGTACCTCCCTGGAATTTGCCGTAAAGCCTGCTCTGCTGTTAAGACCTTGGTTAGGACCGTTAGTTGTAACGATAGAGTTCAGAGCACCTGCAGTTTCTTTGAAAAAAAGACCAGAGCTAAACTGGCTTTTTAAAGAATCCTCAGAAAAGTTTGACAATGTCTCAATCATGGCTCTATATGGATGTGTGGCGCTGGATTGTGAAATCAATCGATCCCCTAGAGTGACATCACACTGAGTGAAGATGGTGTTTAGCAGGTAGTTGATGAGCCCTACAGGTGCATCATCCGGCAGGTTGGTTCCATCCTCGTTAGTAATTTTCACTCTGAGATGCAACAGCGTATCGTTGAGATCCAGGTATTTTTCTCCGTCTCCCGGAATGAAAAACTCGATCGGGCCTCCATCAGTGATTGCTGATAAAGGCTGGATCTCGGTGTAAATTTTATCTTCAATCGATAGCTGCGTCATTGGGGCTGAAAATAAGTCCAGCTCTGCCAGCGTGCACTCTGATGATTTGTTATGTAAAAGAGCCATTATTTAAATATATCAAAACTTGCTGAAGACTTCCTTCCTCTTCGTTTGTCAGCTCCGACTGATCTCCTTTTTCGTGCTTGTCGTTTTTTAACAGCTCGTAAACGATCACCAGGGGGTCTTGTTCTGGGTCTTTTGGATAAAACCATAATTCCTGAACCTTCTTGACCTTTGGTGTTTGTAGAACCACTCATTTTACTCACGGCTCTACCTATGACATCAGAAGCGATATTTGATGCCGCTGTTTTCAGATGGGGTTTTGCAATAGCAAATCCTTTTTTAACCAGAGGGGATACGAAGCGAAATAATCTTGAAAATAATGATCCAATTCCGTGTCCGTACATTACTGGGGCCCCATAAAACCCTGGCAGATTACCGCCTGATTGACTTACATAGTAATTTACAAAGCGATTCGGATCACGTCTCAGACTTAGCTGTGCCATGTTCTCTCTTGCCTGCTTGGTGCACAGTGTTGAAGGATCAGGGGGAATATGAATGATGACCAAATGGTCTTAGATGTAAATATCTCTGGAATAGTTTATACAAATAAAAAATTTTATCTCAGGTTACGTTGTGATATCCCCGGTCTGAAGTGTAGTCTTATGATGGTCTTTCCGTAGACGAATTTACAGGAAGTTTTGGTCCGTTTTAATTTCTATATGGATATTTTCAATATGTCTTCTGGAAACTGGAAGGTAGTGGGCGGGTTAAATGACAGAGTAACCATATCACTGAAGTCGCCTTGTACTTGGATGGTCCGCCAGTAAGGTGCAAAGTGTCGCCTACTATTTGCGGGCTGACCACGTCGCTGTAACAGTATAGATGATAGAAACCGGGCCTTTATATCAGCGGAAAAGGCCCAGTGTTGGTGCAGTTACATGAATCCATGCCCTGGTTCACACCCATCATATACGCTAGAGTGTCGAAGAAGCGTATTTCATACTGACCGCTTGCATGAAATGAAAAATCCTCTTTGAACTTGCTGAATTTTCAAACGGATATCCGAGTTTATTTTTCTGAAAAACATGTCCATTTCTGTCTCGAGTTGAGCAATGCCGTCATAGTGGCCTCCTCTAATCCTTTGCATATGGATATCCGCATCACCTGCTTTTCTCCATTCAAAGTAGGCTTCATGATCCAGTAAATTATGCCATGTATGAGGGTATGAAATCTGCTAATGCAACCAGCCATGGCCTTTCTAAGTCAATATGTTGAGCTAAATTTACACGGAAACTTGAACTGGTATTATTTTTAAACACTCCTTGCTAGCGTTAGAGGAAACGGTAACGTAGAAGCCATCATCCTCTACCTGACGGTCATGATGTTGTGTCAACTGTGAGGTTTAGTGCAGACTTTTTATACGTTTCGAAGTTCATCAAACCTGATCCAACTGTTGAATTTCTCAGGCATTTTTTCCAGCTTACAAAAAACTGTTTGACACCCTTGACTGTGCGGCGTTTTAATATTTTTTCCACTTGATACATCTTGTCGTTACATATTTTACTTTTTGAAGTTCTTCGTGTAAAAAGAACCCTGGATAGCTTCCCCGTCCAGATCTTTGAGTTTGTATGCCGGGAGGGATCGGGGTATCCTCTCATACACTGTAAACACATCCGTAAAACTCTGTTCGTATTTCTTGTCAAACACCCCACGGATCTTGGATATTCTGACAAGATCCCCTTGTTCAAACGTTGTCACGGAGTCCATGCAAATCTGTTGGACTTGACATCATACAGATTCTGAAACACTTGAAAGGCATTTTCTGAGGTCACTTCCATAGGGCTCATTTAATGCTGGAGTGGTAGCTGTGGTTGTAACTTCTAACTAGGTTTTGCAGGACATCAACGTATCGCCAGGTGTTGTTAGCTGTAAAATATCTCCACATCCTTGTTTTTAATGTGCGGTAAATCTCTCGACCACAGAAGCTTTTGCTTCACTCGCTGTCGCGAAATGTTCAATACCGTGTTTCTCCATTAAAACTTTACATTTCTTGTTAAAAAATTCTTTACGGCATCAGTCTGAAGTTTTTTGGGATCTGACTTTCTTTAAAAACTGATTCAAAAGCTTTACCACTCAGCTGCTGGTTTCTTCTTCAAAACTCGTACATACACGGCCTTTTTGAAAAGATGTCAATGACGGTTAATAAATAATTATAACCATCATTTTCCTTGGCCAGAGCTTGCATGTCACAGAGATCAGCCTGGAAAACTGTTTCAATGGGATGGTGACAAAAACTCTGTTTCTTGGAAAATTTTATTCTTGCGGGTTTATGTAGAGAATAGGTATCTTCTCCTGATAAAAAAATCTTTAACCTTTTCAACCGCAACCCTTCTTTCCGGTTTCATCTTGCATAACCCTCCTCAACCTATCTATACCCCCAAACTTCCCGGATTTGAAGGGTTGTAATATACTTTCTTCATCAACCGTCTTCCTGCCATCTCTGCCTTATGCTCACTCTGATGATTACTTGTTAAATAATGAGAAAAAACACACCGGAGGAGATTTATCCTTTTTTTGTATTTATTAGTAAAGAAAAACAACAATCAGATAATGCAGATTAATAAAACTACTGGGAATACAAAAAATGATACAAGTCATCAAACACGTGAGATCAGTTTGTCAGTCCGTAGCACTCTGAAATAGAGTTAAGTTGTTTGAGGTCTTTATCTTCGGGAAGCGATCGTACACATCAGCTATTGCACTGTGGATGCCTTGTACCGATTTCAGTTCCATATAAAACGTCTCAGCAATCGTTTTCACTCTGAAGTCATCTGCTTGTATGCGTCGAAGTATCAGAAGATTCTGAATAGCAGGAATGAGTTTGGGGGTTCGAGTCGTCGCACCATGCGTTGAAAGTTGACTTGGTAATAATCCTCCCCCAATACCTCCAGGCATTGGTGCTGACGCTGGCTCGGGTGGTTCGTTATGCACCTGTAGAAGGTTTCTCTGACATAGTTCAAACAGGTTATGTTGAATAAATGAAGTATTGCTGTTTTCACCGTATTGATGAGGGCGGATGAGAACCAACTGTCAATTTCATCCCCCTGGTTACTTTCATCCTCTGCTGAAGGCTGAGGGGGCTGCATCGGCTCCAGGGTTTGTGTAGGGGCCTCGGGAGAGGGCGAGTAGCTGGTAGTTGCCTCATCCTCCACGACCACCTTCTTGTCTTCAGGCTGGATACTCGCGTGTACAGAATCTGCCATGAATAGCAACGATGGTGAGTAGAGGTCTGGAGAAGGCGGTTGATACATTTTCATGTTGTATCCTGTAGGTGATGCAGGACTGAAGTGGGTCTCAGAGAACGAGGACGTTGTGGTGGATGGTGAGAAGAAGAGGTCCGGGGAAGGCGGATGATACGGTCCAATGTTGAAGCTTTCATCGTGCTCAGGAGAGTAGTGGATCTCTGCTCGGTGGTTGTAGAGGTCCCTGTATGATGCTGACTCACTCATTCTCAGGATTCGGTTCTCAGTGTCTGTGAGCTTGCTGTTATTCCCTCCAAATATATAACATAGGAAGGGGGCGGGTCCTCAGAAGAGGGTTTGTTTTAGACGTAAAACAAGAAACGTTAGCATTTTTTTCACTGACATGACATCGATCCAACTGCGTGAGTTGTGGAAAAGGTTGGAAAGACGGTGTCCAATTTCACCCATCTTCTCTGCCCAAGCTTCAAATGGCAGAGCCAGCATTGTCTTGAATATGCCACAGTCCTGATTGAACGCCTCCAGCACAAACAGATCTGAGGGGTTCGTCCGGTTGTTCTTGCGTCTGCTTGCCCGCAAAGACCAGCGACCATTTTCTGTGGTTTTTGACCCCCACACAGCGCTAAAGAGAGGTTCTCTCTCTGCTATTTCAACATCGGATGGCATATAAGACATTCTCGCCCATTTTGCAGGTCGAGGAGACAGTTCATTTTCTTCTTCATCCTCCCTCTCCTGCATTGAGACTGCTTCAGGGCCATCATTAAGGTGTGGGATTGCAAGCCTTAACACAGTCCAGTCGTTGTGGGTGAGAGTACACAGAGCCAATGATCCATTAAATACCTCGTCTTGATCCAATTGATACAGGCAGAGTTACTCCTGCAGAGTATCCATCGAGGGTCTTTGTACCTTGCAAAGGTAGTATGTTGATTTCTTAGGAGCATTCAATTCACGGGATGAATGCTGGTAGACGGTCACTGGGGTTTCGCACAGAACTGACGTACCTCTTGGCCGAACTGAGATCTTATTTTCAAACGTCGTTTTTGAAGTTGAAGTTGGATCCTCATCATCGGTAGAGTATGTTATGACGGGAATTCCGATAGGTGTCTCAGATGAGGAAGTAGATGATCCAGTTGCTTGTTCATCATCATCATCTTGACACGCGTTGCGTTTCTCCTCCGCTTGACGATTAACTCTCTTAACTCTAACAATTGCTGAACGGGTGTTCTTTTCCAACGAATGCTGCATGTAAAGTGCAGAGGTTTATGCCTGTATTTAAAGCAAACACTAAAGCACACCCTATTGGTTTCATTGGGTTATTCAAGGTTTAACGAACCTTACAAACACACCCCCTCTATTTTAATTGGTGCTGATGCCTTACAGTTTCTCCTAATACCATATTTGTCTTGTTTTATTCATATCATACACACCACCTGTGTTTTCATTGGTTCATCTAAGGACTTCCCAGTTACACCCTTAAACACACCCCTGTATTATTATTGGCTCATTTAAGGTCTCGCCACTCATGACGACATCCAATCAACATGCACGGTTACGCCCCCTCGGTCACACCCCGTTGACCCCATGACCTCCCCATCCCCCATAAACCCATGACCCCCCCTTAAAGGTCAAAGGTCACCTGTCAAAAAGTTTGACGAAAGGGTGTATTCTTGTCTCTGAGGATGCTCAGGGTTCTCCATAATGTTCTTCATTTTATGAAGAATCCTTCTTTGTACAAGGATCTCCAGAGGTTCCAGAGGAGTCTCCAGAACAGAACCAGCCTTCTATATCAGCTTGTTGAGCTTTTTAAGTCCCTGGTTCTGATGCTGCTGATTATGGAGAAGAGATCAAACTCTCCACAACAGACTTATAGACGATCTTCAGCATCTTGCTCCAAACACCAAAGCACCTAAGCTTCCTCAAGAAGTACAGTCTGCTCTGTCCCTTCTTGTAGACGGCTTCACAGTTGCATCTCCACTCCAGTCTGTTGTCCAGGTGAACACCGAGGTATTTATACTCCTCCACCACCTCCACCTCTTCTCCCATGTTGGAAATAGTTTTTGACTTATTCCTGTTTCTTTTAAAATGTACAATCATCTCCTTTCTTTTATTCATGTTCAAGATGAGATGATTGTTTCCATACCATGCCACTAAGCGATCCACCACCTCCCTGTACTCATCTTCTTGTCCATCTCTGATCCACTAACAACTGCAGGATCATCTGAGTATTTCTGCAGATGACAGGAGTCTGTCTGGTCCTGGAGGTCTGAGGTGTACAGAGTGAAGAGGAATGGTGAGAGTACCGTCCCCTGAGGTGCTCCTGTGCTGCTGACTACCTGGTTAGACTCACAACCTTCAGTCTTACAAACTGTGGTCTGTTGGTCAGGTAGTCTTTGATCCAGGAGAGTGTTGAGGCCTCCACCTGAGTCTTCTGGAGTTTCTGACAAAGCAAATCAGGTTGGATTGTGTAAATGTTCTTGAGAAATCAAAGAACATGATCCTCACAATGCTGCTGGCTTTGTCCAGATGACAGTGGGTTTGTTGAAGCAGGTGTTTGATGGCATCTTCAACTCCAACTCCACAGTGATAAGGAAACTGAAGGGGGTACTGATGGTCCATTGTTTGCTTGCTCGGGCCAACAGGAGTCTGTCTAGGACCTTCGTGATGTGGGATGTCAGCGCAGCATGTCTATAGTCATTGAGGACTGATGGGTGAGTTTTCTTTGGTACTGGAACAAGACAGGAGGTCTTCCACAACACTGGAACCTTCTTCTGGACCAGGCTAAGGTTGAAGAGGTGCTGCAGAATCCCACAGAGCTGCTCTGCACAGCCCCTTCAGGACTCTATACTGACACCATCTGGACCTGCAGCCTTGTTCTGGTTCAGTCTTTTCAGTTGTCTCTTCACCTGACTTCTTGAGACTCACAGGTGGAGGGAGGCAAAGGGAGCATCAGCATCTTCTGATTTGGTTGAAGGCAAACATGTAGAAGCAGAAGGGTCCATGGCTGAGGTGGAAGATAAAACATTTGAGGTGTGACAGGAAAGTTGTGGGTCGGTGGGATGTGTGTTTGGCTGTGAGCAGGAGAGGAGGATGCTGAGCTTGTTTCTGAACTGAACCTATTGAAGAATGTGTTCAGTTCATTCACTCTGTCCAGACCTCCATCGGTCTGATCATCCTTCTACTTGAATCCTGTGATCTTCTTCATCCCTGACCACACATCTCTGATATTGTTTTGCTGGAGCTGCTCTCCAGCTTCTTCTTGTACACCTCCTTGCTGTCTCTAATCTTGACTTTAAGTTGCTTCTGTTTACTCCTCAATAAATCCTTGTCTCCCTCTCTGAAGGGTCTTATTTTCTTGTTAAGCAGGTCCTTCAGGTCACTGGTGATCCAGGGTTTGTTATTGGGGAAGCATCTCACCGTTCTGGTGGGGATGATGTTATCCACACAGAAGTTTATATAGTCAGTCACACACTCAGTCATGGCATTAATGTCCTCTCCATGTGGCTGGCACAGTGCATCCCAGTCTGTAGCCGCAAAGCAACCTTGCAGGGCTTCTTCAGCTTCCTGTTACCATCTTCTCACAGTTCTCTTTATTACAGGTTGTCTCTAAACAAGGGGCTTATATTTCGAGTAGAGAAAGACAAGATTGTGATCTGATTGTTGAATCTTGTTAAATTCATGGAAACACAATTTGGGATTTGTGAAAACTTTATTGTGAAAATTCAATAAAGGGCCATATCAGTGCTTTTTTTCCATTTGGACCATCTTAGAATTGGTCCTGCTCCAAAACCTGCCCTTTAGCTGTTTCCCGAAGTGGAAGCTACAACTGGATCCAACTTCAGCTTCTTCACTTCTTCCTGGGTCAAAATAAGAGCCTCTGCAGAAGGAACTGGTGAGTCAAGTGATCAACTGAGCCTAATTTGATTGGCTAAAAGCCGCTCGAGTCTTCTTCTTCTTGGATTTTTTTTTTGATAGATCTAATGTTAAGATGCATTGTCAGCCGCTTGACTCGATCTAGTGCTGATTGCTTTGGCTTGAGTCACCAGAAGGTCACCACATTTGCAGGTGAAATTTTTGCTGGCAAACTTTAAGTACAAAAAGAAATCACAAACATAATTGCACGGGATAAAAATCCAGCGTAATAATTTCAATGTCTAAAAAATGTAATGAGAGTATTTTACAGCTGCTCTCTGCCTGCTTCCTCCTCCTGCAGACGCTGGTTCTCTTAAGGACCCTAATAAGGACCCGTCAATAAATGTCAGAACCAAACCCAATGTTTCATGGTGGTTTGATTTGTGTGCTTACGGGGAAATGTTTGTGCGCATAGGCGTAGAAACTATGGAAGCCCATTTCCGCCATGTAAGACAAAATAAAAGCCCAACAGGAAGTCGTAATTACGAGTTAACAAGTCGTAATTACGACTTTAATTCTCATAATTTCAAACTGTGTGGCGCTGCACATTGGGCGGGCAGAACTTCTGAACTGCTTGAGGGAGCACTGAATGCTTGATGCTGTGTGGAGCCTAGGAGCCGCCATGGTGATTAAAATGATCAACTAAGACGATCAAGGTTTGTGAAATAATTAATGTACGTATCGGTAAAGATAAAATCTTTTGAATGTACATGTTAAACTCAATATGCTTCGAATTCTTGACAGGACTAGCATCACCTAGCATAGAGAGGCTGACTTCCTTGAATATTTTAATTGAGTATCTCGGGTAATGAGCCTTATATCATGTTTATAACAATATTCTAAATAAGATGTTTTCATGCACTTAGAAACCCTGGTTACCCTGTAAAAAAGAAAAAAATATAGTACTCCGTTTGGAGTGATGTGGGGGCTACGAACTTTAGGCTGAAAGTAATGTACTTTTAGCACAGTGGCTAAATAAGCTACTGAGCACCTTTCCGACAACAGGGGGACTGTTACAAGAGCATTGTATTTTCGACTAGTGATATTATCACTGAGGACAAGAGGAAAGTAGATAATAGTAGATAATAGTTAATTGGTCAGACAGACCAGACTAGACCATAACATACAGATACAGATTCCACGTTATAAGCATTGAATTGTCTGGATTCACAATTAGGTAGTAAAGTGTTGTTAAATACTGCAAGGTTCTGAAATTTAAAGACACTATACAGGTTACAGTTGTCGTGTTAGTTTTGTTAGTCTGGTTACTAAACAGTTTTTCGGGTAGTTGTACTGTAATAATAATAATCTTCATTTGTCATTACAGTTGTAACGAAATAGTCCTCTGCATTAAACCCATCCCTTAGGATACAGGAAATCCGCTGTTATTCCCCGTTCCTGGCTGTGCTGGAAGTAGGTTAAAGCGATTTATTTTGAAAGTTCCAGAAAAGTTTGTACTGGCCTTTCATTTTGTAACCATGGCTGGGGTCCCAACACCATGATCTCCTCTATACCAAAGTATTGTAGAGTCAAATGTGAGTCCATCTGTCCAGCAGGTGAAGTTTGGTCCAAATTGGGTCATCTACAGAACAATGAACCCAAACCCAGCCAAAAAGTAATATGAGAAACTGATCAAGTCAGACATAAATCCACTGCTGAGTTATTGCTGATTATTCTTCCTGGAAGATCAGAACACCGGAAGAAATCTGATCTATTTGAGGCAGAGTTCCTGCCCAGACTCTAAATACTTCCCTGCAGCTACATTTCTGATGTTGGAAGGAGAACCAGGGAAAGTGGATCATCAGGGCGGAGTCACTGGAACTGAATGCTGAGCATAACTTTAGAGCAGACATCCATGATGAGCTCTGAAGAAAAGTCTGAAACGATCAGCAAAGAATCAAGTAAGTACTTTACTTTAACCTGCTCAGAAATGATCTAAACAGATCAACAAATGGATAAAATTGTTTGCGTTTCTGGGGGATTTTCAAGGTCTAAAATCAAACAACTGTAGTAAATATACAGAGAAAGAGAACAACGAGACACTCAGGGGACATTTTTAATGAAATGATTTAATGCACCTTTAACTCCGACATAAACCTTAATCCCGAGCAGAGATTTAATGGTTTTTTGGCTTCAACCGCTGTGGTGTTAACACTCAGAACTTGTGACACTTTGCAGCAGAGGATCAGGATCCAGAGCTGAGGATACTGGTCATCGGGAATGCTGCTGCTGAGAAGACCTTGGTCATTGAAAGGATCCGGAACCGCTCAGAGTCTCAGTCTGAGTCCGGTGAGACCAGCACTAAACGTTTAAAACCTCAGGCTCTCAATGTGAAGCTTGAAGGACGTGACCCGGTTCTGTTTGACACCCCGGATCTTTACAGCTCAGCAATGAGTGATGAGGATGTGATAAGGGAGATAAAGACGTGGATCTCAGAATCTGCTCGCCATGTCTTCCTGTTTGTCCTGGAGATCAACAGATTCACCGCTGCAAAGAGAAGAATGGTGGAGATGGTGAGATCCAGCTTTGGGGAGGAGGTTGCAAAATCCATGATTCTTGTTTTCCAAGGAAAGGTTCCCAAGCATGAAAGGATGCCCATAGAGGAGGCCATCGCTCAGGCCAAACATCTCAGAGAGTTTGATGAGCAGTGCAGCCAGAGGCATGTTGTTTTCTACACGGGCGAAGAAGATCAATGTGCAGTCAGGAAGCTCAAGCTGCACATCGACGACATTGTTCAGGAGAGTGAAGGAAGGTGTTACACCCATGAAATGTTGGCTCAGAAAAGGAGCCTAGGAGGCTCCTAGGAGGATAGATGACTGAGCGCAATCGCAGGAGCAGGATTTATTCTGGGCCCAGATTTACTTCCACTAGGACGTTTCATTTGGAGGCTGTTCCAGGTCCTGAAAGATCAGAGCATCGGAGCCTGGGAGTTTCATGTATTGTATTTACCTGCTGCTAACACTTACTCACCACTAGATGCCGCCAAGATCCCCTGGTGTGGAGGGTAACAGTTGTGCCGCATTTCCATCACCTGCTGGAGTATAAGAAGGTGGAGCTGTGAGCTGTGGCATCGATGTGTATAAATAGCTCGCATCTGGTACTGAGAAGTGGTCTGTGGTCCCCACCTGCAGAACCACCCCTTTATTGAGTGTGTCCAAAGATTTCCCCCTGTTGTCTTTTCCATTTGAACAACAGCATGTGAAATTGATGGTCAATCAGTGCTGCTTCCTAAGTGGACAGTTTGATTTCACAGAAGTTTGATTTACTTGGAGTTATATTGTGTTGTTTAAGTGTTCCCTTTATTTTTTTGAGCAGTGTATATAGATATCTATATATATATCTATATATATATATAGATATATATATACTGTAAATTTGAGGTTTGTTGAATCAGTTGGAATTTAAATTGTGCGGATTTTTCATAGGCGTGTTTATCTGTGTGCCTTGGTGTAATTTGTGGGTGTGGTTTTTCTGCATCGTGAAGTCATAGCCAGGACAGGTGGGCCTTATAAAAGCTGGCAGTGATTGGTTTTCTGAATGAACAGCTGAATTGAACTACTTACTGTCTGCTTTATTTTATGATCTGTGACGCCTGTCTTATAACATAAGATGTGATGAACAGCATCCCTCTGGTGAAAGCACCGAGGTATGTATTGTTGTATTTCATTTGTTTCATAAGGCCGTGTTTGTTTATGTAAGTGTTGTGTTTGTATGTGTGTTTTTAGCTTTCACTGTGATCCAGGTGATGATCAAAGAAAAATAAATAAATTAAAATCACCCGTCGAGGCTACAAAGTTTTATAAATATGTGTGTGTATATATATATATATATATATATATATATAATCTGTATCTGTGGTGCACGCCCTCTGCATTACTGACCCTGCCTTCGTTGATGACGTCACCACAGGTGTGTTTGAGAAATCATATCTGAGAACATGTAGCTCCGCCCTGTGTAATCCTTGCTTTTCATTTCAGGAAACCCTGTTTTACATTCAGAGCAGTCTGCAGGTGAGCTGGAATAGTTTCACTTTCTCTCCTTCCACAGGTGGGACATAGACTCTGCTGGATAAACCCTTGAATTTGTTCTGACTGAACTCAAATGTCTCATTGTTTTCTCACCTTCTTCACCTCCTCCTCATCCTGCAGTTGAACTTTCGCCTCACCTAAATCCAGTTGACAGTAAATCGGAACAATGCGAGCCTCCTCCAAGAAGAACCTTTTCCTGCTGCTGGGAATCTTCTGCCTCATTGTTTGCTTCGTTTTATACAGAAGCTCCAGCAGGTAGGACACCTGGTGGAAATCGGGAATGAATTATTTCTGCGGGATCAGAGTAGAAACACATTACTGCTGCTGATGTTGCAGCATGAACAGGTTTCCATTTAGTTTTTACCTCTAATAAACAAACTCTAATTTTCCTTGGTTAAATCCAACCAATGAATGATGTGTCATTAAAGGAGCAGGTTTGTTAATTAATGAAAACAAAGTAAAATTGAATAAAAGTATAAATCTGGAATCTATTAGCAGAGATTTCTGTCTGGGGACAGATGGACAGTGCGTTTGGACTTCATAACCCGACTTAGTGTGTTGATGATGGGAGTCAGGACTCCTCTGCTGGGAAGTTCAGAAGGACTTTGGGTTAATAAACATTCTGCTTCTGATAAGGTCCATCAGTTTAAACCATAAACTTAGATTTTATTCTTTCTGAGCCTGTTTTTCTCATGAGAAGCCTTCATAAGATCTTCATCCTCTAAAACCGGAGCAGAGAGCTTCTCCTCACAGCTCCCTGCAGTCTCATGTTTTCCTTATTTGGACGGTTTTTCAGCTGCTGGGACTCTTGGTTGCAGGGATTTGGCCGATCTGTCTCATTTATGAAGTCTGATTTCATGCTACTTTGCGTCACTACTCAACTGCCCAGCAGGGGGCAGTAATGAAGGAGCCCATGCAATAAAAAGTAAATAAAGGTTTAAAAATAAACTCCTGCTTAATACATAGGATCAAATGTTTTAACACCAAGCTATAAATAAAATGTTGTTGCTGGACCAATCAGAAATGCTCAGGGCTCATAGCTCCACCCTCTCAGCTCATGTAGCTTCCTTCACTATTCTTCCACCTGACTTCTTGGACCCAGTTTAGCAGAACCTTAGATGTCTGTGGAGCTGCTTCCACGGAAAGCTGTGGTCCAGATCCAGTGAGAGGCTGCGGAGGCTCCTGTTTGGTCTGACTGACAGCCTGACTGCTGAGAATGATTCCCTATTAATTATTCTACCATCTAAAACATCCATACATCCATTCTCTTCCCAATGACATCCAACTCATTCTTGAGGTTCCCAAGGCGTTCCCATGACTGTTGGGATACATAGTCCCTCCAGAGAGTTCTGGGTTGTCCCATGGTCTTCTCTTGCTGGGACGTGGCTGGAAGCGTCTAGCAGGCTTCCTGATCAGCTGCCTGAACCACCTTAGCTGCCTCCTTTTCAGCTCCACCTTAATCATGGAGCTCCTCACCCTGTCTCTAAAGCTGCTTCCAGCCACCCTCTGGAGGAAGCTCATTTTGGCTGCTTGTATCCTTGATCTTTTTCCTTCCGTTATGATCCATGTTTCATGACCATAGGTTGGAACATAGACGGACCAGTATATCCAACCCAGCTCCTTTCTAAAAATAAAAAAAAGAAAATGAAAATAATTTGAAGATTATTTCTATATTTGCGTCAAAGGATGTCTCTTACCTTTTATGTTTTTTTTTATTAAACTCATAAAAACGCATCAACATACATGTTGTTGGTTGTTGCATTTATAGACCAAAAATAGTTCTTAGTTTTGATGTGTTTAATGATCAGGAAAAATAATCCGATTTTTCAGTATTTGACCTGAAGTTGATGAAGCGAAGTCTTATCAACGATGCCAAAGAAAGCACAGACACTCCATATTTATTGATTTTATTTCATAAACCATATGAAATATTATCAGATGTGTGTCAGTCTACCCAAATGTTCTGGATACAGCTGGAAAAAATCTTGAATTTGACACTGGAAAAGGATGGAGTTTAGAAATGGAAAACTAAGTACCCTGGTCACAGTTAGTTTATAAAGGTTCAGTTCAGTTTAATTCAGTTTAGTTTGTTAATGCAGCACCAGTTCACCTGTATTTACTTATATCCAGAAACATAGAATCATAATAACAGTATATATACCATTAACATATATACCAATAACATTTGGTTACATTATACCTGGATCACAGTTATAAAACGATGCACTCAAATCCAGTTTAATCTGCCAGCTGGTGAAAATGGATCTGAAGAAGCCCAGCCAATCACCTCGTCCGACTGGGAGTTTAAGAAGACTAGCAAAGCAACTCAGAAGTACTGATCCAAGAGTACTTTCTATGTTAGAGAAAAGTAAAGAGTTAATAGCAGTAGCAGCTCCTTTAGTGGCTTCATTTGGGAGAGAGACAAGGTTAAACACAGAAGCACAGGTCAGGTGTGTCACCTGCAGAGCGAGAACATGACGTTACTGGCAGCAGTAGCTCAGCTGGTGTCTCCTACTGTTGAAACTGAAGCTAGAGCCATGTTTCCTGTCTGATTATTGGTTCTGATGAGTCGATCAGATCCTTCAGAGTTGCATGCAAACTTGCCTCAAAGGAAAAGATTTGAGGTCCTCGATGTGGGTGAGCTTTAGACTGCATCATTAGAGGGGTTAAAATATCCCATAATGTTTGATATTAGTTAACCCAGTCCTGTTTATCTCAGCCGTCCTTTCCAACAGAACCATCAGTTAAATTTTAAGTCACAGAAAGTTGGACTTTACCCGACCCAGTTGTCATTTTTATCCCTTTTCCCAGTTTTTCCACAATCTCAATTTAATTTCTTTTCAGATTTTCCCACAGAATGTTCAGCTTGGAGTGGGAAAATGGTTCTGGCCCGGTGAAATATTCAGAACCTTTTGGATTTAACCTCTTTTCATGGCCACAGCTTCATCTCCGTATGTCCAGTTTCTCCATCCAGTCGTAGGTGTTCCTGTCTCCTTCCAGTGAGGTTGTCTTCACTGCTGGAGGACCATCAGTTTTCTGACCAATCAGAGCCAAGAGTGCAGAGAGACACACCCACACTCTCAGTCTCTCCCTGTAGATTTTAGTTCTGGATGGTTCTGTTGAAACTGGACCTAAAGGTTCTGTTAAACCTGTCAGATCTGCTACAGAAACCACTGCAGACCCAGAAACATTTACATGTGAACCCTAAACAGGGACAACTCAGCGTTGCATGTCTGAACTAGGGATCGTTTACCCTAAAGGCTTTTGGACTTTTTTCCTTTCTTTGGTTCTGAGAAACTCTAAAGGTCTCAACTGTGGGACCAGAACCGTTTACCCAACATAATACCAACTGGATTCAGCAAATGAAGCAGGTTCAGAGCTGTTTTTCTGCAGATGTTGGTGTCAGCGGAAGGTCAGCTGATGTGTTTAATGATTGAACTTAAAGCTGCTAAACTTTTGTTAAAAATTACAAACAGAGAAGAAATATTGCTGTCATAGTTTCTTTACAAACCGTTTAACCCAAACAATCACAGAGTTTTACAATCAGTTTTGTTCGATTTTTAAAACTCATTCAGGTTTGCGATCAGATGTTTTCTGATTTTTAAGGACTAAAACCTTTTGGACGCTGTGTGGGACTTTAAATGTGTGTGTTGTAATGTTAGCTCACAGGCAGCAGGTGGCAGCACAGAGTCCGCAGGTGAAGATCAGGTGAGGTGGGAGGTCTACACTGAAGCTGCGCAGGAGAAGGAGATAATGAGTTTCCAGTTAAATGCTTTTACTCATGGAGATGTTTAAACTTCTGAAATCACAACATTAAAACATAACTGGCTATAAACAAGCAAAGATCAAATACAATAATGACCCAAAATACCATGAAATAAATAAGAGTCAAAGACGGAGCTAAAGGAAGATTTATCAGCTGGTAAATGGTCAAACACGACTAGTTTCACTTTAGGAATCTGAAATGATCTAAAATGACTCCAAACAAGTTAGGCAAGTTATTTCATTCAGACCTGTGATGGATCAAGGTGTGGTGAAGACATCCTCATCTTCAGATGTACACTCTAGGACTGGAGAGTGTCAATCCAGGGCTGAAAAGCCTCAAGGACAATCCCTAATGGAAGCAGGATAACATCTGAAGCTCTCTATAAGGTCTCTGATGCGCTGCCTCTTTTAAAGCTTTATCTCCTTGCAGATAGAGGCACCATGTTCCCTCAGAACCACTGTGAGGAACGATCCTTTCCTCTGGAGGAGGTTCAACTTCTCGCTGCCAGTGCTTCCGTGGGCTGGAAGTTTGTCCAGATCATCCTGGATGCAGCTGAAGAGCCGACCACCTCCATACGGCTGGAAGGGACTTCCTGGTAACGGTAGGGTCCAGGTGTCCAGCTAATGTGAAGTTCATGTTACTCGTCTCACCTGGGTCAGTATTTCATGGAGTCCAATATTCTCAAAGTGTTTGTCTTCAAATTAACTCTAAGGCCCTTAAGGATCTTCAAAGATCCCAAATAAAGAGTGCTAAATTGCTAGCTCAAATAAAAGGTGTGTTGTGCACGATCATCAAAAATTGCACTTTTAATGGAAAAGATGCAAAAACGGTGCAGGCCGTCCTATTTATAGAGGAAACTGCGTGTGATCCTGGTTGGCTGCTACTGCCTCCAGCGGACCAAGGGGAAAAGCAAATAGATCCTCTCTGCTGTGGTGCTTGAAGCATTCAGGGTTTGTTGCTGCATCACTATGAAAGTAGCTGATATTTTCCTTCTGTTCTGTTCTGCTCCTGCTTTTCTAGACTGTTGCAGTTTGGTACCCTTTGTTGTCTCGGTTCACAGCAGCAGGTTTATCTTCGCAGCCTCTGCGCTGACGAGATTGTTTTCCCTCTTTATTCATTTGCTCTGGGCGCCTCTGAAGGTGTTCTGGGAACAGATGCTGTATGTTTGTGGTTCGGACGGACCCAGTGAGGCAAAGATGGCATCCTGCTTCGACCATAATCAGAATGACGGATCATAAGCCATTGCGCAGGAGGGCAGAGCTGTTTCCAGAGGCTGGTCGATGCTGCATCTGCACCATAGGAGCGCATAACTTGTTAACCGTGTTGCTAGGCGTAACTCGCAACAAATTGGCCAATCAATCTTAGCAATAAAAAAGACAAATATGTCAGTCAGTCAGTCAGTGACTGACTGACTGACTGACTGACAAATATGTCAGTCAATTAATTTTTTAGAGGTTTGCCTTCCCTGAACTTTTAATTCTTAACATTTATGTACATAAAATAAATTATTTTCCAATGATTTAACTGAAATTGTTTTGTTTGTTTTGCCAATATTTGAACAACATACCATGCGTTTGATTGTTTTAATTAAAAGTCATTTTTTACTGTATAAACCCTCCACTGGCATATGTTCACATTTAATCATCGTAATCAAACTGATCTAGCTCTGATTGCTCTGCAATGACATACCTGTCAATAGTGCATTTTGTTTTGTTTAGTGACCAGGTCAAAGCATACACTGTCTTTCTCATGACATGGAGTAGGCCACTCTGAAATGATGATTTTTTTACCTGCTAAAAAGTGATTTTAGCATCCAGTTGCACATGATCTGCAATTCCAGTTAGGCTGTGTGCTTCTCTGGCAGATGATCAGTTATGCACACCTCTGCATGATCAGCTTTGTGCTTCAGCAGCAGATGATCACTGACAGCGATGGTGCGCTGGAATGATCCAGATGCAAGAAATAAAGGGTTGCAAGGAGTTTTATCATGGAAGAGATGGTCATGGCTTCTGTTTGTGATTGGCTCTGAATCAGACCTTACATAAAGAATCCTCTATTCTCATCTATTTTCCTTATTTTTTTTATCTCTTTCCATCATCTGTCGTTCTATCTATGCCTCCTTCTGGCCAAAGTGACAGCAGGACCTGCATTTCAAACATGCTAAATCCAGACGCAGAAACAGCACCGCAATCCGTTTCAGGTTTGATAAATCGCATTGTGGGTGGTAAGGGATTACATTTGCATATCCTCCTCCCATATATTTGGGCGTTTGGGTCATTATAATGTTTTTGCATATTCATGAACGCAGACACGGAAAAAGTTGCGGCTGCTTTCCCGCTGATTTTACACACACACAATAATTTTAGTGGCTCGGCACGAGCCCCAAGGGCGTTGTTTTAACAAACTTGGCTAAGGCAACCTATAAAAACCTCCTATAATTTCTTAGAACCAGGCAACAAGACTTTTTTACCTCCAATGAAAAACCAAAAATAAGGTAAATCAAATAATTGAATGTCCACGATTTAACTAGAATTTTATATGCTTTCTTTAATTAGTAATGCTTTTGCAGGGGTCAGTAACAGCTTAAATTCAGCAACACAATAAATTCAATAATAGAAATAAATCAATCAACTCAACCTTTCTTTCCCTGATGCTGAAACTAGTGAGTTTGGAGAGACTTTGAAGACGGAGGCTCGTCCATGCACCCGATGGAGCTGTTCCTTAGGGTAACAACGAGTGGTTTCTTGAGGGGAATACGACTTGATCTTCAGTTTTCCTCCTTTAAGTGGCAGGCACTGATGCTCCAGGCTTCGATGGTTAAACAGAAACTTTGCTATCATATGTCAATGGCTTCCAGAGGCTGAAGAGTTGAAGGAAACCCCGGGGACATAATTGAGGTTGATTCAGGACTTCCAGGAGCCTGAGACTCAGCTGTTCACCGATCAAGTTCACTTCTGTTGTCTGGATAAAAAGGCTGTAGATGAAATCAGATTCTTAATTTTGAGGCACAGTCCTTCAGGGCTCACGGGTTGATCCTCTTTTTAATGCAGTCGATCAGCAGGGCTGTGTCTCTGGTACTTCTTCCATCTAAGCATCTTTTTCTCCGTCCGATCTTGTTCACTGGTCTTCTGCGAGGAAACAACCAACTAGTTCCTCTATTCTTGCCCATTTTATAGACCATTTCCCCAACTTTTTGTGCTCATTGGTTCAGTGGTTGTTGCCATTGGCTGTCCCGTTTGGTCACCACCGTGACATAAGGTGATCTTTTTTTCTGGAATTTCCCAAGTCATGTCCATTTCAGACATGCTATCAGCACCTCAGTCCTGAGCTGTCTGCTGGCCTCTTCTTTGACCTGTGCCCTCGCCCCAGTCATCAGCCTTGTGCTGTTAAGCTACAGTTCTCACTTCCCCAATTCCTGAACATCTGCTCTATTCCTGTCTCACTCAACATTACACTTCCTCTTAAACAGAGGCTTAATTTTACATCGGTGCTGCTCAAACTTTTAGTTTACAGCGTTCACTTCATTTACAGCTTAAAACCATTACTTCATTCTTTTATTCATGCTTCACAAAGATTAACGTTATATCTTCTTTCATATATAGCTGATTGAGAATGTCACCCCTTAATGTTTTTTACTTTAACCCTCAGTTCTTTAAACCCCCATTTCAATCATATCTTTTTAAATTGATAATCAAAGATTACTAATTTCCCTTTATTTATACATGTGGAAAGAATGTAAAATCATCATACATCATTTCTTTGGATACACTTGTTTATATTTTTGCAAAAGATAAGACAGATAATATATGGCAGGAAATATGTGGCTCCACACAGGCCTCCAGTCTGTCAGTTTCTAGAACATGAGAATATGCTTGTTTCACTCTACTGCTTCAACTGTGTATTTTAATAATTATTGCATGGATTACACAAAAGGATATTTATTGTATTTTTATGGATTTAACTGTGAGCAGTTAATGAATGTTGCATGGATTACATGGAAAGATCTCACCTTATTTTGACAATAGACTACCAGTAGATGACATGAGGATATTAGATTACCAGTGATTAGAGAAAGCATTGAAATTGTGATTTGGTCCCTATGGTTGGATCCACTGCTGTCGTGAAGACACGTCAGTTTTTCTCTTCTTTATCCTTTAGTTTAATTGCACTATTTATTTGAGACTTTGCACAGATCAGAATAAAATATGTTCAGTAAAGTTCTTTGGCCTTAATGCTCTGTTTGGCTATTACTTTTATTTAAGAAATTTCACTGTCAAAAAAACTGTGATATATTTTTGCCATTTTAACCACCTCTAATATTGCCTGACAATGACGACTGCCAAAAGGATCAGGCATTAGACCACCAAGATGATTACTGTTGACCTTAACATAAAATGTCCTCTCATGGTTGTTCATTTTGAATTCATAACTTGAAATATAGATATATATTATCACAAGGTGACTGTGGCTCAGTAGGAAGAATAGTCGTCTTGCAATCAGAAGGTTGTGGGTTTGATTCCAGCTTCCTCCTGCCATATGAGGTTAAGGTGCTGCTCAAACTTTTAGTTACAGCATTCACTTCATTTACAGCTTAACCTCAAGTTGCCTACCGATCTGCGTATCGGTGTATAAATGTGTGAGTGTTGGTGAGTGCGATTGGGTGAATGTGGCTCTAGTGTAAAGCGCTTTGAGCGGTCTGTATGACTGGAAAAGCACTAAATAAGTTCAGTCCATTTACCATTTACTAGAGTGTGTGTGTGTGTGTATATGACGTGAAATTAGGTTGTAAATGAACATTAAGGCTCTGATCTACGAAGGGTTTGCGTGCAAAAAAACATAAGCAAACCTGTTTGCATCCGCACAGCTGATCTACAAACCAGTTGTAAATCAAACTGCGTGTGTAAAACACAGCGGGCACAAACCTTTTAGTGTTTGCTTCATAAATATTCAAAGCCAAACGCGCAAATGTATGCAAGTATAATCCTTTACAACCAGAAATGCGATTTATCAAACCTGAAACAGATTGTGGATCTGTTTCTGCATCTGTATTTAGCACATTTGAAAGGCAGCTACCAACTGGGACACAAAAATGTTGTTCCATGTTTTTTAACCAACAACACTGAACATTAACAGCCACCGGAGACCAGAAAACCATCTGAGCTGAAGGGACATCAAAGGAAAATAAGTAATAATACATTTCTTTTCGCTGCACGGTGGTGCAGTTGGTAGCGCCGTTGCCTTGCAGCAAGAAGGTTCTGGGTTTGATTCCCGGGGGTCTTTCTGCATGGAGTTTGCATGTTCTCCTCGTGCATCCTTGGGTTCTCTCCGGGTACTCCGCCTTCCTCCCACAGTCCAAAGACATGCCTGTTAGGTTAATTGGTCTCTAAATTGCCCCTAGGTGTGAATGAGTGTGTGCATGGTTGTTTGTGTGTTGCCCTGCGATGGACTGGCGACCTCTCCAGGGTGTACCCCGCCTCTCGCCCATAGACTGCTGGAGATAGGCTCCCCGCGACCCACTATGGAAGAAACACATGCAGATATATGCGGTATAGAAAATGACTGGCTGACTGGCTGACTGGCTGGCTGACATTTGTATTCTCCCTCAGTGCTCCTTTATGGTTCTGTACGAAGCACATTCATGTCTGGCCTGTCATGGCCTGACTTGGTTTGCGATGTTTGGGTCAAGTGAGTCAAATCCCTCAATTCAAATCAGTTCACAGAAAGAAAGCAGGAAACTCTCCCAGGATGGGGGGGTGGTTTGCCGACGGAGTTGTTGGAGCATGCGGGGGAGTGTGTGTGTGTGTGTGTGTGTGTGTGTGACAGCTACTGTAAGCCTGACAGCTTTTTTAGGTTTTAAATTGATATTTTATGGTTTAACTGTAGCCTTTAGTATTTTCATGTATTTAAATAATTTTATGGTCATTTTGTAGCACTTTGAGACTTTTATAAATACAATTTATTATTATATTTCTTCTTATTATTGCCTCCAACTCCATAGCTTTGAACTTAATCTTTCTTTTACGGCCGCTCTGCTCTCCAACACTCTCTATAGTAACAGCCGGTAGCAATTTCCTCATTTAAATAGGGCAGTCTGCACCTCTTTTACACCTCTTATCCATTGTGCACGCAGTCTTTGTAGATCGTGCGAACTTAAAACCTTTAGAATTAAGTAGCCTCATTTCTCATTTTTCATTTTTATCAGTTATATCTTTTGAATTTTGTTTCTGTGTCTATTATTTCTTCAATAATTCGAAAAGATAACATTCACTTTTTATTTGGAACAAAATGTCATGTTTTGAAGCCCAAACCAGGTGTTTTATTTGAGCATGAAGTAACTGTTTACGTCTTTACCAAAAGCTGGTTGTTGAAAATGAGCCTACCATGCTGTTAATTAACCTGGGTCATCCTTACAAGTTCTCCTTAATCCCCAAGTTAAAGCCAAGACTTAAGCCTAGTCTTAATTTATTTCAGAATGATGTGTTAAAGTTATTAATAAGATGCAGTGGCACAGGCTTTTACAATTTCCAGTTTTCTTTGACGTCTGACTTGCAGATTCAGATTATTTTTCCACTTGTGGATTATAATACACCCATACTAATTTATATGAACTTTGGTTTCATCCCCACATCTTCTTCTTGGGTTGAACAAATAAACACTGACCATAAAGGTTCAGACAGGTTCTTTGATAGAGGTTGTCATTTTGAAAATAAAGGAATTACAAGATTATTCCCTTTTTTAACATGTTAAGCCATATGGGAGTTTGGACAAATTTCTGCCTGAATTTACATAACTTAAATAAATCAAGTATAGCTCCACAGTTATAAAGTCTAAATGGAAAACCTTGGTACCTGTATAAAGATAAGGCCTGAAAGAATAATTTTCCAGTGGAACCACTATTGTAACTCTAACAGTGTTTGATTTATTTGTGATTAAACAAAGAAATCCCAGGCGGAGCTGGGATTTCAGCAGAATTTAGCCAAATTTGCCAAAACTGTGCCAAATGTGTTTTTCACCTCTTAAAAGGGAATCTGATCAAATAAAAGTGCTGATTTCCATTGTAGGACTCCTTCTGCATATGATATAGCCTTTGGTCATGACATTTATCCTGTATATCATTAAAATGTACAATTGTGCACAGCATAAAATTAATAGAGTAAAAAGAAATCAAACTAAATTATGTCCTTTTGTCTCAAGCTGGAGGAATTTTATTGGGAAAAAAAAGAATAATCCATACATAATAAACATGTAAACCAATGTGCAAAAAAATATTCTATGAATATTTCTATGAGTACTGATCACTCCTCCATTCAGTCTATTTATGAGGAATCTGCCCTCAGACCTGCACAGAAAGTATGGTCTGATCCCACTCATTTCCTCAGTTCACTATATGAATTGCTACCGTCTGGCAAACCGTATAAACTTGTTACTTGCAAATTAATATATTTAAATATTCATTTGTCCCTACCTCCATCAGATTAAAAAATAAGGTAGGCATATAGTATGAGGTTACATTACTGCCATGTTGATGCTCAACTGTGTTATCTGTTGTAGATGGAGCATTTTCAGACGGCATGAAGTTACTGTCATTGTGACAGGGAAATCCATCCATCCTTCTTTATTCTATTCTATCTAAAAGTTACTTAGCAATTTATGTGTCAAATTCAAACAAAGCTATCTAGCTTCTGCAATGAGCTCCATTATAGCTGGCGTGAATATTCCTCCTATATTTCTAGTAGGAAGACTGTCACCACACACATTACATAAGGAACTTTATAACCACTCAGGACGTCACATCAAAAAGCAACACAACTATTAGAATTAGAATAATTATTATAATTATCATTATAGTATAAAGGAATCATGAGCTGAGGAGGTTATCGTTGCATTAGTGAGACACATCTGCACATCACCAATATGTTGAACACATTAAATGTTTTCTATTCACTAAAGCACACTGACCACCAGATGGGGCCCTTATAGCAGAATGGGTCCAGTCTGTAGCTCTGATGACATTCAGAAATCAGCTCCTCGCTGCAATGAGAGCCACAGTTTAGGGGAACTTTCTATATCTGAGCAACATCTGGATGAGGCCGACCCATATGGCTGGCACGGCCCGGTTCAGGGATGACCGTTAAATACCCGACCTGTCGGTCAGCTCCCTCTGAAAAGCTCTGGTTGAAAGGACTGCAGGGTAGTGAGAACTGGAACTGGTACCAGAGACCCACGGTTCCTCCTGGTTTCCCTCTGTAACACTGAGGCCAGCTCCATGCAGAGCTCCAAGATGATTGTCCTGGACAATCTGAACCAGCTGATGAGTCATGCATCATCATGTCCCAGCAGGTCAGGAGGATCTCCAACTTCTTCCATTGGTGATGTCCTCCAGCTGAACCAAAGCTGCCATCGTTCCACAGTTAGGAGCAACTTCAGCAGCTATTTATGGACATGTGTGATTGTCTCCAGCTGGTCCACCTTAGGAACCATCAAACCTGACTTGTTAGGAGTTAATCTGCTGATCCGACACTGTTTTATTCTCAGTGAGAATGAAAGTGTCCCTTAGATGATTCTCATGCATTTTATGCTCCTCAGCGCTCAGACTGATGAGCATTTCCATCTACAGGTGACAGAAACAGAGGAAGTTTCACAGTTTCCATCAGACTGAGGTTGTTTCCATCTTTTTCTGAGGTGTGTTACGTTACTGAGGCTAAATGTGATTCAGTTTCATCGCTCTGGTTTAAACCATTAAAGCTCAAAGTCATGAAGAAGCGTCAGGTTTGATGCTCCATGTATGAAATAAAACTGAATCATGTCATGTCATGTTTTCACCCCTGCTGACTTTAAAAGTCAGAAATGTTTTAATTTGTTGCTGCATTTTCCTAGAGGGTTTTCTTTTTTATCATTCAACGTTTCAGCTCCGCCTTTAAGTTTTCTAGTTTTGCTGCTCCATGTTCACGGCTAATGGACTTATCTAATGTTGCTTGTAGCGTCAGTGACTGACAGGTAATGTTCGGCGGAGGAACGCCATGACGCGCTAGAGCCACAGGACTGCGCATTTCTCTGTTGGATGGAGAAACAAACAGGAAGATTGTAATTAATGGCGCTCTAGTTGGACCAGGCTTTTCCGATTCTTTTGGATTTGTTCCACTTTTAGCGTTTGTTGAAGAAATATCATTTAGAACCTATTCTAAGGAGGAAACCTCTGGAGGAAGAAGAGGAGAGGAGACAGAATGCAGTTATGTTTTTAAATGGTAAATGTTCAATGATTTTCTACTAGTTACAGAATACTGTCGGTGAGGGCCCATCTAAGAGCATCTTCTCCCGTTCCGAAGCAATACTATAGACTGGCCTGACCTGATGAAGCCAGGTTCAACCTGCACTTATATATAGGGTTGAAACTATTGAATAATTTTGTTGTTTAATAATCTAGTAAATCATTTACTGATCCTTAATCGTGTCAGCACACATGCTTTCTTTAACAGATGAGCCTTACAGTCAGTCCGTTCAGTAATCCAGAAAACATTTTGAACCTTTTTTAGTATTGTGTAAAAGGCTCTGTTAGGAACATGTTTCAGATTTTATTCTATGTAAGGTTCATGATAAGATCTTGCTCCTAATGATGCTACTAGTTTGAAACAAGTTGTATTTTGTATTCTATGATTGTTTAAACATGTTGCTCTTGAAAACGAGACCTTGTATCTCGCTGGGTCTCTGAAACCCGGGCATAAACCCCTAGAGGAATCCACACTAGAAGCGCTAACAATCTGTCTTCTCCCTCTTGATTCCTTCTCCTAATAAACTCCTCCTGATTAGCCTTCATGAGCCTCACCTGTGGAGCTGCACCTGCCAGTCGCAGCAGGTGACTGTGCTCAGTGGTAAGAGGAGTCGTCTTGCAATCAGAAGGTTGTGGGTTCGATTCCAGCTTCCTCCTGCCATATGTCGATGTGCCCCTGGGCAAGGCACTTAACTTCAAGTTGCCTACCGATCTGCGTATCGATGTATGAATGTGTGAGTGTTGGTGAGTGCGATTGGGTGAATGTGGCTCTAGTGTAAAGCGCTTTGAGCAGTCTGTATGACTGGAAAAACTATATAAGTTCAGTCCATTTACCATATAGCCCGGTGGAGATGAGGTGAGAGAGAAACACACACCAACCTGCCCACAGCTCTGTAGGCACGACAGGTTTTTATAAAATATATATTTAACACTAAAGCAATCAAAGGGGAGCTCATCCTAGATTTTCTAATGTGGAAATGTAGAAGTCCACCAATTCGTGGTTCCTTTATAAGAACATCTAAGCATGGTTACCATCCAATTCACTAGATCAGGATGATCCATCTCCATCTGTCTGTGGCTCCAACAATGGATTGATTTATGTTAGCAGATAAAACCATTTGGTGTATGTCCACACAGGTCGGTGGGTTTCAGGCTGTGCTCAGGTCAAAGTTGAAATTTGTTGAACTTTGACTTCTGTGTACTGCAGCAGATCGCCCATCCTATAGAGGCAGGATATACAGGTGCTGGTCTTAAATAATTATTTCATGATATTCTAATTTTATTTCAGTAATTCCATTCAAAAAGTGAAACTTGAATATTATATTCATTCATTACACACAGACGGATATATTTCAAATGTTTATTTTCATTTTGATGATTATAACTGACAACTACTGAAAACCCCAAATTCAGTATCTCAGAAAATTTAAATATTACTTAAGACCAATAAAAAAAAGGATTTTTATAACTGTTGGCCAACTGAAAAATGTATGAACATGAAAAGTATGAGCATGTACAGCATCCAATACTTAGGTGGGGCTGCTTTTGCCTGGATTACTGCAGCAATGCGGCGTGGCGTGGAGTCCATCAGTCTGTGGCACTGCTCAGGTGTTTTGAGAGCCCAGGTTGCTCTGATAGTGGCCTTCAGCTCTTCTGAATTGCTGGGTCTGGCGTATTGCATCTTCCTCTTCATGATAATCCATAGATTTTCTACGGGGTTAAGGTCAGGCGAGTTTGCTGGCCAATTAAGAACAGGGATACCATGGTCCTTAAACCAGGTACTGGTAGCTTTGGCACTGTGTGCAGGTGCCAAGTCCAGTTGGAAAATGAAATCTGCATCTCCATAAAGCTGGTCAGCAGCAGGAAGCATGAAGTGCTCTAAAACTTCCTGGTAGACGGCTGCGTTGACCTTAGACCTCAGAAAACACAGTGGACCAACACCAGCAGATGACATGGCACCCCAACCCCCTCCTAATTTTATGACCAGCACCTGTATATCAAGTAGCTCTAGACTGGGCTGAAAGCAGCCAGTCAAAGCGTTAAATGAGCTCCTTGAGAAGCTCCTCACTGCATCATAAGGTTTCATGTGAATTGTCTCTATGGTTTCCTCTTCCTCACCAGCTTTAGTTCTATTTTTGGTTTTAGCACAAGAAAAAAATTTGCAGATAAAACGTCACCATTATCTACTTGTTGCTTTGAAAACTTTGTCTCTTTTTGCTCAGCACTCTGCTGTGGATGAGCAGAGCTTAGCACCATCTCTGTTTTCAGGTCTGCTCCACAGGGTTCTGATGGAAGTTCAGAATATTCAGTTTTCTGTGAAGTTTTTGCTGATGTGCCGTTATGCTGGGCTAATTCGGTTTACTGTAGAGGATGTTTGCTTCGTTTTTTTGACAGAGACCTAAACATTTTGGATTTTTTCCCTCAGGTCATCATCTACCTGCTCGCTTTATGAAATGTCAGTGTGTGAACAAAGAATTTTACCTTTAGGGCTTTTTTGTAATCGAATCATTTCGAGGAATTTTTTCCTACTTAAACATACACATGACCCAATGAAACAGGACACTTCCACAAATTTTATTTTGTACTTTCAAAAGCTGACAGCAATTTACTCACAAAGGTTTTATCCAAAGTCTAAAATGCATAAAAAGAAATAAAGTTTGTTACAAATCAGATTTATTCTGGATGTTCCTAAAGAACCTCTTTAGATTGTCTGAGATTAAAGCATAGAAAGCATCATCATCTTTAGCAAAATCATATACATTGTTACACATTGGACCATCTGGGTCATCAGTAGAAACTAAAATACAGACATTTTAAAATCATGCATTAATTCTCAAAAAATGTATAAATCATTAATATAAAACAAGGTTAGGTTCTGAGTTAGAGGTTTGGATGAGGCTGGAAATGTCCCAGTGTTGCTGCAGCAGCAGAACTACGCTTCTTTACCTTCAAACTCAGTTCGGCAAAGAGGAGAGATGCCAGTTAGTTTGCATAAATGGTTCTAAAACTGCATTTACTTTTTACACCACATAGGACACATTTAAATTCCAGAGTTTTTATGTTAAAAGAAATCAGTAGAACAAGGCGTATAACAATAGCTAATAAAAAACACACCGTACAAAATGGATAATCTCGTTTAGTCCTTAAGTGCTTCAACAATCAACTTTCTTGTATTATTTGAAAATGGTTTTGATCAGTAGTACTTGGGCTTTCTGAATGATTTTAAACATCCGTCTGTCTGTCTGTAGTCAATTCAAAATAGAACTCAAACAGAGAGGTTCTAAACAGAAACATCAATAAAATGTACTTTTAAATATATATTTATGTTTGTATTATTACTAGTTGAATCACTGGTTTAACCCTGGATTTGTATTTCCTGAGGATGTTTGTTGGAAACAAGGTCAATACTGAGGTGATAATTCCACACAATCTACCTGCTCACTGTAATGTTGTAGGCCACAGGACCTCTGAATGTAAACCCCAGGTAGAAGGTAACATTTTCATTACTGTGGGGTACTGAAGGCAAGTAAAGAGGCTGGATGCTGAACTTCCTTTTTCTGGGGCCTTCGAGGTACACCCCTCCATCTTCAGTCCACCCAGAAACACTTTTCAGCATCTGAGCAACTTCAGGCATTTTCCATGCCTCACCTGTATACCACTTCATGCGTCTCTCATGCACTGTTAGGCCCTTTGTGTATCTTTCAGCCTTGCTTTTGTGCACAAATTTATCCAAGCCAGTCCCATTTCCCAGAAAGAAATGAGTGTAAAGTCTTCTCTTCCGTGGAGGAATGTCCTTTATCTTTGTCCAGTGGTCCCTTTTCAGGTATTCAATTGCTGATAGCACAATTTCATATTTTCTGTTTTTCTCATCTTCTGTCTCATGATCTTCTGGCCAAAACAACATAGTACGTAAGAACAGGGCAGAAGGAGAGCAGTTTCTTTTGTCAGTAGGGAACTGGTGGCTGAGAGCTTGTAGATCTTGTAAAGGAGCAATCCCTGGAGAAAGTGGTGAGAGACACTTCAAAGCAATGTTGGCTGCGATGTAATTGATTATGTCATTTTGGGGAAATCTGGCAGTCTGTGGATTGCTTGGGTAAAGGGAAAGAATTGTCTGTAGGTCCTTCGTGTCCTTTTCCTGCTGGTTATTGAGTTTGAAGAAGATGGATGTTAGGTTACCTCCACCAAGTTGATAGATAATCATGCGTTTTGTGTAGGGATTCGCATTTGCTAGAACTGACTTGGAGGACTTTAAAAGTTTGTCTGAAACTCCACTTAGGTATTTTCCATACGCTGAGGATGCGTTGGTCAAAAACTTGAGTGGGTTTTTAACTGTTTCTTCTGGACTTTCAGAGATCTCCTCCTCATGTGCAACAAGGTCTTTCTGGAAGTAACTGAGGTCTTCTGAAATCCAATCCAAGGATTCTTTAATTGTGTTTTTAAGGTTTTTCAGGCGGCCATGAAATGGCTCCCAAGCGTCTCTTATTTCCTCTGGAATGTAATCTTGGGTGGTTAGGTACTTCATGCACACCAAAGAGCTGTCATCTCTATTTGCAAACTCTTGAATCGAGGAGATCAATTTTAGCAGACTGTGTCCCACCTCAATTTCAGCAAAAAACCCTAATCTGTTCATGCTTTCTGGATCTGCTATTGCTACTTTCTCACAGTGTTTGAAACACTCTATGGCTGTCAGTGCGAGGTCCACTGCTGGCGCCATGTTCTTGGCTGTCTTTGCTACATTATTAGAATCAGTGGCTTTCAGTTTTGCTTCAAACCATCTTCTGTAAACCTGCCCCTTTGTGTTGAGTATGTATGAGTTATTGGGCATTGTAGTGGCAGCTCTCTGTGCCCAGAGTTTTGCCTCTTCAAACCTGTCATACGAATAATACAGTCGAGCAATTGTTTGTGCAAAAAATGCATCTTCATGAAAACATTCGTAAGCTTCCTTGAGTAACTCAAGTGCTAACTCTAGACTTTCATTTTTACGCACGTACTCAATAAGAGGAGAAAACAAGGTGTCATTTTCATCTCCTCGGCTAACCTTTGATCGTCTGTTGAGAAGTGCTTTTAGAAATGCCAAGTAATCATCCCTGCCAAATCTGTGCTCAAACAGAACTTTCTCAGCGAGCAGCTCTTTTGCCAAGGTACCTTGTCTTTTTTGGTCACCTAGCAGCTGTTTGAGAATTTCCTCTGCAACTCGTGGGTGAATGATCCTGATTGATTCAATGTGCGTCTTCTCATCTCTCAGATACAAGAAGATGAGTTTGGTCTGCTCGTTGAGAGACATTTCAAACACTGGTTTTCGAAGCTTGTCTATGTATGTGCTTAAGCCTAGTAAAGCCTCGTAATGGGATTGAGAGATGAACGAGTTTTGAACGTAGGTGTTCAACAGTGCCACATAGAGTAGGAAGCGAGAGATGGCAGATGTAGGATCAATGCCATGGAGCAAATTGGTCACAAAGTTTTCAACATATGTTGCTACCTTTGTGAATTCTTCACTCATCAAAACAAATGTGAGGATGAACTCTGGTTCATATTGTTCCTCTAACACCTGACGTCTTTGAGAAAACATCCTTTTTTCTTTCGGAGAAAGTTTGTGAGTGACAGAGACATTTTCTAACGGAGACTCCTTAATTTTTTTTTCTGGATCATGGCATCGTCTGCAGCTTAACAAAATGAAGCAAGGCTTTTCATAAAGAATCTTCTGGCTGCGAATGGCTTCTTCTAGTTCATTCTTTAGGTCATCAAGGTACTCCTGTTCTGAGTCTTCAACAAGGAGCATCACAGGAAGACACCTGTGTGGATCGTTTTCATCATGTTCTCTCAGCTTGACTGCATGCTGTGCGACAAGATCAGCAGAGTATGAAGGCTTGACAACGGCACACCTTAAGTCTGTTCGTTTGTTCCACAGTATTTGCCTTGCCACAGTGCTTCCTCCACTCCCAGGATGATGGTAGATGTTGATTCTTTTCACAGGACCATGCATGGTATTTTGTGTCAAATCTTTAAGAAGTTCAAAAACTTCGCTGTATGCATCCCTTTCAATGACCCCGCCAACATATCTGTGCTCAGCAAGCCAGAGATGCAACCAGGTCACTTTCCCACCGTGGTAGAACTGCTGCTCAGTGTTTTCATTCTCTGCTTCAATTGACTCTTTGCATGTTTCATCAAAATGATCGATTGCCAGGATTTCCAATGAATACATGTCTTCCTTTTCTCGTGTCTCAAGACGACATTTTCCCTTTGCAAAGGTGGCTAAATGTTTGGTGGTATGTGTTGTTACAGGTTGTATTTGCTGCAGTGTTGCTTCAATGTGGCTCATTTTCATGCCAACAACACTATGGTTGTCAACAGTTTCTGTACCAAATGTTGCCTCTGCAAAACTTTTCCACTTCTGAAAGTTTTCCTCTGAGTCACAGATGCAAATGATGTCTTCATGGCCCTGCATGTCTGCTGAAAACTCATAAAAGGTGTGAAGAAAGGGTTTTTCAATCGGTGAAGTGAGAAGAAAAATCACCTGGAACGTACCTTTTGGCAAAATGTGTTTACAGATCAAAGATACAGATTCACGCAGAAGAGGACGTTTTGTGTTGGTCCAAGTTTTTTCATCGCATGGCAGTTCACTTCCCTTAAAATCAGAGCGTCCATTACAAAAAATCCAGCTTGTCTGCTCAAACAGGAGCAACTTGCCTGTGACATCTTTGATGCTTGTATCCCTGGAAATCTGATAGCTCTGTAGAGAATGCATATTTGCAGCATGGCTTTGAATGTATTTACTGCAAAGACCCGTTATGTTGGAGTCTGGATCAAAGTCAAACACACAGAAGATGTTCATTTTAAGTAGCCAGTTAATGTGACAAAGGTCATCAGATTTAAATTTATTTGTCACGACTATGAACCATTTTTCCTTCTCGATGGATTTCTTCCCACTTGTCACGAGCATAGTGAGTTTCCTTCCAAGGTTTTGATAGATTTCAGGGTCATTGGGAAACAGGCATTTCTCTGCTTCTTCTCTCTGAGTGTCTCTATCTTGTACCCGCTGAAAAAAATCCCACTGATCTGTATCAGCCGCTGGTTCTGTCTTAGAACCCACCCTTCGCAGAATAGTTTCTTTATCAAATTCAACTTTGTTAGTTGACTCCTTGAAGTTCGGCAGACGGACTTTGTAGACCTTGCCTCTAACAATGCTTATCGAAGGAACGACATCAACTTCCACCACATACCTCTTCTCTGCACTCGCATGATCCATAACCTCTATGAACCTTGGCGGACGCACACACTGGCGAACATGTTCTTTGTCGGAGGAGAAGCTTCTTTCAATGTAGTCCAAAGCATCTACAAAAACATCTTTGTCTTTTATGGGAACACCAATTATCTCACCATGGACATATCCTGCATCTTCTCTGCTGTCCATCACACCGAAGTGGATTGTGCCATTTGTTCTGACATTCATGCATCCAGTTGCAAATTTCAGAACCTCTCTGGCAAATTTCACTCTAAGTCGTGTGTCATCCAATTGAGAAGCATTTACAAGAGACTTAAATTCCCTGCAGGGATTGATCAGATTGAAAGCTCCTGATTCAGGCTGCAGGACTTTGTGTTTAACATATATAAAGTCAGGATCTTTGTCAAATGGTCGTGCTTTGCAGTCTTCCCTTGTCACATCACATTGTTGCACGACAGATTGTGTTTCTTGTAAAACATTCTCCTCTCTCTTAGCTTTAAGTTTTGCCAGACCCTTTTTACGTCCTGAGGTTTGCTTTTTCTGGTCTGACTCAGTATTATCGCCACTGGAAGAGGTTTTATTTTCTTTAGGCTTTGAATGAAAGTTAATGAGCTCGTCTCTCTTTTTAATTATTAGATTAGCAGGTCCTAATTTCATGGAAACCTTAGTCACCAAGAAGTGTTCATCTAGTGCAAGAAGGCATTGTCCATCTACTTCTACTTCATAAAGTTTTTCTATGTATGGCTCCTTCACTCCAATAGATCTCAGCCAGTCACTGACTTCAGATTCAGTCCATTGGTTTGGTGACTGGTGAGGTTGGTCCGCTGAGTAATCAAAACAGACACAAAAAAACAAAAGGTTTAGTCATTAATATTAATTTAAGATGTTAACGTGTTTCTGCCTGGGTCCATATCAACCGTAAACACCAGCCATTGTGAATAAAAAATCATTATCTCCGTATCATTCATGCATGTCTGTCTGATGATTTTTTTACTGTACATAAATGTGTATATTTATAACTACTTACCCATACTAGATTTTTGTTTCCTCTTGATCAGATGTCTCTGTCTGTCTTGTCACATCTGTAAAATAAACAATTATATAATAAACTTTGAAGGCATTTTGTTTCTAATTTATGACACATAAAACTATTAGTAGTTTATCTAGTCAGCATAATGTTTTATTCCTATAATATCCTGAAATTAGAAGTTGAATAAAGTGCATGAAACAGCTCACTGCCAATACTAACGAGTAAATAAACACTTCTTAATTTTTTGCAATTTTCACAAATAGAAATCACACATAGCTTCAGAAAGACAGAGCACTACAATTTAATATGAATAAGTGGCTGCACGGTGGTACAGGTGGTAGCACTGTTGCCTTGCAGCACGAAGGTCCTGGGTTCAACTCCCAGTCAGGAGTCTTTCTGATCTTGAGGAAAACCCCCTGATCTGTAATGATGTCTTTAGCTGCTTAAATGAGTCAAAACTCAAGACAACATGCAACAATAAATAAAAGTCAGACACTATTATAAGTGTAATAATCACTAATAATTTAACATCAGCAGTGTAATAATTATTGGTTTTTTTTTTTGTTTTGTTTCAGAAGTTTTGCGATTTGATCAGAAATTGTTGAAAATGTTTTCAAAAAGTTCAACACTCCAGATTCATCTCTGGTTTGGTTTGTTACTGTGGCTTCATTTGATGTTTTTGGCTTTCAGATATTTGGAATCAGTTTTTCTAGTTTTTGCCATTACTAAAATCTTGAATTTTGTATCGCCGCATAACCTTTCTAATGGACCCCCCCCCCCCTTACACACACACACACACACTCTTGTTTTGCTATATGTAGTGAGGACCATGTGTTGACTCCCATTGACTTCCATTGATTTTCAGTCATTTTCAACCCTTTCTATGCCCTAACCCTGACAATAACCCTAAACCTAACCATTACCAGTGCATGCCTAACCCTAACCTTAACCTAAACTCAATTCACACCTTAGTCCCAAACCTAACCGTTAGCAAAATAGGTCGTGAGGACCAGCAAATGTCCTCACTTTGGTACAAATGGTCCTCAATTTGATGGTGAAATCGGAAATTGGTTCTCACTGTGATGCCAAGACAGGAACACACACACACACACCTCTGATGAAAAAAAGACACTTTTTCAAATGCTTTTAAACATCAATGTAGTTTGATAATTTTCGATTCATCACAGTAAAATCCTCTTATTATTTTGTGCCTTGCTTGACGCTTCAGCTGTTCTACTGTGATCCTCCCCTTCTTATGCAGAACTGGTGGAATATTGGTGGGTCCAGTCTACCAGCTGGGTTGGGTCTTGTAAACACAGGCAAAAAGGTTGGACTGTGACCCACATCATTTGATACAATGAGGCATGAGTCAGAAGGTTAATGTTTGACCTTAACTTATCACAAACCTTTTAATGTTCAGTTTAAAGTTTGACAGATAAGATAAATATATCAACTATCAGGTTACTGTAATATTTATACACGGAAGCCATACACTGTGTTTCTGTTGAACCCCTGGTTAAGCTAACTTTCAAAATGAGTCTTTCAATAGTAACTAAAACACTAGTGTTTTTCTGCTCAGTCAGTTTTAATGTTTTACTCATTTTTTAGAGCAAGAACAACATCTTCATCTTTCACTTACTGCCCTAGATTAAGAATCAGAACTTATTGCAGGGTGTGGAAACAATCGTACCTTCTAAAGCTTCAGAAGATCTTCTTTAATCTGAATGTGGGTCTTTTTTGGGTCCTGGGATGAGGTTTGAGCGCTGAAGTTGGTAAGACGTGGAGTTCTGAACATATGCAGACTTCAACTGCTCCCAGTATCTCTGCTGGTTTCTACTTCCCCTGCAAGCATTGCAACTGGATTTTGTCCCTCGTAGGTTTCGTTTCCAGAAATAAGTGCCCCACCCAAACACATGACCTGTAAAGCAGCTGCAACATGATCAGCAGCATTCTTCTCACTGTGGTCTGCAGTCTTTTCTCTAAATAATTCTGTGCAAGAATGGCCCTCAGGCAGAGAATACATGAGCAGCAGCATAGAGAAGTTTAAAGGAGTAAAACCAAAGTTTACAGCACTTCCTGGAGAAGAAAGGTTCTGGTTTGAATACAGACTTCATAACTGTCATGATACAGCTCTTTTCTCTCAACAACTGGCTTGGGCTGAATTCTCTTGTGATTTTTACTCTTTACTGGTATTAGGCTACAAGAGATTTGAATGAAATAGTAAAGAATACTATTTTGTAATGCCTTGGTAAGTAACTGTTCAATTCAATTCAGTTTATTTATATAGCGCCAATTCACAACACATGTCGTCTCAAGGCACTTCACAAAAGTCAGGTACATACATTCCAATTGATCCTAATCATTGAACAGTGCAGCCAGATTCTGTTATTTATTCAAATTGGATAAAAAGTTTTTCTATCTAAGGAAACCCAGCAGATTGCATCCAGTCAGTGACTTGCAGCATTCACTCCTCCTGGATGAGCATGTAGAGACAGTGGACAGTCACTGGCGTTGACTTTGCAGCAATCCCTCATACTGAGCCCTCTACCAGCAGATGGCAGCACAGACTTTCCACTGACCCGAGGAACCTTCATAGATTAGTTCAGCCATGAAGCTCAAACTCTCAGAACCTCTAAAATCAATAAATAATACAAACTTTTATTTCTCGGTTTTTCTCCTGCATAGATTTGGTTGAAGTTGAACATATATTGAGTTTTTCTCAGGCTTTTGGGTGTATTTTTGATTTATTTAAAGATATTTAGATCATATGGTTGTTCTTTACAGAAATAAAGGTATCCCAAACTCTGAGCTGTATTAATTAAAAAAATAACATTTATAATGCATTTAATTGTATGTAAGGTTTGAACTTTTATTTTCTATCTGCATCATGTTTGGTCAGATTCGAACTGAGTAAAATCAGAAGAGACAACTATGACCAAACTAGAGTGGAGACCAGCATCAGGTTCTCAAAGTGGGCTTTTGTTGTTTATCCAGGCCTTTATTTTTGTCAACTCTGCAGACCTTGGGACTATTTTGGCCACAAACCACCTGGAAGCTTCAAGATGCTCCACCCACAGTTTATTTCCTATGTGACTCACAGGTGAATTTTAATGCTGAAACTCTAATGATTAGATGTGAGTCAGTGTAGAGATGTGAGAAGAACATCTGATCTCTTTGTTTTTCAGTTTTCTGACGTCTCCTCTGATGACCAGCAGCCTGACTCGTGACTTGTACATGCCGAGTACCGGAGCTCTGATGCTGCTGACAGCCTTACACACCTGTGACCAGGTAACAGTCACACTGACTGGAGCAACAGAGAACCTCGGTTAGCTTTAGCTCAAGGTTTACTTCAGCTATGCTCCAACATCACCTTAAAGTAAATATCTGATTTTTCTTTTTTTAGTTTAGAAGATTATTTTTTCATCTTATTAGTTTATTTCATGAGTAACTGTAGATCCATCAGTAGACCTTCAGTTAGTCTCCAACCTCCTATCATCACACTACAAACCAGGGGACTGTGAAAACTGGAGATCCCAGGGTGATGTACCGAGCCCCCTGCTGTACACCACCTCACTGCATTATAATGACATTCACTGATCCTCTGCATGGAGCTGGCCTCAGTGTTCCAGAGGGAAACCAGGAGGAACCGTGGGTCTCTGGTTCCAGTTCCAGTTCTCACTACCCTGCAGTCCTTTCAACCAGAGCTTTTCAGAGGGAGCTGACTGACAGGTCGGGTATTTAACGGTCATCCCTGAACCGGGCCGTGCCAGCCATATGGGTCGGCCTCAGCCAGATGTTGCTCAGATATAGAAAGTTCCCCTAAACTGTGGCTCTTATTGCAGCGAGGAGCTGATTTCTGAATGTCATCAGAGCTACGGACTGGACCCATACTGCTATAAGGGCCCCATCTGGTGGTCAGTGTGCTTTAGTGAATAGAAAACATTTAATGTGTTCAACATATTGGTGATGTGCAGATGTGTCTCACTAATGCAACGATAACCTCCTCAGTTCATGATTCCTTTATACTATAATAATAATCAAAGTTTCGGAATTTCAAGCGTTTAGTCTGAAAGCTGCGCCCTCTTCAGGACACGAGGTCTGTGGTCTCCACAGTTAAAACCCCACACAGCTTCTGGAGAGCAGCTTCTAAAAATCATTGAGAGCTGATCATGTGCGGGAATCTTGCAACCTTTGATTCAGATCTACATGATGTTCTTGAGTTTTCAGTAATTTTACGGGAAAGATTCTGGCTTTGGGAATCCTGTGAAAACAAAGCTGAAACATTTATTAGGGTCGTACATGTTTTTTGTTCTCTTTATAAAAGAGTAACTTTTATGACCTTTTATTAATGCAGCAGGGATCTCTGGTCATTTGAAATTGTTTAATCCATAAATGACTTCAATGCTTTAAAAAGCTTCATCTGAAGGATCAATTCTAACTTTTATTTTGATATTTAATAAAAAAATAAGATCATGTTAGCCAGAGAAAACATATTTTAGCTTTGTGACACTGGCATGATGTTGGTGTCCCTCAGAGTTTATTGTTCGGTCCTCTGTGGTTTAAACTGCACATCAATGACGTTCCTGGGACTAGTTTTCCAGTCTTTACATTTAATAGTGTAGTAGCCAATTATCCATATTTTTAACTTGTTAACTCTTTTGCTAATCTAGTAACGTAGCGTTATTTGTTTAGGTCCGTGGAGAATCTAATCAAGATGTTTTAGCTGCTAGTGACTGAGTTCCTCTTTCACCTTGAAGGAACCAGAACATCTGAGTCAGGTTCTGTCTGTGCCCTGCAGGTTTCTGCTTACGGCTTGATCACCAGGAACTACCCCGACTTCTCCGACCATTACTATGACTCGGTGCCGAGGCCTCTGAGGTTATTTGCCAACCACGACCTGCAGTTGGAGAGCCGCCTGTGGGAGGCGCTACACCGCCGGAGTGTGCTCGGGTTGTTCCAGAGAGGAGGAGGACGACGAGGAGGAGGAAGGTGACTGAGGAGGTGAGGATGAAGGCGCTTTGATTTATTTCTCCTCTGAGAATCCGGGCCTGAGTGTGAAAACTGGAAAAAGGAAAAGTGTTCCAGTAAAATGTGCCTGAAGCAGCATCCGATTCGGATTGTTTTACATTTCAGCAATTAACAGAAATAAGAGAAAAGTTTTCTAACAAGAATCAAAAGGAAGTTTTAGATTTTTGTTCATTCTTGTTCTTCTGAAGCTGTTTAAATGTGTGACTGGAAGTTTTGTTGGACTAATTCTGGTGTTTGGATTGAAGAAGCTTTAATCTTTGTTCCCATGAAAATAAAATGAAACTCAGGGTTCTGCGGTTCTCCGAACGTCCGAGTCAGTTTTAGAGGGAAGAACCAAGTGATTCCCATCGGCTTCATGTGGAGTCAGTGTTTGTTTCAGTTGATAAAATCACCAGTTGGAGCGCGATAATAACATGTCTGAACCGTATATCAGTCGTCATCATTCATCTGTTGATGCTTTTCAGCGCTTTCCAAATAACATTCCTTCTTCTAACCATTCTGACAATGGAGATACCAATCCATGAAGACTTCTCATTCTTCTTGCAAACCTGTCCTCAGGTGTCCAACAGTTCGGGTCGTCTCCAGCGGTTGGGGACAGGCCAGTCCAGCAGCAGTACCCTCCTCCATACCATGATAACAACCTCCTACCATCCCAGAGCCTGGCTGCAGGGACTGGTTGCTGGATGCTCCTTCTCCACCAAACATCTGCAGAACTGATCCATGACCTATGTTCCCACTGTGGGATGGTCCATCCTAGAGAAGCTGACTCCTCCTCTGAGGGCAACTTTAGGCTTCTTCTCTGCGCATTAAAGTCTATGAATGTAACTCTGGGTTGTAGAGCTGGATGAAGGTTCTCCAAACTAATCCTGCTCCATGAGGTTCTTCCAGGTGGTGATGAATTGATGTTCTGGATGGGAAACTGTTTGAGGGATCAGAGATCACTGCTGTCGAGCTGAAGCTGATCCTGATATTCCTCCTGGTTCCTAAGATGGTTTCAGGATGTTCTGCTCCGCCGAGGGAGAAGCATAAAGATCCTTGATGTGGTTCTCAAAGGAACTTGGTTTCTAAACAGTTCAGGAATTTGGTGTCTAATTTAACTGGGATTTTTATCACTCCGTGATTTTTCCTGTTTCTGAAATAGCTATTCTTACTGGGTCTGTTGAAGCCTGACATGCTGGGATGGGTGTGAGCAGATGAGATGATGTTGAGATGTTTAAAGGAATGAAGGGAACAAGGATTCTGCTCCAACATTTCTTTGTATTTGGGAATATTTTACAGAAATGAGGCTAAAGGGAAACAAAGTATTTCTTTTCCACAGATGTTCTTTGTTTCCTCATTAATAACTGTGGGGAAAGTGGCTGTAAAAGGAGGTGGTGAGAAGGTAACTGATGTTTAACCAAAGCTCTGCAGACCAAGCGCCGCACAACAGGAAAAAGACTGGTTGAGCTTTCAAAATAAAATAATAAACCCAACCAGTTTATTGCTTGTTTTTAAATTCAGTTATATCTGTGCATCTGAACACAATGAATCAGACCAAAACTGTGGTTGAAAAGAATTATTTTATATTAACATATTAATTTATCTTGATTTTATTGGCTGCTCAACCCTGGGACCTTTGGGCGGTAAACGGGTCAGAAAATCCGGAGCATGGATGAATAATTAATAAATAAATAATTAATCAGTAACTCATTAAACAGTCTGTGTTACCAGGATGACATATTGTTTTTAAAAGCAGTTTAATAGTTGAATTCTGGGTTTTATTTTGAAGGTCTGTGACGGATACGTCCTGCTGCGTTCAGGGTAACTTGACAGCGTGAGTAAATTCGGGAGACTCCAGAATGTGGCATTCAGGGAGAGGGGGGAAAGCTGGAGCAGCGCGTCTACCCGAACCCGTTTAAAGGAGCAGAACCGGACCTTCAGTCTGGAACTGTTTCACTAAATGACAGGAATCCGAGGCTGGTGTCTTCTGTGATCTTTCTAAGGCGCGGGAAACTGGATGCCTTCTGGAAAATTCAGTCCGAGAATGTCGCCACTTTTCCAGCTCCTTGTTGGAGTTTTCCCGCATCTCTCCGCTGGAGTTTGGTGGATTTAAAGTTCGGACCGCTCTGTGAGGAAGGTGAGTCTTCTTTCAGGAGGGCTCGGGTTTTTCTTGCTCTGGTTTCAGGAAAAAGGGTTCTTTCTGGGTCGGATCTAAGTTCGGTCCGAAGGTCGGCGGCTGGAGCCTTCATGTTGTGTTTACGTGCCTGAACCGGGTCGTGATTTCCAGCTTCTCCGCTGCGTTTGAGTCCAGACTCAGAAAAGTGAAGGTTTTTCTGTTTGTGGTCCGTTTTATTCTCTGAGAAAAGAAACAGACTCAGAAGGTTCTGCTCCTGAGAGAGGATCCACTAAGCCTGCAGGACTGACGGAACCGCTCCGTTACATAACACCTCAGACTGGATCAGGGTCTGATCCAATGAGATCAGATCTCTCAGGGGACCTGGATCAGGGATGAAACTCTGATCTCCTCTTCATCATGGAGCTGCTGTGGACTCTGAGGAGGGTTCAGGGTTTGTTGTGGTGTAATTAGAGCCTCCTGTCATCTCACCTGTGACAGGTGTGTTTGTGTGAACTACGGAGGCCCTGAGGGGAAAAATAAAATCACATTTCACTGACCTTCTGTCAAGTTCTTTATAATGGTTTCTTTTACTGATGCAGCTCAGTATGTTAGAATATCTTCCGTAAGTTCATTTATTTCAGGAATTCTTTCAAAAAATTACACACAGAGACACACACTGTGATTTTAAAGGCCCAGGCTTATGCTGTAAATGAAAGTTGAGTGGAAGGAAAACCTGTGGTAAAATAAGGCACAATCAACAGGAATAACTACCTCATCACTGACTGTGGAAACCTCACTCTGGACCTCAGACAGCACAGATTCTATGCCTCTCCGCTCTGGGACCTGATTCCAAAGACTTTAGACCACTGAACCACAGTCCACTTCAGTTTTTCTCTGTAAAACGTTTCTGACGTTGTCTGGGATTCAGCAGTGGTTCAACACCAGGACTGTGACAGCTGTAGCTCGTGTCCTGGACACGTCTGTATTTGGTGGATCCTGAAGCTGTGACTTCAGCTGAAGGCCACACCTTGTTAATCTCCTTGTTAACTCCTGAATGGGCCTTCCTTCACAATCCTGTCGAGGTTGCAGTTATCCCTGCTGCTTGTGAACATCTTCCTTCCACTCAGTTTTACATGTTGGACCTGTGGTCAGGAAACTCCCCACTTCTGAAGCCAACAAAATGGGAGCAACTTTGAGAACGGGTCACCATCAGTCTGGACCTGGTCCTGGAGTTCAGAGAGCTTGATGTATTTCAAAATAAAAGCCTTTGGAAGCCGGTCGGTCCAATCTGACAAAACGAACATCTAAGCAGGAACATTTGTGGAAACCAACGTTTTAGATCTGCAGAATGATGGACTGGTTTCTGCTGCATGAAGCTCTGCAGCTTCACAACAAACTCTGAGCAGAACATGAACTGAAGGGCAGCAGCCGTCTGGACTGTGGGTCCAGATGGTTCCAGCAGCTTCACTGATGTTTTCTCACAGTACAATGATGGTGTTTTTAGATGTTGTTTCCAGAAACTCTCTGAATCTGCAGGGAGGATGAAGATCAGAACAAATGGAGACACAAATAAGACCTGGGATGTGATCAGACTCACGTTTTCATTGATATGTTGGTGCTTCTTCATCCTCATCTTCACATTGTCCTGTTTTCTCTCCTCTCAGGCTCCTGCCCCTCACGTCCTCCTCAGACCTCCAACTCATCCTGGAAACATCATCTCCTCGCCGACAGTGAATCCCAGCAATTAGTCGGTGGATTTTGTGTTTCCTGCTGTCAGGTGTGAGAGGAAGAGGAGTCCCACCTGAGGCTGGTTCCTGTTGCTCAGGATGATGCTCTGAGGAGGAGGAGGAAGAAGAGGAGGAGGGATTCCCAGTGAAGCCGGTCGCATACGAAGAGGAGGAGCATGGGGAAGGAGCAGGAGCTTCTCCAGGCGGTGAAGAGTGGGGACCTGCTGTCCACCCAGAAGCTTCTCTCCAAACTGAAGAGCAACCGGAACAGTAAGTCCTGACCCAGCTGTATGGATAATGGCTGTAATGATGAAAGCATGAGGTTCTGAGCAGGGTTTGGTGGATCCATGGTCCGGTTCATTTGATTAAATTATTAGGTTAGAGATAAAAAGCTCGATCTTCTCTTTGCATTGCTTCAGACTGCCCTTAAAGTTCTGCTTAGACCTTTTGCCTTGGTTCTAGTTTAGTTCTGGACCCTGAATCCACGTTCTTCTGCTCTACAAACTAGTTGAAGCAAGGGAACATCTCCCTGGTTGGAAGGTAGATCCAAGAAGCTTCTTGACGTTCTACCGGCAGCTTCTTGTTTCTTTAGCTGAATCTAAAAATTCTCACAGTTACCAGTTTAGCTTCTGTCTGAACAAACTGGGACGGAACCAGGATTCTGGTCTCGAGCAGATCGGCAGCACCTGAAAGTTAAAGCTCTGAAACTGGACCTGAGAGATCCATCATCCTTCTGTGGTTCCAACCTTTCATCCTCCAGGGAAACAGATGTTTAGTTGCATGGTCTCACTCTGAAGCTCTGTTTGGATCTTCTGCAGCTGGAAGTGCTTCATCTAAAGTTTAATTTACCGAACCTCCAGATAAACGTTGCAGAGATGAAACCACGTTTGAAGTTCAAACCACAGGCTGCTCGTTGTTTGGGCTTTAAGAACGTGTGTGAAGTCTCAGAGGCAGGATGCAGATGTTCAGATGTGGCAGATGACGAGGTCGTCCTCCTCCCTCAGGGCCTTCCTGCTGTCTGGTCCTTCAACCCGTCCCATTGTTCTCCACAGCGGATCCATCACCTAAACACGACATCTTTTTAAAAGCTCCTCAGAGCCGACAGGTTTGGGATCGCTGAGGCTCAGACCCGTCGGAGCTCATCAGCTGAACTCAGATCTCTCCAGGATGAAGTTCTTCCATGTTCTGAGACATTCATGGGATTTTAGAGGAACCGTTTGACCTCCTCTCTGCATCTGCAGCTTCAGTTTCCCACCAGCAGTTACTAGAGGGGTTTTATTCAGAATTATCATGATTTGTAGCTCTGCTGTTTACAGTCAACACTCTGCAGAGACCGGTTCTGTAAACCCATAACCACGTCTGAGGTACTGCTGGAGAAAGTCTGGGAGTGGTTCTTTGTTGGATCTGTTTACAGGGTGATGAAAGTCTGAGAATGTTGCTTTGTTTTTATTTGACTGAAGGATTTTAGAGTAGGTTCTGATCCAGATAAAATAACTGCAGTCTACCTTTTGAGGACATTTTCCTGTTTTGGTTCTGGTTCTGGAAACTTCATCTGCGGGGTTAGGGTTAGGTTTAGGCTTCTCTACCTTCTTAGTTGTTTGTGATTTAGGTCCAGGCTGTTTTCGGTGCTGGTTCAGAACTAATTATTGCCTCTGAATAAGCAATTATTCCTGGTTCTGGGACACATTCAGGTTCTGAGACTGGCTCGGAATCTTCATCAGGTCTGGTGCTGTAGTTAGTTCTGCTGGTGTGACTGTTGCTGGTTCTGGAAGATGTTCTGGAGCTGGTTGTTTCAGGGACAGATTCTGTCCTCCAGAGTGGTTCTGGAAGGAAGTCCAAGGAGGTCCTCGTTTCTGACGGTCCTGATCTCCTGATCACATGATCTACCTGCATCATAACAAGGAAAATCCAGCCGAGAGAACCTCTGCTGATCGGAGAAGATCTTTGTTGTTTTTCTGCATTTAAAACGAATGAAATTAATTTCAGATCATTGATCAAAATAAATTCACTCTATTCAAATTATTCAAAAAAATAATAAAAAGATAAAATAAATACAGAAATAAAAGTAGCATGTTTATTAAAGTAATATTAATATTAGTAATATTAAATGTAAAAAATAAAATCTGTAATTATATTAAATAAACAATAAATTCAGTTCTGGGCTGTTTCTGCATCTGTTGATCTATTTCTTCTCCATTCAGTTATTAATGAATCCGTTGAATAAAAACCGTCTGCATCGGATTTTAAGTTCAGATTTTAACCGAACGTTTGATGAAACCCAAACTAATCCCGGATCAGGAGTTTCCAGCTGGAGCTGCAGAACCTTTGTCTTTCCCTAAAATCCCGTTTCCTGCAGCGTTCCTGCTGACAGACTGGGAATAACTGAGTCATCCTGGACACCTCCAACATTCACGCTTACAGGAAGAGGCAGAAGCAGGTCGTTTCCTCTGGACCGGGCTGATCCAGAGTGTGTGTGTGTGTGTGTGTGTGTTGGGGCACAGATTTGAGGGAAAGTGTTAAAAGCTTTCAGGCAGTCTGTGAAATTCAGCCTGTGTGTTCAAGCTGCTGCTGTTTGCTCGTCAGCTCTGAACCTTGGCCTGAGCTGCTCCCCTCTGGGCTCCAAACTCGCCTCAAACAAAGCTCCTGTGTTGGGGCTCAGCGGCCCCTCAGGACCCCCGGCTGTCTGGAACTCAGTCAGGAAGGTGAGCCAACTTCAGCGAGACATCATCTCTGAGCTCCGACAGAAAACAGGAGCTGAAAATGTGAAAGTTGGTTAGAAGGGGAGGAGAAACGGGGTCACAGCAGGAGATCTTTCCATGACTCAGAGTTCTTCTCTAACTTTGATCTTCAGAAGGAAACACCGGGCTGCTCTCCGATCCAGTTTGATGTATGAGAGAATGAGAATGAGAGGCTTTCTGGGGGCAGGGACCGGTTTTCCTTCTGAATATCAGCTTGTGACCCGACCTCGGATCAGTGGAAGATGACGGAAGCAGGCTTGTTGGACCCTAGCTCTGAGGTCCTGCTGCTGCAGAACAAGCCCACATCATCAGCCCTCCACCACCGTGCTTGATAGCTGGTGAAGGAGGTGTTTGGTTTTCTCCAAACATGGTGCTGAACATTATGACCAAACATCTCCACTTTGGTCTCCTCTGTCCAAAAGACAATGCTATGTTGAAGAGTTGCTCCTTACTGTTTGTTAAATTTATGTGTCATTTTGGACCACCAGGCTGCAGTTCTGGTAGAACGAGTCTGTAAAGTTTGGTTCTGGTCAGAACTATAGGTACTGGTTATAAATGCTCTGCTGTTCCGTGTCAGCACCGTCTGTCTGAGTCCACATCCTACAGTTCTCCCTCTGGACCTCACTTCCTGCTCACTAATGAATCCGTTCTGAATCGGATTGGCCTCCGGGACGTCTGCTGACCCGCGGCTGAACCGATGCTTTGGTGCTGGAAGTTAGCTGCCTCCTTCACGTGCACGCCTCCCGCTCTGTGCACGTGGACGAGGCTTCCTGTGGTTGTGCTCAGAGCAGCGGCAGGAAACTTTTTCTAGACGCTTTGAAATGAAAACAGGAGCATAATGAGTGGAGTTGGAGGCTAAAAGCTCTGCTAGTTCGGGGTGTGTGTGTGTGTGTGTGTGTGTGTGTGTGTGTGTGTGTGTGTGTGATGCTGGAGGTTTCTTTATTCGCTGCGTTATGTAACATGCAGCTCTGCAGCCTTTTCTTCAGCTCAGAGGTCACATGACTGAAGACGACCGCATGAAGAGACGTGGACCTCTCAGGGTAAACCCATGGACTCAACTCTGAGCTCCTTATTCTGCTCCAGCAGCAAACCTTCTACTGGACCTCACTTGTTCAAAGGGAAAACATCAGGTTCTGATACCTGGACACAGCTTGGTTCCTGTTCTGTTGGTTCTAATCACTTTATTGTATCGGAGTGTGTTTTCTTTTACCGTGTTAACATCCATCCATCTATCATCCATCCATCCATCATCCATCCATCTATCATCCATCCATCCATCCATCTATCATCCATCCATCCATCCATCCATCCATCATCTATCCATCCATCCATCCATCCATCCATCTATCATCCATCCATCCATCATCCATCCATCCATCCATCCAACCATGTATCATCCATCCATCCATCCATCCATCCATCTATCATCCATCCATCCATCCATCTATCATCCATCCATCCATCATCCATCCATCATCCATCCATCCAACCATGTATCATCCATCCATCCATCCATCCATCCATCTATCATCCATCCATCTATCATCCATCCATCCATCCATCATCCTTCCATCCATCATCCATCCATCCATCCATCCATCAATTCAATTCAATTCAGTTTATTTATATAGCGCCAATTCACAACACATGTCGTCTCAAGGCACTTCACAAAAGTCAGGTTCATACATTCCAATTAATCTTAATCATTGAACAGTGCAGCCAGATTCTGTTATTTATTCAAATTGGATAAAAATTTTTCTGTCTAAGGAAACCCAGCAGATTGCATCCAGTCAGTGACTTGCAGCATTCACTCCTCCTGGATGAGCATGTAGAGACAGTGGACAGTCACTGGCGTTGACTTTGCAGCAATCCCTCATACTGAGCATGCATGTAGCGACAGTGGAGAGGAAAAAACTCCCTTTTAACAGGAAGAAACCTCCAGCAGAACCAGAACCAGGCTCAGTGTGAGCGGCCATCTGCCACGACCGACTGGGGGTTAGAGAGAACAGAGCAGAGACACAAAGAGAACAAAGAAGCACTGATCCAGGAGAAACTTTCTATGGGAAGGAAAAGTAAAGTTAAGGATGTAGCTCCTTTAGTCGTTTCACCTAGAAAGAAAACAGATAAACTCTGAGCCAGTTTTCAAGGTTAGAGTCTGAAGAGAGCACATAGAGTTAGTTACAGTAAAAGCTCAGTCAGTAGCTATGTCTAGGAGAGAGAAAGAGTTAAACACTGAAAGACAGGGCCATGTGGATCATCGGTAGAGGGTGAGCATTAAGTTGTTGCCAGCAGAAGCTTGGAGGATTCCCCTCTCCAGAAAGGTGTTACAGGTAGACACAGAGTCAGGCCAGGTGTAGCTTCTAGGAAGAGAAAAGAGAGAGAACAAAGTTAAAAGCTGAAATAACAGCAAATAATACAAAATTGGAGAGTAGTGTGAGAAAGTAGCGAAGAGGGTGAAAGTGGTCATTATGTCCAGCAGTCTAAGCCTATAGCAGCATAACTACAGAGATAGTTTCAGTTCAGATTATTTAGTTAGACGGCGCTTATTTACAACAATGTCATCTCAAGGCACCCCACAAAGGGGTCCACTGATGGTCATTGTTATACTAAAAACCACAACGATTGGGATACCTCTCTCTGTCAGACTGATTATAACCATTGGAAAAGAGAGGGGGGTCATACAGGTAGCAGAAATGGAGGGTGTGTTTGCACCTCAGCCATAACTGAGCCGGTTTAGGCTAAACCTGACTCCCCCTTACTCCATCCAACAGGGAGGGAGGAAGGCTCCCTCCCTAATAACCTAAGCCACTCTAACTATAAGCTTTATCAAAAAGGAAAGTTTTAAGCCTAGCCTTAAAAGTAGACAGGGTGTCCGCCTCACGGACTAAAAGTGGGAGCTGGTTCCACAGGAGAGGAGCCTGATAACTAAAGGATCTGCCTCCCATTCTACTTCTAGAGACTCTAGGAACCACCAGTAAACCTGCAGCCTGAGAACGAAGTGCTCTGTTAGGAACATATGGAACAATCAGCTTCTTTTTCAAGGGGCTGCATTGTCTAATGCACCACGCAATGATGAAGTAACACTATGAACAAGAGAATCAATTTGTGAAGGGGGAGAAACAAAATTATTGCCCTCCACTCTGTTTTTCTGTGATAATGAGGAAATTAAAAGTGGAACAGATTCTATAAAGGTTGTTACAGCATCGTCTGATAATGATCTACTATAATGAAATTTTCTTTCAGGTGTGGAGTACTCGGTTATATTAAACTCAAAGGTTATTAAAAAATGGTCAGACAGCACAGGGTTGTGAGAAAATATTGTTATGTCTTTACACTCAATGCCATATGTCAGCACAAGGTCCAGAGAATGAAGACAAAGGTGGGTAGGTTTGTTAATGTTTTGAGCAAAGCCAATTGAGTCTAAGATACCATTAAAGGCTATATTTAAGCTATCACTTTCAGTGTCAACATGAATTTTAAAATCCCCCACTATAATAACTTTATCTGTATTTAACACTAAATCAGATAAAAGGTCTGAAAACTGATCTAAAAATTGAGAGTAAGGGCCTGGTGGACGGTACAAAACAACAAACAGAAGTGGTTTTAGTGCTTTGCAATTTGGATGAGGAAAACTAAGGATTAAATATTCAAAAGAGTTGTAGCTATTGATTGGTCTGGGACTAGTCAATAAATCGGACTGAAAGATGGTTGCTACTCCTCCTCCTCGCCCAGTATTTCGAGGAATGTGAAAATTTAAATAATTAGTAGGAGTTGACTCATTTATAGTAACATAATCCTCTTGCTGCAGCCAGGTTTCTGTGAGGCAAAATAAATCAATCTGATTGTCACAAATCAGGTCACTAACTAGCAAAGTCTTTGAAGAGAGAGATCTTATGTTCAGTAAGCCACATTTAATTGTTTTATTTTTATTTTTAGTCTGAGTTGTTTATTTTTATTAGATTTTCCTGATTTCCTCTTTTTAGATTATTTTTTAATCTATTTAATTTTGGCCGTGGGCGAGACACTGTCTTAATAGGGTAATGGGTGGGTAGCAGTACAGAAGCTGCAGAGAGGAGTGTTAAACTACGACCCTGCTTCCTGGTCTGAACCCTGGGTTGTCAGAGGTTTGGAGAACTAATAAATTCGGCCAGATTCCTAGAAAGAAGAGCTGCTCCATCCAAAGTGGGATGGATGCCGTCTCTCCGGATCAGACCAGGTTTTCCCCAAAATGTTCACCAGTTATCAATGTAGCCCACATCGTTTTCTGGACACCACCTAGACAGCCAGCGGTTGAATGACAGCATGCGGCTAAACATGTCGTCACTGGTCAGATCGGGGAGGGGACCAGAGAAAATTATGGAGTCCGACATTGTTTTGGCAAACTTACACACCGAAGCAACACTAACTTTAGTGACCTCCGATTGACGTAACCGGGTGTCATTACCGCCAGCGTGAATAACAATCTTACTGTATTTACGCTGATCCTTAGCCAGCAGTTTCAGGTAGGATTTAATGTCGCCCGTTCTGGCCCCTGGCAGACATTTGACTATGGTCGCTGGTGTCTCTAGTGCCACGTTTCTGACTATGGAGCTGCCAATTACCAGAGTTGGCTTCTCAGCGGGTGTGTCGCTGAGCGGGGAAAATCTATTAGAAACGCAGACGGGTTGGTGGTGACCTGTGGGCTGAGATCTAGAACTATGCTTCCTACGTACCGTCACCCAGCCGGCCTGAGATCCCGGCTACACGGGGTCTACTGGAGGACTGCTACGGGGAGCTACCCTCGGTGGCTCCGCGCTGGCTAAGGGGCCTCGGCTATCTGCTGGTTTTTCAACAGCGCGGAGCCGGGCCTCCAAATCCGACACCCTCGCCTCCAAAGCTACAAAAATGCTACATTTATTACACGTACCATTATCACTAAAGGAGGCAGAGGAGTAACTGAACATCTGACACAGAGAGCAGGAGAGAGGAGACTCAGAGAGAGAAACAGCAGAACGGGTAGCCATGGTGGAGCTAAAGCTAACGCTAAGCTAGCGACCCCTTACCACTACTAGAAAAAACCGTGTAAAACACGGAGAGTCGCCAAACGTTAAATACAGCAACAGAAAGTATGTGTTTTAATGTGCTTATGTATTATAACAAGTAAGAGATATCACAGTAGAGAGAAATCAGATCAAACGAGAGAGCCTTCACACACCAAACAATCCACCAAGTGCAAAACAGGAAGTGATGTTACCCAGAGCTCCAGCCCAGCGTAGAGTGTGAAACCATCCACCATCCATCCATCCATCATCCATCCATTCATCCATCCACTCAGGTGAACTAAATGAAAACTAACTGGAGTTTTCTGTCTGTAAAGGAAATCTGTTTGAATCCTGAAATGATCCTGAAGTTTTTAGTGAAGCTGAAGGATTTTAGGTTGAGAAGAAAAGGAGAGAAGCTGTGATCTGAACACTCGTGCACTTTTACTTCTCAGCCTCTGGAAAACTGTTCAGTGGCTCAAACATGGAAAGTTGAATGTCTCTGGAGTCGGATTCCAGCTTTAGAAAAGGGGATGGAAGGTGTTGCTCCGGGGATAACATTCCAGCAGCATGACATCAGCGCCTCATTCAGACGCTCTCTGCTGCTCGGACAATGGCTGGCACTTAGACAGCTCCGGGACCTGGGGGGGGGCTGCTCTCTGCGCCTTTCATCAGCAGACCGCTGCTCCTGCACCAGCTGAGGATCTGCAGGGAAGCTCAGATCCTTGTTTTGAGCTTCTTCACCACCAAGCTGACCTAAATTAGAGCGCTGGGAATTCTTCTCATGCTCTGAGGAGGAACCGCTCAAATCAGAACCTATAAGTCACAGTCCTGACAGCAGAACGGAGAACTTCAGTATGTGAGGAATCTAGAGTTTCACATCATTATGTCAGCCTGACTTTAAAGCTTCCTGTCAGACATTTGAAAAGAAATTCAATCTGAATCACAGATTCGTACTTGTCGGTTTTAATGTTGTTAAAACTTCAATTAGGTGGTAAAAAATTCAGCATTCCCTGCAGCTCCCTCAGTAGATCTGCATTTTTTAACATATTTCTTTGGCAGGATGTTTTGATGGAATAAATTAAAGCAAAAACACTCCATAAATAATCTGAGATGTTATTACAGAGGGAAACATGGGAGGAGAAGGATGCATTCAGGGACTCATGTCAGAGCTGGAAGATTACAGGTCAGCCCTCAGTTTGAGATCAGCTGCAGAAATTGCTGTGTGCTGTGATGTCTTCATGATATGATCTTCATCTGGAATAAGATGCTTTAGTCTGTGGTGGTGAAGAAGGAGCTGAGCCCAAAGGGGAAGTTCTAGATCTACTGATCCATTAACTTCCCAACTTTCACCTATAGTCCTGAGACATGGATCCCGACTAAATGAACCAGATCCTGGATCCCAGCAGCTGAAATGAGCTTCCTCTGTGAGGTTCCCTGGATCTGTCTCAGAAATAAAGAGAGGAGCTCCATCATCTGCTGGGAGCTCATACTGGAGCTGCTGCTCCTACACATTGGAATGAGTCTGTAAGGAGGTCCATCCTGGATGCCTCCTTCAGGAGGTTTTCCAGGATGTCACTGTGATGCCACTGGGAGGAGACCCAGAACCCACTGGAAGGTTATATTGCCAAAGGTTCTGAGACACTCCTCCAGATCACTGAATCCTGGTGTTTTCACTTCCTTGACCACAGGTGTAAAAATCCTTTAATGAGGCTGCAAACAGGAACTCAGCCACAGAGTGGAAGGGCCAAGTCCAATCTCAGAGCTCCTAACTTCATGTGGCCTTCAGATTGCATTGTGTCAAAAGTAAAGTTTGGTGGAGGGAGGATGATGGTTGGGTCTAATTCTCTTCATCAGACCAGGATACTTCTTGTTCTTTCTGCTCTGGTCTCTTAGTCCAACAGGACATCTTTGGGTTGATTTAGAGCGGAGACTAGATCTTCTCTTCCAGCATCAGTGTCTGACCTTATAAAAGCGCTTCAAGAAGAACGGTCAAAAATTCCCCTAAACTCACTGCAAAACCTTGTGGAAATCCTTCCCAGAAACGTTTCAGAACCTGTGATTATTCCCAGCGTCAGATAAACTCTTGATAGATGAATGAAGGAATCTCTGGATTTACAGATGTTGATCTGACCTGCTTTTAACCTTCCTGTGCTTTAAAGTGTGTCTTCCTCGTATGGAGCAGAATATTCCTTTTTTGTCTGTCAGAGGGCCAATTCCCAGCATAGCAGACTCATAGCAACAGATGACCCATTAAAAACAAACAGTTTATCAAGAAATGTACATCCAGAAGTATAGATGTGTATCCAGATAATCGGTTTATATGGTGCATCAGTCTGAATGACTGATCTGGAGTCTGCAGAAAATCAGAAAGTTATCTTATTTTTAATCTAGTTTTATCTAACAGAGGATAAATATGTAGAAAACATTAAAAATCTCATTAAATCAAATTTAGAGGATTTCTTCTTAAAATTCTTTAAATTTTTAATGCTTTTACATTTATTTATTTATCCGTCTGAGCCCTCCTGTGGTTCCTCCTGATTGGCCGCTGAGGCTTCACTCAGACGAGTTCTTTCAGTTATTTAAAATTTCTGATTTCTGGTTCTAAGAAAGAAATAAGCTGAAGGTAAAATAGTCCGGGCCTGGCACCGCTCACTTCCCCTCAGCTTGTCTTCCAGGCGGTCGTTTTCGGTCACATGCAGCGGGCCGGGGAGGAACAGTCATCAGAGGAACATCAGAACAATACGTGTGGAGAGCAGCGGCGCTTCTTGTTTTAGCTTCAGGCAGGAAGAGGAACAGAACACGCCCACATCATCCGAGTCAGGTTCATGGGAACACTGGGCTCTGAGCAGGGTCCTGGACTTGGTCAGCTGACATGTTCCACCATCCAACCTCAGTGTGTTTCTGTGACGGACCGACTCAAAGAAGAGCTTGACGGCAGAACACCAGATCTGCCCGGGACACACGGTGGCGCTGTTCTGAGGGCAGAAAGCCAGCTTCATCAGATGTTTCCTCTTGTTTTAGTCTTTGGGACAGAAAATCAAACAGAACTTCAACTGGAGCGCCAGGATCAGAACCTGAACAAAAATAAGAGTTGTATGAAGCCCAGACACAGCTTTCTGTGTAAAACTGACCTTTGACCTTTTTCTAACCGGCAGTTTGTTCCCGTTTTCTAGTTAAATTAACATAAAATCACCGAAAAAACCCAGAAAATAGGATTTTAGCCGATAGCAGCGAGTCCAACAGAACTCTGATCATTCAGATGTTTAAATCCTTCAGAAACTGAAGTCTCTTTATTACAATTATATAACATACTGAGCCCGGTTAGTAGAACCCAGGTAGTAGAACCCAGGCAGTAGAACCCATATAGATTGCTCTCGTATATAACGGCTGCAGTCACTCGAATCAGTCTGGCTTCGACTGAGACGACGGTTAGAGAAATCTGACCTTTATTCTCTGCAGACAGCATGAAGCTGAGATGTTTCCTGTTTTTCTTTCTCAGACATCCTTCCAACACTGAGATTCAAGTCTGAACACACTCCAGAATGGGGGAGGCCAGGAACACTAGATTTACCTAAGACCAGAGTGTGTGATCCTGATTTAATCCCAACTCAGGATCTAAGTCTCTATCAGCTATAAGTGTTCGGAGAAGAATTGGGAATGTGCTGCGTTCTGAAATTCAGCAATAGTTGGAGAATTACGACTAATGTAAGGTTTAGAAGTTGAAGTGAAACCTGCATTGTGATTTTATGAAACAGCACATCTACGTTTGTATGATATCCATAAAAAGCCTTAAAAGAACCCAAAGCAGTGAACAGAACCGGACCGGTATTTTCAGTCCTTTATTCGGTTCTTTTCTTGCTGTACATGGTCTTTCCTTTAGGACAGCAGCTCCATAATTAACAGGTTGCTGATAGTTTGTGGTGCAGACTTTAGCAAGCAAACACCATCGGCTCTCAGACAGCTGCCACCTCTCCACCAGCAGTCCATCACCTGAAGACGTCCACATGGTCCCTGCTGCCAGCCCAACTGGACGGTCTGAGGAGTCTCCATCAGGGTTTCAGCTGACTGTTAACCAGGTTGTGGCTGACGAGTACACAGCAGCTGTATAGTCGTCAGCCACAACCAACCAGAGGACATTTCACCTGCAGATCTTCTAAGACAGATTCTCCTCCTCTGACTTTATTCACACACAGTCAGACTTCTGTAGAAAAAACAATGAGCAGTCTTTGATTCAGACGAACTTTCTTCTCATCTCTTTAAGAAATCTTCAGGAACAGATTCCCAGGCTGCCAGAAGTCCACTCCAAAGTTCTTCTTCGAATATCTCCAAAGTGCTTCCCGGGTCACAGGGGACATCTTCAGGACCGATCCCTAGAACTTCCTCTCACCATCTCATCAGAGGTCCCACCTAGCTCTGAGATGGAGTGAATCTTGAATCTGCCCTGAGGTCTAGGAGGACATCCTTTCCACTTGTCCAAACCACTGTCAGCTTGCTCCTTGTGATGCAGAAGAGCAGCAGCTCCACCTTAAGATCCCCCTGAACAGCTAAGCTTCTCACCCTGCGGATTTCTCATTCAGTTACAGACTGCAGGATGAGGCCTGGGCAACAGGGACAATATAGAAGACTAAATACAGGACCCTGGGGAACACCATGAGACAGAGGAGCCAGGAAGGACGTGGAGTTGTTGACATAAAAGACCTGTGGTTGGTTAGTCAGACCCGGAGCAGAGCCAGTGACATTGAGTTATGGTTCCAGGCTGTGGTTGATGAAGGTCAAGGAAGATGAGGATGGTGAGCGATCCGCTTACAGAAGATAGAAGGAGGTCATAGTTAAGTTTAAGGAAGCTTGTTTCTGTGCTGTTAATAAAACGATGAGGTGGGCTTTGAGTTGCTTGTTTCTAACTAAATGTTATTTGGTGGAGCAACATCTGACATGATCTCCAGCAGCACTGATTGTAATTGGCCCAAACCATGACAGAACCTCAGCCGTGTTTTACAGATAGAGGAAGAATCTCATTTGTTTGACCTTCTCTCACTGGTTCTTGGTGGTAAGAAACCCTTTCAAACGGCAGCAGAAGCATCTCCAGGGTCCTGCTTCAGTTTATTTATAACTCAACACTAAAAGTTGTGGATGCAAGAAGAATGCAAGAAGGTTTCAGTGGAAGCTTCATGATGAGGAAATGAGCAAGTGTAGAACCAGGATGAACGTGAAGAAGATGTTGCAGCTCTGAAGCCCTTATTTTGGACTCATGGATGAGGGTTGGAGTCTTGCTGAGCCATTTGATCTGCAGAACGTTCAGAACTGCTGCTGTCGGATCAGAGCTGCTGTCTGAGGTCTTCAGGGGTCAAAGAGACGTATGAAGGACCAACAAACAGCATCTGGAGCAGGTGGTTCAGCTGTTCTGCCTCATCATGGCATAAAGAAAGTCTCTGCATCTGCTCAGAGCGAATCTTTCTTTAAGGAATCATAATTTTATTAAATTTCATAAAAATCATCTCAGGAAATATCTTCACTCTGGATTCTCTAACATCTTGGTTTCACGGGGTTTTGTTCGTTAGAAGTCGTTCCTTTGAGCTCTGAGAAATTCTGAAGGATCTTTTTCTTTGAGGAACAAGCAGGCGATGAGATCATCTCTGCTGAACTTCCTGCAGCTCAGATCTTCCTCTCCTGGGGTGGAGATTTTTATCTTGGTGATGACTCTGCAGGAGTTTGGTGTCTTGCTGCTTGTCTTTCACACCGTCTTCATCCCAGAGTTGCAGCTCTTCCTCTTTAACCCTCTGGGCGTTTTGCAGGTCGACTCCTGAAGGCGTGAGCCGGATCTTCCTGCTGCTCTGCCCTGCAGCTGTCCAGCTCTGTCAGCTCTGTCCACACATCCAAGTCCTGCCTTCCCATCTCGCTCCATTAGTCCACATGAGCGTCAGGCCTGCATGCAGAGTGCACAAAGCTCTGCAGACTCTGATCACAGCCGGGGAAGAACTGGGTCTCCCTGATTCATCATCCTGTCAAAAACTCTGGCCTTCCTAATCGGGTTTGTTCATCTGTCAGGTTACTGTTTGTTTCCTGAAATGATGGATTCTCTCACTAAGTTACGTTTAGCTAGCAAGCATTGTTCTGGTTCTCCTAACACTCGCTGCCAACATGAGTTCAGGACGTTTGGAGGGAAAATGCTGACATTAGTTAGTGAAACTGTTCATTTGGACAAATGTTGGAAGACTTTCCTCTCACCATCAGACACAGTGCGTCATCTAACCCTCTGGCAGAAAATCCTGAAGGAGATGCTGCACATCAAATTGTAACCCCAAGCTGAAGAACACTGGTTCTACAACAGAACAATGGTCCAATGATCACCAACAAGTCCAACTCTGAATACATCAAAAAACAACAAATTTAAAGTGGTCTAGTTAAAGTCTGGACTTAAATCTGATAGAGATGCTGTGTCATGACCTTAAAGAAGCCGTTCCTGCTGGAGAACCCTCCAACTTAATTGATTAATTAATCAGTTATGCAGTTCAGAGTGGGTCAGAGTTCCTCCACGGTGACGTTAAAGACTCGGTACCAGTAACAGCTGCCGCTGCAGACGGAGGAACAACCAGTTATTAGGTTTAGGGGGTTCGGGGAGATTTTTTCCATAATAAATTAAATCATTAAAACGGCTTTTTGTCTTTGCTCCGATTATCTTTGTCTGATTTTAACTTTGATCGAAAACATTTAAACGGGACAAAAAAAGCAAAAATAGAAGAAATCTGTTAGAGGGTAAATACTTTTTCACAGCTCTGTGCACACATTTACTAATACTTGATTGATGTTTCCCTTAACAACACAGCTTAAGGGGCATCAGCAAGCCTAGCAGGATATTTGACTGCCCCTATTATGATACCACCACCACATGCTACCAGCTTGTACACTTCCTAGGTTCTTGGATTGAAAGGTCTTAACCATTCTTCCAGACATACTTCCTGTCTCTGAGTCCTAACTGTGGTGGACATGTGGTGGATTGAAAATAAAACGCAATGGACAAATATCTGCAGGATCCTCATTATGTTCTAAATAACTGGGAAAGGTGGAAAGGTCTGCCGGCTCTGGTAAATCCTATATCCTGTAGAAGGCCTGGGTTTCCAGTATGTAGAGATGTTTATCGCTACAGGTCTGGCTGGACCCTTATTAAGACGTTGTTCAGGCGGTTCTGCTGTTTGAGTAAAAGGAGGTGTTGCCTGGGTTTGGGAGGACTCATCTCTGCTACTGACTGAGGTCCTCACTGAACACATGTTGAAGGTTTCCACCTCAGATGTGTTAGATCTCTGAACTCATCTCCTGATCAAGATGCTGTAACCTTCTTCTGAGTTTTATTAAAAGAATCTTCTCCCAGTTTAACTCCTCCCTACTTCTTGATCCTGTGGAGCGTTGAGTCGGAGCCTTCAGGAACGAGGCCCGTCTTATCGGCTCTGTTTTTACTGTGACGCTGGTGTTATCATCTGGTTCTCCTCACAAAGCTGGAGAGAAGCTCAGCTCAGTTCTGATCCAGTCCTGATTATCTCTAGTTTTGCCTCCCATTATCCAGGTGTTCCTGGACTCCATTAAAGTGGTCTGGATCAGCAGTTCTTCAGGATCTTCTTTGGACTTTGGCTGATTTATCTGTCCAAATGTCAATTAACTGAACAATTGGAGGGCAAAGATCTAAATGATCTTATTTCAGACCATGAAGCTCAAACAGCACCATGACCGTTTAGAAGGTGAACCTGAAAACCACCTGTGAAATCGGATCCACTAATCGAGATCCGTTCAGCTGGGGTGTTCGTGTCAGGAAGTGAGTCCAGGACGATGGAGTGTGCAGGGCGTTGGTCTGTAACCTGACCGTGACTCGGTGTTGCGGGACAGGAGGGCGTGGCGCTCTGTTGATGGAGGCGACTGATGTGTGAAGCAGGTCCCCTGCTGCACTTCCTTTCCCAACACTATTGTTCCACGGAGCAGGAGGCGGGGGCCATTGTTTGGCTCCCGGCCCCTCCCAGGGGGAGCAACACTCCCTGGGAGCGAGTCACAGAGCGAACGAGATGAAGGCTGAGAACCAGACTTCCTAAGCCCGAACATTTTATTCCCGCTCCTTGTGTGATTTCATTGGAAGTTTTCACTCCACAATGGGCTTTCCTCCATATTTCAGCCAGCCGTGTCATCAGAACCATGATTGAAAGTTCTACCGAGTCTCAGAAAGTTGGACTTTTCCTGATCCAGATATCATTCTGATCTGTTTCCCAGTTTTTTCCTAAACACAGTTTATGTTTGAGACTTATTCACAGAATGTTCAGCCTGGAGTGTGGTAAAGGTTCTGACCCGGTAAAATATTCAGAACCTTTTGGATTTAACATCCCTTCATGGCCACAACCTCATCTCCTCATGTCCAGGTTCTCCATCCGGTCGTAGGTGTTTCTGCCTCCTTCCAGCCAGTTTCTGCCACTGCTGGAGGACAGTCAGTTTACTGACCAATCAGAGCCCAGAGACACGCCCACACTAATTCACTCCCAGTAGATTTCAGCCCTGGATGGTTCTGGACTAACTGGACCTGAAGGTTTTGATCAGATTTCCTAAAGGAAGACTGCAGATGAGGCTTAAATTCTTGCTGTGGGCTCCTGAAAAAAAGCTGGGAATCCCCATAGCAACCAGTGACTGAGCACTTCCAGTCAGCAGCTTCTTCGTTATGAGTTCCTAATTTCTGACTGAAAGAAGTTGATGTTTGGGTTTCTGAGGCAACGCTGCTCTGCTGTCCACCATGGAGGCGAGATGATAGAACCAGTCGGCCTGGCTGTGGTCCAGTTTGGTAGACAAACCGCCCCTTTGGAGCTCAGAGAAGAGATGAAGACCAGTAATCTCCATCTCAGCAGAACATTGTCCTCATTCAGTCGGCAGATTAAAGGCAGACGGGTCTGCTTAGTTCTCCTGTTCCAGGCTCTGAAGGCCTGAGAGGGGAGGAGTACCACTGCCTATGTCTTCAAACGGACCTGCTGCATCAAACAAAACCTCTGAGTGACTCCGTCAAACAGCAGCATGGCCCAGAGGGACGGGAAGAACAAAACCACAGAGAGTTCATGACCTCACAGCTTTTATTGTTTGAAAATGACCCAATCGGGCCTCAGCGTGGCATCAGCAGTACTGTTTCTGATATTCAGACATTATCTCTTTAAGGACTGGATGTTCAGGATCTGAGGCTGAGCTGCTGGAAAGATTCTCCCAATGTTACATGCTGGTTCAGCACTGCTGCTGCATGAAGGTACTGATCCAAACTGACCCATCTCTGCTTTCATCAGGTCTGTCCATGTGTGGAAACCTGAAGCCAAATATGGAATAAACATCTACTGAATTACACGTAAACAGGATTATTGTGCAGAATATTCTTCCTGTTTGGTCATATTAGCTGGATGACCCAGAAGTCTGAAGTGTTCTGCCTCTACTTGTGTTGTGATGTTTGAGTATTCATCAGAACATGTTGGTTCTGACCAGATCAAGATGTTCTGAGATCTTTACGGCTCTGCTTCTCTAATCAGACGGCTGGTTTAGTTTCAGGCTGTGATTTGCTGTGTAAACCTTCAGAGAGGGAGCTGCTGAGTTTCAGGGGAACTTTCTGACCGTGCTGTAATTGGAGCGCAGCTAGAACCCTGGAAAAGAAAACCCAGATTGAAAGCAAGAGCATGTGTTGGGTCTGCATGCTGCACCACATCATTTCGCTTCTTTGTCTCCTGTCCAGCCGAGAAACAAAAAAGATCTGCAGACCTGTAATCAGAGCCGTCTAATTTTAGGCTGCAGACGTTTTTACTACAGATTCTGTTTCAGCCCAAACGGGCTTACACAACTGCTGCAGAACCTCCTCCTCCTTGCGGTGCATTCTTGTGGCCGCAGATCTGCAGGATGTCGAGCGTTCAGCTGGAGGAGTCTGCAACTCCATAAACAGCAGCAGAAATAACTCTGAGAAAATGTGCAGCAGATGATGGTGGCTTCAGGTTGCCTCCTTATTCCTCCAGAATAAACGTTCTGGTTCCTAAAATACATCAATCCAAAGACAAAAGCCTCAGATTTAAATGGTAAGGAGCATTTTAGGTGCTCCATGCTGGAGTTCAAGTTCACTGCCCTGCAGAACATCACAGAGTGACCCAGGAACTCTTCTTGATCTCTTTGGAGATGAAACATCAAGACTATTTGAGGCTTCAAATATTTATTAGGAGGTCAAACTACTGAAGTGACCAAATAAATTGTAGCCTGAAGTTCCCTGAAGTTTGTCTCCTCCTGATTAGCTGCAGTTGTTCAGAGAGACGTCTAACTGGAAGCCAGTGAAGATGGCTGAAGTTTGGAGAGGTGTTCCATGAGCGCTTGGTGCTCTGCTCAGAGTGTTGATTCTTCTTCATCCTAACAGGAATTCTATCTGACCTGCTGGTTATGGACCTCTGGACCAGTTTAGTGGGTTTGGTTCTTACTGTGGTTCAGATTGAGGAGTTTCCTGGCCACAGGTCCAGCATGTACATGTTCTGAGCTATAAGCCACTTCGTTATCACTTTAGCCTTGTGACACAGAGCTCCGTCATGCTGGGAAACCCACAGATCTTCACCAAACTGTTTCTAGGTCGTTTGGGGGTAGGAGGAGCTTCTGATGTCCATCGATGCTTTTCCTGCAGGAATTTAGTCTGTCCTTCAGGGCCATTAACATCCCAAAGTTCTTCATCTCACTGTGCGTGGAGATACCCTCACATCCACCTGCTGCCAATGCTAAGCAAGCTCTGCATCGGTGGCAGCATGAATCTGTAGCACCCTCTTCAGAAAGAGACAGTCCCCCAGCTTGCTCTTGGGTGTCTTCTCTGCAGCACCTCTCAGCTTGAAGTTCTTGATGCTCCAGAAGTCTGTTCTTCAGCTGTAATGTTCTCAGCAGCAGTGTCCTGCATGAGAGGCTGTTAGGATGTAAAGTGATGATGCTGCAGCTTCTCTTTGGAGGGAACCTTTGCTAACAGAAGGAGACAAAGATCTCAGAACATCTGCTTCTAGAAAGTATGGGCTCAGAGATTGAAGCTATAGAGTTTGTGTCTCTGCAGGATCTTCAGGCTCTGACTGTTGGCTAGGAAGGACTTTGAACAAAAACATGGATTTGTTGATGGGTTTATTGTAGATGATATTCTTCTAGGCAGTGATATGCCTTCACACAAGTCAGCGCTGCCCTCCTCCATCTCTCCTTCGCTGCATGTCTGGCTCCGTGTTTTTCTGCTGAGTTATTCCCAGGAATCCTAAAATCCAGGTCATTATCAAAGCAGCCAGCTCTGTGATCCCAGAGGGAATCCTGCTGAGACTGTAGACACTTCAAACGCTCCAATTGTCGGAGGCGTGATCACGTTTTTTGGCGACTCGTCTGCAGGGAGCCATGCTGCTGTCTGACCTGCTGGAAGTCTTGACAGTTAAACTCTGCAGAGCTTCACATGAGACCATCATGAGGGCCCATAGGCTGCTGTTAGACATTCACTGACTCCACCAACAGACTGACCTGAGATCAGCTTCTGTGCAGAATAGCTCAGTTATTATAATAAACCCATTTAATCAGACGGCTTGCGGGAAGTGCCGACACAAGCAGCCTTAAATGCAGCTATCCTTCCTCCGTGCTTACGTCTGGCAGCTGACATCATAGCAGAGCCAGTGTCACCAATCTTTAACCTTTCACTGCAGATGTGTGGAAGACAGCTTCTGTTCTTCCTCTCTTGAAAGGTGGCGATCCACCTGCTCTAAATAACTTTCGGCCCATTACTAAATGTTGTGTTTTAGGTCCTGGAAAGGTTAGTAAATGACCAACTTAAAGATCACCTGATTTTATCAAACCTTTTATCAGCCTGGCTTTAGGAAACAACGCAGCACTGTAACAGCATCACTAAAGCATATAAAGCATAATGAATAATATTGTAGAAGCTCTGGATGCTGGAGACTACTGTGCTGCCCTTTTCATTGACTTCTCCAAGGATCTCCTGTAGATCATTCCTCTGATCCTCTGTCAGAAGCTCTCAGAGGTCGGATGGTTTTTAAACTGTCTGTCGGGACTTTAACAGTGTGTAAAACACAGTGGTCTGTCTTCAGATTACATGAAAATCATGAAAGGTGTCCCACAAGGCTCCATTCTGGGTCCTAAACTGTTTTCTGTTTATGCAAATAATGTTACTGAGCTATGCATTTATATGCTGATGACACAATAATTTATTGTCATGCAAAGTCTGCAACGTTGGTTCTTGAGCGTCTGTATCTACACGCAAAGATGTCACAGAGACCGTCACAGCTACGCTCCCAGTATGTTATTTCTTTCAGTGTTCCCTCAGTTTGCACAGAGTTTTGGAAAAGGCCTTCTCCTGTTCTGCTCCGTCTTCCTGGAATCCCACTGCAGCAAGAATTAAAATTGTCCGGCTGGATCCCTCTGGGACATTGGATCATCATTTCAAGTCTGTTTTCGCTAGGTTTTTTTTTGACTTTGTTCCATTTTAAAGGTGAAGGTAATGTTTTATGACTGTGTTATTTTATGTAAGTAATGCTACAGGTCTCTCTACTATATAAGACCACCTGTGTAAATAAAAGAAAATAAATAAAATCACAAAAGAGTTTTTATTTGGATCATAACCAGTGAAATTATCTTGCGCAAACATCTTATCTTGTTCAACTAACATTATTAGAAATATTCATTTCCTGATGTTATCCAGCTGTTTTCCTGCGGTTGTTCCTGATGCTCCAGATCTCTGAATCCGACCGGGAATTTTCTGTTTTCCAGAGCTGCTGGGCTCCACCAAGAGGCTGAACATCAACTACCAGGACTCAGACGGGTGAGTGAAGGAGTCGACATGAAAAGACCAGAAACAGAGTTCGTGTCTCATTCATGTCGTTAATTAAATTTCTAATCATTTCTTTAAAAATTATTTTTTCATGGTTTTCATTAATTTATTAATTTCATATTTCTGAGTGTTTTTAATTCAGAGCCTTTTTATTGCGCACAGTTTAACAGTTTGTTTCCCTCTAGATGTATTTATTTTGTCTCGTTCCTGAATTCATCATCCTGCTGGTTAAAATTCAGAAAATGAAATAAAAATCAGAAATCAGTTGATAATCAATAATTCTCTTAAAATGATCCAATAATGGGTTTAATGTTTATTTTAAAACAGTTTGTCTGTTCTGCTGCTTAGTTTGCTTTGTTTTTTTTTCGGTTCAGAAGGTTTGGGTTTAGGTTTAGATTATTCCGGTTCTTGGAATGTTTTAGATTCAGTTTAATTATCCGGATCCAGAAGTTTTATTAAGTTGGATCTTTCATTCCTCCCAAACATCTTCATCCTATCTCCGTCCTGGGTTACGCCTCAGCTCTGCTTTCGTTGCCTCAGATCTGCAGCTTTGTAAGGATGGTTCTGGTGGTTAGAAGCTCCTCAGCAGTGATGGGTTCATGGATCAGCAGTGGAGCCTTTCAGCTTCACGTCAGTGGAACAAAAGAGTCTGAGAGGCAGTCCTAGGTCCTCAGACTCCATCAAGGGTCAAGCTCCTTTGTTGGTCCTTCAGAGGGCTGAGAGGTTAGGCTGGTGAGGTCAGGGGGCAGGACTCAGACCATCAAGATGAGTGTGTTTACAAAGAAGTCAGACATCTTAATGCTGCACTGATGGGTTTACTGGATGGGACGGATGGGGATCAACACTGAGAGGACTAACCGGAGAGATTCAATTCAATTCAGTTTATTTATATAGCGCCAATTCACAACACATGTCGTCTCAAGGCACTTCACAAAAGTCAGGTTCATACATTCCAATTAATCCTAATCATTGAACAGTGCAGCCAGATTCTGTTATTTATTCAAATCGGATAAAAAGTTTGTCTATCTAAGGAAACCCAGCAGATTGCATCCAGTCAGTGACTTGCAGCATTCACTCCTCCTGGATGAGCATGTAGAGACAGTGGACAGTCACTGGCGTTGACTTTGCAGCAATCCCTCATATTGAGCATGCATGTAGCGACAGTGGAGAGGAAAAACTCCCTTTTAACAGGAAGAAACCTCCAGCAGAACCAGAACCAGGCTCAGTGTGAGCGGCCATCTGCCACGACCGACTGGGGGTTAGAGAGAACAGAGCAGAGACACAAAGAGAACAAAGAAGCACTGATCCAGGAGTACTTTCTATGGGAAGGAAAAGTAAATGTTAATGGATGTAGCTCCTTTAGTCGTTTCACCTAGAAAGAAAGAACAGATAAACTCTGAGCCAGTTTTCAAGTTTAGAGTCTGAAGAGAGCACAGAGAGTTAGTCACAGTAAAAGCTCAGTCAGTAGCCATGTCTAGGAGAGAGAAAGGGTTAAACACTGAAAGACGGGGCCATGTGGATCATCGGTAGAGGGTGAGCATTAAGTTGTTGCCAGCAGAAGCTCGGAGGATTCCCCTCTCCAGAAAGGTGTCATAGGTAGACACAGAGTCAGGCCAGGTGTAGCTTCTAGGAAGAGAAAAGAGAGAGAACAAAGTTAAAAGCTGAAATAACAGCAAATAATGCAAAATTGGAGAGTAGTGTGAAAATGTAGCGAAGAGGCTGAAAGTGTTCATTATGTCCTCCAGCAGCCTAAGCCTATAGCAGCATAACTACAGAGATAGTTTCAGTTCAGATTATTTAGTTAAACAGCGCTTATTTTCAACAATGTCATCTCAAGGCACCCCACAAAGGGGTCCACTGATGGCCATTGTTATACTAAAAACCACAAGTATTGGGATACCTCTCTCTGTCAGACTGATTATAACCATTGGAAAAGAGAGGGGGTCATGCAGGTAGCAGAAATGGAGGGTGTATTTGCACCTCAACCATAACTGAGCCGGTTTAGGCTAAACCTGACTCCCCCTTACTCCATCCAACAAGGGGAGAAGAAGATGGAGCTAAAATAAGGAAGATAGCTCAGGATAACCTAAGCCACTCTAACTATAAACTTTATCAAAAAGGAAAGTTTTAAGCCTAGCCTTAAAAGTAGACAGGGTGTCTGCCTCATGGACTAAAACTGGGAGCTGGTTCCACAGGAGAGGAGCCTGATAACTAAAGGATCTGCCTCCCATTCTACTTCTAGAGACTCTAGGAACCACCAGTAAACCTGCAGTCTGAGAATGAAGTGCTCTGTTAGGAACATATGGAACAATCAGATCTCTGATGTATGATGGAGCTAAATCATTAAGGGCTTTATATGTGAGGAGGAGAATTTTAAATTCTATTCTGGATTTAACAGGGAGCCAATGAAGGGAAGCTAAAGTAGGGGAAATATGATCCCCTACTTTTTTAATTTTCATTAGAACTCTTGCTGCAGCATTTTGAATCAGCTGAAGGCTTTTAACTGCATTTTGTGGACATCCTGATAGTAAAGAATTACAATAGTCCAGCCTTGAAGTAACAAATGCATGGACTAGTTTTTCAGCGTCACTTCTGGACAGGATATTTCTAATTTTGGCAATGTTCCGGAGATGAAAGAAGGAAATCCTGGAAACCTGTTTAATATGGGATTTAAATGACATGTCCTGGTCAAAAATAACACCAAGGTTTTTTACTTTATTATCGGAGGTCAATTTAATGCCATCCAGGTTAAGTGATTGACTAAGCAGTTTCTTTTTTAAAGACTCCGGTCCAAAGACGACAACTTCTGTCTTGTCTGAATTGAGAAGCAGAACATTTAAAGCTTGTGGTTCTGATCCATTTACTAAGGATAGATTAATCATATCTAAAATGGGGCTGGTAATCAGAGGGAACACTTCCTTAAATAATTTGGTTGGGATTGGGTCTAACATACAAGTTGAAGGTTTAGATGAAGCTAATATTTCTGATAACTCAGGAAGCTCCACAGGATCAAAACAGTCCAAACACAGATCAGGTTCTACAGTTATTTCCAATGTTGTCTCACTTGTTGAGGATGAAGTAATCATCTTCGGGAGAATGTCAAAGATTTTCTTCTTAATAGAATCAATTTTATTTAAGAAACATCCCATAAAATCATGACTGCTGAGAGCTAAGGGAATGGATGGCTCAACAGAGCTATGACTCTGTGTAAGTTTAGCAACTGTACTAAAGAGAAACCTAGGATTATTCTTGTTCTTTTCTATTAAGGATGAGAAATAAGCTGTTCTAGCTTGGTGAAGTGTCTTTTTATACAACAGTAGGCTATTTTTCCAGATTAAGTAGGAATCCTCTAGGTGTGTAGAGCGCCATTTTCGCTCCAATTTTCTAACATTGTGCTTTAAAGTACGCAGCTCTGAATTAAACCAGGAAGCCTGCCTCCTATGAATAATTTCCTTCTTTTTCAAGGGGGCTGCATTGTCTAATGCACCACGCAATGATGAAGTAACACTCTGAACAAGAGAATCAATTTGTGAAGGAGAAGAAACAAAATTATTGCCCTCCACTCTGTTTTTCTGTGATAATGAGGAAATTAAAAGTGGAAAAGATTCTTTAAAGGTTGTTACAGCATCGTCTGATAATGATCTACTATAATGAAATTTTCTTTCAGGTGTGGAGTACTCGGTTAGATGAAGATCTAAAAAGTTTAGCTAGACAGTTCAGCTTTAGAAAAGTGACTAAAAGGAGTCAGGCAGAGCAGGAAGAAGCTTCAATGAGATTTGGTGGTGATAAAACATCTAAACCCATCGGTACACCAATAAATGATCTGACAAAGTGTCTGTGTGACCAGAAGGTGCGTTGTGGCTTCCAGGGGATCCCACTGATCTCTCAGCTGTTGGAGATCAGGCACAGATCTATGGTTAAAGATCAGATTCAGGAGGAATGTAGAGGCATTCCAAAGCAAACCAGATCTTTATCCTCGTGCCGATCTGAAGTGGTGATGGTGGTCCATGTGTGTTTTGTGGTCCTGCAGAAAGCTTCTGACCTTGTCCTGCATGTTTTCTGGTGGGAGTACTGCAGAGATCTCTGGTTTTGGGTTGGGGGCATCAGGTCTCATCTCTGCCTTTTCTGCAGATGATGTTGGTGTCTTCAAACCATGCCCTGTAGCAGTGTCTCATACGGTTCCTAGTGTCTGTCTTAAACAGAGCAGTTCAGGCATCTTGGTGTTCCTGAGAGATGGCAGGATGAGGGTGGAGATGGATAGATGGATCAGAGCTTCATCTGTGGCAATATGGGCATAGCTCTGGTCTGTTGATGTTAGGGGTGTCACGATATCCACATCTCACGATGCGATATTATCACGATATGAACCTCAAGATACAATATTTATTGTGGGGAGGCTCACAATAACAAGAATGACAAAATAAAAAGCTTTGACCAGTCATTGGTACAACCTTTATTGTCATATTGGAGGTTTCTATTCAAAACCTTTACTAGAGTGCAGGGGTTCAAGTACAACTCAACATATATTTATGAAGAGAAGGCAACCCAGGCACTATATTAACCTATGAGTAAATAAACTTTACCCAGGCATTTAAAAAACACCCTAAATAAAATTACCTAGGCACAAAACTGCCTAGTCACTATAAAATAAATAAATGACATCAGTTTTGGTCTCGTTGTATAAAGCAGGAAAACGCTTTGACTAAAATGTAATCGTGATGCCATTTTATATTTAAGCTCCAGCTTAGACATTAACCTTTTGAACCCCACGCGATGCATCCTGTTATGTCTTGAGCCTTGACGCAGTTGTGAGGCAGTGCTGTTGTGAATGCTTCATGCAGAGTTTTTTGACCTGATTGAAATTTCTTAACTCTTTCTTGACACTTCCCGGGTGTTGAGGTGTCAAGTGACTCCTCATGTTGCTCGTATTTCCCGATGTGTGCTGCACTGCACTCTGGCACTGTTTACATATTGTCTATTTGTCCGTCACCTTTTCTTCTTTCTCGTTTCTTGACACAACGAAGCCAAAATGCTTCCACACCTCAGATTTAAAAGCCGCTGGGGCATTCACCCTGTACCTATATCGTTCTCCGTATCAGTGCTGTGTTCGCCACTTTTGCTGCGGTCTGCCATATTGTTTTTCTGTAGTGTGGGCTGTGCGCGCTCCCATTGGTTAGAAAGAGCGCACTGGCCGCAAAGGATTATGGTCTATGTAGTTTGGTATGCTATGATCTGCTAGAGCGGACTGAAAACTACTATTTTTGCCTCAAAACGCACTATAAATACCATGACGAGACCACAATGATATCGTAGCAATTTTTCTGCCGCGATATTATGATGTTGCGCTTATCGTGACACTAGTGAAGGTTGATCCTAAACATGATGCTCAAGATGTACTGGTCCATTCTGTCTGTCACCTATGGTCCTGAGATATGGATCAGGACTGAAAGAACCAGATCCTGGATCCAAGCAGCTGCAATGAGCTTCCTCACCTGCCTCAGCATGACCAACATCTCCTTTTAATCTGCCTCTTCAGGCACACTGCACTTGCTGCAGTTCTCATGGTAACCAATAGATGTCAGTGCAGAGAAAGATTTGACTGTACTGGTCGGAGAAGAAGAATGTAGAGGAGTTGTGTTCTTCAGACACAACTTTAACCACATAGTTTGACCTTAAAGATGTTCATGAATCAATAAATATTCCTTTAGTGGTTGTGTTCAACCATCCATAATATGAGCACCGCTCTCACCCTCCACCGAAAGCTACAAAGTGAGGATGTGCACAAAGGACCAACCTGCCATGTTCTGCACCACCGTTTCTGTGGTGAGACGCTGAAAACAGCAGGCAGAAGTTCTTCATCAGAGGAGCTCCAACATCCAGGAGGAGCTAAGAGTGGAGCTGCTGCTCCTCCAGCCAGAGATGGCAACTTGAATTCGAGACTCGGACTTGAGTCACACTTAAGTCACAAAAACAAAAGCCTTCTGACTCGACTTGAACTTGTGCCCTAGAGACTTGAGGCTTGACTTGGACTCTTAGTTGGAGACTCGAGTCTTAGAAGCAGTTTTCATCTCCTGAAATGAAGAGTGAAAGGAAGCCTTTCTGTGAGTTTGTGAGCTCCAGACTGCAGCTGCTGCGTGTTTTTACTATGAAAGGATGAGCTTTATTGGCCAGTGATGTTGGTGGATTACTATGGGATGTTAATGGCTCATAACAACCTGCTCCTTTTAGCTGGGGCTTCATAATAATGACCACATGAATGTCTCTCCAACTGAACGCTGAATTAAATGACTTTGGATCATTTCAGAACAAAATAAACGTTACTGACCTCCGACTTTCTCTCGCTGCTAAGCTAGCTGCTATATTACATGACACTTCCTGCTAGAAATATCAAAATAAAAGCACCTCCTGTTTCATTTTTTATTAATTTATTGACTTCCTGCTCTTTCTCTTATGTTGTAATTTATACCTTAATTTTGAACATTTTAGATACTATTTAGGATTAAGAACAAGAGTTTTAATGAGGATTTAGAAACTGGTTTCCCAACATTATTAAAACTCCTGCAGCTCAGAGTGAGGAGAAGAAAACCCTCCAGACCAGATTGAGAGGAACATGTGATAAAGGAAAGGACAACATGAAGACAGGAAGAAACAGCTGTTAACATGGTTATTACAGGGATGAAGAAGCAGAAATTCAACATTAACAGGTTTTAATCTCTTTCTATTATATAAATGCCTGTTTATCTTTCTAATAAGGTAAATTTTACATTTGATCCATTTTCAAAATAATAGAAATTAGCCTTCAGCAGAGTTTTTGCCTGCTGATTTAAATGTTAAAATATGTAAAGATAACTGTTAATAAATATTAAAAGATTTAAAGAGAATTATTCAGTTTTTATGTAATAATTGAGCCCAGAAGACAAAGAGTTCAGGTTCAGATTTCAGATCTCTGACCTACAACCATGCAGAGGTAGAGGTGACCCAGATGTTGAGGATTTGAGGAGAAAATGTTAATTTCAGTCGTTACAGACTTGACCTGTACTTGGGGGAAGAAATGACTTGTGAATATGTCTGCTAAAGTTTGGTGAAAGGAAAAAAGCTGGAGCAGCTGGCCAAAGTAAAGAAACACCAACTTCAGCTGGCAAACTGATTCTTGCAGTGGCGATTGTCTAAGACAGCAAGGGAAGCTCAGCTTCCCCTAAAATGTCAAAAAATAAGTGATCAAATATATACTGTTGTGTGTACATGTCATTGACTAAATATGCGCTACAACGCATTGTTCAGAATCAGCTTCTTATCACTGGTAACGATGCGGCTTTCCTCTCACTCATTCCTGCAGCTTCACAGTGCTTTAAACAGTGAGTTCAATAGCGAAGCAAAAATGCTGGGCTTTGTCCCGCCCATCGGACGCTCAGAGTCTCTGGGGGTCTATGGGGCAGCGGGCTGGCCTCGGCTGGCCCAGACGCTCAGCTTCTGCATGATGATTGGATGATCTGTCTGAGGCTGAATCCCTTTTTGATTGACAGCAAAATGAGCGAATCAACGATCTTGAAATTGAGCTTCCCCTCCTTGAAAGACCAGCATCCACCACTGGATTCTAGACATCATTTATGAAGCTAAAAAGTTAATTAAGTCAGCTTGATCGCTGTACAACATGCTGGTCATGCTGGGATGAAGATGTCAGATCTGACAGGATAATGAATAGTTCCAGGTGTAACCATCTTACCATGAGAGGAGGAGGAGGAGGAGGAGGCTGTGGACAGCCTCCTACAGCACAGTTCTCCAAGAAAACATCCGACACTGCTTGATGTTTGCTGTGTGGAGGAAAAATCAGCGTTTGGTGGCTCCATCACACAGAGCCTCCACAGTTTCTCCCAGGCTTCTTTCACCATGAAGCATTTAGTCTCAGACGGCTGATAATTCTTCACGTTTCTGAACATCTCAGGTTAGATCTTTAATGAATAAAGTGAGTTTTATATTTTTAGAGTATGAGATGAATGGAAATGTTGAATGGAAACTTTATTTAAGTTGCTGTTAGTTTTTCTACATCACTGCTGCAGCTGTTCTTCTCATATCCTGATCTTGAGATCCTGATTAATGAGATGAAGGATCCAGTTTCTTCCTCCTGAGCGTCCGTTTGAGTTTGATTCAGGATTTTGACGTTCTGCAGGGCCTTGTCTCTGATTGCTGAGCTCGCCGTGTGTTTGTGGTGGTTTCATATTCATGTTGCTGTTAGCTTTCCTGGAGGCCACAGCTACTTTTCTAACTTTGAGGAAACACAGCAGATCTGCAGAAGAAGAGCGCAGCTGGAGGGGATGTCAAATGGAACAGGAAGGCATTCGGCTCTTCTTGCTTCCCTGTTTGCTCTGAGTTTTCTGCTCTGATCCTGGAGGTTCAGGCCTGCTGCACTTTTCAGTGAGGCCCCTCCCCCTCCAGGTTTACCTGCAGGAGTTTAAGAGGGCGTGGCTTCAGGAACAAATCAGAGCTGTGGGGGGTGTTGGTGTTTGTGCCCGCTGGGTGTCCACCATGGAGACTGTTTGTCTTTCCTGACGTTGCTGTGTGAAAGAAACAAACACTCTGGAGGAATAATGGGAGGCCTTGAGACAAATTACTGTTTGAGTCTATGTGACGTCTCCTGCAGCCGGCTGGCTCCATGTTTGGACTGGTTTCTATGGAGCACCGAGCTGGAATGGTGCTGGAAGATCTGGCCTGTTGTCCAGGGAGGAAAGACCAAAGTTCCAGCGCAGCAGGATAGATCCTGGTGATTCAAAGCTCCACATCCAGTTCTCATTTCTTTATATCCTCCTTGGGATCCACACTCTCCTGTTATCAGCTAAAGTTAGGATCAACAGTTCTCCAGGTTTTTTGAAGAACTTTCAGAGTTTTTATTGGACTCTGGTTGCTTTATCAGGTCATAATTTACTCATGGTTCTCTTGGCTGCTGCAAGAGGCCGATTTCCTCAGAGAACATGAATAGAAATGTGTTTTTTTCATTTAAACTTTTCGATGAGTTTGGACAGTTGGATGGTGAAAACCCAGTTTGCTGGCACAGAGTGATGAATGGAGCCTGGTGATTGTTTTCAGCAGCATCCATCACCGCTTGGATCAACTCTACGGATGGTGTGGGTAAACATGACCCAATCAGCATCTGTCAACATCTCCTGATGTTACGTAGTACCCTGTTGGCTTTCAGTGCAGATGCTGGTTTTTGCTCAGAGACGCTCCACAGATCCATGTTGCATAGTTAAACATGTGAGCACGCTGCAGGTAGAGATGATCCGTCCTGTTACCTTCTGAACAAACATGAAGTAGGCTGGGGAGAAGGTTGACCTGGAGCCACCAGGAACAATCAGTGCTACTTTTTCTCTGCTCTAAGCTGCACCTGACTAGCATCTACAGGGGTTGGACAATGAAACTGAAACACCTGGTTTTAGACCACAATAATTTATTAGTATGGTGTAGGGCCTCCTTTTGCGGCCAATACAGCGTCAGTTCGTCTTGGGAATGACATATACAAGTCCTGCACAGTGGTCAGAGGGATTTTAAGCCATTCTTCTTGCAGGATAGTGGCCAGGTCACTACGTGATACTGGTGGAGGAAAACGTTTCCTGACTCGCTCCTCCAAAACACCCCAAAGTGGCTCAATATTTAGATCTGGTGACTGTGCAGGCCATGGGAGATGTTCAACTTCACTTTCATGTTCATCAAACCAATCTTTCACCAGTCTTGCTGTGTGTATTGGTGCATTGTCATCCTGATACACGGCACCGCCTTCAGGATACAATGTTTGAACCATTGGATGCACATGGTCCTCAAGAATGGTTCGGTAGTCCTTGGCAGTGACGCGCCCATCTAGCACAAGTATTGGGCCAAGGGAATGCCATGATATGGCAGCCCAAACCATCACTGATCCACCCCCATGCTTCACTCTGGGCATGCAACAGTCTGGGTGGTACGCTTCTTTGGGGTTTCTCCACACCGTAACTCTCCCGGATGTGGGGAAAAACAGTAAAGGTGGACTCATCAGAGAACAATACATGTTTCACATTGTCCACAGCCCAAGATTTGCGCTCCTTGCACCATTGAAACCGACGTTTGGCATTGGGATGAGTGACCAAAGGTTTGGCTATAGCAGCCCGGCCGTGTATATTGACCCTGTGGAGCTCCCGACGGACAGTTCTGGTGGAAACAGGAGAGTTGAGGTGCACATTTAATTCTGCCGTGATTTGGGCAGCCGTGGTTTTATGTTTTTTGGATACAATCCGGGTTAGCACCCGAACATCCCTTTCAGACAGCTTCCTCTTGCGTCCACAGTTAATCCTGTTGGATGTGGTTCGTCCTTCTTGGTGGTATGCTGACATTACCCTGGATACTGTGGCTCTTGATACATCAACAAAGACTTGCTGTCTTGATCACAGATGCGCCAGCAAGACGTGCACCAACAATTTGTCCTCTTTTGAACTCTGGTATGTCACCCATAATGTTGTGTGCATTTCAATATTTTGAGCAAAACTGTGCTCTTACCTGCTAATTGAACCTTCACACTCTGCTCTTACTGGTGCAATGTGCAATCAATGAAGACTGGCTACCAGGCTGGTCCAATTTAGCCATGAAACCTCCCACACTACAATGACAGGTGTTTCACTTTCATTGTCCAACCCCTGTATGTTATCCAGTAAATATTCATTCAGTCTTATTATTCACCTGTGAATCATTCTCAGCCCATTCTTACTGGATCTGTAGGGTGTAGGAGCAGGCTGGTAAAGCCCCCCCATGCTGTTTGTATACATCAGATAACAAGGAGATGGAACATGATCAGTTAAAATGAGAATAAAATGTAAAACAGAACAGCACAGAAATGACATTTCTATGATTAATAACTACTAAACACTGATCAGATCACACATAATGACCAAAGCTGCAACAGACATTCCAATCTGGGTTCCCCCGGCTGCTCAGTCAGCTGCTCTTCCTGTTGCTGTGGTTCATATACTGTACGCTGTACCACCCTGTGTGCTAACATCCTCCTCTTCACCCCTGGCTTGTCTGCTTGTCTGAATTAATCCAAAGTAGTGTTCCCCCCTGCTATCTTCATCACAGGAAGTCATCTTGTTGCCATGTTTACCCCTGAAATGTCTTCCCCTCCCTACGCTGCCCCCCACTGACAACCTCAGGGAAGTGTTTGGCTGTTTCTGTATCCGGTCATTATTGCTGTTTTATTTCAAAACCAGTGCAGAAACTAGTGTTAAAATTAGATTCTGAAGTCAAAAGTACACAAAGCATCGCACTTTTACCTCTATTTAATTAATAATTATAACTATAAGGAAAGCTTTTATCGCTTAGACATAAAACACCATCAGACTTTAGCTTAGGAGCTTCACTGGAAGCAGGAAGCAGGGTTCAGTTCAGGGTTTTAGCAGCTCAGTCAGTCTGACCGCTGTCAGGAGTCTTCCTGCTGCTTAGTCGGACTCTGCTCCTGAACTCTCTCTCAGAAACGGGTCGAACTTTCATCACAATCAGACCCGAGACCAGTTCTTCTCTCAGGCTCGGTCCATCTGCAGAGACTCTGTGTGGTCCGGCTGTAAATGTTCCATGATTCAGCCCATCTCTTTGCTGTTGTAATCAACACTGATGTCACAAAAAAATCCTCCAATCAGAAATCGGAACAAACGGAACCGAACCAGAGCCAGGTGGGTCACAAACACGTTCTTTGAAAACATCATCTTCTCTGATTCAGCAGATTATTCCCTTCAGAGTCTCCCACAGAGATCTACTGTGGCTTCATGGCGTTTCCAGCAGAACATATCTGGAGTAAGCAGCGAAACGCCTCAGGTTTCTCCTAGAAGGAGACACCATCAATCTGTCATTAGAATCTCTCTTATTAACATCAGGTTTTGATTTATTTTTTGACAGTAGTTCTTGTTTTTGTTGGCAAAAGGAAGAAAAGCAACCCGAGTTGCTGCGACTCTCTGGACCCAGGTCTCCTCTTAGCACTGAACCAGGAGAGCAGGAGAGGAGCTATCTTGAGGGGTTGAGCAGCCAATCAGAGATAGACTTGTTGTCACATTAAACAGCCAATAAGAACAATCGATATTTTTTTCTGAAAACTTCCTTTTAAAAAGAGGCTCTAAGAATATCAACATAAATGAAGAGCCTAAGTCAGCAGAATAAGATCATCTGTTTGTTTTTGGCATAATGCTGAGGGTCATATGCTCCTCATGGTTTGGAGATCTCAGGACGCTGCCTGCGTGGAACCAGAGGTTAGAAGGGGAGGACATTTTAAAGAGACTTGAAGAAAAGCAGTTAAAGTGGGTAGAAGGTCCAATCGGAGGTGTTTGTGTGAACCAAGAACATCATTCCCTTTAAAAGATAAACGTCTCCTGGAGTCGGTCTGCAGTCAGAGGAAGATTTCGAGCTCTGTGATTGGTCGAGGCTGGTGCATGAACACTATCAGTAGGAATGTTGTGTGTGACTCTCCGTCTCTGTCTGAGTGCTGCATTGAAAGCATTCCAGTCTGCACAGATGACACCATCGGGGGCATCAGGGTCTCCTCCTCCTCCTCCTCTTCCTCGATGACAAACAGCAAAGAGAGCTGAGCTTCTTTCAGCTCCATTAAACTGGTCCTAGTGGGACCAGTCAAGGTGGCATTAAGGGGAACTCCATGAGCTGCATATCTGGGGTGGGATGCATGAGCCAGGAGGCAGTGGAGAGGTTTCATAGTCCTGCTTTTTAGGTTTATCAGTTATTATTTTAGCTTTTATGATGAAATTAACAAACATCAAGTCGTCTGAGAGTGGCGGAAGAGAAGATGAAGCAACATATTGGTTAGTTTTGACATGATGTCGTTCACATACTGCCGACATATACAGTCACATTCAACAAATTAGAATATAATTATATGTTCATTTACTCATAAGTGAAACATAAGGATTAATTCAACCCAGACTGATGTTTCAAGCCTTTATTTCTGTTAATTATGATTTTCTGCTTTCAGCCAATGAGCACACAGCTTTTAAGATCAGATCATCAGGCCAATAAAAACATTTTTACGTGGGCTTAATGAAAAGTATGTTTAATACCTGCTTAAAGGTCATTTTTTCTAAAGGTTCTTTTAATCTGACAAACGGGCCTCAGCAGAACCAGATTCTAATTTACTGAACCTGACTGGAGTTCTGTTCTTTGTCAATTTAAACCCAGATTCATCCACGGCCGTCAGACAGACAGGAGTCTTTTCTCTGACTCTGTTTTCATAATATTTATCAAATATTTTAGAGAAAATTCCCTTTTTCTTTCCTGAACAGTTTCCTGTTCTGTTCTGCTAGTTGGGTCGGTCCTACACAAATGTTCTGTGTTTCATTCATTTTTATCTGCAGTAGCTAAAGACCTTCAGAAAGCCTGAAGAACTCTTCCTCAAGAGGAAATATCAATTTCAGTATTGATGTGACGCTTTGGGCTGAACCTGAAGTTCTGGTTCCAAGGATTCGGCCCGTCTCCGCTTTCCATCCATTACTGCTGTTGTTGCTCTCGGCGCTTTTTGGACCGGAGCTGCACATGAATGCCATCGCTGGCATTACACAACAGAGAACTAAATGCATCTCCCTGCCTTTATCCAGCTCTTTGTTGCTTCTGTTTTAATAGGCACCACGTAGCCTGGAGGTCCGTTTCCTCTCAGTCCGACCCACTTACCTGTGGGGGAGGTCGGACACATGTGGACGGGAGTTTTCTCAGTCATATTACGGTTGGAGCAGAAAGGGTCCAGCTAAGGACACGCTGGTCTGTTCCATCCCATCCCACTCCTTGGCTCTTCAACCTTCTCCTTAGCGTGAACATTTCTACCTGAGTTACAGTAAATACAGCTCCTCATGTGCTCTGCTGAGATCTTTCAGTAACAAAGTCTTTTCCTGTTACCTCCACACTGGACCTCAGATCACAACAGATGGAACCAAGATATATAAAAATAGCTTCCTGTGTTCGGGATCATGGTTCTGTTGATGACCCAGTTTGGACCAAGCTTCAGCTGGATGACAGATGGACTTACATTGACTCTCCAATGCTTTGAGGAGATCATGGTCTACTCGATGACTTCGAGGTGCCCAGGTCCTGTAGCTGTAGAACAAGCCCACATCATCACCCCTCCACCGCCGTGTTTGCTGGGTTTGGTTTTCTCCAACATGGAGCTGTGTGTTATGGTCAAACCTCACTGCAGGAAGTTGATGTTCCTTCTGGTCTGGGAAGACCTTGGGATCTTCAAGGGCAAACTGGGGACATGGATGTCTGGGGATGCCTGATGTCCCCTGACCTCGGGTCAGTAGAAGACCATGGATGCATAAATGGAGACCTACCCAGATGTCTAACCATACAGTTTGGTCAGAGCATCTCCACAGCTGCTGGTCCTTGAGATGTTCCCAGTCTGCAGGGCTTAGAACCTTCCTAAAGGTGTAAGGGAAAGCAGACATCTGGACACAGGTTTAAGCAAACCAAGGTTCATGTGAAGGCTGGTTTGTGTTGTTGTGATCCAACAGAATAGCGGTTGGAGCAGGAACTGGTTCTGATAGAAAGGTGTCAGATGACAGAGCTTTCCAGTTTGTTGTAGCTCATGGTGTCCATGCTGACCTTCTCCACCCTAAGCTCCTGCAGTGATCATGTGATCAACAGAACAAGATCACAGGACCTTCATATGGATGGTCTGGTCTGTGTGCGTCACCAGGGTGCATCATGGGAAGAAGATGAGCTGGCAGCAGCAGTGATGTTTGGATGATGTTCTACTAGAAGACCCTTGTTTCTGTCATTCAAGTAGGTGTTAAATTGACTCGTAGGTTCTTCCTAGTCTTCAGGGGTTCTTGTTAGAGTTGCTCCAATCTTCACACTGTCTCTTTAAGGATCAGTGTGGAGCACAAGAACATCTTTAAGGACAGCATGTTCCCAGCTTCCTGATGTTTCCCACCCTTTGGTTGTTGTCTCAACTTGAAACAGACTCATCTAATGGAATTTAAACCTGGTTAGATGGTGAAACGGAAACCTGCAGGCCCTATTGACTCATTTATGAACACATCCTGCGAGTCCTGATCAGTTTCCTGGCAGCTCTGAGGCGTGCTCCTGTCTGAAACCCTGCCAGGACTTCCTTCCAGCTCTGCCTGAACCAGACAGGAGCTCCGTTATCTCTTGTTCTTCCTGTGGGTGGCGCTCACACTGCCGCCTCTGTGTTGTGGCTCTGCATACAGCCGCTCGCCAGCAGTGAGCAGCAGGGCTCTGATGCCTCTCTCCAACACGAAGCGTGTGACCCATGTGGAGCAGCCGCCACTCAGACTGCAGCATCAGGAGATCATGATGAAAGACTGCAGGAAGGTCATGAATAATGTCTGAGAGCAGAGTCTGCAGCACTGATTCACGTTGCAGCTTCTGAATACTGACTGGCTTCAGGTTTAGTCCTTATCTTCTGCTGCTGGACATGTAGAAGCAAGGTCCGATTCCTGACAAATTGTTATTCCTGCCTCATCGTTCACACCTTGTGATGCAACGAGAGGAGTTTCCTTGGTGAGATCCTGGTCGTATCCTCAGCTACAGTGATGTCAGCCTGAAACCCAGCGCGTTGTCCCTTTAAAAAGGCGTCCGATCTGTAGATACCGAACCCGGAGGAGGTGGAGATGTTCAGGTATAATCCACCACAGGTGATCTAGAAGAAAGCCTCGTTGATTTCTGGTTCCGTTAGAAACCGCAGAACTGATGAGGATCTTTAAAGGAAGCAGACGGAGAAGGGATTTAGCAATGATGATATTCCAGGATGAAGGTCTGAGGAACGATGAGCAGTTAACTTAGAACATTAGAAGAAACCTGGAGACATTTTTATCTCCAGCCTCAGCCGATGGAGGCAGAAACCGGGCCCACCATCATCAGTGTAGGATTATCCAGAAGAACATGACAGCACCGAAGGAAAGTTTATTCCTAAAGTATGAATCCTTTATAAATCCGCTGTTGTCCTGACCTTTCACCTTTGATTTTCTAAGTCTGGGGTGTCCAAAGGGCAGCTCGGGGGCCATTTGTGGCCATTGGAACAGTTGTGGGCGGCTCTCGGTCAGAACCATGGTATGCAGTGGCCCGCCAGCAGGGGGCGGAAGCTGACTGAGAGATTTAAATGAACATTTAGGGCAAAAGGAAAATGTCAGGTTCAGCACAAAGTCTCTTTTAAATTTAATTTTACAATAAATAGGACCACAAATATCCATCAGCAAGCTGGGTTTAGCCCATCTGTTAACTGGGATAAACCCAGCAAGCGTAGAAGAAACAGTGACCCAATTCCTGGTTCTGTTGCTGAGAACAGACCGTCTACAGGAAACATTGGGAAATGGCATGTCTTTGTTTTAATTAGGCAAATATGTAAATCCCATTTTTTTACAAAAATCTGAATTTTTATTCATTTCACTGGAATTTAGTTTATTTTAATTGAGTTAAAAATGGAATGAAGAATATTTCTCTGGTCCTGGTGGGAAAACGTGAGAACAGCAGGAAGAGCGAGTGAGAACCAAAAGATTTTAAAGAGGAAGGTTTGTATCGAAGCTCTGATTGATTAATTGACCAGGGTCTCTCTGTGTTTGTGACCTTTGACCTGCAGCTTCTCGGCGCTGCATCATGCCGCGCTCACAGGAACCACGGAGCTGCTAGCGGCGCTGCTGGAGGCTCAGGCCACCGTCGACATTAAAGACACTAACGGTGAGACCCAGACATGTTTTGTTCTGACCACATGGGGCCCAGTTTGAGTCTGTTTGAATACTTTGGGTTATGGTTCTGTTTGTAGTCCTGAGGTTCCAGTTTCTGATGATGCTCTTCTTCATGAAGACCTCCAGTAAAGGTCTGAGCTGCTCTGGGACGTCTGTCACCAAACTCCAAAGTCATTTAGTTTTATTTCGTACTTTAATGGACCACCTGAGTTTAACGCATCTCCTAGCTGACCATCATCTTCTCACATGATTAAACTTTAACAGCTGACTATGCTGCGTTCACTGCAGACTGTTTAGCTCAGCTCCTCTGAAGAAGATTGTTGGTTCTTCTCATTCTTTTAAACTTGGTGTCCTTCTGTATTTGTTCTTCACCAGCTGTTCTCTGATGTTCTAGCCTGGAAGCAGATGATTGTTGAGCTCAGCAGAAATCAAAGCTAGATGACTCTGTTCTCTGTTCTTGTGATTTTCCTCAGAGATGGAAACCAACCTCATAATGTTCTGGTCTGTGTTGAGCAAAGCTTCTCCTCTAAATCATTATTTGAGGTTATGTTGAGGAGACTTTCGGTCCACAGGAGCTGGTGGTCAGATGTTTCCCATCAGGTCATGGAAAACGCTGCGTTTGTCCTTGCAGGAATGCGTCCGCTGCATTACGCTGCCTGGCAGGGAAAAGCCAAATCGGTGCTGATGCTGCTTCGCTCTGGAGCGTCGGTGAACGGCGCCTCGATGGACGGACACATCCCTCTGCACCTGGCCGCTCAGTATGGACACTATGAGGTGGTGAGTCGATGCAAACAGAACCGAGCCTCCGGGCTCTTTGTGCCTGTAATAAAGAGGTCATGAACTCATTAAGAAACTACAAGTAAGTTGCAGCAACGTTACCATAAAACTTAAGATGGAAAGTTCCAGTAACTGGATAGAGGTGAACCCAAAGCAGAAAGACAGCAGCACCTGCAGTTCTGTTCTCTCTACTGGGCTTTACAGCTGGACCTGAACCTAGTTTTGGTCGCCGCTCCCTGTGAGAACGAGCCTTCATGATTTAAAGCTGCAGAAGTTTCTCCATTCAGATTACAGGTCCTGCTGGAAACCCAAAGCCTCAGCTGCTGCAGGAATTCTGGGTATTCCCAGTGAAGAGGATTCTGGATGTGTGGGCTGACCCTGTTTGTGAGCCCGCTCTCTCTGAGCTGCACAGATGTTAGCAGGAAGCAGGCGGTGTTTTTAAGGGGAAACCAATAATCCTGAGTGACCCTCAGCTCTGGTGTTTTCAGGCAGGATTAGGAGGAATCCTGGAGAGCCGCCCTCGTTTCCATCCAGGGAAGATTTGGGTCTGATCCAGGATCGGTTTACAGTTGTTTTAATCCATTTCTGAAGAACTCAGTCAGGATTAAATATTTTAAACATTTTTTTTTCTTTTTACAAAAATACTTTTCATGTTTTACCAAGAACCAGAGCACATAGAGAGGGGAAAAAACTATTTTTGAGATCTGAAATGTACCACCAGGGCAAAGGTTCAGGATGTTGCTGATGGGTGAATAAGAGGCAGGTTCCAGTGACATGGACTTAGCATGACCTCAAACTCTCAAACCATGCAAAGACATTCAGCGACATTACATTAGCTCAAACGATGTTTCGGGCTTAATTGGTCTCTCTAAACTGCCCTTAGGTGTGTGAATGAGTGTGTGCGTGGTTCTTTGTGTGTTGCCCTGTGATGGACTAGCGACCTGTCCAGGGTGAACCCGCCTCTCGCCCATAGACTGCTGGAGATAGACACCAGCTCCCCCGCGACCCACTAAGGAATAAGTGGTGGAAAATGACTGATTTTCATCATCACAAACAACTGGAACTGGGTCTGAACCACATGTTGCAAACCAGGATGTAACGGATGTCTAAGGATGCTGCAGGTTCTTCTCACCAATCCTTAAATGATCCAAATGAATGCAGATGTTCAGCAGCTCTGTATGAATCTGAGAATTATTTGGGTCGGTTTGTTTCACCAACACCAAACCAGAACCTTTAAAAACCAAACATATTTTACTCATTTTGTTGCTTCCTGCTTAAGTTTCTGCTCACGTTCAGCTGCACCTGCCTACACCTAGAACCAAGGTCCAGATGTCTCTGGTAGCTCATCAGATAGTCCTCATCAACCAGGTTACCAATCCTTGGTGCCACTTGACCTCCTGCGCTGGGAACATGAAGATGGTATTCCATTTTTTTCCAGCTGAGGACCTCAGATCTTCATCGCTGCTGCTGGTGCTCCCAGCTCCATGAGGCCAGCAGGAGAACCTTAGTGCTGGTTCTGACATACATGCTGACACACATGCTGGCAGGGGCGGTTGGATCAGTCGGAACCAACACCATCCTGCTGTTATGCTTTATATGCTTCCTATGCGGCTTTAGAACCGGCTCATTTAAAGAACCTGATCTTGGTGTCGGTTCTGTGTTTTAGTCAAACTTTTTGTTTGTGTTGTTTCAGTCAGAGATGCTGCTGCAGCATCAGTCCAACCCGTGTCTGGTCAACAGGGCCAAGAAGACTCCTCTGGACCTGGCCTGTGAGTTTGGACGAGCCAAGGTGAGCGAGCTCAGTCTGACACATGTTGGAGCAGGTTCTGTGGTTCTGGGTTTTGTTTCTGTGAGGAACACCAGCAGCTCTCTGTGGTTTTGGTTGAATGTTGCTACTGCAGCTCCAGTGATGATTCTTCAACGCAGACAGGAACAGCAGCACATCCTGGGCCTAAACGGACTCCAGCTGCAGCTCATTACCCATCATCCCCTGCTGCACATTTGTCTTCAGCCTCCTGAACTTCCTGAAACATCTCAGTTTGGTCTTTTCTTCGACATTTTAAATCTGAACTAAAGGTCCTTTAGTTGGTCTCAGTTTCCCGAGATTTTAAAGTTTTGTTTTAAGATCTGATACAAGTTCTTCTTCTGTTAAAATGTGTGCAGACGATGAACGCGTCGCACCGAGTAACATCTTAGAACATTTAGGTTCTTTCAGGGTTCTACACTGGCTGGAAAATGACTGAAAGTCCAGAATAAAACAGCGTATAGAAAAGAGTTACATTTGGAGGTTCTATGTGTAAACATGGTGGAAGCCTCACCAGAACTTGGTTCAGTCGTGTTTTTATCATTTATCAAACATTGTTGACTTTCATATTGTCAGAATATGAACTGAAAATACTTTATCTCTTCTTGACTTGAGTGTTTTAATTCACTGCTGACCTGTGTGAAGAAAACAGCTGGAGCATCTGCAGATGGTTCAAAAAACATCTGCTAGAACCTCTCACATTACTGAGCTCCAGATTTCTAGATATACTTCCAGTTTGCAGCTTTCATCCTGATAGCTGAGCAAAAGGTTAACATGTCTGCATCCTGAGCTGTAGAAACAGGATCATTGGACAAGCTTTAACAACCTTCTGATGATCCGTCGCCCCTCGTGTCTTCCTCAGGTGGTCCAACTGCTCCTGAGCAGCAACATGGTGGTGGCGCTGCTGGAGGACGAGAGGAAAGAGCCGACGGATTCAGCCTACACCACACCTCTGCACCTCGCAGCTCGAAACGGACACAAAGACGTCATACGGTGAGGAACCGTGTGGAGCTGAGACACGAAAACACGTCATTTAGTCCAGTTTAGAGAGGTTTTGAACGATTAAACCCAGATTACAGTCTGCAGTTTCCACTCCGCACACTGAGTTTCATCGTCTGGTTCTGATCATCCTCATTCTGATGTCACCACTGGGTTCTTCTGTAAAATGTTCTCAAGCAGGCTGACAACATCTGGTTTAATTAACTCTAATTGGATAAATAATGATGAATTATCCTCCAGTTATCCTGGAAGCAGTGATCCGGATCATTTCTCTGTTAAAGCCTCGATAAACGCTGCATTTAGGTTCTAAAATATGATCGAATGCAGCAATTGTTTCCTGTTGAGCAGCACAGTTGAACTATTGAACATAAAAATATTCATTATCACAACTTTAACATCATTGACTTGGACCCAAACAACACCAACTGGGCCAGATGGATCAAAACCAGTTTTATTCACAACAACATGTGAAAGTAAGACAACCAAAACAGGCTTGGAGTTGTCTGATAAAAACATCTGCTCATCATAACCAGGTGATATGTGTTCAAATCCATGTTCCTGCTGACGTGTTCAGCATCTTTAACTCAGAACAGCTGGAATTACAGCTGCAGTCTGGAGTCCAAAAGACACAGAGACTAAATCTGTGTGTTTTATTAATATTTACTATTTATTTAGTTCAAATATTTGGCTGAGATGCTTTAAGGTTCTGACTGGTTCTGACAATCAGCTCTTCACCAGCTGACCTGTTATTTATTTATCTAACACATTTATTTTATATACACCTGTTTATTTACCTGTTGTTACGGCATTATGTCCATATTGTTGTTTTTCTTCTTTAATATTAATCCTGATTTGATGTTGGGAGTCCTGACGATGGATATGGACGTTTTTTCTGCCTTGAGGGAAATGTTTAAAACATTTTTGCCTAATTCTGTCACAATTAAATAATAATTTAGAAAATCTAAAACAAAGGTGAAAAACAAATTAAAGGAAAACTCAAGCATAAATAAACCTGATTTTTTAGTAAATACTTCACTAGAAAACCATGAAGTTATATTGTTAAATCTTTGGTGGTAAATCCTCATTTTTCTCTCTTCTTCATCTTTTATTATGATGCTTCCAGCTGTCTATGACCTTTAGAAAGTCAGTCAGCATAAACTGACACAGAAACGGATGATTATTAATTTAATGTTTCCTATTAACTGCTCCCTGCCGGGTGTCAGGCTTCATCTTTAACTGTCTGTAGGACTTTATGGCTTCAGACTGCGGTGGTTGAAGGTCTGTAACCAATGAGCTTCATGCGTGCTTGGAGATGCAGGAGCTTTGACTCCGTGGACTCGCCTTTATGCCCTGCAGAGACGTGAAACCCACTACGGCGTCTCTGTGACCCAGTTTTAGTGTTTCCTCTTCCCTGTCAGTAGGAGCTTTCTGTGGATGTGAAGATAACTGACAGCAGTGCTGAAGAACAGGAACAACAGAACTGGATCGCTTCCATGTGACTGAATCTGCTTCAGAACCAGAATTACAGCCTGTATGCAACACATGCAGCTCAATGAGTTTTTAATGGCTAATCAGTTAAAACAAGTCGTTGTGATATAAATACAAGCTGATGTGAATGACCTTCAGAGGTCCTGGAGAACCTTTGATCCAGACCAGTTTAAAACTCTGACTGTTTGGCTCCTCAACCACAGCTGCAGCTCAGTTTTTCATCCTGATTTGCTCTCTTTGTGTTTCCATTTCTATTGCCTTGCTGTGAGTTTGGGTTCACTACCCTGATTGGATGATTCAAGAACACCTGAGGCTGTGTTAGTCTGAAGGTCTGCTGCACTTAAACCTGTAAGACCCCAGGTAGCTTTGGACCCGATTCCCGGAACAATCATCGGGTCCTAAAGGATGTTTTAACTTGTTAAGACTAATAAAAAAAGCAATCAAACTAACATAGTCACTCGGTTGATGGGGTTTGAACAGTAAAAAGCAGGATTAAGGTGTGAAATGCAGCTTTCTGCTTGTTTCAGGCTGCTGCTGAAGGCCGGCATCGACATCAATAAGACCAGCAAGTCTGGAACAGCCCTGCATGAAGCTTCGCTGTATGGAAAAACCGAAGTGGTGCGACTTCTGCTGGACGTGAGTAGATTCTGGGATGTCCAGAGCAGAATCTGGCTTCCTCCAGGTTCCTCCAGGTCTCAGAGACCTGGAGCATTCCTGGAAATGTACATAGATATGTAGTTTAACCTTAGCTTATGTAACTATGCAACTGTCTGATTAATGTTTAAATACTCAAATATATATACAGTCCTAATTCCTCTCTAGGCTAATGTAGCAGCTGAGACTATCTAGATAAGGCTAGTCTGGAGGCCTCTCTGGTAGCCTCTATTTTAGCATAATTAGCTGCTTCATGTTAGCCTAGCTACAGCACCACCCTGAACAGAACAATGCTGGTATCATGAGCTGAACCTGGATTTGAACAGAACCACTTGGTGTTAGCAGGCTCTTCAGTTAGCCCATACATCTCTGTAGGAACTACAGAGGCAAATATTCACACCCTTTAACCTGTTCACATTTTGACTTGTTAGGGTTTATGTGATACACCAGTAGTGCAAAACAGAAGAAAAATAATACATATTATTTAAATAAACATCTGAAAAGTGTGGCCTGTGTTCAGCTCCCCTGAGTCAATACTTTCTCCACAATCAAAGTGTCTTTGGGGTTTGTCTCTGTTTGCTTGAAACTTGGACACAGAAATTTACCTATTTGTAAAATAACTGAAGCTCAGTCAGACTGGATGGAGAACATCAGTCCTGCTGGAAGGAGAACCTCCATCTCCATGTCAGGTCTTGTGCTGCCTCCAACATGTTTTCTTCCTGGCTCCATCCATCTTCCCATCAACTCTGACCAGCCTCCCTGTCACTGCTGAAGAAAGGCATCCCCACAGCACGGTGCTGCCACCACCATGTTTCAGTGTGCTGTGTTCAGGGTGATGTGTTAGTTTCCCTCCACTCAGGAGCTCTGATCAGAGCTCCTCCTTTCACCTGTTTGCTTCATCTCCTGCATGACTCATGACATGGAGAACTTCTTACAACCTTCTGGCTTTCTTCTTGCCACTCTTCTATAAAGGCCAGATTTGTGGAGGGCATGGCTAACAGTTGTCCTGCGCACAGATTGCCCCACCTGAGCTGCAGATTATTGCAGCTCCTCCAGAGTTACCATGGGTCATAAAATCCCTGTAAAACCCATTACCTGTGGGGCGGTGCGTGATGGAGACGTAGGTCGGCCGGCCCATAAATGGAGGTTATGGTCCTCGCCGCAGCCATCCGGGCTTCCATTCCTGACCCTGGGACCTTTGCATGTCTTCCCCCTTCTCGCTCTGTCCATTTCCTGTCTGGATCCTCCAGATAAAGGCCAGAAAAACTTAAAAGAACATTATCTGCAGAAACCAAGAGATGGGTGGGTGGGTACCGTGTGCATCACTGTGTGACTGTGTTCAGCAGACTGGAAGCAAGGAGCAGAACATCTAAAGCTTTCAAAGCAATCCAACTGAGGCAGGAGGCATCATTGTTGTTTTTCTGTTCTCCTTCAGGCTGGAGTGGACGTGAACATTCGCAACACCTACAACCAGACGGCGCTGGACATTGTCAACCAGTTCACCACGTCCCACGCCAGCAAGGACATCAAGCAGCTGCTCCGAGGTCAGAGCCCTCATCTCTTCTCTCATGAACCCAGTGAGGTCCTGCAGGGTTCATCTCAAAGATCCAACCATGAATGAATAAATAGGTCCTTTCAATTGTCTGTTTAAACTGAGATGAATTTGGATGCAGCCGTTTCCCTATGGTCCTCCATAATCCAGCTAGAAACGTCTTCTTCTGAAGAACGTCTTAAATGTTCTAAAGGCTTTTCTGCAGAGCGAATATTTCCACTGTTGATCCTTCTTCTTCCTAACCTGCTGGAAATGAACATGTGGACCAAATCCTGACTGATGTAGAAGATCGCAGTCTGTGGGCTTCTGTTTCTCCACCTGATGTTTGAGAACTTACCACAGGTTCTCATTTGGGTTCAGAATAACCTCCTGACCACATGTCTTACATTAACATGTCCTGATCTTTGATCCTCTTGTGACATGGTGCTCCTCTATGCTCAAAGATCCACGGATCATCACCCAAATGTTCCTGTTGGAGAAGGTTGCTCCTGGAGGAAGTTTGATGCCGTTATTTATCCGTGGCTTTTAGTCTTTAAAGCAGAAGTGGAAGGAAGACCACTCCCCTGGAGGAGAAGCAAACCCTGGATGGATTGGATCAGGATGCTTCACCGTTGGTACCACATAGGGCTCATGGTAGCTCTCAGCTTTTCTTCTCCAGATGGTCCAAACAATCAGGAGGATTCATCAGAGAAAAGAACTTAATCTAGTCTTCTGCTGTCCATCCTTGTTCCTCCCTTCATGGTTTTCTTGAGGTTTCTTTGCTGCCCTTATTTTCCAAAGGTCTCCTCCTCACCGTGCAGATACACTCACACCCACCTGCTGCTGATGTTGAGCAAGCTCTGCACTGGTGGCAACACAATCCCTCTACAGGAGGAGACGCCCTTGAAGTTCCTGATGCTCCAGAAGTCTGTTCTTCAGCTGTAATGTCCTCAGCAGCAGTGTCCTGCATGTGAGGCAGTTTGGATGTAGTGATGATGCTGCAGCTTCTCTTTAGAGGGAACCTTTGCTAACAGAAGGAGACAAAGATCTCAGAACATCTGATCTGATGGAGTGATTTTATCTGGACTCTCCCCAGCTTCATCTGTTCTGATGAGACTGGGCCCATCTGAAGCTAGAGGACCAGTTTGGGCTGGAGTGAAACTGGGTTTCTGGTAGAAAGTGAATAGTTCCAGGTAGTGAAGCTGTTTGTGATGAATGGATCTGCTTCTGATCACAGCAGAATCATCTGAAATCTGGCAGCGGCGTGTAGAAACTGTAATCCTGCAGCCGTTTGAAGTTCCTGTGGGAACATTGGAGGGAATAACGAGCGGCTTTCACGCATGAACAGAAGCTTTTCTGTCTTGTTTGCTGCTGCAGATAAAATCGTGCACGCTCAGCGCCACGTGCACTGGATTAATTATTGATGATTCTCGTTAGCAGGAGGTTTTCTCTGGGAGGAGAGTCAGAGGATATTACAGCTTCTATTTTCAGCTGCTGTTTCCATATTTCAGGCTCAGTATAGCAGCCTGATCTTCTTTAAGCTTCAGGACAAGTTAAAGTTCTGCTTTTCTTCTGTTCAAACTTAGTGAGTCACTGAGGTTCATGAGATTCAGTATACTGAGCTTTAATCTGAACACATTAATTAGCTATAGACCGTCTGATCAGATGTGTTTATTGGGTTCGGATTATCCACGGAGCGCCACCTCCAGTGTTACATCCCATCTTTTTGTCTCCTCCACAGACGCCACCGGCATTTTGCAGGTCAGAGCTCTGAAGGACCACTGGAACCTCCACGATCCCACTGCTCTCAACATCCGAGCAGGCGATGTGATCACGGTGAGACGCTCTACCGCCATCTGATGCTGGTGTTCTGGTTCTGGTGGTACATAGCTGAAGAAGACAGTGTTTTTGGGCGGGCTGGTGTATCATCCAGACAATAAACCAGACAGCAAGCAGGGTTCCTCTCTGGAAAAGTTTGGGAACAGCTGGAATTAGATTGAATTAATTTCCAGGTCTGGATTAAAAAGAGAAAAAACAATATAGAAAAATATTTCTAGATTTTATTTTCTCTCTCATTGTCTGTATCCATCCATCCATCCATCCAAATAAGACCATCTCCAAGCAGATCCATGACCCTGCATGAGTCACATGAAACGCGTCCTCCAGCAGATCTAAAGAGGTTTTGGAGGAGAAACAAGCTGCCCAGGCTGCAACCAGCTAGCTCCAGCTACATAGATGTTTCATACACAAAAAACTAGATTCACAAATTCAAACTCAGAATTTACAGATGTGAAAAACCTCCTGAAATAAACTGGAATTTTAAATATTTGTTTTGAATCCTTATCACTCCACCTGTAGGTAAGAGAAGGTCCTGATCCAGCCCTAGTTCCTTTTTTTCCTGCCTGTGATCCAAATATTCTTACCAACTTTCAAATCGTTCTGCAGGACTTCTAAAGGTCTGTCAGAGTTTTCTTTAGTTCAGTCCAGTTCCTCACCAGTTTAACAGGAACTCAAATCTACCTGGGAATCAAACCGGATGAACTAGAACTGCTTTAAAACGTAACGGATAACACAGAAAATGGACTTTTTAAACCTTTGGTCTTTAGGCCCTGTCACATAGTTTGCTCCCATTTCTTTAGTCCAATCAGGAAACACCAGAGATAAACTTCTGACTGACAGAAAATACCTGAGCTGAATGAAAACTGGGAATATCTTCACATGATGGGCACTATGTCCTGAAATGATCTGGGAAGGGGGACAAACCGGGGTCAGGACCTGATCCAGTTTGTCCTCCTTAGGTCCTGACTGAATGACTGATCTTTGACTTTGACTGATCCAAAGTGTGTTCTGTGTATGTTTGGGTTCATGTCTCTGATTCAGGGCTCTCGGGTCACGGACAAACAGACTCAGGGATGATTTTCCACCCGGAAAACAACCCTAATTAGTTATAATTGTTATATTAACAGCTGACCTGTTTGAGCCAATGTGCACCATCTTTACAGCACATATTGTTTGTTTCTACTTGCTTCAAATTTCATTTTTTCTTTTGCCTATTCTATGTTGATTCTGAGTATAAATGTCCTTCTGTATATATGCTATATATATATATGGTGTGTTTTTCCTTCAGCACCAATATGGGGCAGTACCCCAAGTTGGTGGTAATACTCTAGAAAGTATGACTGTGTAATGAGACCAGAGTCAGGTGTGTCACTCAGCTAGCTTCCTTTACTTGCTCATTAATCCCAGTTTAAACTAGACCAACTCATTATTACAGGGATTTGCTTCCCTGACTGTCACCTGACAAACTTTCCATGGATCACTGCCTCTACCTGCTGGAAGGTTTCTGGTTCAGACCCAGACTTGGTAAATCTCACATCATAATGGACAGTGTCATTACTTAAAGATCTGAGGAAATGAAACAAAATAAGGAATGTCAGGCTTGGGAAAACAGCCACTGTGCTGTTATTTACTAGGGGTCAAAGTAACAAAAATTAACTTGAAATGAACTGAAGGTAAGAAATACTGAAAATGGTCAAATTGAGTGCTGTAAAAACCAACATGTGATTAATTTTACCTCTGTGAAAATTAAATTTTTATTCATAATTTTTTGCCGCCATTGCTTCCCGAGCTCGACCAATCCAATTGGACCCGCAGTGAATCATGGGAAATTGTGGGTCACGGACTACAAAACTCTGCCGTCACGCCGGGGATGCTGCCGTATTCTGATCTATAATAAAGATAAAACTGAAGTGGTAAAAATGGAGGGGCTAAAATCAAGGCAGTGAATGAAAACAGGCAACGTTAAATTTGATAACTTTAATATTTATAACATTAATATTTACCATGTTATCATTTTAATGACCTCCAAATTCACAGAGTCTAATGTTCAGAGGCAAAATTAATCACTTGTTGGTTTTTACGGGACTCAATTTTACCTTGTTTAATATTTCCTACCTTCAATTCATTTCAAGTTAGTTTTAGTTACTTTGACCACTCATACTTATTAGTTGACAGGCAGACCAGGACTACTTTGCATAATTTCCTGATTACAAAACTGAGCAAACAAAGATCACATGTAGGGATTCCTCTGGGCTCCTTTCTATAGTCACTTTTATTCTGCATCTTCAGCTCCCCCTAGCTCAGATTATAAAGTATTACAACATCTCTCACCATTTGCTGATGACACACGTCTTTATATTTCTGTTTGACCACAGCTGCTTACAGTTAAACCTCATCTGAAAGTCAAAGAGATGTCAGAACCTGAGAGGTTCATCAACCTTCAGATCATGCCCTACAGTATTTCAGGTTTCCAGCTGTTTGAGAATCACCTTGTTGGAGATAAAATCTTAGTTTTAGTTTGTCAAACTGTAATTGTTAGGAATTTTTAATAGGTTTAACTAAAGAAATGGGATTAAATCATTTATGTCTTTTCCTCGTTAGTATTTCACATCTCTATGAATTTTAAATGCAAACTCTAAATCTAATGAGTCGTCGGTTTCTTCTCCTTAGGCGAGGCTCCTTCAGTGAATCAGGATGTTCGGATCGCTGCTTGGAGCAGATCTGACTGTTCAGACATCACTGATGTCTTCTGAGATCATTATATAAGACAGCGTGGTCCCTGTTCCCTTTAAAGCTTTGATCGAACCCTGAATCTGAAGGAGAACTAACGAGGACTCCTCATTAACTAAGCCCTCACTGTCCCGTGTCGCCCCCTGCAGGTCTTGGAGCAGCACCTGGATGGACGCTGGAAGGGCCACATCCACGACAGCCAGAGGGGGACGGACAGAGTGGGCTTCTTCCCTCCGTCCATCGTGGAGGTGATCAGCAGGAGAAACGGTCAGTCAGACATCAGCTGATGGTTCTGAACTTCAGATATCAGTCTTCAGTCTGCAGGCAGATCAACTCTAGTTTTGTATTTACATTTTTGTGCTGGTTTTGTTCTGGCTTGGTTCTGATTTATCCTGGCTTTATCTGGACTTATCCTGTCTCATTTTGTTCATATTTGGGTTTTATGCAGGTTTTTAACTATTTTATTGTCTTATGCTGGTGATGTTATGGTTTGGTCCTGGTTTTCTCCCGGCTGTTTCCTGGTTCTGTTGCTGGGTGTCCATTTCAGAACACAGTTTGGTTTAGTTTATGGTGAGAACACGGTGAAACTGGTTTAATGTTCTGATCCATGAGCCTCAGGACTCAAAGAGCATGTTTTTACTGTTTACCATGAATTTAATTCTTAGAATTTGGAAAATCTTTTTGGTACTTTTTGTGCATCAGTTTGCAGCAGACTGGGCTCAGTGGTTCTGGACATCCTCTGCCTGTGTCCTCTGTTCACTCAGTCTCAGTGAGGAACTAATCCAGCTGCTTCAGTACCATCTCATGCTCCTCCCTCCTCCTTGCTGCCTCCATCACTCCATCTGAATATTGACTGAACTCTCTAACCATCAGCTTGATAACCTGCCCTTCCTCCTCCTCCTCCTCCTCCCTCCCTCCTTCGCCCTGTAGGGGGCACCCTCTCCCGGCACGCCTCTCTGCCCACCCAGCGCCAGCAGCTCCTGTCTAGAGCCCCCCTCTCCTCCAGCCTAAGCTCCGCCCCCCACACCGACGACTCCTACAGTCTGTATGCCCCGCCCACCCACGTGGTTCTGCCGCTCTCCAACGGCCTGACTACCTGCACAGGTACGGCACACACTCAGGACACACACAGAGAGCTGCAGCTTCACAGTCAAAGTGTTTCAAGGTGTGGTTCTCCGGCTTGAGGCTGGAGTTCAGCCTCGAGTCGGTTCCTGGAGATGTGGTTTTGAAGTTCATGTGTAACTGTTTTAAGCCCAGCGAGCGTCCTGGCACCTCTGACGTCACTGAAGGCGTCCTCAGCAGGAAAAAACTCTGCTCCGTGTGACGGTAACACAGTGAGAGAACATTCAGGGTTCTCCTGAGTCTGACCGGTTCTGATCTCTGTCCCAGATAACTGTTTGGACTTTGTTGTGGAGAATACATTTTCAGTGACTTTAAATCATCTTAACACTGTCATTTGAAACTAAATAATATCTTTAATAATGATACTAACAACTAAATTCTAACTAAACTCCACTGAGAAAGTTCCAGAACAAATGTCCTGATAAAACTAGAATCTGTTCCCTGTGTGGTACCTCCTCAGTCCCAAACAGAACCTGGTCCATCTTTGTGTCTGATAGGTTTGTGTTCGAGCCACCTGTCTCAGCCTGGATGTCCCTTTGAGGACATCTGGGTCCTCAGGGACTCGTGCCACGGTAAGACTTCCCTGATCAAGAGCCTCCGTCCTAAAGCTGCTGAGCTCAACACTCTGCGTTCAGGCCTCACACACCAAGACCACCTGACACCAAATTGTCCAATGTCACCCACCTGAGGCTACGTTTGCTCACTTTAGATTTTCTCCTATTCTGACAGTCTGTTCACACAAGATGAAGACCCAGCTTATACTCTTCATGATCTCCTCAACTTATTAGAGCTTAGCTGGAGACATGTAGAAAACCTTCTTCAATGTGAAGCAATGAAGCTGCTACAATATTAGTTCCCATTAAACAGTCAAATTTCCATCTGTTTTCTGTCCTCGCATAACTCCAAGGATTTTATCCATGAGCCTCTGCTTCCATCTGTAGCTATGATCCCCCAGCAACCAGCACAGCCAAGACTGGGTTCAAGTTGGGAGTGTGCACCCCAATTTCCAGCACTGATTCCTGTGTGCGTGGGTCTGAGGGTGGCTCGGTATTGGTGGAACTTGGTTGAGCGTGATGCTCACAGGAGCCACCATGGAGCAATAGCTTGCTTGTAGCGCTGTCAGCCCAGGTTATGAGGTTATGATAGGGTCGCAGTCTTGGCATTAGGCCAGCAAGTCCAGTCCTGCTTCAAGTTCTTGATCATAGAGCCACACAGTGGCACTCTGACCCCACATCATGGATATCCTGCCATCATGGTTGTAAACCCCCAAAACCTTGCAAGGGACGATTGCACATTCTCGAAACCCTTGGGGAACTAGCAAGTAAGGTTGGGCGATTGGACGAATTTATCAACCATCGACGATAGACTGAACCCTTCAACGATTGTTTTTTTTTTTAAAGTGATATTTTTTTGTTTTTTTTGGGCTACGGGTTGAGGGCAACCACAGTTGGACGTAGCCTCCTTGACTACGCGGACGCCTTGCGAACTCAAAGCGGACGTCCACCAGACTTTTACGACCGCATACGCAGTGTCACACAATAAACTGCTCAGCGGGACAAAGTCTCCACATCGAACTGTTTTATATGTGACACACTGCTCCAAGCAGCTGGTCGCGAGTGGTAGGGTAGCGTACTCAGCCGGATGGTGAACACGTAAACGTTAATGCACGTTCATGGTGTTTGAGGCCTTTGCTGCCACTAAATGTCTGCACAAGAGGTACAACGCTGTAGTTGCATCCTGTGGTTTACCTCTTTCATCTGGTTTAAAGCCAAAGTAATCCCAAATAGGAGACTTGGGATTTTTATCACTAGTTCCTCCATTTTTGGACATTTATGTTCTAGATTGGCAAATCAGTCCCTGGCTGTTTACATTGCTCCGCCCACAAAATAGTCCAAACGTCACCTGCACAAATAAATCGCCCATCGTCACTTGTTGGACTGACGAATATCAGTTGAGGAAATGTTATCGCCCAACCTTACTAGCTAGGTACCATTTGTCCTTACGCCAGAGAGTCCCCATGTTCTGATTTTTGACATCACAGTACTGTTCTTATCCAGAGTGAAGGTGCCCTTAAACATTACGTTTCTCCAAAGCATCTCCAGTTGTTTCAAACTGCAGGATGTCTTGTTTTGCGCTTCATGGAAACTCAGAGATTTGAGATGATTTTTTGTCGACAACTCAGTCCTTCTAAAACTCAGATATTTTTCTCCAAACTATTACATATTTCAAGTAAAAACCTTCAGATCTAGATCAGCTCATGTTTGTGTGTGATGGTTAACTGATCAGGTAGGTTGGGATTAACAAAGGTGTTCCTCAAGGTCATGTTCTTTGACCACTTCAGTTGCACACTGTGTGCCCTGCATTATGAGGCTGAATTAGTGTCCTGGTGAGTTAACAGGTTCAGTTCAGGATTTTCAGCATCACGAAGCTGGGTCTGTAACCATGGTAACTCCAACACAGATGAAGGCGCCACCTGTCAACCAATCAGTCGCCTGAGTAAATGAGAGGAGGCATGTTCTCCTTCTTGAGTTAGATTGTTACATTTGACCTTTCTTGATGAGTCAAACCCTACCACAGAGACAGCTTACAGCATATGACTGGAGAGGGCATCCTACTCTTCAAACAGCCTTGTTTTGTGTTTTTATGCTGATCTCCATATTAACACTATGGGTGCAGAACCTGAAGACCAAACCAAGCTGACACAAACTGAGTCAGTTACTAGACTGGAAGCTCCTGGTGAGGATAAACGATGGTGGTCTTGGTGTGTCGGGTCCAAAATGCGCTGCTGCACGCTGAAATCAGAGCCTCATGCTAACAGCAATTCCTCACTGCTGCCACAGGGGGACGACACCAGGTCGTCTTGTGATGTAGCTGCACAACAGACGCTGCTGCATGTCAATCCTCAAGTCCAGGAAGTAGTGTGTTTTTGTTTCATAAAGTGACGAACGAGGGCTGAAGACCTTCAGATGATCAAGACTGGCTGCTTGCATTGCAGCAGCCGTGCTCCCCTGCATCTCATCACCAGCCCCGCAGGCTTGTTTTCGATAAAGACCTCCCCCCAGCTGCACCCCTCCAGCCTGACGCCGACCCGCCCTGTTGCCCCGACTCCCAGCAGATGTTTACTGTTTATGTCACTGTGTTACCAGCCGGAGACAGGAACAGCGTGGGAAGCACCGGGAGTGTGGGCAGCACCCGCAGCGCCGGCAGCGGACAGAGCACTGAGAGCAACAGCGCCCCCAACGGACACCAACACAACGCTGGTCAACATGACAGCAAGGTACCTTAGTTTATTCAGATCTTATCATAGAAACATCAAGCAGATTCCTCTGGTCTTTTAGCAAAGTGGATCCAGAATCAGTTTTGGTTTGCTGGAGGTGAGGAGACAGATCTTCCACAGGAGGTGATGAAGTGATGAAGCTCATGCTTGTTCAAACAGGCCTGTTTGCAGCAACAGCTTTTTAGAGAGAAGCCTGTAAAAACCTGAGATGAGTCCAAATCTGCTGAACCGGTACTCATGTGGGAGTAAATTACTTGTTCTAAACCTATAAGTTTGTAAATTATTTCACAGATGGAATCAAGCAAATAACTTAGTTATTTCTTCCAAATGTTGGTTATTTTCACTCTTTGTGCCTTTGACACAACTTCATAAACTTCTGCATTAGTTTCTCTGATCTTCAGCTAAACTCTGCTGAGCGTCAGTTTATGTTTCCTTGCAGCTGGTGCCCTCTGCTGCTGATCCGGGACACTCTGCAGACCACAGCAAACAGACCGAGAATCCTGCAGGTGCGGTTCTTCTGCTGCTTCCTAAGCTGTGGGAAATTAGTGGGAGAGGACGTTTCTCTGTTCTAATAGAGAGTTACTCAGCACCAAAGTCATAAAGTACAGTTGCTTCCATAAATAAAGCAGTCCAGCCATTCTGCTCTACCACGGTAACTCGGTTCATTTCAGGGAACTCTAAAATTACTTTGTGTTTCAGTTCAGGAATTGTGCTCCTGTCCTCCAGGTGGCGCCCCCCGGAGGCAGACTGTGACGGTGCAGCGTCCTGCAGAGCCGAGCTTCACGCAGCAGTTTGTTCGTCCCCAGCAGCTTCTGGAGGGGAAGGTAAACGGGTCGATGCTACATGTTCACATGTACAGCAAAGTTATGATGAGGAGCTTCCTTCTGCATAACGAGACAAGATCATTCATCCTTCTGGTCATGGAGGTAGCGGCTCCATTAGGATCCCATAGTATGCCAGGACCAGAGGTTCTGGGTCCATCCCAGGGTCTCCTACCACTGAAACAGTCCTGAAAGAAGAGGAGGAGTCCTGGATAAATTAAAAATATCTTTTAAACAAAGCAGAAATTGGCAGAAACCAAAAGAGTCAAAGTGATGAACGTGATCAAAATCAAGAAATAACGCTTGAATAAATCCTAAAAGGAAATTATTTTCATTTGATGAATTTTCTTCTATGATTTAAATGGTTTGTTTTATGTTTTAAAGAAAACTTTCAGGGAAAATGAATTTCTTCTGGAAAAAAAAAAAAATTTTTACATATTCCATTATAATGTGTTTTTGTATTATATAGTGATTATTTTTATTAAATTGATTTAATTTTATTTTAATTTGGTTTATTTTTCCAAATATTTCTGTAAGATGTAATGGAGGATAAATATAATGAATATTTTATTTTTCAAATATAAAACCATTAAAATATTCTGGAATGAATATTAGGAAAAATCTTTGGGACCTCCTGATGTTTGTCTTTTTTATTTTTAATCAGTTTAAATGATAGTTACAGATAAACGTAAATCTGTATTTCAGAGTGATGAATAAATAAGAGGATGAGTCTGACCTCCATGACTGTGTCTGTGTGTCAGGATGCAGAGGCCATCTACCAGTGGCTCAGTGAGTTCCAGCTGCAGCAGTACACCGGAAACTTCCTGAATGCTGGATATGATGTTCCGACCATCAGCCGGATGACTCCTGAGGTAAATAAACTAAAAGGCCTGACCCGATTACGACCCAGTGCATAACAGCACCAGTGAACCTGGAATCATAATTTTCTTGCTCCTACCAACTTCCTGTTCCTGATACGTTTCCTGTTTAGGATCTGACTGCCATCGGAGTCACCAAACCAGGACACCGCAAGAAAATCTCCATGGAGATCAACAACCTGAACATCCCAGAATGGCTTCCAGAGTACATACCTGTAAGACTTTGTCTGCAAGAGTCACCGTCTGCTGCCGTTCTGGATGTATTCTGACCCGTATCATCCTCTCCTTACAGTCGGACCTCGGAGAGTGGCTCAGTGCCATCGGCCTCCCGCAGTACCACAAAAAACTGTCCGAGAACGGCTATGACTCCATCAGCATCGTCAAGGACCTCACATGGGAGGACCTGCAGGAGATTGGCATCATCAAGCTAGGTGAGGATGCTTCAGAACCTCCATGTAATCTCAGCGTTCCTGTGAGAACTCTCTCTGACGGTTCCATTTCTGCTGTAGGTCACCAGAAGAAGCTGATGTTAGCAGTGAAGAAGCTGTGTGACATCCAGAGGGCCAATCTGCAAGCTGACTCCAGCTCAGGAACGCTGCGGCGTAAAGCGCCTGGAGCCCTCCACCTGGTCACCATCGAGTCTCCTGATGCCAGCAGTGAATGTTCTTCTCCTCACACCCCGATGATGGTGACCTTCCAGGACAGCGAGCTGAGTGCAGAGCTTCAGACAGCTATGGCTAGCCACTACGGAGGCTGTGAGGAGGGATTGGCCATCAAAAATGCTGTGGGGATGTCCCAGAGCCAGGAGAGCATCGACACTTGTTCCAGAGGTTCTGGTCGCTCCCAGGAGCCTCCCACTGCCTCCATCAATCCTCACACCTGGTCCCAGGAGAAGGAGGAAGGAAGCCCTGCCAGGGAGAGGAATCTGCCTGAAGGCTGGGACCAGCGACCCCTGCAGCACCAGCCGCTGCCCAAGCAGGTACCTCTGGGAACGGCAACAGTGTTCAAGTACCCAGCTATTCCAGCCAAACCCAAACTGTCTGGGTCCAGCAGTAACTCCCCTCATGGCTCCCCAGCTCTGAAAGGTTTCAGCTACCTGCATTCTCAGTGTGGCTCCACCGACCTGAACAGATCTTCCCGACCTGAGCACCACAGGACCCTGACGCCTCCCAACAAGCGCACTCAAAGCAAGACCCGCTACGCTCTGTCAGACGGAGAGCCGGATGAGGACGATGACGACCTCGGGCTTCCTACAGGAAATGTTCCATCCTACGCCACTTTGACCCGAAAGCCCGGTCGCAGCAAACTGGCTCGAATACAGTCGAACACAGAGAAGAACGGTGGCGTGGGCCGCAGCCAGTCATTCGCTGTGCGCGCTCGCAAAAAAGGTCCCCCTCCTCCCCCACCAAAAAGACTCAGCTCAGTGAGCAGCACCACCAGCGGCGAGCTGAGCGACAGCAGCCCCACATCGTCCTCTGGGGGCGTGGTCGCCGACAGCCCGGGGAGCGTCAGGAGCATCTCTGCTTCTCTGGAGGGCAGCCCAGGACACAGACATGGTGCTGCCCAGAGAACGGAGTCTTCAGAGGCCAGAGAGGCTGCAGAGATGAGGAGGAAAGTTCAGAGCGAATGTGTTCCCAGTCAAACCAGCAGCAGAACAGAGGTAGACCGAGGGTTGAAATCTGACTCTGAGGAAGAAGAATTGAAGGATCGAGGACTGGATGGATCTTCGTCCCCCCAGAACAGTTCCAGTGAATGCATCCCCTTTGCCGAGGAGGGCAACCTGACCATCAAACAGAGACCCAAAGCTCCAGGTCCACCCAGGGCCGAGGCTGTGCTGGAGCCACCAGACCAACCAGCAGCTAAGACTCTTGAGGTTCCTGAGTTTAACCTGAAAGAGTCTGACACCGTGAAGAGACGCCACAAGCCCAAAGACAAGGAGCAAGGTGAGGGTTCCCCCATCAGGTCAGAAGCCGGAGTCGGAGCATCAGGGTCAGAGTCTGGTGACAGCAGGCCTCCATCCAGGAACCAGGACCAGGTCGATCTGAGAATCAGTGAGGCCAGTCTGGAGAGGCCCAGCAGTCCAGCTGCAGAGTCTCCTGTTAAACCTCCTCTCTCACCAAAACCTGCCATCACCCCGAAGCCTGTTCGCCAGAGTCTGCTGGCTGCTCAGGGTGAGAAACCAACACTCACATCTAAGATTCACACAGAGCAGAGAGAGCAGGTCCCCTGAAGGCAGCAGCCTCCTGGTGCATTCACAACAGTTCTAGGTGCCCACAGAAGGTTAAAGACAGTTCAGAGCCTCCTCTAAGGAACATTTCTCTTGTTGCCTTCATACCACTGATAGAAATACTCAAGGAGCTGACTGGTGGTACAGAGAGTAGCTCCATAACTCCATGGCTGCGTAGAGGCGAGCAGCTGGACTTCAACCTTCTGCTGGTTGTCTCTTTAGGTGTTTAAAGACAAACATGTTAAAATAAACTATATTCAAACCGATGCTTGTATGTTTTTAACACTCTTGACTTGGGACTTTCTGTCTGAACTTCAGGCTTTATGATCTCGGTTAGAACTGACCTGTCTTGTCTCAGGACACGACACTCTTTATTTGAGATGATCCTAGTCCTAACCTGGGACTCGCTTTCCTTGGTGGGATTTTTCTAGTCACTTCTTGGAACTTCTCAGCCTAACCATGAGGTTTAACAGTCTCTGTAAGGATTTTCATGTCTTGACTTGTGATTCGATAATCTGAACATGAAACGCTCAGACATAGTTGTCTTAGTTAGGACTCGATGGTCTTCTTTAACGCTTGCATTGACACCGGTTGGTATTCAGCTGTTCTTATTTCCATTTTCTTCAGGAGGACGGTCCTCTCCCACGTTGACCATCAGTGTGGTCCAAAGCGTAGCCTTTGCCTCCTCACCCACCCACAGGGCTGCATCACCAGCTCCTCAGGCCCCTCACAGCCCCTCTTTGGCTGCCAGGAGACATCACGCTTGTCCTTTAGGTTCAAGTCTCAGCCCCGAGTCTTCTAGTGACACAGAAGAGGTCCAGCAGAGACTGGATCAGACCAGCACCTCTCTTGCAGCAGCTTTGAAAGCCGTAGAGAAGAAGCTGAACCAGGAAGACAGCTCTGAGGGGTGAATATTCATTGTTTCACTGTTTCATCTGGACAATTTTTCTCCTGTAGTTTTCTGTCTGTTTCAATGTCTGTTTGCTTCACCAGCAGGGGGAGCACTGTGAGGTCAGCAGGGACCATCCTGGATGACATTGGCAGCATGTTTGACGACCTGGCCGACCAACTGGATGCCATGTTGGACTAAAGACGTTTCTTTAAAATAAAACATCACGTTTAACCTCAGGAAATGCAGCCCAGGCTGAAAATGGAGAGATCTTCCTACTAGTGTCCCCACCTACTTCAAGCTGCACATCTGGAGCATCCTCAGCCAGAACAGCAGCACTTAAACTCTGTGGTGCTTCCAGCAAAAACAACCCGGTCTCACATTTCTAAGCCAGCGCCTGAATCGGATGTCTGCTGGTGCAGCATGAGCTGCTTCTGCCAGAGCGGGTTGATATGAGGAGAAACTTCTCAGCGGATCCATATCTTACTGCAGACACTAATACTTTAACAGGAAGTTAAATGGTTTTTATATCCTGCTACCTGCAGGATTCAGTTCCAGCAGCCAGAACCAACAAGCGGCCTCGTTTCTTCTTTAGGAAAATCTGTTGAAAGATCTGAGGTTTTAAAGTGGATCCCATCAAGATCTCCAAAAAACGTTCCGTTGATAATTATCATATGTCATGATATCATGTCATGTCATATATTAATATATCATATTATCATATCATATGTTTCAGTTCAACAGCACACAAAATGGGGCAAATTAGATTTTAGTTCAACACGTAAAACATTTTACACTAACGTTGCTTCTTCTAGGTAGCGGAGACACCCTCGTCAGTATGGCACCATGTAGAGGCCAATGCTGGTATTGCTTAAACATAACAGGCTCTGCAGCTCTCCAGACCTCATCATGTTGTTTAAGGTTCTGGTTCCAGGTCAGTATTTCAGGGTACAGTACTTCCCATTGCCAAACCTTTAATCTGAGAGGGGATCTAATAAAATCTTTTGTGGTCTCGTCTCAGAAGGAACTCTTCAGAAATCCGTCGGCAGATTTCGTATAAAAATACTGGATGATAAAAACAGTAAAGCTCATCAGAACATTCGGTGTTTAGAAGGTTTGTTTGTAATGAACCTAAAGTCCGACGAAGGCATCCGCAGTGATCTGAAAAAGGCAGGTGAAAGGTCAGGGCAGGTGTTTATCAAAGAGTAGCTAGATTAAAGACACTAACCTCTCTGCTGATATTAAATAAAACACCTGGGAAGTTTGTGAAGCAGAACCTGGAGGTTCTGGTACATTCCTGAATTTAAGCTTCCTGTGTGGATTGCTCCTGTGGTTCTCTCTGTATATTTTTTGAAGTTTAAAAAAAGATCATTGGGAACTTTAGCTTGACATGTTATTGTGGTCTGTTTCTCGGCAACCCTGCTAAATTCTAGCCGTGGTTTCTGTTCATAAGTGACCTCTGTGGTCCAGGATGATTGTCTGGAGTCTGGAGAACATCACTGTAGCACGAGACCACCAGCAACATGTCCACAATAACTCAGAGTCAAACTGATCTGAACAGCATCTAATTATGGATTAAAAAGCAGCATAAAGAGCGAACTGATGGTCTGACAGCGTGTTCAGTCCAACAAACATTTTATCTGAAGGAAATAGAAAAATTACATGATGGATGCAAAAAGTTGTTCTGACTCACAGGGCTTGTTTCTGCTGCCCTCTTGTGGCACAGAAACACTTCATGGAGCTACTCTTGGATCCAGCTGTTTCTGCAGGCCTACCGCACGAACCCAGCTGGTTACTGGAACAGAACCGGGATGCTTTCGAGTAATTTCAGCTCTTCTTTCTCGGTGTCGAACCGTTTTATATTTCTGATATTTAAGGAGTCCGTTTTCTACGACCTGACCCGGAACCAGCTCTGCTTCAGTGGGAGCAGAATCAAGCTGGGCTCATCAGAACTTGTTTATACAAACAATTTTTTTGATATTTCTTTTATTCCGGTTAGTATTTAAATGAGAGTAATCTAAAGGTGTGTAATACAGCAGAGCTGGATCTGAACCAAAGCTTTGTACAGTTCATTTTTGAAATATTTCACTGAATCATCTCTGTTGTTAAATCTGAAATGTTTTGTTTGTGTTCATCATGCTGTAGCCCCGCCCCAATCTGGCCGGTCTGTCCACGTGATCCGGATCACGTGACCTCATTATCACAGAAAGGAATGGTTCGGTCCAGTTTCTCTCTCTGTTGACATGTCTCATCCTGCTTTACTTTAAAAGGACTTTACAGATGGAACACGAGAAGGCTTTTATTGTGAAACAGTCACAGGAAGTCATCAGCCAGTGTTTCTATGTTGTCTGAATTGTAACTTAAAGCTCATTACACTGTTTAAACTGTCTTTACTGAACTCTGGGCTTTGTTGAGCCACCATGAAAATAAAGTTACAGGACGGAGATTGTTCCTGATGTCCAGCAGAGGGCGCCATTTATGCGCATTCGGGGGTAATTGGGTTTCTATCCGTCTGTTCGTCTAGAATTTTTAAAGCATTGTTCCATCCATCGACCTCATGCAGCAATCTGCTGCTGAGAAGATTACAGCTGGAAGAGCAGTTTTCTGGATCGAGCTGAGAGGTTAAGCTGCAGAGATGATTCAGGCCTGTCTCCTCCTGAGGGTGCTGCACTATAGAGCTGCCACCATTGTAGAGCTTGCTCAGCTTTGGCAGCAGGTGGATATGAAACCATGTGCATGTCGGGTGTTAAGAAGGGCCGTTAAAAGCTTCATTCTCTTGTTTTTGTGAACAGTTGGATATTTTTTTATTACGATTTCAAACCTTTCAGTTGCAGTTAGATCAACAGCTGCTGAAGACCATACAGGCTTTGAGGATATTAACCACCGTCCCTTTAAAACATGCAACTAAAATGTACACTTCACAAAATGATTTTACCTAAAAAAAACTGGAGTTCGGGGAGTTCTGTTGGGTTCAAGTTAGTTTAAGGTTTAGATTTTGTTGAATAGACGAAAACAAATGAGATTATTTTTATTCCTCATTTATTGAACATCAATCGGACTGGTTACATGTAATCAAGGTTTTTATTATAGCTGACACCAAGGTAGGGGCGGACTGGCAGACGGGACTACCGGGGAGTCCCGGTGGGTCAGCCCGTGGAGGTGCTGTCGCGCTCGGCTCCGTAGTCATGCAGCCAGCTGACTGACAGTGAGCAGCAGAGACGAGGAAAAACTAGTCCCATAAAGCCCGTCCTCGGAGGCGCTTATTAATAACCCAGCAAGTCTGGTCCTACTAGCGCCACATAAATGAGCCTTCCTGCTGGTCTCTCCATCCAACAGAAAGATGCTGTGGCTCCAGCTGCTCCTCCGCGGAGCAACACCTCAGTCATGACGCTATGAGCAGCATTAAATAAGTCCGCTTTAGCGAGGAAGATGAAAAAGAAAAGCCTCCAGGGAAGTTGAGCAACAATGAGTAGAATAGAATAGAACCACCATTTATTGTCCCACAGTGGGTAAATTCAGGTGTGTCAGCGGCAAAGCAAAAAGGCAAATAGGTGCACACCCTAAAAACTATTAAAAAGTTAGATCACGGTTACCGAAATGGCAACTCAAATAAAATGAAATTAGTTGATGATAGATGATAGAGTCCATATCTGCAGATAGGTTTCCAGATACAGACGCTCTCTGTTTTCTTCCTCTCTGTCAGGTTCAAGTTCGGTTTTAAAGCTGAAAGGACAGAAACTACGTGGCTCTGTTAAAGTTGACCTTGTAGACTATATGTATGCATATATAGTGTTGCTGTAAATTATACTGGCCATAAAGATCAGCTCACCCTATATGTCAATATATATTTATAGGCCTATTTTTCATTTCCACCCAGCAGTGTAAAGTGGGCCAGTCTGTCAGGAACTTCCGGGCCACCTTTTCTCCCCGGTCCACCTCTGCACTAAGGTTTATTTACCACTTATCTAATTAGGGAAACACAAACGGAGGTGAACAATGCTTGTCCTGTTGGGCCACAGCTGTCCAGACATGTATTCTTCCTGCTGAACAGGTTCTCCATGTTCTACATGCCTTCCTGCTCCACTAAATCACTCTGCACCTTTAACACCGCTGCCACGCCCATCCCAGAACAGGTTCGGTTCTTTGTCTCGGCGGTCCGCTGCCAATTTTCCTCCTGAAGCCTCCGAGTCTGGACCCGTGAGAGCGGACACTGAGCTGCTGTCCGCCCGCTGAGGTAAGAGCTGCAGCTCCGCACTTCATTTCACAACATTTCTGCTCGACCGATTCTGGCCGAACCCGTCATAGTTAAAGACCGGACCCACTTCCGCATCCATCCGCCACATGAAAGTTGTCCAGTTTTAAAATCGACGCGACTCATTTAAATCTCTTTATCTGAGTTAAACTGCGTCATAGTTGAGCATGTGTTGAATGAACATTTTATGAATTATCTTGAAGAATAACGTCACTTTGGACCTGGAAGTTTTCTCAGCGGGTTCTTGTTATTTATCAGACTGCGTAGTTAAGTATGGAAAGCCAGACGGGCCAAAAGTCGTTACCGCACAGACAGCAGCTCAGTGTCCTCTCAGTGTGACATGACAGCGGAATGTAGACCTGCTGCTGACCCGTTTCACACACCTCCAGCAGGTGTTTCCTCTGGGTCCAATGACATTTTTTTGAATAAATTGGGTCTGACTGAAACGGTCCAACACCTTCCATGTATGTTCCTCATCTGTCCACTCGGTTCTCCACGCTCCGAGTCAGATGGCCTTCCTGAACGTTTTAGTAGTTTTTAATGAGTCGAGTGTTTCATTTCATCACAGAGCAGCGTGAGTTCCTCCCTCAGAAGGTTCCTTTCCTCCCTCAGAAGGTTCCTTTCCTCCCTCTTTCCTCCCTCAGAAGGTTCCTTTCCTCCCTCAGAGGGTCCCTAGGCAGCAGCTGACAGTGATTAGTCACCATATGAAGAATATGGAGGCCAAAGTGCTGTAATTCACCACAGTCATGTTGGTATGGTGTCATAGTAGCTTTAGAACCAACAGACGACCTGGAGATAAACCAGATGTTGGTTCTGATGGTCCAGTCTGAAGTGTTGGTATAAACTCCTATCAGTATGGAGGTCATAGACTAGCTGATAGCTTTAGCCTCCAGAAGAAATGAATCAGTACTTCTAAAACTGAAGGCGAGTCTGTTCGGAACCAGTTCTGAGCTGTCCCGTAAATAAACAGATTAACGAGTGTTTGCTGATGTCGATCAACTGATGAAGCTTTTGTTGAAAGGACCAATCACCTGATGGTGGGTGTGTCTCTGAGAGAATACCTGTGATTCCTGTCCTGATGGATGAAGACCTTCAGCTCCACCTCCTATTGTCTCCACTTCATGACTCATGTTTAACTCTGAGGAGCATCTTGGCTCAGGGCTCACACTGACAGGAAAGAATAAAGGTGAGATGTTTCAGCTGCAGGACTCGGTGATGGTCAGTCCGGTAGACCCGGTCCGAATGGGGACACAGGTCGTCTGGGGTTATAAATCACATTCTGCTTTCTTCATACAGTCTGTCAAACAAACTGGACCTTTTGAACTGAGCATTCCCTTCCTCACCTGAGGTGGCGCCGAGTGCCAAGAAAACGGCATCTTGGTCTTCATAGCAAGAGTTGGCCCCGTTAGGGCCGGATGAAGGCGCCATTAATCTGCTCCAAAGCTCAATCAGATCATTAGTAGATGCTTCCTGTCAGCTTTACAGGAAGTAATTATTTTTCCCTGCTGATTTAAAACGCAGCGTCTGGTTTCATCCTTATCTCACTTATGTTATCGGCTCAGAGGCTAAAATAATAAGATTTATGACAGAAAAACATGTTCTGCGTGTTTTATTATCGGTGATAATAAAACATGTTCTGCGTGTTTTATTATCACCGAGGTCATAAATGGACCTGCAGGTGTTTTGAAGGCAACCGTCTTCATTTCTGTTCAGGAGCGTTTCAGAAACAGATCTGACTTCTTAAATCTGACCCAGCCTGAAGAACCCAGGAGGACAGACGTTTCCCACTTCAGTGGACTTGATTCAACTGTCTAGCCTCAGAAATCAGGGAAAGTTCTGCCAGCAGCTTGAGGTTCTCCTCCTTCTCATTAAACACTAGATCAGACTTCTGCATCTTCTTCCAAGACTTTAAACCGGTTCTACTTTAACAATCAGTTTACCAGAGAAATGTAGTTAAGACTACAAATGCATCATAAATATAAATGGACTGTGTAAATCTAATTCATGAAAATGATATAAAGTAAAAATAGAACTTATGGGTATGGGTCAAAGGTTAGAATATTACATTTTTCAGCTCAAACAATTTAAAATCTGAGAAAAAATGAAAAAGACAAATTAATAAAACCTAAAGGTCTTTTGTTTCAAGGGTTGAGATGTGTTGAGTGTTTAACTATGGACCTGAACTTGGTCACCTCCAGTGTTTCTGGGACTGGGCTGTAAAGAGAACCGGTACCAACAGATAAATGGGTCGTAAACTAGAGATCAAAGCATCATATTTGATCTGATCATGTGTCGATTTATTCCAACTGATTCCTCCTGCGTCTCCGTCTTCTGCAGAGCTTCACCATCTTCATTTCCAGGAGAGGAGGAAACCACGCCCCAGAGATGGAGATGCAGGTGGACTCGTCCATCATCCGGATCCCGCCCCATCACTACATCCACGTCCTGGACCAGAACACCAACATCGCCCGCGTGGAGATCGGACCGCTCACCTACATCCGCCAGGACAATGAGAGGTGAGTCCACCTGCTGAAGGTTCCTCGAGAATCTCCTCTGGAATAAAGAGTTTCATCAGGTAACATCTGATCTTCTCTCAGAGTTCTGTTCCCTCCGGTCCGCATGATCATGGTCCCGCCTCGTCACTACTGTGTAGTGTCCAACCCTGTTGCCCGGGACGATGACAATGAGGTCCTCTTCGACCAATCCGGTCAGGCCAAGCTGCGTCACGCCGACCTGGAGATCCGTTTGACCCAGGACCCATTCCCTCTTTACCCCGGGGAGGAGATCCAGAAGGTCTGCAGGGAACGCTGTAGCAGTTATTCTGGTCAGGCTTTGATGTTGGAGATGTTTGTGACGCTCCGTGTTCTCCTCCAGGATGTGACTCCACTGCAGATCGTCTATCCAGACACGGCGCTTCGGCTCCAGGCTCTGCTGGACTTTGAGGATGAGGGGCGAGTGAAGAGGGTGGCTGGAGACGAGTGGCTGTTTGAAGGACCAGGTTGGTCCAGTCAGCTTCTAGTCGGACTGCAGGAACCTTCTGAGTTCTTAAAACCACCTGAGACTCTGGTTCATTAACGGATCAGTGGGTCGGTTTTAGAGTCCAGTAGATGATTTCAGGTGGTGCCTTCGGAGGCCTCTGTGAGGTCATAAATGTTCAAACAGAAATTAAAATGCTTAAACGTTCTTGGATCATTTCTTTCAAGCTGTGACCAAACATTTCTGGGTTTATTCAAGCTTTTTGTCCGTTTGTCTCAGGAACCTACATCCCCAGGAAGGAGGTGGTGGTTCTGGAGACCATTAAGGCCACAGTGATCAGGGAGAACCAGGCCATACGGCTGAGAGCTCGAAAGGAAGGCAAGGACCGCGGCGGGATCCAGAGAGTCACAGGTACCGGGTCATAAACTGTCCAACCGGACCGATACTGAAGTCAGGAAAGGTTCTCCTACATTGGGAGAAAGTCTGAGTCCAGCTTAGAAACAAATGTTTTAAAGAAGACCCTTTCAGCTGGTTGCAGTAAACCTGTCCTGCTTTGTTCAGGTGAGGAGTGGCTGGTCAGTAAGGTGGGGGCGTACCTGCCAGGTGCTCATGAAGAGGTCATCGACATTGTCAACGCCTTCATCCTGACTGACAAGGTAACTCTGAGTCACAACAGATACGTTCTCCATGAGCTTATCTTGTACTGCTGAAGCACAACCTGTCAGTGTTTCACCGCGACCTCTGAGATCTTTCCATTTACCTCAGAACATCACATGAAGCTTCAGGGACTTAACAGAAACCACAGGATGTTTGTCAAAAGCAGGTTGACCCCAAAACTGTCAACTGTCATTACGCTGAGCTTGAACACCAGCCTACCACCGACAGTCGCTGGCGGCCACCCTCGGATCAGAACCAAACCACTGAGAAACTGTACGCTCCAACACTTCCTAACCCCAGAACCTTCACCCTCAGATTTAAACATATAGATTCAGTCTAGGTAAGAATTCAGTGGCTGGCTGTCTCATTTTAGCTCCTCTGATCCACCAAACCAGCTGAGATGCAGAGATTTGAGACGTTGAGGAATTAATTGAATATATCAACTGACTCCAACAAAGGGAAGCAAAGTGGAGGAATGCAGCGAGCGTGTGTGCAGTGCCTATTTGAAATGCAAATAATGCATGAAGTCATGTCCAGCATTCAGCGGTTGTAAGGGGACAGTGGGACACGCCTTGCTGGGAGGGATCTGGATGGATTAAATGAAAATCTCTGTTGCTAACACATGTCCCACTCCATATCAGCATGGATATCCAGCAGGAATACTTTCCAGTTAAAATCTGATGTGTTTTCAAAGTTTTCCTTTCTACAGCTGGAATATAATCCAGAACACAACATAAAGTGGTGCACATGATGGAGTGTAATCAGACTGATATCTGCTTGTTTTGCTCTGGGATCTGAATTAATTTAGTCGTGTTTCTAGAAAGCGCTGCATGTACGCGCCCTGCGACCCTTCAAGGACGCCGGCGGGCGAGACCGCCGTACGGGTGAGGAGTGGCTGGTCACCATGGCCGACAGGGAGGCACACATCCCTTCTGTGGCTGAGGAGGTGGTGGGGGTGGTGGACGTGACCACCCTGAGCAGCAGGCAGTACTGCGTGATCTTGGACCCAGTCGGACCCGACGGGAAGCCTCAGCTGGGCCAGAAGAAGGTGGTAAAGGTGAGGAGAGCATAACGGGCTCCAGATATGAGGGTTGCATCTGTTTTAGTTTCACCAGAGAAGTAAAAACGGAATCAAAAACCTGAAGTCCAAACCCGTGTGAGTTTAAAAATCAGAAATGAGCTTATTAAATATAATTAAACACATGGTAAAATGTTTAAAAGCTGATTCGTTTAAAGACTTTTGGTAAAAATGTGTAAATTATTATTATTATTATAATTAACCTGCTCCATGCGCTCCTCAGACCTGGTGGACCTGACGTTGTTTCTTCTGGCAGGGGGAGCGCTCGTTTTTCCTGCAGCCTGGAGAGCAGCTAGAAAATGGCATCCAGAATGTGTACGTGCTGTCGGAGGAGGAAGGTCTGGTTCTGCGGGCCGTGGAGGCGTTCAACGATGCGGAGGTGAGGAGATTATTTTCTGCTCCGGTCCCTCCAGCTTCCCGTTTAGTCTCTTCCAGCTCCCCCTGGATCCAGATTGTATTTATTCATTAGGACCGCATCTTAAGGTTTTAATCATATTCATCATTTCTGTAATCCAGACTAGTTTTCCTCTGTAAAGAAACCTCCACATTATGAAGCTGCCACCACCGTGATTCACTGAGGGCTTTAGCTGCACCACCTCAGGTGGTTTTTAACCTTATTGCTGATGCAGGAACTCCTTAATCCCTGTTCTTGTTCTTCTCAGCATAAAGCCGGAAGTGTTGCTAATCAGTCTTTGCAAGGGACATTTTTTTCCAGCTTTTTCTGGGTTTCTTTGGGGTTTTTTTCGTCTGTTTGGTACCTTCACAGTGTGGACTTTTATTAGCAGCTCTGTTTACTGTTGTCTTGTTCCCGTCTAGTTCAGTTGAATGTTCCTTTGGGTCACTTCTATGCTTTACACCAGAACCTTATCACTGGTCTGCTTCTGGAACTGCTTGGTCCATACGGGCTCAGATGATTACTTTTTAAGACTGACTGGAAGCAGCAGATCTGTAACTGGACAAAATGTTTTTCCACAATGAAATGACTTTGATTGTTGCATAAAATTCTCCAAACTGATGCAACACAGTCGACTCAGACGTTTTGTTCTTCTGCTCTTGTGCAACTGATTGTTTAGGCAGAAGAGATTAGAGGAGCAAACTTTGCTTTGTGCTGAGCTAAACCTTCTCTGGCTCAAAGGTTGAAGCCACTCCTCTGATTAGTGCCTGACTGCAGCTCGAAAAACAGACGTGTTTTCATGAGAATGTCTGAGCTTTTAAACTGGTCTGGATGAGTAGATCTGAAGGTTCTCTGCAGTGATGCTGGATGCAGATACAACACAGAGCCGTATACAGTTCATTCAAGAAGAGGATCAGAACCAGAACTGCTCTGTGTATTTCTGCTGTTGTCTGGAGACACAAAAGACTAAATTAATTCTTCAGTTTTTATCTCTATTAAACCAGGAAGTCCTGCTTAAAATGACTCATCCTGGAGATAAGTATCATCAGTTTTGGCCTTTTTAATAATTTCTTTAGACCATTCTACATTTACACATCTACAGAGTCAGAAATATGCATACACCCCTTCTGACACCTGGTTAAAAGCAACGTTTATCTCCACCACCACACGTCCTGTAGACATCATCAACCTTCTGGTTCATAATTAATCAATCTTCATGGCAGAACTGGTAAAGTTCATTTAAACCAGTTGGCTTCCTGCTCAGACCCAGCTTTCCAACAGGGTTCAGGTCTCTTCAGAACACTTTGGATCTCTGTTTAGGATGATTGTCCAGCTGGACCACCCAAGTGTGTCCTCCTGAGTCCTCCTTCATTACTCCATCCACTTTTTACGTTGCACCAGTACCACAGGCAATGAACCAGGCCCACAACATGACTCCACCACCATGCTTGTTGAACAATGAACCTGACATTCATGCTTTTGTTTTTATCTTCATGGCCTGAAAATCAGAAGAAAATGTCTCCATAACGCTGCAGCTCTCGCTCTCCTTTCATCACCCATTTTATTTTACATTCCTGGTTTCATCATCAGTGCCTGCCTCCCTTCCCTCCCTCCTCCCTCTCCCCGATGCATCGCCGCATTAACCCTTCTCTCCGTCCTCTCCCGCCCCTCCTCTCTCTGTCAGTATGAGGAAGAAGCAGACGATGAAGAGCAAGAGGAGCTGGCGCATGACAGTGCCAAGCGCTCCCGACGTAGCGGCATTCTCCGTCGCCCCGGAGACCGCTGGATGCTGCGTGGCCCCATTGAGTATGTGCCCCCTGCCAGCGTGGAGGTGGTCCTGAAGCAGCGCGCCATCCCGTTGGACGAAAACGAGGGAATCTACGTCCGAGACATCAAAACTGGAAAGGTAGGCTGCAGCGTTTTGCTTTAAAACTTTGTCTTTAGCATGAAGACTGGATGGATCAAAGAGGTGAAAATGAAACATGATGCAGGTTAACAGTGTGGAGAAATAGAAAGTTAAAATCTTCAGCTGGAAATTAAACCAGAACTGTTCTAGACCCGTCTTTCAAACTTCAGACCAATTTCTAAAGAACATTGTTCGTCGAAGGTTTTAAGGAATATAACGATCCAGATTAATGGACATTCCTCAGCTGAAGCTCCTCTTACATGGGGAGTTCCTCCTGGGTCCATACTCGGTCCCGTCCTGTTCTCTTTAGTTTGATGTATTTGATCTGTCGGTGATCACTGTAATGCAGATCTTTCTGCCTTCTCCTGCATCAACATTTTCCAGCTCTAAAAACACCTTAAATGTCTTTTTATTTTTAGTGTCAGATGTGATTATTTCTGGGTTCCTAGAAGTCTTGTATTTAAAAACTTTCGTTTTCTTGTTGCCATGGTTCAACTCCTCGTCATGCTCTTAGGTGCGGGCTGTGATCGGACACACCTACATGCTGAACCAGGACGAGGAGCTGTGGGAGAAGGAGCTCCCTTCAAACGTTGAGGGCCTGCTGGCTTCTGGGATCGACCCGTTGGCCGACCGCTCAACCCGCCACGCCAACGTAGACGGGTGCCCGAGGGACAGAACACGTGTGGTGACCTTCAGGGTCCCTCACAACGCTGCCGTGCAGGTCTACGACTACAGGGAGAAGAAGGCCAGGTGAGACGACTTGCTTCAGTGATGTTACGGTGGTCCTGGGTGCAAGGAAGCGGCTAATGGTGGCGCTGTCTCTCTGCAGGGTGGTGTTTGGACCGGAGTTGGTGATGCTTGGACCAGACGAGCAGTTCACCGTGCTGTCACTTTCTGGGGACAAACCTAAGAGGGCCAACATCATCAAGGCCATCTGCCTGCTGCTTGGACCAGACTTCTTCACCGACGTCATCACAATCGAGACGGCCGACCACGCCCGGCTGCAGATACAGCTCTCCTACAACTGGTAACCAGCCACTGTGGTACTGGTAGCACTGGGACAATACCGTACTTTTTAATATCTGCCTGTCAATGTTTCTACAACCCATCTCTGCCGTTAGAACCGAGCAGAACTCAAACAGGACCTAAATCAGCTGACGGCCTGGTCATTCTCCTTAACATCAGATGGTCCACAGCAGGTTCTGGCTGCAGAATGTCACTTCTACTGGATTCAGGACTCGGGCTTTCCATAAAACACTTTAGATTGATTTTAATAATGTAGAAATCAGATTCTTGCATTTTAAGACGTTTTGGGATAAATCCTATTGAAGGGAAAACTCTGCCACCTGCTGACATGAATCAGTAACTGCACTTTTGTTGCTCAGATTAAGACATTTTATTTAAAATTCAGTCGTAAAGGTAAAAATGTTTAGAAGATTATTTAATTCCCTGCCTTTTGAAACATTAAATCTGATATTTTTTCAGGTTGTTTCGTTAAACGTCTCTGAGATGGGAGGCAAAGTAAACACAGAACCAGATCAGGAATGTCTAAACGTCAGGAATGTGACGGTTGTCCTGGATATGGTGGATCTTGAAGTTTTGGTTCCAGCTGCAGTCCAAACCCTGTGAATCTCCTCAGAACTCTTGAGTGAACTTTGATCTACAATCCCCTCAAAGCTACAGCTATCCTGGCTGATTGTGATCCTTTTCCAGCACACTTTTTCCTTCCGCTGAACTTTCCCTTAATGTAATTGGATACGGCTCTCAGTGAGCAGCTTCAGCAGTGACCTTCTGCAGCCTGCTCTCCTTGTGAAGGGATTGGGTTTCAGGTCAGCAGTTTCTCCATGATGGAGTGGACCAGAACAGAATATTTCTGTATTAAATTCCTTTTGTATTGATCGGATGTATTTTGGGATTTTTATTCTTCTTTCGCTGAAATCATCACCCTTAAAGCGACAAACGCTTTAAATATTTAACTGTAAACTGAAACTTCATGAGTTTCACTTTTTGATTGAAATGCCTGAAATATATCAACTTTTTGATGAGGTTTTAATTTCAGATCCACTTAAAAGTGGACCAGTTGGTGTTGGAGAGTTAAGTTTGTTTCCTAACCCACAGAGAGGTCCACACTCCGAACTCTGAGTTCTGGAGAGGGATGGGACCAGAGCTTCTCAAAGTCCATTCTTTGTAAAATCCAAATTCTCCAGATGAATTTTCCCTCACTGAACGAAGAACATTTGTCCCATCGCTCCTCACTGGGAACAATGTTCCAGTTTCTGCTCTCTGTTCTCAAGGTTCTTCTTCTCCTCCTCCTGTTCAGGCACTTTGACGTGAAGAACCCAGCCGACCCAGCCGATGCTGCGGCCCTTTTCTCCGTCCCGGACTTTGTGGGAGACGCCTGTAAAGCCATCGCCTCCCGGATCAGAGGAGCCGTCGCGTCGGTGCAGTTTGACGACTTCCACAAGGTCAGAATCCCGGTTTTCCCTCAGGAATATCTGACATCGTGTTTAACTGGATCAGAGCTGAATGAGGTTCCGCCTGAGATTAATAAATGGTTTGATTCGGAACTGACACCAGAACTTTTCAATTGTGGACCTTGAATCAGTTGGCAAATATTTCATAACATGTTCATGTTCTGCTGGTGGTTTCTTCTTCTCTCTGTCACCACATGCTTGTCCAGGAGGAGGGATTTCTGCAAGTCCACAGCTGGGTTTCCTTAGACCATCCAGGTCCAGTCCTGGAGAGCAACCAAAAACACCTGTTCCCTCATCAGTGTTCAGTCCTTCAGCTGAGGTCCAGAAATGAGACGTTCATCTGATTCTGGTGTTGGAGAAGGGATGCATGTAAAGGTGCAGAATGGTGGCTCTCCTGGACTGGACCTGCCCCCCCCCAGCTTGAACTTGACTGTTTTGTTTTATTGCAGGACTGAATTGGTTCTGTCTTTATTTAACCTGGATCTGTTCATCTGTTCTGCTTCATTACAATCTGAATAGTTGGTGAAATATTCAGACATCCTGATAAATAAGGAAAGATCAGTCAGATCATCTGTTGATCTTTGGATGAAGCTCCTCCTCCTGTGTGAGAAACGGCAAACCGAGTCGGAACCGAACGAGAGACGTTTAACCTCTCTGAGATTTCTCGGACCAGCCAAATGGGTTCAGCTCTGTGAATCCTCCCAGCTGCTTTAGATTGATCCTGCAGCACCATCAGAGTGGACCGGGCTGCCTCACACCAGAAAACATCATTTACCTCCACTAGAACAGGTCCGATTGGACCGGTGCTCGTAGGTTCATGGGTAGCTGAGATTCTCATAAAATATAACAGTAAACAGATTTTAAATGAAAATGTAAAGATGACAATAATGCAGTTTGAAAACAAGGAAAAAGCAGTTTTTGATGAACCGACATGAATTAAAAACCTGGAAACTAATTTTAATGTTGCGCAGAATTAGATCCTTTATGATCATAACAAGCTGATATTAGTCAGGTTATCTGCACAGGTAGAGCCTGCAGTCAGCTGCTCAGATTCCCCATCTGTTCTTTTAAAACAGCGTTACCAGAGTGAGACTGATGGTGGCGCTCCTTTAGATTCTTTCATGCCTAAAATATTCCCAAACAAACAGTTTTCCTCTGTATGTGTAGGAGCGTTTTCAAGCCTGATTGGCAGTGTGCAGCAACAGGTGGGGAGGGGGCAGCACTGCATTATCTACCCTCCATCCAGGTCTGTATAGGAACCTTAAACAGAAGCCGTGAAGCCCCCCCCCATCCACATCTGACCGGACCTGCTCAGAGCTTATTCTGGTCATTGAATGAAGTTTATTTAAAGACAAACTGGACTTTTAGGAGGAAAAAGATTCTGATTCAAACGGGTCAAAGTTGAACGTTGGATTCCTCCAACCTGATCTAAATCAGAAACCTTTAACCTTTCCGTGTCCAGAACTCAATCCGGATCATCTGCTCGGCTGTGTTCGGCTTCGACGAGAAGCTCGCGGTCCGGACCAGCCTCCACTTCTACCAGAACAACCTGGTGATCAGCAGCGTGGACATCCAGTCCGTGGAGCCCGTGGACCAGAGGACCAGGGACGCCCTGCAGAAGAGCGTCCAGCTGGCCATCGAGATTACCACCAATTCCCAGGAGGCGGCGGCCCGGTCCGAAACGCACTGTCACATGATGTGAACCTGTTGCAGAGTTGCATAGCTTCATGGGGTTCTGTTTGTTTCTGCAGACACGAGGCGGAGCGTCTGGAGCAGGAGGCCAGAGGAAAGCTGGAGAGGCAGAAGATCACGGATCAGGCAGAGGCTGAGAGGGCCAGAAAGGAGCTGCTGGAGCTGGAGGCGCTCAGGTGGGTTAACTGGGAGTAAACCAGCAGAACCATTCCAGATGGAAGCCTGAGACTAGCTGTGAGGGCTTCTCCAGGTTTAAAGTGAGTTCTTCTCATCCTCTCCTATTACCTGATGTTTCAGTGCTTCTGTGGAGAGTACTGGAGCTGCCAAGGCGGAGGCCCAGTCTCAAGCCGAGGCGGCCCGAATTCGGGGCGAGGCCGCCGTCAACGAGGCCAAACTGAAGGCCGAGGCTCAGAGGATCGAGGCGGTACGTTCCCACTTCCTGTTTCGGGTCATCCACGTTTCCTGTGTGAGCGGCAGCCTGATGTTTCTGGTCTCGTGAAGTTTAATCAGAACCATCACGCATCTGGGAACTAAATTAGTTGTTTTAGAGGTTTTATTCTGACGTTTTCACAGAACATCTCGATCTTTTGGCTTTTCTAATTTTCTTTGATGGTTTTATTTTAGGATCATTTATTTATGGATAAAATTATAATCCTGTCCAGAAATGAGTCACACAGCGGGACCAGTGAGGACGGGAAGCTCCTCGGGTTTAATCATTTATCAGATTCTGTTTCAGATTCTTTTAGATCTTTGGTCTTGAGGCCCAACACAAACGGGCTCAGATTTCCCTAACAAACCTGTGTGTGTGTGTGTGTGTTTCAGGAGGCGGAGCTCCAGCGGCTGGCCAAGGCTCGGGAGCAGGAGCTCAGCTATAAGAAGGACATGGACCGTCTGGAGGTGGAGAAGCAGGAGCAACTGGCTCAGCTTGAGAGTCAGCGCTTCAAACAAATGATGGAGAGTTTGGGCTGCGACACGCTGAAGGAGATCGCCAGAGCTGGACCTGAACTGCAGGTACGGTCCTTAAACTGGAGGATGGACCCGGTCCTGTGCCGGACCAGCAGACTGGGAGGTCCAGGAATGACTTGAGGTTGTCTCTTCCTGTGCAGGTGAAGATGTTGCAGTCTCTAGGACTGAAGTCCACCCTCATCACTGACGGCTCATCACCCATCAACCTGTTCACTACCGCTAACGGCCTGCTGGGGGCGCTGCCAGGACAGGGAGCGGCCCAATAAGGTACTGTTTACTGAAACTGCTGCAGAGCTTTCATCCCAGAGAGAAGCATGCTGGGAGCACAAGGTCTGAGGACTGCAGGAAAAGACATCAATAAAATAACAAGTTATATAAATGTTCTGGTCCAAACCTGGAGCCACAGAGAAGCAGTGATCGGATTCAGAGATCGGATCCAATCATAAATTTTATAAATCGCCACAGCTTGTTTGATGGGCTGCATGGTGGTGCAGTTGGTAGCACTGTTGCCTTGCAGCAAGAAGGTCCTGGGTTCGCCTCCCAGTTGGGGGGTCTTTCTGCATGATTTTGGATCTTCTGTTAGGTTGATTGGTCTCTCCAAACTGCCCTTGGGTGTGAATGAATGTGTGCAGCGTTGTTTTTTTTCCCTGTGCGTCTCTGTGTTGTCCTGAGCTGGACTGGCGACCTGTCCAGGGTGGACCCGCCTCTCACCCATAGAGGCGACCGACTATTGAAGAAGCAGAGTAGAAAATGACTGACATTTAGTTATTTTAAAGAAAGCAGTAAAATAAACCTTGTTTTCCTGTTTCTGTCGTGTTTCCAGGTGAGGTGATGGGACCAGGACCAGAGAGCCTTCTTTGGATGAAGTCCTTTTATGACCTTCATGTTTTTCTGTAGAGAAGAGACGTGTCGGTGGTTCTGCTGCAGATGAACCGTTCCTCCAGCTCATGTTACTGTTTAATCTGTCTTCTGAATGTTGGTTCTGCTGCCCGTCACCAGAATAAACTGTTCTGATGATGTTCTGCCTTAAAAACGGTTGTCACTGCTTTCACACCCTGAAGGAATATTAAACTGACCTAAATGCAGCAGATCTGGTTCTGTCTTGTTAATCCCTGGGTTTAACTCGAGCAGTGAGAACCCTGGGTCCTGATAAACTGTACCCCACCGTATTTTAAAATGGGCTCATTTTGCCAAATATTCCATAAAATCACAGTGAAAGTTTAAAAGTTCAACTTGAAGGTAAAATGAACTCGTTAAAGTATTGAGACGCGTTGGCATCATCTGTAACCTGTCAGCTCTGGGCAACCTCTGCAGGAAGACACCATCAGGCTGAATCTTATTGGGCCTCCATCCCTTACTAGAACCCTCCCTGGGTCTGACATACCCGACCAAACTAACTAGAGAAGAAATGTGACCAAGAACCCAATGGTCACTAAGGCGAGCTCCGTTGTTCCCTTTGGAGATGAGACCATGCAGAAGGTTAACCGCAGCGAATGCTTTCCACCAATCAGGCCTTTAAGGTGCAGTGACCAGGCTAAAGTAAAGGGCTGCTTGAAGGACATCTCAGCGACCATGAAAGCAGGAAAAATAAAGTCTTCTGATTTGCTGAAACCAAAGTAGTAGACGAGCAGAGAGAGAGAGCTATTCTAGAAAACCTGCTCCAGAGCGCACTGGACCGCAGCCTGAGAAGACTCATCTTCCAATACGACAATGAGACGAAACATCTTAGAGAAAAATTTATATTTTCCAATCCAGAGACTGATGATTGTCACTCAGAATCATCTTTATTGCAATCTTGCAGAGCAGCACCAGAGAAGTTCAGGAGTGCTGCCAAATCTTTCTGACCAGATAAAGCAAACGTTCCCTTATAAGCTGCAACGTGATTCCCATGATTCCCTGGCAGAAAACCAGAGAGACCAGGTGAGACATGTTGACAATGGAAATGGAACCTTATACAGTCTGGCAGAAGGCTGAGAAACCATCTCTCTACGATTAAACGGAACCATCTGTCCCAACTTTTGCGACAGAAGGGGATTGAATACTTTTATCAGATCCTGCAAAGTATCAAGCAACAACCAAAGCAAGGAACTAACATTTTCTTTAACAAAGCACAAAGCTAAGAACACCAAGAAGTTGCTTCAGGGGCAGTCTGAACGTCCCTGAGCCGGAGAACCTGGATCTACATCCAACTGAACATCTCTGCCTAGCAAAACTGCCATCAAACCTTTAACGTGTTTTAAAAATGCTGTAACAAAATCAACATGTGGAAACGGTGAGGCACAGTGAATACTTTCTGGATATGGGAGCACAACAACAGAGTAGTAGTGATAATCTGCAGAGATCTTACAACAACCACAGCCAGCAGCATATCCATCCCCTAACCCTGTTAATATGAAATTAACCCCAGATGTTTCCCCAAATAATCCACACCTACAAACATATCTACACAAATGTCCACAAATGAAGCTATGTGTAATAAGGTGGGATGAAACAGGGAATAAATGTTGTAGACGAGCTGAAGAAAGGGAGAAAAGCATCTTTACTGAGATTTCATCTCAGTATTTAGAAAGTAATACTGTCCCCTATCGGTGGCAATTAATATCAGCTGGGTGAGTTCTGATTGATGGCCCATAAAAGTTTCATCATCAAGGTATCACACAAGAAACATCTAATGATGGGTAACAGCAAAACGCTCCCTGAAGACCCTCACAACCGCATTGTTGCAGAACATACTGATAGCATTGCTTAAAGCAGATTCTAAACATCTAAATCTTCTCAAGACCATGACTGGGACAAATCTAGAAGTGGAAACATAATTTCGCCAAAAGCTTACCATGACCATGTGCCCCTCAGGACAGATGAGTCTAAATCATGAGAACAGTTGTCCAAAAAGCAAAGAGCACAGCTTCAGCAAGATCTGGAAAACACCGGAAGAAAAACAAGTCATGCGCTCAACCACCCAGGTCTCTATGCACACCCACTGCACAAGACTCCACTGCTGAAGAAAAAGCACGTAGAAGCTTATTTACAGTTTGCTGCAGAACATCAGGGCAAACCAATGGAGTACTGGGAGAACATAATCTGGTCAGATAGGACCAGAACTGAACTCTTTAAATGTCATTATGTGCACCATGCTTGAAGGAGGCATGGCTCTGAACATCATCCCATGTAAGACTGGTACACTTCATATACAGAGGGGGAAATAAGTACTGAAGTTTAAATATTCAGTTTTAACATTTGTAATGGTTCCAGTGACCTTACACCAGATGTTGGTAACAACCCAATTAATCCACACAAAGAGATCAAAGCTAACTAGTCCATACATTATTGGTAAAGATATTAGAACAACACATGAAATGATTGTTGAACACGCTTCCAGAAATGTATTAAATACTTTGAGGAAAAGTTTTTCTTGGTGTCATCGTGTAAATCAGGGGATCTACATGATGACACCATCTGACCAGAAGGGGGCGATGCTGATTCACCTTCAACAAACTGTGATCCACTAGCTGAGAGCTTCTAACGATTCACTTGTGTAAAATAAGATCATTTTACATTATGTTTAAATTTCTCCACTGCTGTGACGGTACATCAGAGCTGAACTTTCTTCTTCTGGTGTTTTTGTTAACTTCATGTTTCAGGCTCACCTGGTAACAGGTGTTTGAAGTGTCTTTGGATTGCTTCCTGCAGATCGACTGGAGCCTGATTTGGGAATATTTTCCTGAATCAGCCTGATTTTGATCGGATGGTACCAGGAAAAAAATGCGCCCGTAGGTGGCGCTCTGGTTTCAGGATGGGATGCTGATGGGTGTGTCCTGAAAACACTTTGAAACAATGGTTTTTATGAGCATCTCCTGTAACATCACCACTAAAATCTACCTGATCTTTTCCAGGACTGATTTATTCTGTTTTAGGAAACCTGCAGTAGGAGTCGTCGATCACTGAACCAGGACTTTGGGTCAAGTTGGAATCTTTCACACTTTTATGTTGAATCCATTACATCAAGTGAAGAGTCGGTACCGGCCAGATGTTCAGCGGGAGTCCCACGCAGGCGGTATAACTATTGTTTATTTACGGTACTGAATAATTAGCCATTTGGGTCAGTTTGAGGTTTTTCTCAGGAAACTTCTGCTGAACCTTTCATTCTTTGCAGATTTGTCATGAACTGCTGCTTTCTTTTGTTAAGTCTTTAAATATCTTTCACAAAACTAATAATTTTAGTCACTAAAACCTTCAAAGAGCTTTTAAAACTGTCAGAGCAGCTCCTGGTGGTTTCAGGGGAACCCATCCCATCATTAGAACTGGACCTTTAATCACAGCGGACATCAGGACAGGTGATCTGCTGCCAGCTGCTCTGAGATGAGGCAGGAGAGGTGGCTACATTTTAACTCAATCCATCGATCACATAACTGAATCAGGGCGAGCTAATCAAATCCCTCAAGGATGACACTAATTCTCTCCACCTGTCTCCTCTGGTCCACGTTTCTCTCTGTCTTCTATAATTCCAACATCCGTCTCTTTAATTTGGACTCGTCGTTCTGAGGGTTCTGAGTAAAACACGTCTCTGCAGCAGGTTACAGGTCAGACAAGCTGCAGCGAGTTTCTCCATGGCTACCTCAAGGACTGTAGGAAAAACTCCATACGCAGATCATCATGAACTTCCAGCGAATGGGGTTCAGCTGGGGTCATTCTCCTCCTCAATCATGCTGCCACCAGTGCAGAGCTTGCTCAGCATTGGCAGCAGGGGGTGTGAGTGTATCTGCATGCACAAGAAGGTTTATTTAAGGTACTGCCTCCGCCAGTCTCCATTCATCCTAAAGATGCTCTATCTAGTTAGGGTCTGTACTCTGTTCAGGTTAGTCAAATTCTTCCACACTAAACTCATCCATATCCATGCACCGTCTCTACTCTCCATCTTTGCATTATTAGCAGTCATGGCTGCCATTACCTTTGGATTCTATCTATTTTCTCTCTTCATAGAAAGTGCTCCTGGTTCTGTGCTGTTTTTCCTGTTATCTCTGTCCCTCAACCCAGTCTGTTGAGGCACATGGCCTCCGGTGTGGAGCCTGGTTTTGGTTCTGGTTCTGTTAAAAGGTAGTTGCTTCCTCAGGTAGATGGATGATTTGTTTACTTGTGGCATTAAATGAATTATAATTTGATTTACTTTGGTGGTGGTCTCTGGTTTTGCTAAATAAAAATAAAATGATGTATTTCAGATGAGCTGAGGGATAAATTTAGGATTTTCATGAATAAATAAAAGAAATGATAAAATAAACTCTTCAGAATGAAGTAACCAGTTTTTCTCCTCTTCCTCCTCCTCTCAGCTGCATTATGACACATCACCTCCTCCAAACTCCATCTTTATCCATCTGGGCTTTTGGTCCTGCTGACTCCTGGAGATGCCTTTGTCTCAGTGTTTTACACCTCTTCCTCTTCCTCCTCCTCCTCCTCATGCAGCCGCGGCCGCACCTTTTAATTATTTAGATGAAACTGCAATTCAAATTCGCTCAGAGAGAAAGTGCTCCTCTGTTAGGACGGAGGAACTGGACCTCCCTGCTCCCCCGCCCAACTCCTCCACTCCCCAGCATCTTCCTTTCTTGCCAACAGTTGTCATGACAACTGGCTCTCTCGCCCCAGAAACAATATCTGAAGCCTGATGTCTTCTTGTGTCTCTTGATGCTTAATTTGATGGAGACTAAAATAACAAACTGGAACACTGAAGGATACATTTTCTAATTTCTTCCTGTAAAACCTCTGGAACCCTTAAGCAACTTCTGCCTCTCATCTCCAGATGGAGAGAGACTCCCTGCATCTACAATCACTCTGTTTGATGCTGGGAAAAACTGGGAAAAATCTGCACTTGTGAGAACAAACTGAAGTTTAGCCAGGAGTAACTAACCTTGTTGCCTACGTTTCTCCCTCCCTGTCCGGTCAGTCACATGATGCACAGGTAAAGCTGTGAAAGAGTCCAACTAAAATCACTCTGGTGATCAGATTAATTTAGAGCCGGCTCACGGCACAAGCAAACTAAGCTGCTGTTTAGGGGCCCAGAACCATCGGTGGCCTCCCATAAATGCTTAACTTTTGACACAGACCATAGATCTAAAGTGTTTCTCTTTGTTTATTGAGAGTGCTATAAAATTTGATGGTTTCAGCATCAATAATCAAGATTTAAAGGAATTGGTAAATTTACTTTGTAAAAGTGCCAAGAATAATCTTCATGGTTTGACTGTTGTTGCCATAGTTACAAAACAATCCTTTGTCTCTGAGCTTTTTTTGATAACAAATACATCTCAGTCAATAATTTCCAAATATAGCCAAATAAAAACTAATTATCCCATAACAATTAAACTCCACCCTTCCCTCAGATTCCACCAACCCGGCATTGAAAGGCTGTCGGTGGTGGCGAGGGTCTAACGGGAGGAGGGGCCGCAAATTAAATGATGCTGAAGGCTCCATTAGACCTCGGGCCAACCCTGGACTGACTGGTATACAGAGGAGCAGATGTTCTGAGATCTTTGTCTCCCATTAGCAAAGGTTCCCTCCAAAGAGAAGCTGCAGCATCATTACTTTGTTTGGGTTTCTTTGTGGGTTCGTTGGGTGGATTTCAACCTCTGGTATTAATTTTATATCAATAGGTTCATTATAACATATTTATCAGTAATTTGTTTTTTTCCCATGCAGTGACCATCTGTCCTCTGATTGGACAGTTGAAACCTCCATCATCCAATCAGGCTGAGGTCTGCAGGGTCTAAATCCCACCAGAATCAAACACAAAATGATCCTCAGGGCAGATTTGTTTCACTGCTACAGTCATTAATTAACTCATAAACCTGCGGTCTGAACCAAGCTGAGAGAAGCTCAGAGGGGGTTCTGTGATAAAAGTCCGAACCTCTGGACCGGAATGTCGCCATTGTTCTGAATGATTCATCTGTTGGGAGGTAAGAAAGTGAAGATGGATTCCTGGTGCTGCGTGGAGATTAACGAGGCTGGAAACTCACAGGAGCTCATATTTAACCAGGATTTATTCCCCTCAAACAAGATCAGACACTCAGCAAGAGTGAAGACAGCGACATGTGAGATTAATGTGAACAGCCATTCCCATTCAGCAGTCAGTTTAAGGCATGCACAGGCACAAAGAGTCTGTCAGGGGACAACGATCCATAGTGAGGCGGTTCATGCTGGCAGCGTCCTCCCACCTCACTGCTGGGAACAGACGCAGGCAGTAAGCAGATTATACAAACAGGAGATTAAATACAAAAAGATAAAAACAATAGAAATATTAAATCAGAGAGATCAGAGGAACTGATGCTGATTAAACTAAATAAAACAGGATCAATTCGGCATCAATACACAGTTAGAAATCAAAAGTCCTGCAGAAGGTTTAGAACTTTCAGCATAGAAAAATAAAACAGAACCTCACCTTCAGTAGCTGGCTTGAATTTCCCCTTAAATAATCAGTTGACCTCAAAGTACAGAACATCCTCCCAACTTGATGCAAACCACCTTAAAATCTGCAGCTCATTTAGACTTCAGGACCAGATTAATTACTAGAACTCATGATGAGAGCCAGAAGTCTTCAATGGCCAGATCCGGATCCAACATAACCTGGGCCAAATGCAGTTCAGCAGGTAGAGTCAAGGCCCGTGCCTACTCTGCAAGAAGGCATCATTCTGTTCTTGCACTTTGTTTTCGATCTATATTCTGGGCAGAACCTTTTTTTCTTGTGAGGTGTCTGAGAAGTATGGGGTAGGAGAGACTCATGAGGTCTTTCCAGAAGTTTTGCACTTGAGTTCTTGTGAAGTATGAAATCTTCTGGTCAGAAACCACTGGATTTCTTGCAGCCTCGAGGAAAAGGACAAATTTCTCTACGCTTGTGGGGTTTCTACAGACATTCAGGTCCAGCTTGTGTCTACCCATTGCAACCTGGAGCTAATGATAAACATCAGTTAGACTCAGAGCCAATCAGCATTCACTAACCAGAGACAAGGTCACCTGGTTCCCAGTTAAAACCTGGAGCCACCTTGTAACAAACTGGAACTGGTGTCTTCCAGTTAGATTCGGGGTCAACTAGATCCCATCTAACAGACCTGGAAAATAACATATTTACCAATAATTAGATCCTGGGCAAACTCATGCCCACTGATCAGCGCCAGGGCCAATTAGCACCACCAATTAGAGCCAAAACTGATTAGTACTTGCCAGTTAGTGGCAGGACTAGCTGTTGTCCACTGTCTGGAGTTGGGGCCAACTAGTATCCACCAATTCAAGCTGGGGCTAACAAGGCCAACTAGTACTCACATGTTATAGCCTTGTCCAACTAATGCCAGCCATTTACAGCTAGGGCCAACTAACACCAACTGATTGGGCCCTCCAGTTAGTGCCAAGGCTTAGTAAAACGAAGCGATTGAAAGCCCAGGGCCAACCAATACCCACCACGTAAAGTTGGGGTTAACCAGTACCTGAAGATGAGAGCGTGGACCAACTAATTACCGCCAAGTAGAGTCATGGTTAAATAATGCCCAGCAAATTACAGCTGGGTCCAAATAAGAACTGGAAGGAACTCCTGAATGTTTACCACAAGATGTTTTCACAGCATCTCTCAGAAGGTTTGTTTTCAAATGGACCCACTTATGGTTTTTACCTGGAAAAGATGCAGTTTGTTTAAAGAAATATCAGAGAAATCCAGCTGCCGCTGTTGTACTGATTTCACACTGTGTTTCCTTCACAAATGAAACGCTGCTGTTCACTAAAACCTTCTTTAGGACTTTTCATTTTCCAATAAAACGGATCAAATACAACCAATACTTTCAGTTCAAATATAAACCCCAACAGTTTTTCTATTTACACATGTTGTGCCGATTGACCCAGAGAAGAACAAAATGAAATAACAGCAGATACTGATGTGAATGTGTTCATGTACCAGTCACAATGTTTGCACTGAATAAGCAAAGAGAAGCACAAGAGTTTTAACAGTCTTTTTCAAGAAACATCAACCAGATGCAGCGGAGGAAACTGAGAGGTAGCCTAAGCGTGGTCCAGAAGAAACCTTGTCCAAGAACACAACCATAGAACAATCAGTGAGAACAAAGCATTCACACAGAGGCAAGCTGCACATTTCTACAGTTTACTTGCATAATGTGGTTAGTAAAGAGGCATGCTAAAATCAGAACAGGAGACGGTCGAGCGATGGTGTGAACAAGGTGTAGGCAACTGGATGCATCAAAATGTGAAGATCCGTTTCTGATTTCACCTCAGGGATCATCGTCAGGTCCAACCAGCAGAAGGTTCTGATAGTCCAGGTTACTTTGTTCCTTCACCACTTTGTCCCATGTTCCACCCAAACATCACCATAACAGACCCATCGACCTACTGGATTTCTCCTACCAACCACAAACCCACATAATTCAAAATAAAAGTTCAACAAAACAGAGTTCAGAAATAGTCACCATGCAGAAAGATGGGTCAGTTTGGACTCTACATGGGTAGCACATGAAACTCATGCAAAGAGTCCCGTGGAGGGTATAAAGATCTGTCATGAAAATATGAGGAGACCCATGTCAGCTACAAACAAACTGCTAACACGGACCCATGGGGAGGATTTGGGCCTACTGTGGGTAGGGAGAGATCAATGGTGACTAGGGGAAGGCACAAAAGGACCTCTTGTGTGTGCACAAACACCCATGGGGGTATAAAGAGCCCCCTACTGGGCACAAAAGAACCCATAGCAGGTATTAGGACCTCTTCTGCATATAGAGACCTATGGTGGATAGAAAGAAAACCATGGCGGGTGTGGAGAGAACCATTGTGGGTTCCTGGTGAACTCTGGAATAAAGAGACTCATAAGAAGTGGCTCCTTTTTGTGCCAATAAAAGTCTGGCTTCTAAGGGACTAAAACTATCAGTTTTTGTTGTGCCAAGCAAGGAGCAGAGAAGGAACAAAGTAACAAGAACCCAACCCAGACTCCCTGCCTCAACAAAAAGACATTGTTCTGTAGAAAATTTGGTCTCTCCTTCCTCACCTGAGAAGCCAACAGGACAACCTGAGCTCAACCATCGCTTCCAACACCTGCCACATGCAAACCACAGAAAAGAAGAGGATATTTGTCTATTTACAGCGTTTCTCAGGTAGCTCTGCTGCTGAATGAAGGTACAGTCGCATGTAAAAGCATTCTGTAATAAATAGTGTAAACATGCACAGGTTATAGGACATTCTGGTTCTGTTACAGCTTAGTTTGAGTTTATTCCAAACAATCAGCCACAAAGAGTTCTTTAACGTGCACAGATGTCAACGTTTATGTGCAAGAATAATTTGCCCTGAACAACATGAAACCAGTCACAGTTTCTAATGATAATGCTCCTTGTCCAGGACCACTGAATAAACTGTTTTTATTGGCACCAGAAGCCCTGCAGGGCTGCAGCATCATCACAAACATTTCATTTATTGCTGGGTTGTAAAACACTCTAACAGCAACCTGCCCAACCAGGTAGGAGTTAAATCTGCACTCTGGAAGCCTTTCAAAACGAAGAACGGCTGAAAGTGAAACAGAGGATTTGTCCTAAATGACCCAGACGTCCGGCTGTTCTGCAGCCTCTAAATGAAGTGAGATGTTAAAAGGGCTCAATGTTCTACAGAGACTGAAGACCTACATAGTACTATGAGTTCCTTCCATATGAACTTCCTGGTTTGGGTCCAGAGACTCAATTACTGTAAAAATTCAAGATCCACCTGCAGCTGTTCAGGCTTGGTTTGAAGTTTGTTCTGGTTTCATTTTTGTAGAAATTATTTGACTCAAAAATATCATAAACCTTTCTAGTGTTATTGATTAAAATGGCCCTAAAAGGCCATCATAGCGAATGCACATGACACATTTGAATGTTCTTTTTAAATAAAACTTCCTTTGGGTTTGAAATGATTCAGATGCAGTTTAGGATAAACTTGAACTCTTCCTGAAGGAAACTTTAAAACATCCCACAAGTTCATGGCGGCAAAATAAAGTTTCTGTCCTGACAACACAGACCTGACTATTTGATTTATTTTTGTCTCTTTGTGGATTTATCTCTCTCATTTAATATGTTAGTTATTAAAATATAATTTATTGAACCAGATTGTTCTTTTGGATGGGAAAACATCTAAATCTTATCTGGAAATAGTCTATTTTTCACACTGGGCAACTATAGAATAACCACTAAACGTGTTATCAGGTTGGGGTGGGGAGTTGGTGCTGATTATCTATAAGTTTGACATTTTATTTACTTAAATAAAATACATTTGGATGAAAACCATGAAAGGATCAGTTCCAACCTGTCTGAGCAGCAGGTTTTTGGCCTACGGGTCGGGTTCAGACTCACCAGGACACTGAAATGTGTTCGGCTCCAGTTAGAACTGGAAAGCATTCATTCTTGAACCGAAACATGAAATTCAGACCAAACGGGTGTTAGAGACTCTGGGGTCAAATGAAGCTGAACTGTGGTTTAGAAGCCAGAGAACAGAGACAACAGACTCCCTCCATCAGGAGTGAAACACCGACCCACCGATCACGATCAGAAAAGCCCAAAGAGCCGAGATGTGCGAAGTAAACGAAACCTAACCTCCCAAATGAATAGCAGTCCTGGGAATGACTGGGAATAATGCGATCCGACCCATCACTTCACGTCCAGTAAGCAGAAACACTGCGGTCAGACAGAATCATTAAATATGGCTGAATGTGAAGGACTGACCTGGGATCAGTTACGACTGCAGCTCAGTAGTCTTGGGTAAACTAGAACTGAATCTGAGGTCAGACTTCCTGAACATCCAACCAGTTAAAGGTGAACGTTTTTAACCAGAGCTATCATCTGGAGGAGAACCTGCACACCACTGTTTCCTTCAGACCCAGTGAAGATATATTTGAGATGTTTCTGTAGAGGACCTTTATCAGGCAGGACAGCCATCTGGTTATTCGTTTCAGTGCAACTTTCTGCAGCCTGTGACTTCACTTTTTTATATGAGTTCAAGTCAAGTCTGATGAAATCAAAGCTGCTCTTCTTGTCATGCTGTGTAGAAATTAGATCATCTTGTGTTTCACCCAATTTCATCTCTTAGCATCGCTATCATGGCACTTCAGGGAGATCTTTAACTGTGATCTGTTGCTTTATCAGTGATGGATGTTTCTTATATGGTATGGAACCTTACAGCCTTACTCCAGCTCAACTTCTCTGATTATTGATGATGAACCTGCTTTCTTGATCCGTTTAATAAAGGAGTACGGGTTTCAGGTAACAGTCTAGGCCTCGGCTGATATCAAATTCTCAGGGTATGATAATCTGGAGTAAATATATCTGTCTATAAATCCGTCTGCCCCTGTGTCCGTCCGTTCATGTGCTGATAAGTAATTTTGAAGCATGTCTTCTCTTTGCTTCCATAAGACGTATCATGGAGATGTTAGCACCTACTTCCCAACAGTACACCTTCTTTAAACATAAAATCAGAAGCATTATGTCAGTCTGTCCAAGGTGCACCCCATCTCTTATCCATTGACAGTACATTAATGTACTAAATTCAGTTGTCCTGGGATTTTATGGATTGGGAGTATCAGGAAGCATGGATTATCTCAGACTTTTGAGCAATGATTGTAAATTTTGCAGTTTGTTTAGTTATTATGGCCTCTGGCTATCAGACATTGCCTGATGAAAGTCCAGAACCGAAACATGAGTGGGATCTTGTCACAGCGACTGGAGCCAGTTCCTCCTAAACATGGGGAGTAAACCTGATGTCTGGTTCAGAGAAAGGTGGCAAATCAATCTATGCTGTTGTCTGTTTCTTTCCTGCCCTCACAGTAAAAGTCTTAGTTTCATAGCAGCATCATCTCCCGGTTTTACATCAACTTAGACTTTTTTTGGCAACATAACATGAGATCCATCAGTTTGCGTCAACATGAGACGTCAGAATAATCAATTTTCCATAGAAACAAATGTCCGATTCCATGATGGTGGGAGAAAAATCAGTGAGAGCAGAAGATAAGCTGCTACCAAATAGTGAAATGGTGATACATCCTTCTGTCCTGCTGATTTCAGACTGCGTGTTGGGACAGAGTTGGCTGGTTGTGCTGGAGGTAGAGCGTCAGGCAGGTCATGCTCATCGTCGTGCAGAAATAAAACAACAAACTGAAACAGAGATACGGTTGTTTTTCCATCTGGTGAAGGAGGATGGGAATGAGTGCTCAGAGACGGGACTGAACAGTGCCATGTTGGTCTGGATGTGGTCCTGAAGATGGACTCTCCGTGCAGACTTGTTTTATCAGGATTTTAAAATCCCTGCAAAGAGGGAGACAAGAAGTTACATTTCCTGATTCTCCCAAAGAGTTTGGGTCAGTGTTTGGTGCAGAAAGGAGGCTAACTGTAAAGCAGACTGTGAGAAGGTAAAGTCATGTCATACTTACGTCCCCAGTTGAAGGCGATAGCTGCAGCGATGATAGCAATCCCTCCTAAAATGGAGACGACTGACAGAACCAAGGCGTTCCGACCCAAACGGCGGGCTCCGTCCACATTTCCCTGCTGCAGACTGTTCCGCGACTGAAGGAGAACATGGTAAGAGTTAACCGAATAAAACTGTGTTTTACAAAATAGTCAATTTGACCAGCTGTTTGCAAAACTCAATTCAATTCAATTCAGTTTATTTATATAGCGCCAATTCACAACACATGTCGTCTCAAGGCACTTCACAAAAGTCAGGTACATACATAACAATTAATCGAAATCATTGAACAGTGCAGTCAGATTCTGTTATTTATTCAAATTGGATAGAAAGTTTGTCTATTTAAGGAAACCCAGCAGATTGCATCCAGTCAGTGACTTGCAGCATTCACTCCTCCTGGATGAGCATGTAGAGACAGTGGACAGTCACTGGCGTTGACTTTGCAGCAATCCCTCATACTGAGCATGCATGTAGCGACAGTGGGGAGGAAAAACTCCCTTTTTTAACAGGAAGAAACCCTTTCCAGCAGAACCAAACCCGGCTCAGTGTGAGCGGCCATCTGCCACGACCGACTGGGGGGTTAGAGAAAAACAGAGCAGAGACACAAAAAGAAAAAAAAGAAGCACTGATCCAAAGGGGTTACTTTCTATGGGAAGGAAAAGTTAAATGTTAATGGATGTAGCTCCTTTAGTCCTTTCACCTAGAAAGAAAGAACAGATAAACTCTGAGCCAGTTTTTTCAATGTTTAGAGTCTGAAGAGAGCACATAGAGTTATTACAGTAAAAACTCCGTCAGTAGCTATGTCTAGGGGGAGGGAAAAAGGGGTTTAAACACTGAAAGACAGGGGCCATGTGGATCCATCGGTAGAGGGTGAGCATTAAGTTGTTGCCAGCAGAAGCTTGGGGATTTCCCCTCTCCAAAAAGGGGTTTACAGGTAGACACAGAGTCAGGCCAGGTTGTAGCTTCTAGTAAGGAAGAGGAAGAGAGAGAACAAAGTTAAAAGCTGAAATAACAGCAAATAATACAAAATTGAAGAGTAGTGTGAGAATGTAGCGAAGGGGGTTTAAAGTGGTCATTATGTCCCCCTCCAGCGCCTAAGCCTATAGCAGCATAAATAAAGAGATAGTTCAGGATAACCTAAGCCCCCCTCTAACTATAAGCTTTAATCAAAAGGAAAATGTTTTAAGCCTAGCCTTAAAAAGTAAACAGGGTGTCCCCCTCACGGACTAAAACTGGGAGCTGGTTTCCAAAAGGAGAGGAGCCTGATAACTAAAGATCTGCCTCCCATTCTACTTCTAGAGACTCTAGGAAAACCACCATAAAACCTGCAGTCTGAGAACGAAGTGCTCTGTTTTTAGGAAAATATGGAACAATCAGATCTCTGATGTATGATGGAGCTAAATCATTAAGGGGCTTTATATGTGAGGAGGAGAATTTTAAATTCTATTCTGGATTTAACAGGGAGCCAATGAAAGGGGAAGCTAAAGTAGGGGAAAATGATCTCTCTTTTTTTAAAATTTTTATCAGAACTTTTTGCTCAAAACTTTTGAATCAGCTGAAGGCTTTTTAACTGCATTTTGTGGACATCCTGATAGTAAAAGAAAATTACAATAGTCCAGCCCCTTGAAGTAACAAATTGCATGCCTTAGTTTTTCAGCATCAATTCCGGACAGGATATTTCTAATTTTTGGCAATGTTTTCCCCGAGATTAAAGAAGGGAAATCCTGGAAACCTGTTTAATATGGGATTTTAAATGACATGTCCTGGTCAAAAATAACACCAAGGTTTTTTTACTTTATTATCCCGGGGGTCCAATTTTTAATGCCATCCCGGGTTTAAGTGATTGACTAAGCAGTTTTTTTTTTTAAAAGACTCCGGGCCCCAAAAAAATGACAACTTCTGTCTTGTCTGAATTTAGAAGCAGAAAATTTTAAAGTTTTCCGAGGGTTTTTACGTCATCAAGACATGCTTTTATTCTATCTAACTGGTTTGGGGGCTCATCAGGGTTTATGGGATAAGTTAAAGCTGAGTATCATCAGCGTAACAGTGAACATTTTTTCTATGCTGCCTGATAATTTTACCTATTGGAAGCATATATATAGAAAGGGGAATTGGCCCAAGTACTGAACCCCTGTGGGTACTCCACAATTACCCTGGAAAAATTTAAAGATGATTTAATCATTTACATGAAAAGACTAATCTGTCAGACAAGATCAGATTTAAACCAGCCTAGTGCTGTTCCACTGATCCCTACAGCATATTCCAGCCTTTCTAGGAGAAATATTATGATCGACTGTATCAAATTGGCAGCACTGAAGATCTAACAGAACCAGTACAGACACAAGTCCCTTATCTGAGGCAATAAGAATATCATTAGTGACTTTCAGCAGAGCTGTTTCAGGTGCTAAAGAATGAGCTCTGAAACCTGACTGAAACTCTTCAAACCCGTTCTTGCTGTGTAAATGCCCCACAAATTTTGATTAGCAACATTTTTCTCAAGAGTTTTTTGGATAAGAATGGGAAATTGGATATCGGTCTGTAAATTTTTTAAGTCGTCTCGATCAAGCGAAGGTTTCTTAAAAAAGGTTTAATTACAGCTACCTTAAAAGCTTGTGGTTCTGATCCTTTACTAAGGATAGATTAATCATACATAAAATGGGGCTGGTAATCAGAGGGAACACTTCCTTAAAAAAATTTGGTTGGGATTGGTCCAAACATACAAGTTGAAGGTTTAGATAAAGCTAATATTTCTGATAACTCAGGAAGCCCCACAGGATCAAAACAGTCCCCAAACACAGATCGGGTTCTACAGTTTTTCCAATTTTGTCTCACTTTTTTGAGGATGAAGTAATCATCTTCGGGAGTATGTCAAAGATTTTCTTTTTAAAATCTTTTTTTTGGAAGAATCCCATAAAATCATGACTGCTGAGAGCTAGGAAAGGGAAAGGGGCTCAACAGAGCTATGACTCTGTGTAAGTTTTGGGCAACTGTACTAAAGAGAAACCTAGGATTATTCTTGTTCTCTCTATTAAGGATGAGAAATAAGCTGTTCTAGCTTGGTGAAGTGTTTTTTTATACAACAGTAGGCCCTTTTTTCCAGATTAAGTAGGAATCCTCTAGGTGTGTAGAGCGCCATTTTCTCTCCAATTTTCTAACATTGTGCTTTAAAGTAGGCAGCTCTGAATAAACCAGGGAGCCAGCCTCCTATGAATAATTTCCTTTTTTTTTAAAGGGGCTGCATTGTCTAATGCACCACGCAATGATGAAGTGACACCCTTGAACAAGAAAAATCAATTTGTGAAGAGAAAAAAACAAATTATTGCCCCCACTGTGTTTTTTTCTGTGATAATGAGCAAATTAAAAGTGGAACAGATTTTTTAAAAGGTTGTTACAGCATCGTCTGAAAAATATCTACTATAATAAAATTTTTCTTTCAGGTGTGGAGTACTCGGTTAAATTAAACTCAAAGTTATTAAAAAAATGGTCAGACAGCACAGGTTTTTAAAAATATTGTAATGTCTGTACACTCAATGCCATATGTCAGCACAAGGTCCAGAGAATGAAGACAAACGTGGGTAGGTTTGTTAATGTTTTGAGTAAAACCAATTGAGTCTAAGATACCATTAAAGGCTATATTTTTAAATATCACTTTTAGTGTCAACATGAATGTTAAAATCCCCCACTATAAAAACTTTTATCTGTTTTTAACACTAAATCAGATAAAAGGTCTGAAAACTGATCTATAAATTGAGAGTAAGGGCCTGGTGGACGGTACAAAACAACAAACAGAAGTGGTTTTAGCGCTTTGCAATTTGGATGAGGAAAACTAAGGATTAAATATTCAAAAGAGTTGTAGCTATTGATTGGTCTGGGACTAGTCAATAAATCGGACTGAAAGATGGTTGCTACTCCTCCTCCTCGCCCAGTATTTCGAGGAATGTGAAAATTTAAATAATTAGTAGGAGTTGACTCATTTATAGTAACATAATCCTCTTGCTATACTATAATTAAGAATGAACTAAAATGTTTGCTTATATTTCCACAGGTTTGATGACTTTCAAACATCCGTTCCCGAGATTTGTGTCACAACTGGGATTTATATGCCCTTCAATTGGGAAAAGTCGGATGTCTTACCATCACGGAGAACGAGAGGGCCACGATGTTAATGGGCACCAATGGGCAGAAGCAGGACAGGATGGCAAGGATCAGGTAATCCCTTGGTTTCGATCCGTCCCCAGTGACCTCTGTGATGGCACTGGGCTGGCGGGTAAGCGAGGGCCTCGGTGAGCCCGCCGCCAACGAGCCGGACCGGCTGCCCAAGTGAGGCCGGCCATTAAGATGGCCACCTGGCTTAGCGTGAAGCTTGGGCGACACAGAGGACACTGTGGGTGATGTTTCACCCATCACAAGAGCAACACCGTTACCTGGAAGGCAACAAATTAGCACAGAAAGTGTAGTTAGCAGGAATGAAGCCCAGATAAACCAAAAATAAATAACCTATAAGGCTTTGAGATTTTAATACACTAGCTAAATAGTTACTGCACTGGTTTTATAGTATAGTATAGTATAGTATAGTATAGTATAGTATAGCATAGTATAGTATAGTATAGTATAGTAGAGTAGAGTAGAGTAGAGTAGAGTAGAGTAGAGTAGAGTAGAGTAGAGTAGAGTAGGGTAGAGTATAGAAGAAAGAAGAAACCCACAAAAGGGTTTTTTCTCCTGCGATGTCATTTTCCAAATATGGCAAGCAGTGTTTTCACCATTCAGCTAAAAATGCAATAAAAATTTGTTTTTCGACATACTTATCTTTGGCCAAACTCATCAAAATTTTAGATATCACTTTATTTGTTTTGTTTTGTGTTGAAACAAAATATCTGGGAGACGACCTTTAAGGCTACAGTAAGAAATCTGCTCAGTCTGTTGAGGTGATCTAGACATCTCATCATGATGCATCCCTGGAACCTCTAAAGGTAGGAGTTTAAGGAATGTCCCACAGCTATGGAGGTATTAGTGATGGGGCTGTAACATCTCATGGACTCTTGCAATATTGAAATACCATAATATTCCTAATTAAAGTGAAGCCTGTCCCACATAGAGCTATCCAGTTAGCATGTGACTTCATCTGATGAAGTGAGTTTAAGCTATACTTTTAAGCCCAGAATATGATGGTGAGTACTTTAAGCTTGGCACTATGTGTTAAATATGTTTGAGACTTATTTTGAGGAAGGACAGGAAATAACGAATGTCTTGTTGTGTTACAGAATCGATGGACAAAGATGCCTCCTTGGGTCGGCCGCAAACAATCATGGCCCTTTTCCATTAGTACCTAATCCTTTGAGTTGGGTCGGATCGAGTTAGTTTATCACGATTGATTCATTTTTCATTACAATTGAATATCATTTCAATGGGGGCGGGATTGTTAATAGCAAGGTGGCCCCACGGTCCGAAGTGAGTCTAGACTGCTGCTCTGTTTATGGCTGCTGTCAGTCTCAGAGTGAAAGTTCTGGGCAGCGAGACCCGAAGCACTGTGGGTCAGTACAGGAGAGAGAGGGAAGCCATGCAGCATCAAACAGAAGGATATGAACTAGAGGACGTGTGAGGATAAGTAGGGACTGGTGTAAGAAGGCCAAAGTGTTAAAGCATTCCCCAATGCTAGTGGCTAGCAGTGCTAAAGTTAGCATCTGCTAAAGCTAGCATTTCGCCCTGGAGCTTCGCTACTGCACTAAAAATAAAGGAAAATTTGCAGTGTTTTTAAGGTAATATTTGATAATCTTTGTTAAAAAATGTACCAGTGTATTGACTAGTCAAACCTGGACTAAACCTGCTAAATCGTTAATGTTTGGAAAAACATATGATTCCATGTTGTGACAAAAGTATTGTCTTGTTCCGTGAGCTGGATTTATTCCTACTTTGGATAGAATTATAACTTGCAGGTAGGATTTTATCACTCATTACCCAGAAAACTTCACACCAAATATTGTCTCAAGGCACCACAAAACAGATGGTACAGTTTCCTCAATAGATAAACACCTCTGATTTTCACTATCTCAAAAAACATGAGCACCTAAAAGCTCTCAAGCCCCCAAATATATTCAGACATAGCTCATATGCTATTGATTCAGCCACAACGTAATGGCAGAAAGATGGCTTACAGCTTAAAGTGAAAAAAGGAATCGTTTCCATCTTTTATATTTGGAAGTTTTGCACAGTCCTCGGTGCGGCCTTAAATGGATTTGCCAGTTTGTAGAAAGTCATATCAACAACACTGGTTTCAAATACTGAGCTACAGGCTGGACAGGATAGAAATCCTTCAAAGCAGACAGTCCTATCTCTCGAAAGTCAGACTGCCAAACTGGGTAACGTGACTCAGTCTAAGGTTTTATTTTTACCACAGCTGGTTTCTTCAAACAACTGTTTGACTCATAGATGAGATGTTTCTGAAAGACGAGGTGAACTTACTGCTCTCTGCGCTCTCACTGATCACTGTCAGATGGTCAACTGACGTCTCCTTTTCTATTTGTCGGATCTCCAGAGCGTCTGTTGTTGACACCGCTGTTTGCTGCTCTTCACTGGATGGTTGAGGTGTAGCAGCAGGCAAGGAAGCCTCTGTGTCTGGTAGTGTGCTTGTTGGCTCCTCTGGCTCCTGGGGCTCCTCCATGTTCCTGGATTCTGGAGCGCCACTGGGTGCGGTGTCCATTGTACTGTTTGAACAACGGTCTGGTGAGGAAAAGCTGAAAGCAGGGCTCGTTCTGGAAAGGAAAGTTTTGATATATAACTGACGGATTTCATGGACCCAAAACCCAGAGATTATATTTCATCGAAATGACATAAATTATAGACAGAAAAGTGTAGGCAGAGGCTAGTTATAACCACCTTTTTAAAACAGCAACAGAGAGAGAAAGAAAACAGGATCATGAGGAAAAATATCTTGTTAACAAAAGATCACAAAACTCGTTTTGTCATAAGGAAAACTTAGTTCGGGATGTTATGCTTCGTTTTGAGCTCACAGGATGATTATGGTGAATAAAGCTGATCTGATCTGATATTATCTTGTTACTTGGCTAATTATTCCTTCTTTTATGATTAACATTTTATTTAGGAGGCTTACAAAGAGTAAGCCTCCTAAATAAACTTAGTGGAATAAGTTTGTCTCCATGTTGGAAAACAGAGTCTTTTAAAAACTTTCCACAAAACATGGCAACAAACAGAACACTTGACACTGGTCTGGATGGACAGCTTAGTGGGACAGGGGTGTCTTGAGTCCATTCTTAACTCCACAGGAGACTTTACTTCCAGGGGTGGGAGTGGGTCCACCAGTCAGACACAGGCTTGGAGTAAATGTGTGGACCGATTTACATGAAATTAAACTTACAGTGACTGTTTCCTCAGACGTCAGAAAAATCTTTACAATTATAAAAAGTGAAGCTGTTAGGGTTTGAAAACTTTTGTATTGTTTATCACTCATGTCTGTACAAAGTGTTCTTCCTTCCCACGTGCCACAGAAAGGAGGATGGGGGAGAGGAGTGAGTTATGCTACTATCAGCAACATCTGGGGGCTGCTTGTACCAGTCCCCACTCCCTCTCTGTTTAAAAGCAAAACACCTGCACCCTAACCTTTCTGACCCCACACACACACACAGACACACACACACCCCCTAAATGCTTGAACTGTCTGTTGAATTGTGTGTGTGAACCACATATATAAATAAAGAGAGAGGGTGCCAACACTTTGTAGTTGCAGAGTGGGCTACCATCTTGCTGCAAGATTAACAGAGACTCGTCGTTTTTTCTGAGCTTGACTATTTGATAAATATCTCTAACATTTTAATTGGTCCTTCGAGCCAGAGATTGTAATCTAACTTATCTATCTTTTACAGTGACCTGAGGATCCCGGGGATCACCTGACGCCGAGGAAGCGCTACTGGAGGTCCGCCCCAGGACGGTGGTCCAAAGATCAGGTGGGTGAATTCGCATCGGGCCGGTAGATAATTGCTTCACTCGACGCCTGGTGACTCTTGGGGTCCGAAAGAGTCACTGAAGTCAGCTCAGAGGTGAGAAATTGTGTTGTAAAAAGTACTTAAAACAGTCGTAGGTAGTATCCCGCCGGAAAGGGATAGTAACAAATTAGGTAGGATTCCGCCGTAAGGGGATCAGAAACAACTGGGTAGTTCCGCCGTAAGGGAACAGGATAATTTGTTCGGTAGCTTTCCGCCGTAAGGGAATGAAATTAGGAGTTAAATAACAAAAGAGCTCATAAAACAGGTTAGGTTGGCCGTAAGCAACTGTTGGGGAAAAGTGGACTAGTCAAAGTACTAACTGAATGAATGTGTTGTGTGTGTTTGGAGGACTAAGTATTTTGAAAGAATCATAGCAAGATTCTACTAGTCCTGTGTTTTATTTTACCTGAATAGAAAGACGTACTGGTGACCTAGGAGATAAGGACGGGTTTCATCCCTGAAAATTAACACCGCTGCGGACTAGCCGCAGTTGAAGGGCGTGTTAATGTCCTCTCCTTGATCTCATGCCAGTGAACTTCTGTTCAGGACATTCATAGTTTTTAAACAAATCTAATTTAAAATGGGGAAAGAACAAAGCAAATATAAAAACTTAGAAGGAGATGTAAAGTTTATGGAAAATTATGTGAAGGGGGCCGGAGAAATATGTAAACGATGGCATAAAAATAAGAATTTTCAGGTAACTTAATTACCACTGAAATCCTACAATTACAGGGGGATCTTAAACTGGAGATTATGTATTCAAAAGATCCAGAGACAGTAAAAAACCTTGCTAGATTATAATTTCAAAGGGGACCTCTCAGTCACTGCGTGCACACAGTTGATAAACAGATTAAAAAAAAGAAAAGCAAGAGCAGCCTTTAAGTGACAGTTTTCAACAGGTGATGCTCATCCAGAAGGAAGACAGTAGGATTGCAGTGTTCCTAGGAAACGCAGCTCATTCATTAACAATAAATTTTTCTCCTATAAGTGGAAGTTTTGCTGACTAATCATAGGCTGGATCTATGAAACATTATGTGCAAAGACCAAATGAACAAGGTTCTGACTGACCTATGAACCTCACTGACCTGACAATGATAACATGACACCCAACAGACAACAATAGTGATCTCATTTTTAAATGTAATAAAGACTTGCTTTATAAAAATAAAATAAAATAAAATAAAGTCTCCAATAAAATAAAATATGATAAAGAAGAATAATAAGAATTTGGTAAAACAAAGGCTTTAAAACCTCTGCAGGAGCAGCAAGACACATTGCTCTGGCTTTACTTCTGCTTTCACAGCCAAATATAACCTTACAAAGATGTGGTCCACTCCATTTAAGCACTCTGCTACCAACAGCAGAAGATGGAGAACCGCATTCATGTAAAAATAAAGTTGAAGCTCTCAAACTATTCTACAAAACTCACAAATTATTTTTGTGGATGATTCAGCTTCTAAAGATGAGTTTGGGAAAAATAGAGTTGGTTATGCAATAACCACAGAAACCGCAGTCATAGAAGCACGGGCCTTACCTCACACGGGGCTCTGGGACAGAAATGGGAGAGCTGTATGCAGCTGTGAATTAAATGAAGGAAAGGCTGCATCTAAACTTCCCCTCATACTGAACATGTCAGATCTGTTATTTATATATGCGGACGTGCTGAAAGACTCACACTGACAGCAGCAACAGAGACAAAAACCTGGCTTAAAAGAGGAGCTGTTAAACAGAACGATATCTATCATTTAGAAAATAAACCAATATTACCAAAAAAAATCTGCATGAGTGCTACAGCTGTTACACATCATGTGTAGCAGACATATTCACCACTGCTGTAGAATCAACAACAGTGACTCAGATGTTTCAGCGCAGACCCACTGACAACATCAATTTCATAACGATATGCAAACAGTTTACTCAATGGATCCTTTTAAATTTTTAACCCCCCCTGTTTTAATTTGGCTAAAAATTTAAATTCACAAAATGGGGGGGAGACTCTTAGGGGAATTGAAAGGGAAAATTCTCAGACCCAAATATGATAGTGACCTCACAGAAAATTAACACACCCGGTCATGACACCACAGAAGGCTGTAAATTTCCCAAACTCGGGGTTTGACCCCCAGTTTTACCAAACTATTCAGAATTTGGGGAAAATTTAATTTTTAATTTCCATTTGACAGAAACTTTATTTTAAATTTCTGACTTTATTTCCGGGGCTGGGCCCTTTTTGGTAAACAGGTTTTAAAAGGCACTTTTCCCCCCCACCTCTGATTTTTAAAGAAAAAAAAATTGGGAAAAATACTTTTGTTAGGAAAAAGCACCCATATTTCCGGGGTTTAAACTCGGGAAATTTCAAAACTGTTTTTGGGCCAAACGGGGGTCAACGGCAGCAAAACATCCAGGAACATCTCCCAGAGCTTCTGCTCTGACTGCTTCTGTCCCCAGTTTTACTGCAGTGTTATTAAAATCCTGTTAAGCCATAAATTTTTAAAAAGGGAAATTTTAAATTTAATAAACCCTGAGCTGTAATGAAAAAAAATTTAAATTGCATTTTTTTTTGGGGGCTTAGTTGTCAAAAAACCTAAAACCCCTTCATCACCCTCTGAACCCAAAGGGGCCCGTCGAAGACTCTACAGACTTCTCGTAGGGGTACCCCAAATCCATCCCATGAATTTAAAATTTTTCCTCCCCCTCACTTTAAAAAGGGCCCTTAATGTTAGCTCCTCATACATCAAGATCTGATTGTTCCATACGTTCCTAACAGAGCACTTGGTTCTCAGATTTCAGGGTTTACGGGTTTGGTTCCTAGAGTCTCTAAAAAGTAAAAATGGGAGGAAATTCCCTTTAGTTTTTCCCGGTCCCCCTCTCCTGTGGAACCCGCTCCCCCGTTTTAGTCCCCGGTTTTAGGCGGCCCCCTTGTCTTTCTTTTAAAGGGTAGCTTAAAAAATTTCCCTTTTTTTATAAAACTTATTTTCTAAGTTTGGGTTTTGGTTATCCTGATTTTCTTCCTTATTTTAAAACTCCGTCGCTCCCCCTCTTGTTTGGGTGGAGTAAGGGGGGGGGCAGGTTTAGCCTAAACCCCGGGTCACTACGGTTTAGGTGCAAAACCCCCCCCATTCTGCTACCTGCATGAAAACCCCCCTCTTTTTCCAAGGTTATAATCTTTTGACCAAAAGAGGTTCCCAATCTTTTTGGGGTTTTTAGTATAACAAAGACCATCAGTGGGCTCTAGATGGACAAAAATGGGCTACTTTTTTAAGGGTAGGCTTAAAAATTTTCCTTTTTTTATAAAGCTTATAGTTAGAGTGGCTTAGGTTTTTCCTGATCTATCTCTATAGTTTATGCTGCTATAGGGTTAGGGTGCTGGAGGGCAAAAAAGACCACTTTCCCCCCCTCTTCGCTAAAATTTTCCCCAAATACTCTCCAATTTTGCCTTTTTGCTGTTTATTTCAGCTTTTAAACTTTGGGGTTTTCTTTTCTTTTCTCTTCCTAGAAGCTACAAACCCGGCCCCGACTCCCGTGTCTACCCCGGGAAAAACCCCTTTTTGGAGAGGGGGATTTGTTTTCCCAGCTTCTGCTGGAAAAACCCCAATCTCCCTTCTACCGATGATCCCCATGGCCCCGGTCTTTCAGTGGTTTTAAAAATTTCTTTTCTCCTAACATGGCTACTTTACTGAGCTTTTACTGTGACTAACTCTATGTGCTCTTCAAAACTCTAAAACCCTTTAAAACGGGGTCAAGTTTTACTGTTTTTTCTTTTAGGTGAAAACAACCCAAAAGGGCTACTCCATTTCCCTTTTAAAAATTTTTCCTTTCCCAAAAGAAAGTACTCCCGGGGTCAGTGCTTCTTTGTTCCCTTTGTGTCTCTGCCTGTTCTCTCTAACCCCGTCGGGGGGGGGCAATGGCCCCCTCACACTGACCCCGGGTTTTGGTTTCTGCTGGAGGGGTTTTTTTCCTGTTAAAAGGGAGTTTTTTTTTCCCCTCCACTGTCCCCTACAGGGATGCCAGTATGAGGGGGTTTTCTGCAAAGTCAAAAGGCCCGTGCCCGTCCACTGTCTCTACATTTCTCCTCCCGGGGGGTGAATGCGGGAATCCCTGACTGGATCAATCTGTGGGTTTTTCCTTTGATGAAAAAAGTTTTTTTTTCCAATTTTAAAAAATAACCAAATCTGGGCCCGCACTGTTTTAATTATTAAGATTTTAAATTGGGAAGGGATGAAAACCCGAATTTTGGGGAAGTGGGCCCTTTAAAAACGTGTTTTGAATTGGCGCTTAAAAAATAAACCGGGAAATTTAAAATTTAATTGAAAAAATGAATCCAACCCCTCCTGGGACGGGAGGCAGGGTCCACCCTGGGGATACACAGGACAAATATCCATGGGCGGACACACTGATACCTAAGGGCAGTTTAGAGAGAGGGTTTAGCCTAACCTTTGCACTGCATGAGGAAGCTGGAGTACCTGGATGGAACCCATGCGTGCACATGGAGAACATACACACTCCATGTAGGAAGACCCCAGGATTCAAACCCAGGACCTTCCTACTGCGAGGCAACAAACAATGCTACCAATGGCACCACCGTGCAGGCTATGTTTACACATCTAAAGTTATTTTAATGTTCAGTCTGCAACCCAGTCAACAGCTATAGAACAACCAGACTCAGATGATTTCCTTTCACTGGTGAATCAGAGCTCAGACCTCCCTAAAGGGCAAGAAGAAGACAACTGGTTTAAATCTGATCTACAGCATCAGCATGGGACGATAAGGTTGACTAACTGATGTAACTGAACTCTGACCTCTGGCTTGTAGTGTATTGTGGACGAGCTCATTATGAGTTCAGTTAGGTTTCGGTAGACTCTCAGATCAACTCTGAAACATAGACTTTGTTTGTAGGAACACCTCAGGCTCTACTTGTTCAACAACTCAAACTTTTAAGGCAGGATTTCATTCCTGGAAGAATGACCGCCCTGTTCTGAAAATGTTCTTGAAAAGCTCAGACGAACTCTGAGGCTCAGAAACAGGTTCTGACATCAGGAACAAATTTTAGCAGCTGTTCAAACAGGCCATCATCAAGACAAGATTCTGCTGAAGAAGACATGATGATACATGTTCCTTGTGTTCCACTTGGGTCTCTACTCATTAGAGAGACCAAGAACTGACGCATGAGGTTTGGAGATCTGTAGCTACTGACTACTGGGCACTACGTTCCTCAGCATCCTCCGACCCTGCTCTAGGACTTTATGTGTCCTTCCAGTTCCTGGCTGAGTCGTTGTTAGCTGACTTGGGAACCTTTCACCTCTGGACTTATTACGCAGGTGGTATCCTCTAACAGAGCCATGTAAGAATTCATTGAGCCGTTGGTAGTAGCAGATGTTGGTAGGATCAGATGTTGGTTAGCAGCAGATGTTTGTAGCAGCAGATGTTTGTAGCAGCAGATGTTGGTAGCAGCAGATGATTGTAGCAGCAGATGTTGGTAGCAGCAAATGTTTGTAGCAGCAGATGTTGGTAGCAGCAGATGTTGGTTAGCAGCAGATGTTTGTAGCAGCAGATGTTGGTACCAGCAAATGTTTGTAGCAGCAGATGTTGGTAGCAGCAGATGTTTGTAGCAGCAGATGTTGGTAGCAGCAAATGTTTGTAGCAGCAGATGTTGGTAGCAGCAGATGTTGGTTAGCAGCAGATGTTTGTAGCAGCAGATGTTGGTACCAGCAAATGTTTGTAGCAGCAGATGTTGGTAGCAGCAGATGTTTGTAGCAGCAGATGTTGGTAGCAGCAGATGTTTGTAGCAGCAGATGTTGGTAGCAGCAGATGTTGGTTAGCAGCAGATGTTTGTAGCAGCAGATGTTGGTAGCAGCAGATGTTGGCAGCAGCAGATGTTTGTAGCAGCAGATGTTGGTAGCAGCAGATGTTGGTTAGCAGCAGATGTTTGTAGCAGCAGATGTTTGTAGCAGCAGATGTTGGTTAGCAGCAGATGTTTGTAGCAGCAGATGTTTGTAGCAGCAGATGTTTGTAGCAGCAGATGTTGGTTAGCAGCAGATGTTTGTAGCAGCAGATGTTGGCAGCAGCAGATGTTTGTAGCAGCAGATGTTGGTAGCAGCAGATGTTGGTTAGCAGCAGATGTTTGTAGCAGCAGATGTTTGTAGCAGCAGATGTTGGTTAGCAGCAGATGTTTGTAGCAGCAGATGTTGGTAGCAGCAGATGTTTGTAGCAGCAGATGTTTGTAGCGGCAGATGTTTGTAGCGGCAGATGTTGGTTAGCAGCAGATGTTTGTAGCAGCAGATGTTGGTAGCAGCAGATGTTTGTAGCAGCAGATGTTGGTAGCAGCAGATGTTTGTAGCAGCAGATGTTGGTAGCAGCAGATGTTTGTAGCAGCAGATGTTGGTAGCAGCAGATGTTGGTTAGCAGCAGATGTTTGTAGCAGCAGATGTTTGTAGCAGCAGATGTTGGTTAGCAGCAGATGTTTGTAGCAGCAGATGTTGGTAGCAGCAGATGTTTGTAGCAGCAGATGTTGGTAGCAGCAAATGTTTGTAGCAGCAGATGTTGGTAGCAGCAGATGTTGGTTAGCAGCAGATGTTTGTAGCAGCAGATGTTGGTAGCAGCAGATGTTTGTAGCAGCAGATGTTGGTAGCAGCAGATGTTGGTTAGCAGCAGATGTTTGTAGCAGCAGATGTTGGTAGCAGCAGATGTTTGTAGCAGCAGATGTTGGTAGCGGCAGATGTTTGTAGCAGCAGATGTTGGTTAGCAGCAGATGTTTGTAGCAGCAGATGTTTGTAGCAGCAGATGTTGGTAGCAGCAGATGTTTGTAGCAGCAGATGTTGGCAGCAGCAGATGTTTGTAGCAGCAGATGTTGGTAACAGCAGATGTTGGTTAGCAGCAGATGTTGGTTAGCAGCAGATGTTTGTAGCAGCAGATGTTGGTTAGCAGCAGATGTTTGTAGCAGCAGATGTTGGTAGCAGCAGATGTTGGTTAGCAGCAGATGTTTGTAGCAGCAGATGTTTGTAGCAGCAGATGTTGGTTAGCAGCAGATGTTTGTAGCAGCAGATGTTGGTAGCAGCAGATGTTTGTAGCAGCAGATGTTGGTAGCGGCAGATGTTTGTAGCAGCAGATGTTGGTTAGCAGCAGATGTTTGTAGCAGCAGATGTTTGTAGCAGCAGATGTTGGTAGCAGCAGATGTTTGTAGCAGCAGATGTTAGCAGCAGCAGATGTTTGTAGCAGCAGATGTTGGTAGCAGCAGATGTTGGTTAGCAGCAGATGTTGGTTAGCAGCAGATGTTTGTAGCAGCAGATGTTGGTTAGCAGCAGATGTTAGCAGCAGCAGATGTTTGTAGCAGCAGATGTTGGTAGCAGCAGATGTTGGTTAGCAGCAGATGTTGGTTAGCAGCAGATGTTTGTAGCAGCAGATGTTGGTAGCAGCAGATGTTTGTAGCAGCAGATGTTGGTAGCGGCAGATGTTTGTAGCAGCAGATGTTGGTTAGCAGCAGATGTTTGTAGCAGCAGATGTTTGTAGCAGCAGATGTTGGTAGCAGCAGATGTTTGTAGCAGCAGATGTTGGTAGCAGCAGATGTTTGTAGCAGCAGATGTTGGTAGCGGCAGATGTTTGTAGCAGCAGATGTTGGTTAGCAGCAGATGTTTGTAGCAGCAGATGTTGGTAGCAGCAGATGTTTGTAGCAGCAGATGTTGGTAGCGGCAGATGTTTGTAGCAGCAGATGTTGGTTAGCAGCAGATGTTTGTAGCAGCAGATGTTTGTAGCAGCAGATGTTGGTAGCAGCAGATGTTTGTAGCAGCAGATGTTGGTAGCAGCAGATGTTTGTAGCAGCAGATGTTTGTAGCAGCAGATGTTGGTAGCAGCAGATGTTTGTAGCAGCAGATGTTGGTAGCAGCAGATGTTGGTTTGCAGCAGATGTTGGTAGCAGCAGATGTTGGTTAGCAGCAGATGTTGGTTAGCAGCAGATGTTTGTAGCAGCAGATGTTTGTAGCAGCAGATGTTGGTAGCAGCAGATGTTTGTAGCAGCAGATGTTGGTAGCGGCAGATGTTTGTAGCAGCAGATGTTGGTTAGCAGCAGATGTTTGTAGCAGCAGATGTTTGTAGCAGCAGATGTTGGTAGCAGCAGATGTTTGTAGCAGCAGATGTTTGTAGCAGCAGATGTTGGTTAGCAGCAGATGTTTGTAGCAGCAGATGTTGGTAGCGGCAGATGTTTGTAGCAGCAGATGTTTGTAGCAGCAGATGTTGGCAGCAGCAGATGTTTGTAGCAGCAGTTAGGATGACTTGCCTCTGGATTGTATCATCTGTGGACATGGAGAGGACTGGAACACCTGCACTGATCTACAGGGGCGTCTCTTTGGTAATACGGTGTAAAAATGAAAGCTGCTCATGGTGAAACTTCCTGTTTCATCATTTAGTATTACTGTCAGGAGGAGTAAGACACTGATCTCTAATAGATGCTCCTTGTTCTGCAGCTTGAATCAGAGGCCAGCAGGACGATCCTGATCAGTGACGCATAAATGATCCTCTTTGTTTAACTGGAATTTAAAATCATTTCTAGTCATCACAGAATAGCTTTGTATTACTTATTTCAAATTTTTAATGTTTTTATTTATCAGGATAAACTCTGACTGATGACCTGCGGGTCAAACACTATTCAGGTCATTGAACACAGGAAAACTGTAAATTCCCAGCTTTTTGGGGGGGTCTGTAAACACATCCACACACCACATGTTTGAATAAAGGTTCAGGTCCACATGGTTTGAAGCAGAAACAAAAAAATGAGGAAATTCCTCTTTTCTCTGCAGGACATTTTCTATGAGGGTCAGTTTGTTACATTTAGGAATTAAAACTAAATTTAGACAATGAATCGATGTGTTCAATGCTGCAGAGCTTAAGGAAATCTGTAGGTCAGGCCTAAAAGAAAACCAGAAATTGATATCGGCCCAATCGGTGCATCTTTAAGAACAAGATTTGGGTTTTATCTGTCCAACTGAGTAATCACTGTCATTAGAGACACTCCAGCCTCTTCTGGGGGATGATCCAGAGGAGTTGTCAGGCCAGCAGGGATAGACAGTCCCCTTAGAGAGTTCTGGTTTTGACCCAGAGTCTCCTGCTAGTGAGAAAAATGCCCAGAAAACCTGAGGAGAAATCCTGATCAGGTGAACCACCTCTGCTGACTGAGCAGCAACGAGGAAGAGATAGATGGAACGTGATAGTACTGATTCCAGGACTTGGTCCCTGGAAGACCAGCAGCAGCACATTAAAGCTTCCTTCCTCAAACATCTGCTTCGAAACTAGAAAAGCAAACAGATCCTTCCCGGTTTTGAGTAAAGTAGATTCACAGACAGGCGTGGCGTAGGGCCTTTATATACGGAGTCCTCAATCCAGCTGTCCAGGATTCGAGTCCCAACCCAGCAGACCAGTGCTGCAGGTCTTCCCCCTTTCTCCACCCCACTTCCTGTCTTTGTGGATTCACATTTCAAAGTATTTTATCATAAATGTGCTGACAGCAGCTCCAAGTTGAAGTAGTTTTTCTTTTCCAAAAATCTCAGAAGAAATTAGATTTTTTAATGTGGTAACTTTAGAAAATTTCTCTTATCCTGACTGGATCTCATTTGTTGCCCCTTAACGAGTTCCTATGTGAAGCGCTCGATCAGCAGCGGCCACAGATCAATGGACGGACTCATCGATCCGAGCTGCATCCTAAACAGCAGGCTGAGATAAAGCCTCGTTGCAGCACTCGGAGGATGGTAATGAGCTGCCGGGACTTGACTGATTACTGGGACTGTAACTTCCCCAGAGGACTCAGGACCCCACTGCAGCATCACTGCATGTTTACTCATCCAAAAACCTGCAGGAATTAACAGGATATTAGTGGAACTGATCCGACCGGACCGCCTGAAGGCTCAGAAACAGTCTGGAACAGGCAGAGTCCATGGTGACACATTCCTGGCTGTTTGCTGTTGAATGAGCATCTTGTAGGAGCAGATATGATGATGATGTTTGAGACAATAGGTTCTCAGCAGCTTCATCGGGCAGAGGGAAGGAATTCAGGAAAAGTTAAAACCCAGTTTTCCTGAAACTGAGATCAGTGCTGACCCTCAGCAGTCTGCAGCATCAGAAAGAGACATAGGAGCTCCTAAATATACAAACCTAAAGTCAGCAGTCGATTACAGAGAGAGAGAGAGAAGAAATTAATTCAGGATCCAGCAGGGATTTCTACTTGTAAACACACTTTAACCCTTTTAGGTTTCAGGAATATATTTAAATGTTCCTCGCAGAACCCAAAACTATGACAGCTGCATAAGAACACATGGTGGAACCTGAAGCCTTTTCATGAATCCAACAGATCAGATCAGGCTGAAGACGTTTGGATCACTCTGTGGCCTGAAGCCTGATCTCTGAGGCTGGTTTCACTCATCGCTCCAATCCGTTCGGACTCCTCAGAGGGACAGAAACCCAGCAACTCAGCAGACCTTCTGTTGCTGCTTCACACTGAAACGTGTCAGTGAGAGGAGGAGGAGGAAAACCAATGAGAAAAGTTCTTCATCCTGATGAAGGACACAGTTCTAACCCTGCAAACATCTCCTCCACCCACAGCAAATAGAGAAGGTGGAGGAAGGCACCTTCTGTCCATTTCAGCCAGAATTATTCAAAAAGAAGAGAAATTAATTAATCAGCCACCTGATCAAACACTGCCTCATGATGTTTGTAAGGATAGAAAAAAAATTAATTTTTTATGTTTACATTGTAATTAATTTTCACAAAAATAAGATTTAGGAAATATATTTTATCATGAAATGTATCTTCATTATAAAAAACTTGTGCCTAACACAAATTTAAATTGTTTAAATACATTTGAATTACTTAAAAGAAAAATGTATTTCAAAGAAACAAAACATCTTAAAAATATTAATCTGAAAATATAGAAAATTAAACCATGGCTCAGTAGACAGCATTTGGAGAAATTCAAAATTAAATGCGAATTATTAAATATCTTAAATAATTGTTAATTATTGAAATATCATCACTTTAATAAGGTGACTGTTCTGATGATGATGTTAATGATAATTATTTAACATATTGTGCAGATCTACCTGAAACCAAGTCTTTCTTGGAGCTAAAACATTCATTTTGGTTGCAAGCAGCTATTTATGCTGAGAGTCACGTCAGACTCCTGGTTGGAGCTGCTGCTACAGTTAACCCAGACATGTTTTATCATGTTTCTTTCTTTAGTTTTATTTAACAAACCATGTGGAATAAAGGGTCATTTCATCACCATCAATTAGGATTTTTTTCATGTCTTTTAATTTTTAAATGAATTTCCTTTTTTTGGTGTTGTTTAACACTTTATGTTGAACCCTCATAAAAACGTTTTTAATTTCCAAGATTATGAAAAAAAAAACAATGAAAACTTTAACTAGTCACCAACTGGTAACTAATTTAATGTGGATTAATTATATTCTACTCCTTAAACGTGTGCCAGTACTTCCGTCGGTACTCTTTAGTGGCTGCCCTAGTAACTTCCTCTACATACTCTACTGTTCCTCTCTCAGGTTGTGCTAATTTATTATTATTCCTGCACAGGGAAACCTCTGAGCTCTGCTGCAAACATTTCCCCAACAACCAGTTTATTTTTGCATGATCTGACTCATCTCTGCGAGCTGCACTCAGAAAATAACCAGACACTGATCTAATCAAGCAGTTTTATCTCATCCAGTTCATTTCTGAAAATAATTAAAGCAAAGTCAGTCAGCAGGTTTTTAACTAAAAACGAATGAAAGTACAGGAGAGCCTCAGATGTTTATCAAATCAGCTCTCAGATGGAAAATTTAACAGAAACTTCTAAACGAAATGAATTAAAATTCAGAGTTTTATTGAACTTAATGTGTTTTGACTGAGTGACTCTGCTCAAACTTGTAACGGAGGACTTTAGGTGCCAACTTATTTATTAACCTTTAATGAAACCTTAATTATAACAGATCTTAGATACTTGGAGTACACCGCATCGTTTTCCATCCGTTACCGAGACCCAGCGGTGCAGAAAGAAAGAGGAACGCTGACAGAGAGCTTGGTACCTAAACGAAGGACTCCCACAGCAATTAACCTGCTGTTTCCTTTGTTCCGGATTCAGTGTGAGGATTAATGTTTGCAGAGTCGGACACATCAGAACCGGAGAGGGAAGCAGCAGGAAGAGACAAACATCTGTTTTTAGCTCTGCTGCAGCAGCAGCTCTGTTCTTTCGTAATCACTCCATCAGTTAGCTCAGGAACCCATCTGATATTTAACTCTGGATCGCCAGTGCCGTTTCTGCTGGTTTTAGATCAATCGGATCAGTTTTCTGGGCTGCACGGTGGGGCAGTGGTGGGGCAAGATCCTGGGTTTGAATCCGGGCCTCTCTGGGCACTCTGGCTCCCTCCATCAGTAGAACCGTCGGTTAATTGGGCTCTCTAAATGAAAGGTGATGGTTGTTTATTCTGTGTCTGGACTGGCAATCTGTCCAGATGTACCAAGATGACCACTGGAGATAGGTACCAGCCCCCCCAGACGGGGGTACCAGCTTCTTTCACAATCTATCTACAGAAACATTATTGGGTCTTGGTACCAGAAAGCTCAGCCAAGACCCAGCAGGAAAGACCGCTGCAAACTCAGAGACTCGAAGCAATAAGTTGGACTTCCTCACACAGGAAACATTTTTCCAAATGGCATTGAAAACTCACTCTGACTCCGCTGCATCATAACAGGGTTGATCCAGTCTCCATGGAACCGGATTTAACCAATCTGAACACACTGACGTCATCTGGTTCATGTAATAAGTTTGGTCCGTTCAGAACCTTGAAGGTGGGACTTCGAGAAGGTGGTATTCGAGCCTTTAGCTCCAGCCCCAGGTCTACCTCAAGTAGCTGCACAGGCTCGGTCTAGTTCAGGGCCCGTCAGCAAAGCTTCCAGAGCAGCCTGAGGTCAGTGGAGGAAGCATCATCTAAAGCTCGGGTGTTCCACCAACCTGTTCAATAGTCCCACCCCTCAAAAGACTAACCAGCAGATCTTTGGTCGTAACCTTGAACCTAGGAGACATGGGTGAACATCGTCAGATGGTGTTTTTGGGATGTTTAAAGCCAGCTGACATCTGAGCATGCGTCTTCATGCCAGCTTGGTGAGATGTTGGGGTTGAAGTTATGCCTCTGATCCACCAAACAAGGTTCTAAAGGAGCCGCAACGGTTTTTACACCATAGGGAAACCTGGATTCATCTTCACATCACCGCTCCTTTGGTTTCTTCATGCTGGCTTAATAGAAGGAAAGCTCACATCAGTATGTTGGTTAGATTTATGAAGAACCAGGAACATCTTGTTGGAGGTGTTCTGGGCTCATGTGGGTCTCTACGCAGGACTGGTGTTGACGTGAAGCTGCACGTTGTCGCTCAGATGTTGTTTGTCTAAGTCGGGAATGTGGTCTCCACAGACAGCTGCTGAAGGTCTGAGGCTGGGAGAGACCACACCCCACTTTGGATGAAATGTTCCTAAATTCTGGAGTTAGAACTGATTTTTGGTTGGATCCAAATGGACCCCGTCATGGAAGCAAATGTGAATTCCACATGTAGAATATTGAGTTAGATTGGACCCGCCCTGAGAGAACGAACTGGGGTAATTTCCACTTCCATCGTGTCCTCCCAAAGGGGGCGGGACTCTCAGGAACAGGAAGTGATGCAGCGCCGCTCAGATTTGCTGTTTCAGGTAATGAAACAGTTAAGAACCGGGACTAGAACCAGATCTGGACCAACACTTCAGGGCCTGACCCAGTTTCACTGACGAGACCGACACACAGCTCATCTTCATCAAGCTGTAATTACAGAGGTGGCTCCAGTCTCGGACCTCTTCACTCAAAGCCGGTTCTGTTCCAGTTTCAGTCTTTTGACAAATAAAATGTTGATTTGAATTTGAAATTTGACATTTTCAAAGTTGATTCAAATCTGAAAATAAATAAGAATAAAAAATAAACTTTCTGCTAAATCGAGTTTGTTACATTTTGTTTTGTTTTAAAAGCTCAAGATTTAAATATTGTCTTTTAATCCATATTTGATTCTAATTTGTACAAATATTTAAAATCTTATTTCCTGTTTTTTTGTGTATTTCATCCTAATAAATCAGTAACAGAATCATCATCAAACAAAAATAGTGAATTATTCTGCAGATTAAAGCTTGTCAGTTTATTTATTACCATTCTTGAATTTTAGGCCTTCATAAAAATATATTTTTTCACAGCGGAACCAAACAAAACATCAGCAGATGTATCTTCTCATTGTTTTTCCCACAGTGACAGCAGAACATATGGCAGTGATGCCAGGTTACTGGCTGCTTGCAGCATTTTCTAGAAACCCTCCAGAACAGATGAGCTGCAGGTCCAATTTGAGCTGAGAAACATGAAGCTGATGAATGAAATCCTGTGAGGAACCAAAGGGAAACAGCTGAGCTCCTGCTTTGAATGAATATTTCATTAACATGTCTGAATCTTTTAGACATAAAACCCACCATGAGCGTCACACTGAGACAAAGGAAGGGATGGAGATACAGGCGTGACACACCCACTGAGGACGCAGCAGCAGCAGCAGGTTTTCCACATCAAACAGCTTTTCTCACCTCAGGAGGAGCAGCCCGAGAAGCTCACCTGGTTTTAATCCACAGCAAGCAGCAGGCTGAGGCTCATTGTGTCTCTGCAGGAGATCCAGAGGTCCAGTTTAAGGCAGCAGGACTGAAAAATAAAATAAATGGGATAAAAGACGGTGGAAAAAAGATGCAGCTGGATGTTTTTCGAGAGGGTGGAGAGATGATTTCAGCTCCCTGTCAGTCCGGTTTGTTTCTGACGATGCAGAGAGTCGCTGCAGCAGCTTCGTCTCCAACACTGCAAGACATGGGGGAGTGTGTGTGTGTGTGTGTGTGTGAGTACAGTAGCTGCTTTCTTTTTCATCCTCTGATTATCAAGTTAGCACAAATCCATGATGAAAAGAGCTTTCAAAATAAAAGCCTGTTGGGATTTTTCAGGTCAGCAGCCTCTGAGTCTATTCAAACTGGTCTACATCTGGTCATCAGGGTCATCTTCAAGTATTCACGGCACTTTTTGCCAGAGGTCCACAGTCCAGGTGGGACAATCTGTCCGCAGGACAACCGCTACTCATGTCCTCCATAAATCTGGCCTTTATGGAAGGGTGAGAAGAAGAAAGATGTTATTGAAGGAAAGTCAGAAGAAGTCCTGTTCACAGTTTACCACCGACCATGTAGGAGACACAGCAAACGTGGAAGAAGGTGATCTGCAGAAGACTTCACCTTCCAGCCACCCAAAACATACAGCCAGGGCTCCAATGAGATGGTGTAGATCAAAGCAGATTCATGTGTTAGAATGGCCTAGTCAAAGTCCACACCTAAATCTTACAGAGATTCTGTGAAAACTGGTGTTCTCAGAAGTTCTCCATCCAATCTGACTGAGCTTGAGATTTTACAAAAAAGAATTTAGTCTGTAGATGTAGGTGCTGGAGACAAACTCCAGAAGACTTGCAGCCAGAGGAGGTTCTACAGAGTTCTGACTCGAGACAGATCAATAGAAATGCACACCACACCACAAATTTTTGCCTTTAAAACAAGTTTATTTCCACTTCACAGCCCTGCTCTACTTTGTGCTGGTTTGTCACATAAAGTCCCAATGAAACACACTGATGTTTGTGGTTGGAATGGTACTGTTCTGACCCGTCTCAAAGGCCACAGCAAAAAGGTAGACCCACCGTGTATACGAGTTCTGAAATTCAACACAAACTAAGTTTAAAACAAAGTTTTCAACATTCAATTCAATTCAATTCAATTCAGTTTATTTATATAGCGCCAGTTCACAACACATGTCGTCTCAAGGCACTTCACAAAAGTCAGGTTCATACATTCCAATTGATCCGAATCATTGAACAGTGCAGCCAGATTCTGTTATTTATTCAAATTGGATCAAAAGTTTTTCTGTCTAAGGAAACCCAGCAGATTGCATCCACACATGAAGTGTAACGTCAGTGAAATCAGTGGTGTGGTGAGCAGTAGACCTGAGGAGGAGAGCAGAGAGATGTTAGATGGTAGCCAGGGCCTTACCGGGTGTTCCATGGCAGTAACCCAAACACAAGGCTCCTGCAGAGGTCATAACAGGGACAAACTGTGGAAAACATGGAAAAAACTTTTAGAAGGTTCTGTACATCCGTGAGGAAGTTCTGGGTCAGTTCTGATGTTTTGATTGAGCTGGGCACAGCTTCAGGCTTCTAATTTAATGTGGCTTCATTAAACACCTTTAGAACTTACAGCTCGGTAGAAAAACATCCCAATTCTGCTTCCTGTCAGACCACCTGAATACAAGATCTTTCCTGTTTGGGCTCTTCTAGCAAAAGCTGTGTTGAAGAACTTTGTGATTGTGCCAGCCCGAGTTTCTGAGGATCTTGGATGTTCAGAGGATCTCTAGTTTGAAGAAATTAGCTCAAGTGAGAAAATAATTGAAATGATGAAAAACTAAGTTCCTCACAGAAAGGTTGGAAGGATGTGCGTGTTTCTCCTTCTGCAGAACAGAACATCCTGCTGGGATCATTTCCTCCTTTGCTGATGGCACCATTGATGCAGAAATGTCCAGCAGAGATTTTAGAGCAGCAACTGCTGCCTTCAGGACCACATCTTCTCCATTGCAGTGGAAAACCACATTCCAAAGGTCTGACTGAGGAAGAGGAGGGTACAGCTGCTGCTCTGACCTGTCCCCAACAGAGACTGTTGGAGACGTCCCCATACTGTTGGACACCTGAAGACGTGTGTGCTGAAGGAATGGGACAAAACACCTGGGAGTCTTCATAGACTGGGATCCTCTGTGCAGGAACATCTTTAAGTGTTTGGGAAAGGAATGGGAAAATTAGAGAGAGGGAAAAACTCCCCCTTCAAATGTGAAGCAGGTGGATATTTAGAGAGCAGAAAATATTTTTGCTTCAGAAGGTCTGAAATAAAAACCAAAGAACTGTGAATCTCATTGGAAAATGTTAATTTCTACATGGAAAACAGACGACCCAGACGGAGAATCTCCCAGAACCTTTTTCCAATTACATCACATAAATATAAATCAGTTAAACTTGGTGTTCTGGTTCCATCATCAGCAGATTTGGAACGATAATCAGGCTGAGACAGTCTGACCGTTGAAGTGTTTTTGGTCCTTTTGGTCCATCAGGAGGTGTCTAACAAGGAACCATCTCCACAATCTGGACCTCAGATCCCTGACCCAAATTCACACATTTTGTATGGATCCTTTAAAGACCTCGGATACATGACTGAGACAGGTTTTCTTAGAAACCAGAACCAGGATCACAGCAGAGGGCTGATGCGTTTAACTGAAGGTTACTGGCTGGATTTTTAGTTCTGCTTTTATCTGCTCTGATTCAGTTTGTGCTGTTAAAGTTGGTTCTTCTAGGATGGGTCAGGTCATCCGGATTGGAATTAGCAGAACCATTAGAGGTTTTAATGGTCACCGTATGAAGCAGTTCAATCCTCTGGCAGAACTCTAATCAGACTGGGCTCTTATTTTTAAATCTTACAGGAAGTGTTGATCAGAGTTTCTCTTATTGTTTTATTCAGAAGTTTTTGGTCAGTTTTTAACAGTTTTTTACTCTAAGCTCTTGTGTTCACTGCCACCCAGTGGCCACAGAGGGGACTACAACACAGGAAAACCATCTACAAGACAGAAAAAAGGAACTTCTTCCAGTTTTCTTCAGATGTTTCTAAGCTCAGTGTTTATGGGACTCATTTCATTTTATTTATTCACTCCTGACACGGTCCTACATTTTATGGGTCCAGTTGTAATTTGACTCCAGTCTCAGCGCAGGTTTAATGAACACATTTTAAACAAGCCATTTTTGGACAAAACAACATAATATTTTCAAGTTTGGTTTTGTTTCTAAGCAGTGAGGAGAAACCAGAATAAACCAGCTGAAGAAAGAAGCACCTCCCAGGTCTGGTTTTCTGGATGCAGTACTGAATGCAGGGAGCCTGGACAATGAGCCTGAGCAGAATACATTTGATGTCTTTTTACAGCTCCAGTCAGAACCGTCACTGCAGCTTTCTAGATCAGCTGGAGGACTTTAAGAAACATCTTGGAGATCAAGTTAGAACCACACTGCAACAATCAGGCCTACAGGTCATAAAAGCAGGCAGCTTTGGGACAAGATACACCGGATTTGTTTTTAATTGTACAGATGAATCAAACCAGATCCAAAGTCCAAAGATCTAATTATTTTAATATATGGGTTATTATTATTATTATAATTATTTTAATATATGGGTTATTATTATTATTATAATTATTTTAATATATGGGTTCATCAGAGGTCCTATGGTTGGCAGTGGATATAAAACAAAGCTGCTGAAAGGGAAGATATGATTGGATGCTGAATCTCGAGGATTTTATCAGAATTCAGCAACAAGTTTTTCATCATCACCACCATGCCTGACATCATCCAGCTGCACTCCAAACTAATTTCTATGACAGATGAAGATGGAGATCATCAGCACTGCAACATAAATTGATTTTCTTTAAACCACACAGGGTCATATATATACATACAGCCCCACTAATATCTGGTTAAATGTCCCTTAGCCAGCTCCTCCTGGACCACACCTTTTCTGTAGCCATCTTCAGGTTTCTGGCATCATCTTGGCTGACCTTTGACTTCTCTTCTTGGAAGAATCAGTAAAATTCATTTAAACTGGTTGGTTCCCTGGTACAGACCCAACTTTAATTATAGTCCATACATTTCCAACGGAGCTGAGGTCAAAGCTTTGGCAAGGTCATCCCAGGACCTCATGTTATTCTGCGTTGGTTTTTCTGATCATCCTAACCAGTTTCCTTTCTTCTGAGGTGGACAGATAAAACCTGTGTGGATGTTTTTGATTGCAAACCGTAAACGGAAAAAGTCTCATCGGTACTGAATACAAACAGACAGGGTCTTATTTTGAAGAATCTCCCTGCCGCTTCCTGTTTGGTCGGTAATATTCGGTTCTGGTTCGGCTGTCGGTGTTTCCAGGATCAAAATGACCAAACTGCAGCTGCTCAGTGCCTACCTGACGGAGCGACTCACCGCGGTGGTAAAGGAGGTTCTGGACGTGGTGGAGGACACGGTGGCCCAGTACCGGGAGGAGACGGCCAGAACCAGGCTGGAGAACGAGAGCCTGCGGAGGCAGCTGCGGGACATCCTGCTGCTGGAGGCCGAGACCGAGTGGCTGAGTGAGGGCCGTTCCAAATCAGGCCGACAAATCCTCGGTTTTAAAACCTACCGGCGATTTTAGGGTTAAGCATGGGCCGCATATAAGGTCTAAAATAATTTCTGCGCAGATTAGAACTGTATGTAATATTCGGCTTCAGCTAAAAGAACCATTTCTGTCGATATATAATGAAACAGAATGGACTTTTTCAGGTTTTCATTGCTACTTCCTCTTTCCCCTGTAGCCTTTGTAGGGAATCAGCAGATGGTGTTTATCTCTTGAAACTGACGGATTGTGGTTTGTAGCTCAGTGGGACACAACCCGAATTATTGTTTAAATGCTGCTGGTACTGAATGAGTCACACTGAACGGATTTATTAGCTTATGTTTACATGTAAACACGAAATTCTATTTTTATATAAGCTGTAAAGGAGGTTTCTTCTGAGTATGTGTTCACTAAGTTGAGCAGAAAAAGCTGAGCTGACAAAAACAGGTGTAACTCATCACAGTATAATACCAAAAAAAGAGTTCATTTAATTCAAGTAAAAAAGTAAAACTCGTATAGATTCATTCCACCCAGAGTGATAGACTATAAGTGATTCTGGTTTAAGGCTACTGGAATCACAACATTCAGTTCCCAGAAATGTACAATATTACATCAGACAGATAATAAAAGTATTTTACCGCAGAAACGTTCTGTTCTGGTCCTGTTATGACCATTGCTAGAGAAGCTTACCGGTCAAAGAGAAATGTATCCAAGCATTTTAATGGAAGGTTGAGTGGAAGGAAGAAGTGCAGCCTCCAGCCAAGACATTTTAGAGCAGTCCATGCCTCTGTCTGCTGAAAAGCTTTATGGAGATAGTGATTTCATTGTCCAGCAGGACTTGGCAGTGGCCCACACGTCCAAAGGTACCAAAAGCTGGCTCAGTGACCATGGCATTAACTGGGCTTGATTGGCCAGTAAATTGGCCTGACCTTAAATCCATTGAGAATCTATGGAGTATTGTCAAGAGGAAGATAAGAAACACTAAGAACCAACAATGCAGACGAGCTGAAGATCACTATCAAAGCAACCTGGGCTTCCAAAAGACCTCAGCAGAACCACAGGCTGATCTCCTCCATGTCGTGCTGCATTAATGCAGTAATTCCTGAAAGAAGGGGCCCTGACATGGACATACTCTACTGTTCAGTAGATCCACAGTTCTGTAATAAAATCATTTTTATTGGTCTGATGTAATCATGTAACTTTTTGAGAAAGTGAATTTTGGGTTTTCATGGGCTGGATGCCAGAATCATCAAATTTAACAGAAATACAGTAAATCAAAGATTTAAATGAGTTTAAGTTTTTGAATCTAGTTGAATAAATGGCTTCCTTGCAGATGACCTTTGATTCAGAAAACCCGTGACTGGTCTAAAAAATAGGATTCCATCCATTTATAAAGAAGCTCTACTATAAAGAAGTAGAGCTTAGTGAAAATAACCTTCTATAAAATGGTGGTAGAAATGACATAGTCTGTAAATCAGCAGCGAGGGCAGGACTGCTGGATCCGAGCACTCCATGCAGAAAAATTAGGGCGGACTGGTCATAATGTTCTGACTGATTGGTGTGCCTGCAGTCAGGTGAGGTGTAACATATACTGCTGTATTAACCACAATGTTTCTGTTTCAGGGTCGACCCAGGCTGGTCTGGGTTTTCTACCTCCAGAGCAGCATCTCAGTGAGGTGAAACCCAGAACCCACATAGAGGAACCAGACTCCACCCTAACTCAGTCCAGACCTCCACCGGTTTCTGTGCAGCTTCTGTCGGTTGGGAAGGAAACGCCATCAGCACCAATCCACCATCCAGGAGATAAGAGACCTGCAGAACCCTGGGATCAGATACCAAAACCCAACCTGCTGCAGGAGACGTTTGGGAGGACATCTCCTCTGCTGTGTCAACGGTCCCTGAATCCTTCCAGGATCCACACAGATGTCCCAACTCTCAGGGAGGAGCCACAGGTCCAGCCCCCTGCACAGGTCAAAGCTGAACCTGAGGAAGCAAGTGAAGCTGACAGTCCAGCTGAGTCCGTGATTGCAAACGTTCATGTTGCCACAGAAGAGTCGGGCTTCGAAAACACAGCTAAAGAAGACCAGATGTCGGTGCCAGCAGCAGATCAGCAGGATGCTTCCAGAACCAGGATGACCTCCCAGGAGATGCAGCCACCTGATGATGCCCAGGTCACCGGGTTCATCCCCGAGCTCGTGCACCGCTGCCCGCGCTGCGGGGAGGCGTTCAGCCACACCGCCGGGCTCCGCTTCCACCTGGAGCAGAAGAGGAAGACCTACGCCTGTGACTGGTGCTGCAAGTCCTTCGCTCAGTCTGCCGACCTGCGGCGCCACCTGCGAACGCACACGGGCGAACGACCGCACCGCTGCACCTTTTGCTCCAAAAGCTTCAGTCAGAGAGGAAACCTGCGGCGCCACCTGCGCATTCACACCGGCGAACGTCCGTACAGCTGCCCGTTCTGCTGCCGCACCTTCAGCGATGGAGACACCATGAAGAAGCACAAGCGGACACACTCAGGAGAAAAACCTTACCGCTGCGCTCGCTGCTCCAAGACCTTCACCAGCGCCAGCGGTCTGCAGCTGCACCTCAAGAAGGACCTGTGCTTCGTGGCAAGCAGCTGATTGGACGAATTAGGCTCAGTCAGGACTTGATGGACTCATGAGACTTTAAATGTTCGAGTAATCCTCTGAAGCAGATCACTACCTTCCTCTGCAGGCAGAGCTGTGAACGACCTAAAGGACGAGGTGTCTTCACAGCTCCGGGTTATCATATAAATAATAAGGTGTGAAAACAAACTTTTTTTGGTCTAATCAGAACAGAATCTGTAACACCTAAGTCTGAAAGCTCAGTGACATGTCAGAGACTCATTAGGGCTGCACCACAAACCAGCAACATGTACAGATCCAAGTCCTTTTCTTAGCAGAACCAATGGGACTGAAAGTCCTAACCCAGTTCTGGCACTTGAGGGTTCGTGTTCTGCATGTTTTAGATGTTTCCCGGATTCAGCAGACCTCAACTGAATGCCTGGAGCATTCCCAGGCCTCTGCAGAACTTGGTGAAATGTTGAGGAGGTTCATATTCAGCAACTGTTGGAGAACATTCGGGAAACTGGCCCTCAGAGATGGGAATTGGACTGGTTTAAACAGAATTCCAGATACAATCAGAGGTATACGAGAAGGTATCAGGTGCAGGTCTTAACATCCATCAGAACAGGCAGACATGGAGCAGCCTCAACATCTTCTTCTCATCCGGGGTGACCCACAGACGTTCCCAAGATTCCAATGAGGCAGAACCCTTCCTCAGAGTCCCAGTCGGCTTAAAGGCCTGCAGCTCTAGGAAGGTGACATACCTGTGTACATCGCTTATTTCTTTCAGAATTTTTCACATGACATTTCATGTTAATTATATCTCAGCTACATTTAAGTCAAACTATCAAAGCAACACGTCCTTCTACTCCTAGAACTTTATTTGCCTTTAAGAAGAACCAATTTTATGTTCTTCTGATGCTGCTTCTGCAGCAGTCCTGACTCAGTGCATAGAAATGGAGCATGCGTGTCATGTGACGTCCAGTCCAGTAATCATTATCAGTGGACACCTGACTATGAACTCCTCACTCTATTCCTAAACTACGTCCATCAAGCAGAAGAAGCTCATTACAGCATTTTAAATTCCTGATCTCACTTTTCCAGGAGTTACCCACAGATCCTGACCTCAGGTGAGGAGTGGAACATAGGTCAACCTGGAGATGCTGTCACCTGCCAAGACCCTGATAACCCCACTGCATGGGGCAGTAACCCGAGGCCACCCAATGGTGGTCGCTGCTGCCACCCAGAGCTTTTATTGCTGCTTTTTGAAGATGAAGTTGTGCATGGGAAAGCTCTACGATGATGGAGACACCAACTCAGACAGAAAGTCTGCAGTGCAGGACTTTATGCAACGTAAGGATTGAAATATATTTTATTTCATGAATCAAATGTCTTTTTTTTTAGTGTTTGAACGTCTCCAGGCTTCTGAGTGCAGAATAAGGATGCAGAAGATGTCTTGTTTGATTTGTCCTGTCTGGGCTCCTGTAGCAGCGGAGATGTTTGTGAAACAGCCCCTTTCACAAATGCTCTCCAGTCTTTCAAAATGTTAGCTTTGTGATGAAGCTGAAGATGAAACCCTTCCTCCTCCTGCTGAGCAGTTCTTAGCAGGACTCGATCGGTTCACTGGCAGCTACCCGGACAGATTCATCTGTTTAGTTTTTAGGATGCAGTGGTGGAAATGTGATGTCTCCCTGCTGCTGAACTTTTCCTCCTTTGCACTTTTATTCCGTATGAATGCAGCTCAGACCGCGGTTGATCTGGTGGTGGACTCCTCTGAAACGCGCATGAGTTCGTCCTACATAAAGCTTTATCTGAACTGCCCGTTATCAGATCCTCCATTTACAGCCCTTTTTAGTTTCTGAACCATTTGATATCAGCAGCTCACCGATAACTTGGCAAATCTCTAGAAATGTTCCTGAAAACGGTAGAATTCCCAATAAAACCTGCTGGCGTCTCAAACTGAAGCTAATTTATACCAGTTCCTGCATTTGGAAGCATATTCAGTCAGTCCTGAAATGTTCTGAAGATGTTTTAACAGAGATGTTTGCAGATGTTCTCTAGCAGCAGGTGAGACCACAGGTTTGCTGATTAGTTTGACCTTTATTACCTAGCTGACCCGAATGCTGCATGATTCTGGCGATGTTGGATAAAGAGAAAACCAACTCCAGCATCCTCTCCAGTTATTGGTAAAAAGCCCCAAAATAAACACAAGCATCATCTCACACTGAGAACAAATAAAGTTATTAATAAATGTACAGCTGCTTCTGTTGTCGGCAGCTCCCAGTGAGGCGGACGTTCAGGCAGGTACAAACGTCTCACTGTTGATCTGCTGCAGAGCAGCATCCTGAGGTCACCATTAGTGACCATTAGATACTATAGATGCGGACTGGTTGTTTTGGAGTACTGTTAGGAGATCCTGGGAACTTTTAAACTTTGCAGACAAATTGATGGGAAAAACAACTTACATTTTGGCTCCAAACAGGAATTTTAAGTACAGTTGGGAGAACCTATACAAAAAATTATGCATACTCTGCTTCCGGGGGAAATTTTAAGGATGAATCTAAAATGCATTATAACCTTTACAGGTGAACTTAATGTGATCTCTAAATGTTTGAATGCACATTCGAGTTGCAGAGATATTTCAGTCTCAGTGTTATAAATCACATGCAATTCACTGAGAGGTCAGCAGAGGGCAATGTAGCTTTAATTTCCTGTGTCGTGGTGCAGCCTCTCCCATGAGTCATTGTACGTCAAAGCACCTATAATGGAGGAGAGCAACAGATGCTGTAAATAGGGTTTGTTAAATTACACTTTCTGTGACACATCATAAACGTTTGAGGTGTTTTTTGGTGGGAATGCAGCAATGTAAAGCTGAAAGAGCTGCTCGGTCAGCTGACGGGCAGCTATCAGCTAACCGTGTGCTTGAGGACCGCTATACCTGGAAGGAGCACCTGATGCCTCGCGGCACATAATTCTCAAACTGACCACTGAGTGGCAACAAATAGCGTTTTCTCCACTGAAAGAACTTTTCCTGAACCGGTTCGGTTTGGTGCCTTCAAAACTTTTTTTTGTTGAGCAAAGATGCGTGTTTCCACCAGTTTCGGGAATCAAGCAACAGTCATCAACAGTGGGCGTCACAGCGTGGTAGCAAAGACAACGGAGCAAGTGAGCTGCGCAATTTTCATTTTAGCTCAACCATAAACAGTTAATATTGAAGGAGACAGCGACCCCATGCAACAAAAGCTGCTTAAGCAAAAACAAATAAATGTGAAATTTGTGCACATTTGGCAGCATATTTGTCCTGTTTTGTGCACCTTTCCTGCACCAGCCGCTGTAGTTCTTATATTAAACAGTAGATGGCGCTGCATATTAAATCTGCTCGTATTTAACAACTACAAGAAAGGTGAAAAGGGGAAGTTCATTCCTAAAACATCTTTAACTATAAACTCTTCCCTCACATGAGTCGGTTGGTTAGCATAAAAAATGTATCGGCCCAAAGCTGCACCGGTCCCACTGATAACCAGTCCAGTCCTTCACCGAACCTTCTGTTCAGGCCCGAAGAATTTAACTGATAACGCAGATCATGACGTAAGTAAATGTGTCTTATAGGTCAGTTTCTTGCTGCTAAGAGAAGACGAGGTTAAACTGTCACGGAGAAGCAGAAGAACTCAGACATTAAATCTAAACGTCTTTTCTCCATCATCTTCATCCTGTGATCCGCCTCCGCTGCGATTCTATGTTCTGTCTGCAGGGGGCAGTAAGGTACCGCTGGGTCATCCCAGCCAGACAACAAACCTCAGTCCTGAGGCAGAGCTGCATTCCAAATTTATTGTTGCTTCGTCCAGAAAACAGCAGATAGAAATGTAAGAACATCTGTAAACACGAGATCAAACCCAAAGTTACATTCTTACATTCAGTCGTGCAGAAAAAGGAAGAAGAACACTGCAAACAGAAGAACCCTGAATGTTTCATCACCAGCATAGAAAACAGACAGGAGAACAGAGATAGACAGGATATCAACATATTGCATCATGCAGCAACGACAAAGAACCACTTAGTTTAATACCATCATCATCGTCATCAGCAGGAGCTGCAACGTTTCACAGTCTGAGGAGAGCAGCAGAAATGATGCAGGAAACACAGATTAGATTAGGAGGGAAGCCTGATTAAATTAAGGTGAATCACAAATTAAATAATTATACAATAAAGAGAGAAACTAAGATTAGATGAGAGTGAAATCAGATTAAATTAGAAAACTCAGATTAAACTGGGCTGAAGCAACTTCGATCAAGGAGGAACTCAGCTTAAATTATTTGAAAACTGATTTAGTCAAGAGTAAATTTAGATAAACCAGGAGAACATTCAGATTAAATCAGGAGGATAATCAGATTAGGAGATTAAATTGGTGCAAAGGAGGAACTTGTTCAAACTGAACAGAAGCTGCTGAGGTTTCTGTATTTCTTCATCTCTTTCTGACTCCTCATCTTCAGGCACTGCTTGGCTCTGCCTAGAAAATGTTATGTAATCTCTCAGTTTTTCCAGATTAAATCAATTGAGGTAAAGTTCTGCAAGTAAAACCTGAATAAAACTGTGAGAGGTGTCAAACAGAATGGCAGCACAACTGGGTTTCTGAGTTCTGTGGATCTGAATCAATCAAATAAATAATTGATCCCTTCAATCCTTCCAATTATTTTCACATATCTTCATCTTATTATTTCAAACATTATCCCTCATCTTCTCCCCTGCTTTGGAGGGGATAAACTGTCAGGTCAGAAGGTGGCGCTACAGGCTGTCTGGTTGCAGCTGATCACCTTTATATGGAAGTGCTGAAAATTACCAAAAATAAACAAATAAAAATACAGAATTTTCCTAAAGTCATTTTTTTTTGTCTTTGATGAATTTCTATTTTTCTAAAGTGTGATTTAGTTTTGTGGCAGAAATTAGTAACAACAACAATACAAGTACATCTCAAAAAGTATAATATAGCGATAAGGTTCACTGGAATAAGGTTTGCTACTTTTCCTTCATCCTCATGAGCAGCAAACCTTTTCTGAAAGACGCAGAACAGGTAGATATTTCTGTTGTGCAGAAAACATTGATGAAGAGCATTTTTAGCCCTCAGACCTCATGTTACAGTGAGCAGAGAGAAATCTGATCATGTTTATGATATAAACACTTGAAAATGAACCTATCAGTGCACGTTTCATCAGAAAAAGCTGTTTTTAAACACACATGCAGTGGATGCTTCTGAATCACATGTAAATGTCCCACAGCTTGCTGCACTGTTTTACCATAAGAACATCGTCTCATGTAAACTGGGGGAAATATGGAGCCTCTGAAGTGCCAGCAGGGATTCTTTTATCAATGTTTCTGAGCCTTATTGACAATCAATATCAAGTTAAGCAATAATCAACTTTCCTTATTATTGGTGATTTCTAATTGCTCTAAATCAGTAGTCTACAAACGTTCAGTTTATGTAGCAGAAATGATAAGGTCTTGTAATAATTCTCAAGTCATTCATATATGGTTTAAAAGCATCTGTGTTAAAATGAACGTGCATACTTTTTCAGCTTCATGTGGTCCAGCAGCATGACGTCTCCTCAGTCTTTAACATCTAAAGTGGGTCTGCCGACAGGATGATCCACAACTTCTTGAGATCTTTGTTAACAGATCTGGTAAAGAAAATCATACCAGGTCGACGGTCTCCAACCAGATCCATCTGCAACGTTCCATAGGGCTATAAATTAATTACTATCCCAAAAATGATCCAGTCAGTTCAGGAATGGTTCTGCGCAAGCAAAAGTGATATAAAATACAAGATGGAAGGTTCTGACTGGTGTCAGTTCAGATTCCCGGACTCTTTAGAGTCTTCTGGAGAGATGAGATTGAGACCAACGGCCTGTTCTGAACCAGAAGAACAGAAGAAGCTGGCCCACGCTCTAATTGGGTCCAATTGGTATCAGGCCTCCTTGGGTCAAGGGTCAATGATTGATTATCTGATGGAGTTATCTGACCTGTGGAGATACATGGCAGAAATCAAAGCCATCCAGCTGAAGACGTCTTTTCTCTGCATACGTTAATAATCTGGCCAGTTTTAGTCCCCACAGTTTGCACAGCTGACATTAAATAAAAAACCTGAGATGGCAGTTTAGAGGCCCCCTTATGCAAGATTTCACAGATTATACTAATAAGTCATAATAATAATGATTAGCTTCATGCAGTGATGGGCTTTGTTCAGAAAAATAACAACATCTGGTTTTAAACTGTAGAAAAACATAAACCAGACGTTATCCAGACATGACTGAGAGTCGTCCGCTGCAGTTAATGTAAACATGCTGAAGGTGGTTCTTCCTTTACTAATTTACAGAGCTGGAGTTAAATGAGGTCCCCTGTGGTAGTTAGTGCAGAGAGCAGGTGATAACAGAGTCGATGGACTCAATATTTCCAGATGATCAGTGATGAAGGCACACCAAGCACTGGCTTCATCCGTGTGTCCGGTTCCTGTGAAGGTTTCTGTCCCGTGATGAATGCAGAGGATCTGCATGAAACATGTGATCCCTGACAGTGGCCGTCTGCATGTGTGGAGGAGGTGGGGGATGCTGTTAATCGTGGCCGAAGGTCCGCGGCAGCTCGTTGGTCAGGACATGCCACCGCTCCACCTGCCGACCCTTGTTCTTCAGGCAGTCCATCCAGTGACGGAGGGCGTCTCCCTGGGAACGGCAACTAAAGCAGACACCACCTGGACACCAGAAAGCACAGAAAGGTTGGTGAAACTTGGGAAGTGTCCTTCAGGAGACTGAACATCTGGGAACAGTTAGAGACAAACATTGTGTTTCTGGGGACACCTAGAGAGCACTAGCCTTGCAGTCTTGTTCGTGCGAAGGAACACCTGAGGCCATTATATCAACTGGACACCTGACAGTACCTACAGCCTTGCAAAAGCATTTACACCCCTTGACATTTCCACATTCAGTCTCATTCTGACCGCAACACAAAGTGACATGAACTGAATCCATATCCATTTCACATCAGATCACAAGGCTTATAAATAAACTGATAAATACAGTGAGTATTAAAGCTATAATTTCAGTATATTTTAGTTAGTTTAGTTTAGTTCCAGTTAGTTATATTTTTCCCCTTTTAATCACAGTTTTCATTAAGTAAAATGTTTTCTCAAGCTTTTGTTGTTTCATTCGTTTTGGTTAACCCTCAGAATGCAACTGAGAATCTGAGAAAACTGATGTTCTCAGATGTTCTCCATCCAATCTGACAGAGCTTGAGATGTTTTACAAAGAAGAATTCAGTCTGTAGATGTTCAAAGCTGGTGGAGACAAACCCCAAAAGACCCGCAGCCAGAGGTGGTTCTACAGAGTTCTGACTGGGGAGGGATACATATGCGCACCACACTTTTAAGATACTTTTTGGTAAAAATGATGAAAACTAGGAATCATTTTCCTTCCACTTCACAGTTCTGATCTATTTGTCTTGATCTGTCTGTCACATTAATTCCCAGCAAACACACTGAAGCAAAATCCAGAAAATAGAAATGTGTAAGAAATATAAGAAATATGTAAATGCTTTTGTAACACACTGTCCAGTCTTCTGGTGACAGTTAGCAACCCTGGTTGCTTTCAGGGACACGTGGAAATCTGTATATCTCAGCGTTTCCACAGTCTTTGCAGACATCTGAAAGATCTAGCAGTTGTCATGTGGATGTCTAGGGGTCAGTGTTGTCTGCAGAAATCTGATTCTTCTGGGCCTCTCTGGGCACACAAGCTTGTTTTTCATGTTTAAAATGAATATGAAGAAAGTAACAGAAACATGTACATGACTACTGTAATAGTCTGATCAAACACACACTAACTTCTGAGCAGCTTTGCCAACGTTGATTCTTAGGACTAATATGGACAGCAGCTGAACCTCGGAGGATCCTGTTGACAACAGCTTTTGATTTATCTCCTATGATCAGCCTTACCGATGAAGTCATTGGAGCGTCCGAGATCATGGTCCCACACGGTCACCTCCAGAGTCTTCTTGGACAGCTCCGACAGCGAGATCTCATAGAAGAACTCCTGCAGTGAACAAGGAAACCCTCATTTGATACCTGGTTGTTTTCTTATGACCATTAATGCAGACGCCCCCCATGTAGACTATTAGGAGGTGGAAGAAACATTAGAGATGTTTATTCTGAGATAAGAAGCAGATGAGAGGAAGCAGAGTGAGCAGGAAGCTGGAGGAGGCCCAATGAAACAATAGCTGCACATGTGGAGGGAGGAAACAGCAGCTCATTAACATCACCACCCTGTGATGATGGAGCTGGAGCAGATCTCCTTCCTGCTATGCTCCAACAGTGGGGAGCAGATGGAGAGGTCTTACCTCGTTAAATTCAGGGTTGAGGGTCTTTTTCATCACTGCTGTTTTGTGCTTAGATTTCTTCTGAATGTCGGGCTTCAGATATCTAACAGCAGAGGCAGAAAAGGAGGGAAATACAGATTAAAGGATGTTACATGTGCAGCAGAAGACACATCATCATCTAGACCTCTTCACATTTTGTCATGTTAGGACTAAACTAACTGCAGTGGATCTTATATGGAGTTTATGTGACAGAACATCCTTGACTGGTAAAAAGCTCCTGTTTAGTCAGATTTAATGGACAGCTTCTGTAAACATCTTCCCACAGATTCTCAGAAGGATTTAGGTCTGGACTTTGACCATGCTATACTAACACATACATCTGCTTTGATCTAAACCATCCAATGTATCTCTGGCTGTATGTTTGGGGTGGTGGTTCTGCTGGAAGGTGAACCTCCACCTCAGTCACAGGACTTCTGCAGCCTCTAACAGGTTTTCCTCTAGGAGTGTCCTGAATTTTGTTCCATCCATCTGCTGGATTTAACTCCATCCATCTGCTCATCAAGTCTGATCAGCTTCCCTGTTCCTGCTAAAGAAAAGCATCTCCACTGCATGATGCTGCCACTACCCTGTTTTACTGTGGAGATTGTATGTTCATGGTGATGTTCAGTGTTAGTTTTGCATGTAGGACAAACAGTTCGGTTTCAGTCTTCCACGTTTGATTTCTTTCCTACATGTCTAGTTGCAAACTGCAAACAGGTCCTCTTCTGGCTTTCTCCTTCTTTCTCCTTAATAACGGTGGGATCTGTAGAGTGCACAACTAAAAGCTGTCCTGAAGACTCCACAGCTCAAATTCCCACCTGAGCTGTAGATCTCTGCAGCTCCTCCAGAGTTACCATAGACCTTTTGGCTGCTTCTCTGATAAATGTTCTCCTTGCCCAGCCTGCCAGTTTAGGTGCTTCAATTTTGAGGAAAAAAATGTGGAATCATGAAAAACAAACAAAATAACACTCCAACACATCACTAGTACTTTGTTGCACCACCTCTGACCTTTATAACTGCTTGCAGTCTCTGAGGCGTTGACTTAATGAGTGATAAACAGTCCTCTTCACCAATCTGACTCCACCTTTCTCTGATTGCTGTTGCCAGATCAGCTTTGCAGGTTGGAGCCTTGTCATGGACCATTTTCTTTAACTTCCACCACAGATTTTCAATGGGATCGAGATCCGGACTGTTTGCAGGCCATGACATTGACCTTATGTGTCTTTCTTCAAGGAATGTTTTCACAGATTTTGCTCTATGGCAAGATGCCTTATCATCTTGAAAAATGATGTCCTCATCCCCAAACATCCTTTCGATGGATGGGATAAGAAAAGTGTCCAAAATGTCAATGTAAACCTGTGCATTTATTGAAGATGTAATGACGGCCATCTCCCCAGTGCTTTTACCTGACATGCAGCCCCATATCATCAATGACTGTGGAAATTTGCATGTTTTCTTCAGACAGTCGTCTGCATAAATCTCTTTGGAACGGCACCAAACAAGAGTTCCAGCATCATCAACTTGCCCAATGCAGATTCGAGATTCATCACTGAATATGACTTTCATCCAGTCACCACAGTCCACGATTGCCTTTCCTTAGCCCATTGTAACCTTGTTTTTTTCTGTTTAAGTGTTAGTGATGGCTTTCTTTTAGCTTTTCTGTATGTAAATCCCATTTCCTTTAGGCGGTTTCTTGCAGTTCGGTCACAGACGTTGACTCCAGTTTCCTCCCATTTGTTCCTCATTTGTTTTGTGGTACATTTTCTGTTTTCAAGGCATATTGCTTTAAGTTTTCTGTCTTGACCCTTGATGTCTTCCTTGGTCTACCAGTATGCTTGTCTTTAACCACCTTCCCATGTTGTTTGAACTTGGTCCAGGTTTTAGACACAGCTGACTGTGAACAACCAACATCTTGTGCAACACTGCGTGATGATTTACCCTCTTTAAGGAGTTTGATAATCCTCTCCTTTTTTTCAAGTGACATCTCTGGTGTTGGAGCCATGATTCATGTCAGTCCTCTTGTTGCAGCGCCTCTCCAAGGTGTGACCATTCATTCCTTTTTACCTGGACACTAACGAGCAGATTTAATCTGATGCAGGTGTTATTGTTTGTAATGACAACTTGCAGGGTGATTCCATATTTTTTTCCTCAAAATGTATTCCCTGCGCTTGTTCTAAAAATGTAACTGTTACTGGCTACCACAATTATTTTTCATGATTTCTTTTAGTATTTCTTAAAGCCAGAAAGTTGCCATTTGAAATGCCTTTAGTTTTTTTGTCATGTCTGTGATCTGTTTTTTTTCTACAAAATTCAACAACTGAAGGAACATCCTCAGACTGGTGATTCCATCATTTTTGCCAGGGGTTGTAAAATAATACAGACATTATTAGTATTTAGTTTATCTTTTTATTTTCTATTTATTTATTTTTTTAGTGTTTCATGCAGATTACTTTAATGAGACAATGTCACAAAGCAACGTTAATAGCAGCACAGCTGGAGGCGGGGCTTCAGCCGCCAGTGGGTCAATCGAAAACATAACTGGTACCGTACTGAGTAGAGTGAAACCAAGTGGACCGGAGCCGCAATGCCTAAAACGAGCCAGTGGAAAAGGTGAATAATACTCAAGTATACGAGTCCATGTCAAACCCCAAATCTAAATTGAGTCTCAAGTATTTAACTTTTGCGACTTAAGTGTGACTCGAGTCAGAGTTTCAAACTCTGGAGATCTTTTCATTCAAGGTTTCACGTCAGTCTAATGAAGTCTGAATAACCATCAGAGATGAATTCATTGAAAAACAAAATTATTCATTCATTTGGTCAGATACCCTTTCATTGTTTGTTTCTATGCTCTTATGATTGTTGCTAAATTGGTTTATTACATATTTTTCTTATTAATCTGTAAATATATTTTATTTGAATAACAATAGATTTACAGTTTGATTCTATAGGTGTCATGTTTCCATCTCTGACTTACAGAAATACATTTAACTGCTTATTTTAAAGGTTTGAGTGTAATTATTCCCTAGGAAGGCAAAATATTAATTAATTAGAGATAAATTCATGAGATTGACTAGTATCTGCTGCAGGAAGTTCTTCCAACCTGGACCAGGTCTGAGCAAGATGCAGTATTTCTCGCTGTTGTTCCAACCATGTGGTGAAGTCCTTTTGGTTGCTCTGACAGCAGAACATGATGTGCAGGAGAAGAATTGTCTTGCAGCACATAGTCCACTGTGGGCTTGATGTGTACTATTTTGTACACCGGAGCTGTCCAGAACCTGTTCAGAACCTGTCCAGAACAGCTTTAAACTGCCCTCTGCACTTTGCTTTATTAAACTACGTATCTCTGCTGTCAACATCCACTGTGTATACATATATTTCCCCGCACACAGCTGGGAAGGTGGTAAACCCACATGATCAGGGTTGGACCTCCTCCATATCAGACAACTTGACAGGGAGATCGCCGGTCTCTAGAGTTTAATATTTGCATCATTTGAAGCTCCGGGGTTAATTAGACAAAACAAAGCAGCCTGAATGAAATTACAACGGTGGAAACGGTTTTAATGAAAATCATTTAATTAAAGCAGAGTGTGGCTGCAGGAAGCAGTCAGCTGCTCTGCACTATTATTTATTTTATTCAGCTGTCTGATGAAATCCTGGAAGTCATCTGTGGAAAATATCTAATTACTCTGGGTTGGTTTTACAGTCCAGCAGACATTCACACAGAAGGTTGATCTTCAGTCATCATGTATTCTGGTTTTCTGGAGATACATCTACTGCATAAAACCAGTGGACCCGTTTGAGGTCATGCAGACAGTCCTAAACTCTCTGGACAGCCTAATGGCCCAGTTCTTTACCAGGACTGCAGTTCTGATCTGTTGCTTTAACTGGAACAGAGACCAGTTTATGTCACCTGCAGTTTTCATATTCTGGACCCTGGACCTTTTCATGCCACGCTTTGGTTTCCAAGGACAATAGATACCAGTTGGTATTTCCACCCAACAAGGTTTCATTGAGGTAACTAAGGGAACATTTCCATCATGGTGCATCCTCATATATCTATGTTAACTGTTCTGAAGACGGAGTGAAGTGTCCATCCTTCTGCAGAGTTCAGCAGGTTGCTTTGGGTGCACCTTGGTTCTGGCCAGTTATTCTATGTAGGGTAACATGAAAGGACCCCCTCATCCTGCTCCATCCCCCCGGCAGGGTGGTGTCTGTCAGGAAAAGCCGTGTGAAGGTGTGGGAATCCTTGCTCTGGTGGACTGAATATTAAACCACTGTTTAGTTTAAACAAAGGAGGCTACTGGTTCTACTCCGGGTTCATGGAGCTTAAATCCAGAACCAACATGTAAACACTTGAGACAGCATGAAGGCCATATGAACACATGAAAATGTAATAAAAGCCAAATTCTCAGTAAGTGTCAGTAAGGTCCTGCTTTAGCTGACAGAAAGCAGAAAAATCAGACTGAATCTGGTTTTAACTTCAAAGGCAGATGAGTCCAGCTGTTCAAGTCTGGCCGACTAAAACTCCACCCACAAAAAATAAAGACATTGTCTGTGTCATTACTTTGACTACACCTACAGTCATGGGAAAATCTGCTTTTCCATGGCTGCACTGATAAACCAAGCCCAGCCCATGATCCAACAGCTTGTAGAACCACCTTTAGCAGCAACAACTCTGACCTTGTACAGGAGGAACTTTGACCCAGTCTAGGGCTTCAAAAATCCACATCATCAGCCTTCCACCACCATGCTGCTGACAAACTCCTGATTTCCAAACCAACTTCCTTCCCAGTTTATTGACAAGAAAAGAAGCAGGAGATTTTTATCATAAAATACGACTTTTATCTGAGCCAAATGATGGACCTCGCCTCACTGCAGGATGTTTAACAGGAATTCTGACCTGGTTCTGGTCCATGCTCCAGCTGACTGGGTGCAGAGATGCAGCATATTTATATTCTGGACACCTTAGTCGTTCCCGAATCTCATTAACATTCAGTTGAGGCCTCAGTTGTCAGCTGGCCTCTTGTTCTGAGGCTCAGAGTCGGTGGGTTTTATAACAGCGAGCGGAACCGCCCCACCTTCACTGCACCACCCCTACCGCACCCCAAAGTGTCAGAAGAAACAATAAGAACGAGGAACCATTAATCCAGAATGGCCCACAGTGTCACCCACTGACAGAGATCCGACTGTTTCTGCGTTTTCCTTCCTTATCCTTCCTCCTGGGAAACAAATGGTGCTTCTTTTAAAACAATAACTGCATCATTGATTGAATAAAAACACTAAACTGCAGCTTTTAGTTGTCTGTCAGAACCAGCTGTCAATTCTGCAGGAAAACGGATCATTTCTGCATCTTTATATAAACCCAAATGTCTGCAGCAATGTGAGAACAGGAACAACTAGAGGAACAAGAAATTTACTGAATAAATGAAAATATATGATCATGTATACCTTCACAGTTACCCCCCTGGTGTCTCAAACCTTTGTCTCCACCCCACACCACAAACAGGACTGTAGAAATCCCAGCCCGCTCACATTTTGACGTAGGGGTCGGAGAATCCGTTGACGTCCATGGCTGCCAGGTGAGCACAGCGCTTCACACCCACACAAAGACCTCCGCTGCGCCGGCCTTCACCTCCTCCACCTCCTCCATCTGCATCAGCATCGTCTGGACTGATGGGAGGCAGGAACTGGAGGGAGAGCAGCAGACGACCTCTCTCCTCCAGGCTGTGCAGCTGCTCGTTCTCCCACTGCAGACAGGATCACATCAGACCAGCTTAGTTAAACCAGGTCCAGTTATACCAGTCTAACCAGTTCTGTTGCTCTGATTTAATCAGGCTGATTTATTTTCAGATGACTTTAGGAAATATTCTGGAACACTTAGATAATGAAGATGTCTGGATTGATTTGGTCATGAAAATATCTTTCTCAGACTGCATGAATGACGTCATCAGGACACAACTGATGGGTGAAAATCTGAATTATATTCATTCATTCATCATTTCATTTATCCATCCATCATCCATCACATCCATCTGTCAAATCCAGCTGTTCTCCCAGCTTTCTCTCACAATGGAAAGTGTCTCCTGTAGAGGTTCCCACAGATGTCAAGACAGAAGGTCAAACAGGCACCATCTCCTCTGTGGACCTCATTAAAACTCATCTCAGCTCTATTTGATCCCACCAGACAGTGATTAGATCAGAAGTTAAATCCTCCATCTTTGTTTTTTTTCCTCTTTTTTCGTGGGCAGATTTCCAGCTGAAATTCTCCCCACGCTCCTGTTCTTCTTGCAAACAGGAACGTCCTTCATATGCTCCTTCACATCCTGACCTTTGAGTAAAAACACTGCAGCTTTAGCTGTGATCTGTCTGAAACGATTCAGGTCATTTGTATTCAGTGCTTCCTGCAGCTTCAGTTGGTGTTCGGCTCCAGAGAGCATTGCCACTAGAAGAGAAGAGATGAGACTTAGATCCAGATGGAGGGAGAAACACTTTGCGTCTGAAAGTCATTTCACTTTGGCAACATCTGCAGAGTGAACGTCTGCTGACTTTAACTCTCTAGCTGGAAATGTCATCTAGTTGCAGGTTCCAGGTGAGCGGCTGACAGACAGCTGGTGCACAGATTTCCCATCAGAGTGAGACATCCGTGCTTGAAAGTAAAGGTCTGAGCTTCAGAGAGCGTCAAGATCTCCTGACAGCTGGATTTAAAAGATGGCGTTATTTAAAAATCTGCCATTTGATGAGATAAAAAGGATGAAATTACAAACTTTTTGTGCGTTATTTGAAATGTTCAGGGTAGAAAAAGGCTGTAGGATTTAATACAGTGCTTTATGACCCTTTTAGTCACTGTTGGTGTCTTGTAACAAATAAAACAGGTAACAGGTGAGAAAATATGATGTTTTACCATGTTTTCACTTTCTATGAGTCCTCTGTCAGGGCAAAACATCTGCTAATGTTTGTCAATTACAGTTTGAATCGCTAATCTCCTACATGTTTATCATAATGAGCTGCACCCACTGCAAGGTGCTCTGGTCCTGTGGCAGTAAAACAAGCCCATGTAAAAAACCCTCCACTAATGTTCTTGACCATTGGACATTGTTCCAGAAATCCTGTCCTTCATTCAAATGCAGCTTTGCTGACCTAAGTCCTGCTGCCATATTGTAGAGTTTTGCTCGTTTTGGGCATCATTAATTTCTTCCCCTTCTTAAAAATTCTAAATTTGAGTCACGTTATGATAAAATTAGATGAGAAGCTAAAAAAATATAGTTACTAATACAGAAAGCCCTTTCTAAGCTCTGCTTTATGAAAGGCTGTTACAGTAAACAGCATCAGTAACATGAATCTACATCTGCCTGAAACAGAATCAGGATTTTAGATCTTGTTAGTTCAATTCAGGAAAATTTTGGACCTTGTGGGATCAAACAGGACTTTATGTATAGATGTGTGTGTACAGATTGTGTAGTGTGTTTCCACACGGTTCTTCTCCATCTCTGTGATTCTAACACTTGTCCATGTGGGCAGATAATAGCTGCAGTGTGGAGTGAAAGCAATTATCTGAATTAGTCCTCATTATACACTCCCTAACTGGGATCATTTCCAGTGAATTAAGTCATCATGAGATGAAACAACTTCTCATTTCTCTGGACGACTTCATGGACTTCTAAAGGACCTGTGGGAGACTCTGAACCACAGGTTAGAACATCTCTAACGCTTTCAGGTTCACCTCAGTAACCCTCAGGATTGGATGAAGTATGCTGTTATTATTCTGTCACTTCCGAACACATCAGGAATGTGTAAGGAATTATGATTATTGATTATAAATAATTATCAAAAATTATAATTCAAAATCTGAATTTAGAAGAAACAGATACACTCTGGTAGTGTGATTATTGGGCTCACAGCACTTAATAATTACAATTGGTTAATTATCATTAATAATGATAATTAATAACCAAAACCACGCCAATGTCACTGTGTTATCAACCGTTTCACCGAGTGGTGGAACTCTGACCTTATCTTGACAGATAATCACTCTTACACAAAATAACACAACGCTGTCTCTTTTTCTGATGTGGAAATTTATTAAACCAATAGTCCCTCTTACAGCCAACAATTCTGGTCAACAGCTTCCACCTACCTAAGCATGCACTATTCTGAAAAAGGGGTACACTAATAATACAAAATAAGATATGTGCTGAGGGTAGATGGAGGTCAGACCAGCAGTTTATGGACAAATGAGAATAACACAACAATTGGGATTACCTTGGAAAGATGAACAGATGGAAGAGGAACAATGGTGATTGGACTCAACAAGTTCCAAACAGGCAGCGCCTTCGGGTGCGGCTTAGCTCCTTATCAGCATACAGTCATAAAACCCCTCAAAGCAGGAACTCCATGAAACACAAAGGGCCATAAACCGTAAAACAATGAGATGAACACGAGGCTCGGTCCGTGGCCTTAAGAATCTACTTCGACTTCAACTGAGTCAGCACTCAGTTGTTTAAAACACAATAAACGCTTCTGGGTTCAACGGTATTAAACAGCCATCAGACGGTTACGCAGAACTTCAATAAAGAATTGCATGCAACATTACCTTAAAGCACATTGAGTTAAATGAATGGTGATTCTAAAATCACCCTGACTATCCTACTTTATCCTGCCCAGGCAATTTCTATACTACCAACCAAAGGAACGGGATTACTTGGTCTCGTTTTCTCTGGAGCAGCAAGTGGAAAGTGAGGCTTCGCTTGTCATGTGTCCATGACAAACTCAGGAACAGGCAACTCCTCCAATTTCGACAGGGAAAGGGGGCAAAATGATGGACCGTTCACAGTCAACTGGAATATAACAAAAGAGGACAAATTTGTCTCCTTCGGAAAACACCGTGGGTTTTTCTTCACTTGCACGTTACAGACTCTCCTTCGATCGATAAAGTAAATGTCCTTGTCTTCTTATGCCAGCAACATTCCTGACGTTGTCAAGCTTTGGCTGAAAATGGCAACATTTTTGATGTTTTGACTCTGTTTCGTCTGTGTGAGCAATAGCTTGAGACTTAGTTTAACTTGACCGTTAATCTCACTGTCCAGACAGTTTGCTGCACATCTGGATCCAGAGGCTGTGTTTGATGTCAGACCACAATTTGAAAATGAATTAACTTTGCAGTTAACTTTAGTGTCTGACCACAGATTTTGGTGCATATTTCTGTTCAGGAACTTTATGAGTTTGTTTTATGTTTTGTAAAGAACAGGATTTATTGCTAGATTAAATTCATAATTTAATCCAATCCACCCTGGTGTAAAGGGGGGTGTATCCAAAGCCAAATAGCAAGTATTACCCCGAGGAAGGTGTAGCAATTTGTCTTCTTTTTTTTCCCTTTGCATTTAAAGACTAATCCACCCTGCCGTAAAGGGGGGATGAAGAACATTGCTAAAACCACAAAAGTTTGGGGAAGGGTTTGAAGAATAATGTCTAATCACAAGTCCTCCCAAAGAAAGGTGAAGGATAATGCCTTGTTCTTCAGGCCGTGGGGGAAATCTGCTTCGATTAGGGCTGCTTCTGGAGGCCTCAGAAGAAAAGTCAAGCCACGCTTGTCTTATTACACCCTTTTTATGAATGAATGCTGGGTACTCGAACAGCAAATCATTACTTAACTTTGTTGCATACGATCGGCGCGATCACAGTCACGTTTGGATCCAAGGATTCTTTCAAGTAGAAACCTTACTTTTTGAGGCTTTCAGCTGATGTGTGGTCTGGTTCCCTCATTCCGTCTGCGGACAGCAGCTAATGGAGAGGATGGTACCAAGCTATAAGCTTTGACTCGTTTATCCAGAAAGGTTTGGTTTTTATTCAAAGTAATACTTTCTTAAATATTTTTCCTTAAATATTATTTTAATAAATAAAGGCAGCTAATGAGACACCGTTGAGAATTAGCCATCCAGAAGGTTGGTTTAATTCAGCAAATCATTCTTTAAAATATTATTTTATTAAAATAAGGTTTTATCTGATCTTGCATTGTGAATGGTTGTTTGAAGGTATACCAATTATTGTTGGTTTCAATTCAGTTTATTTATATAGCGCCAATTCACAACACATGTCGTCTCAAGGCACTTCACAAAAGTCAGGTACATACATTCCAATTAATCCTAATCATTGAACAGTGCAGTCAAATTCTGTTATTTATTCAAATTGGATAAAAAGTTTGTCTATCTAAGGAAACCCAGCAGATTGCATCCAGTCAGTGACTTGCAGCATTCACTCCTCCTGGATGAGCATGTAGAGACAGTGGACAGTCACTGGCGTTGACTTTGCAGCAATCCCTCATACTGAGCATGCATGTAGCGACAGTGGAGAGGAAAAACTCCCTTTTAACAGGAAGAAACCTCCAGAAGAACCAGAACCAGGCTCAGTGTGAGCGGCCATCTTCCACGACCGACTGGTTAGTTCCTAGACTAACGTAACTTCATTTCCAGATTCTTCAAGAAATGGTTCTCAAACATAAACATTGCATGGTAATATTGCACCACTCTTTCGGTCATGGTTTTCAACCATCTTTGATTCACTTGTTCATATTTTACATAGTTTGTTTTCTTTATTATTTCATTCTGCTTGGTAGTTTAGTTGGGTTGTTCTAGTTTAGTAATATAGTAGTTTGTTTATTGAAATATTTTTCGTTTAGTTTAGATTAGATTAAATTAGATTAGATTAGATTAGTTAAGTTTAGTTTAGTTTAGTTTAGTTTAGTTTAGTTTAGATTAGATTAAATTAGATTAGATTAGATTAGTTAAGTTTAGTTTAGTTTAGTTTAGTTTAGTTTAGATTAGATTAGATTAGATTAGATTAGTTTAGTTTAGTTTAGTTTAGTTTAGTTTAGTTTAGTTAGTTTAGTTTAGATTAGTTTAGTTTAGTTTAGTTTAGTTTAGTTTAGTTTAGTTTAGTTTAGATTAGATTAGTTTAGTTTAGTTTAGATTTGATCAGTTTAGTTTTGTTTAGTTTTGTTTAGATTTGATTAGTTTTGTTAAGTTTGGATCAGTTTAGTTTAGTTTAGATCAGTTTAGTTTAGTTTAGTTTAGTTAAGTTAAGTTTGGATCAGTTTAGATCAGTTTAGTTAAGTTTAGTTTAGTTTAATTTTCTTTTGTGGAAGACTGAACCTGCCAAAACATTAAACATTCAACATTCTATCATTAGCAGAGGTGTGTATGTATGCTTGACTACTCTGATGTTTCTGCAATATTCCCTGCTGCTTCCTCTCATGTATTGACTCCTTTTGTTTCCTCATTTTAACCACCCTGATGCCTACCTGGATCTTCCATGCCATGTAGAGACATGTTTTGGTCGGTAGTTGGGTGGGATAGCCACTTTCTGGGGTTCCTGCTTGATCAGGATTGTCTGACCTCAGGTCAACAACTTTGGGTGGGTCCCATCTATTAGCAGCTGGTGGATCTGTGCTGCTGGAAGTTGAAGTCCAATTCTCCACACTTGAGACTCCGTCTTGGATGTTGGTCACAGTGACATGAACTGGATCTTGCTATGGTTTCTCCTTTTCCCAACATACTTCTAGAGTATTGTTCAGCCTCAGCTCTGGGTGATCTGGGCTCATGTTATTACCTTACCACTGAGATTACACCTTGGATGGTGCGTTGGAGAATATCCTGCTTATTTTCCTGGCTTCTGCTTCTCCAGTGTGCCTGTTGAGTCAGGTTGCAGATCTGTGAGGTGTTGCTTGGCAGTCTCCAGAGCAGGTCTTAAACTTCAGTACTCATGGGCCATTGCCATGTAACTTGTTGATGTATTTCTGCTTCAATACATGTTAATCAGTTACTTACTGCATGGATTGTATGCTGAGGAGGTTATTCAGCCATATGATAACGGTGTGGTGGACCAAGGACATGTCTGAAAGTTGCAGGACACAGTCCCTTAAGAACTGGTTTCCCTTTTGAAGATTCATTTCTATTTATGTAGCTGGGGGGTCTCTTGTTGTTTTTTCCAATTGTGTGTGAGCTTATTAGCTGCCAGCCTGCAGCTCAGAAATGGTCCCGGCATTTAGACAAAGGCAGGGACAGCAGAGCCGCTGCATTTTCAGTCAATTTGACCCCGGTTGGAGACAAACAGGAGCTTTACCTAATGACGCACCTTTCAGTCAGTGTTATGTGAGCAGGCGGATCTAAGAAGAGCTGGATGTAGAGCTGAAAAACAAGCAGCAGATGGGAGACTTGCATTTTCTTTCTGTTTGATGATTTTTCCGGTTTAACTAAAATCTAATTAGGCAACATGATGTTTTTGCTCTAATGCAGGATTTTACATGTGGACAAAAAAATCTAATTAAACTAATTTACAGAATAAAATGTGTCTAATTAGAAGCTTCAGTATTATTTATACATGACCAGCTAATGTTGTTCTTTATTAATTAGTTGCACAGTTGAATATATCAGAGTAATATATCAAGTAAAAGAACAAACCTAATTCATTAATTCATCCATTCATTCATTCATTCATTTCTTAGATAGAGCTCACTGTAAAGAGGAGGGCTGTCATCTGCTGATCCATGCTGTCGAATGCTTATCTATTCATCTTTTGCATAAATAAACCCAGCAGGAACCAAACAGACACAGAATTAAACCAGTTTGGGTTTATCTCTGAGACCTTTCTATACTGAATTCTGACGGAGGTGTTGTGGCAGCACCTTAAAATGGTCCATGATGGGTTTAGGGTATCATTACTTTTTCACATGGAGCCATATTTGTTTGGATTTTAAATTAAATCAATCTTTTGAAACTGTTTTTTTGTATTTCTTCAGATTATCTTTGTCTCATATTAACATTTGTTTTATCTAAAACATTTCAGTGGGACATAAAAGCAGAAAGAGAAGAAATCTGTAAGGGCATAAATACTTTTTCAAAGCACTGTAGCTGTCAAAGTTTTTCCAGTAATCTAATCTAATCTAATCTAATCTAATCTAAACTAAACTAAACTAAACTAAACTAAACTAAACTAATCTAATCTAATCTGATCTAATCTAATCTAATCTAATCTAATCTAATCTGATCTGAACTAATCTAATCTAATCTAATCTAATCTAATCTAATCTAATCTAATCTAATCTGATCTAAACTAAACTAATTTAAACTAAACTAACCAGGGTGGATTGGATTAAATTATGAATTTAATCTAGCAATAAATCCTGTTCTTTACAAAACATAAAACAAACTCATAAAGTTCCTGAACAGAAATATGCACCAAAATCTGTGGTCAGACACTAAAGTTAACTGCAAAGTTAATTCATTTTCAAATTGTGGTCTGACATCAAACACAGCCTCTGGATCCAGATGTGCAGCAAACTGTCTGGACAGTGAGATTAACGGTCAAGTTAAACTAAGTCTCAAGCTATTGCTCACACAGACGAAACAGAGTCAAAACATCAAAATGTTGCCATTTTCAGCCAAAGCTTGACAACGTCAGGAATGTTGCTGGCATAAGAAGACAGGACATTTACTTTATCGATCGAAGGAGAGTCTGTAACGTGCAAGTGAAAAAAACCCACGGTGTTTTCCGAAGGAGACAAATTTGTCCTCTTTTGTTATATTCCAGTTGACTGTGAACGGTCCATCATTTTGCCCCCTTTCCCTGTCGAAATTGGAGGAGTTGCCTGTTCCTGAGTTTGTCATGGACACATGACAAGCGAAGCCTCACTTTCCACTTGCTGCTCCAGAGAAAACGAGACCAAGTAATCCCGTTCCTTTGGTTGGTAGTATAGAAATTGCCTGGGCAGGATAAAGTAGGATAGTCAGGGTGATTTTAGAATCACCATTCATTTAACTCAATGTGCTTTAAGGTAATGTTGCATGCAATTCTTTATTGAAGTTCTGCGTAACCGTCTGATGGCTGTTTAATACCGTTGAACCCAGAAGCGTTTATTGTGTTTTAAACAACTGAGTGCTGACTCAGTTGAAGTCGAAGTAGATTCTTAAGGCCACGGACCGAGCCTCGTGTTCATCTCATTGTTTTACGGTTTTATGGCCTTTGTGTTTCATGGAGTTCCTGCTTTGAGGGGTTTTATGACTGTATGCTGATAAGGAGCTAAGCCGCACCCGAAGGCGCTGCCTGTTTGGAACTTGTTGAGTCCAATCACCATTGTTCCTCTTCCATCTGTTCATCTTTCCAAGGTAATCCCAATTGTTGTGTTATTCTCATTTGTCCATAAACTGCTGGTCTGACCTCCATCTACCCTCAGCACATATCTTATTTTGTATTATTAGTGTACCCCTTTTTCAGAATAGTGCATGCTTAGGTAGGTGGAAGCTGTTGACCAGAATTGTTGGCTGTAAGAGGGACTATTGGTTTAATAAATTTCCACATCAGAAAAAGAGACAGCGTTTGTGTTTATTTTGTGTAAGAGTGATTATCTGTCAAGATAAGGTCAGAGTTCCACCACTCGGTGAAACGGTTGATAACACAGTGACATTTGGCGTGGTTTTGGTTATTAATTATCAATTATTAATGATAATTAACCAATTGTAATTATTAAGTGCTGTGAGCCCAATAATCACACTACCAGAGTGTATCTGTTTCTTCTAAATTCAGATTTTGAATTATAATTTTTGATAATTATTTATAATCAATAATCATAATTCCTTACACATTCCTGATGTGTTCGGAAGTGACAGAATAATAACAGCATACTTCATCCAATCCTGAGGGTTACTGAGGTGAACCTGAAAGCGTTAGAGATGTTCTAACCTGTGGTTCAGAGTCTCCCACAGGTCCTTTAGAAGTCCATGAAGTCGTCCAGAGAAATGAGAAGTTGTTTCATCTCATGATGACTTAATTCACTGGAAATGATCCCAGTTAGGGAGTGTATAATGAGGACTAATTCAGATAATTGCTTTCACTCCACACTGCAGCTATTATCTGCCCACATGGACAAGTGTTAGAATCACAGAGATGGAGAAGAACCGTGTGGAAACACACTACACAATCTGTACACACACATCTATACATATAGATAGACATAGAGGAAATCTAAACCACGCACATCCAAAGGCCCCCCCAGAGCATGGGAACCCCGTAAAGACCATTGCCAGGACTACTGCAACCCCCCCAAAGAAGAGCAGAGGAGAGCCCCAAGGGAACCACCCAGCAGCCACAGTGCAGAAGCCCCTGGGAGCTGCAGCGATGAGCTCACAGGCCCTGTCGGCAGCCATCTACGCCATGGACCCAGAGACCCAAGATCCCGGGCCACATCACCCCCCAAGCAGAGGCCCAACAGAGCCGGGGGAACCAGGGGTCCAGGAAGCAGCCACCGGGAGTGAGCCAGCACACACCAAAGCACCCAGCCCTAGACACCGAAAACCACCTATACACCAGTGGGCAGAGACAATAGCCAGCGGCAGGGAGTGATAGATCCAAGAAAGGGAGCAGACCAAGAACCAAACTGACACAAAAACAGGTGCACACAGTCACAAACATACATTCCCACCCCTCATGCGTCTGTCTGGAGGCGTGGTAAGGCGTATTCGACACTTCCAGTTTTCATTGTTGCGCTCGGTGAATTGTTTGGTGTGTGAAGGCTCTCTCGATTGATCTCATTTCTCTTTATTGTGATATCTGAGTTGTTCTAATACATAAGTACGCTAAAGCACATAATTTCTGTTGCTGCATTTAACATTTGGGGACCCTCTGTGTTTTACACGGTTTTTCTTGTAGTGGTTAGGGGTTGCTAGCTTAGCTTTAGCTCCACCATAGCTACCCGTTCTCTCTCCGTTTCTCTCTCTGAGTCTCCTCCTCTCTCTTGCTCTCTGTGTCAGATGTTCAGTTACTCCTCTGCCTCCCTTAGTGATAATGGTACGTATAATAAGTGTAGCATTTCTCTAGCTTTGGAGGCGAGGGTGTGAATTGGAGCCCCAGATCCACGCTGTTGAAAAACCAGCAGATAGCCGAGGCCCCTTAGCCAGCGCGGAGCCACCGAGGGTAGCTCCCCGTAGCAGTCCTCCACCAGACCCCGTGCAGCCGGGATCTCAGGCCGGCGGGGTGACGGTAAGCAGGAAGCATAGTTCTAGATCTCAGCCCACAGGTCACCACCAACCCGTCTGCGTTTCTAATAGATTTTCCCCACTCAGCGACACACTCGCTGAGAAGCCAACTCTGGTAATTGGCAACATTTTGGGGGAAACCTGGTCTGATCCGGAGAGACGGCATCCACCTCACTTTGGATGGAGAAGCTCTTCTTTCTAGGAATCTGGCCTGTTATGGCTGTACGATTATGTGGCCTTTTCTAGTCATCTCTTTGCTGCCCTAATTAAATATGTCTGCCCTTGTTGCTTATCTACCACACTGCTCACTGCTACAACTTACACAACATAACTGTTGATATCACATAAGATGCAACACATAGTCAAAGATAAACTGATTAAAGAAGATGATGCCCTTTAGGAGGGTTAAGAACAGGCACAGATAAAAGCAGGACTCACGCTCCATTCTTTGCTCCTCTCGGTTCATCCCTAAGACGGGCTGAGGGGGCCCGGTACCGAAGGTGAATGTCACTCTGTACACTGATCATTTTGGCATTAAATCTTGATTTTATACTTAACAATTTCTCATTATTTCACAAGGTAAATACTTTGCTGGTTTTACTGGTTGGATCTTCGGAACTCGAGAGAAACAGACCCGTTGGTGCACCGGGGGGGAAAGAGAGCAAAAACTCCCTTATTTACAACAGGCCGAATATATTAGTTCTCCAAACCTCTGACAACCCAGGGTTCAGACCAGGAAGCAGGGTCGTAGTTTAACACTCCTCTCTGCAGCTTCTGTACTGCTACCCACCCATTACCCTATTAAGACAGTGTCTCGCCCACGGCCAAAATTGAATAGATTAAAAAATAATCTAAAAGGAGGAAATCAGGAAAATCTAATAAAAATAAAACAATTAAATGTGGCTTACTGAACATAAGATCTCTCTCTTCAAAGACTTTGCTAGTTAGTGACCTGATTTCTGACAATCAGATTGATTTATTTTGCCTCACAGAAACCTGGCTGCAGCAAGAGGATTATGTTACTATAAATGAGTCAACTCCTACTAATTATTTAAATTTTCACATTCCTCGAAATACTGGGCGAGGAGGAGGAGTAGCAACCATCTTTCAGTCCGATTTATTGACTAGTCCCAGACCAATCAATAGCTACAACTCTTCAAAATATTTAATCCTTAGTTTTCCTCATCCAAATTGCAAAGCACTAAAACCACTTCTGTTTGTTGTTTTGTACCGTCCACCAGGCCCTTACTCTCAATTTTTAGATCAGTTTTCAGACCTTTTATCTGATTTAGTGTTAAATACAGATGAGGTTATTATAGTGGGGGATTTTAACGTTCATGTTGACACTGAAAGTGAAATATAAATATAGCCTTTTGTTGGAGTCATCCATTTTGGTCACACATTTTGACATGCGCAGCTCAACAGACGTCGCAGCTCTGACGTCACAGAGAGTTAAAACCGGCCGAGGGGGAGAGTTTCGTGGCCATTTCTCACGTGTCTCACAGGACAGCGCATTGGAGGCGCATATCTGGAGAGACAAAAGCTCGCAGGCAAACTTTTGCTCCACAACGCCATTCCCGGAAGAGCTCGAAAGCTGGAAATCTGTCTGATACAAGAAGGTCAGCAGGTTTATTCGCCGATCGAAGACCACGCCGACACCCGGCGCAGGTGAAAACCCACAGAGGGTTTATTTCCAAGGAGACGAGGTCCCTCCTTGTTGATTAAGTCGACTAACGGTTTTAATTTTCCTCTCCTGGACGGATGAGAAGTTACCGTTTTTTTTACCGTTTTTTTTTTCTTGATTTGATCACGGACGCGTGATCCCCCCTCATTTTTTTTCAGACCTGACCCATCCTCAACCGGTGGAGAGAAGAAATCGATGTCAAAGTAATTTCATTCTTTTTTATATTAAACCGTATAGGTGCATTTAGAGGTCTGGGCAGGATGAGGCATAGTGATTGTGATTTAGAATCACCAGTAGTTTGTTGGAACCCTAAGCCATGGATTTCAACATTAAACTCCGGTACGGACTCTTCTGGAATTTCCAAAATAAATTGCATTAACCTACTTCCGGCACAACTTAGGAAAAGGGGGCATCAGCGGATTTCCCATGATGCCACTGGCTGTATAAAAGCACCCCCTTTCCAATGCCCCGATCTCTCCAAGCCAGTTGACCATCGGACCAGGAGCAGACACAGCGCGCTGAAGTCTTTTTGCTGGCAAAAAGACTTAAACTCTTCAAACTGGATCCAAGAGTCTCATATGATCACCGATCATATGCAAAAGTTGAATATGGAATGAATTGCTGTTTGTGTATCCGGTATTCATTCATGAACGGGGGAATTAAGGTACCAGCACTGTTTGACTCTCTCTCCGAGCCCTGCAGACGCACACGGTGTTCGAGAGAAGCCCTGCAAAGATGCGGTCTCCCAGTCTGGAAGGAAGACAGCAGAGACCGCATCACCGTGGTTACGGTAATGAATAGTTGGTTGGCGGACAAAACGAGCCGTCTCGCACGCCACAGCGCCCGAAGCTACCGAGGTTAGCCGAAAGCTAACCGCTTGTTGACTGTGGACACCTCTTCAAACTTCGCTGCCCCGAACATCTTTTCCTCAGCATGGTCAGAGGTTAGGTTTGGGCAGAATAACATTTAGGATGAAATGATCTAAACGTTTTTCATTTTTATGAAGTTTGGTTTTGTTGTGTGAAACTGCTATCTTAGTGCTAGTAGGCTGCACACGTGATCAGCTTTGTGTTCTGTGTTTATGTGTTTTTAAAGTTAAGACAAACTTTAGTTAAAGGGTGATTTTAAACACAGAAGATTGCTCATAACGCGCCGTCTGCGCTTATGCATTTTAACCCTTTAATTGACCCTGGTATTTTAAAGGTATGTGTTTGGTTCTGGTACTAAGCTAAGCTATCGGCCTCCTTTGTTAGCTTAACTGCTAACAGCTTAAGAACACGTGCTTGCTACTAAAGAGTATTTAACATGAAGGTTGTTAGTTTTCAAGTTAGTGAATAATAATCTCTAAACATTATTTTACTAAATCTGATAACTAAGTAAACACCATTAAGCCCCATTTCTCCAGAAAGATTTGGCTCTTTTCCAAATATTCCCTTAATAATAGTTCTTCAAATATTATTTCAATAAATAAAGGCAACTAATTAGACACCATTGAGAAATGATTCATCCAGAAGGTTGGTTTTATTCAGCAGATCATTCTTTAAAACATTATTTTATTAAAATAATATTTTATCTGATCTTGCATTGTGAATGGTTGTCTAAACGTTTGCTGATTATTGCCTAAGTTGGTTCCAAGACTAACTTAACTTCACTTCCAGATTCTTCAAGATAATCCTTGGTTCTCAAACATAAACATTGCATGGTAATGTTGCATCACTCTTTTGGTTATGATTTTCAATCATCTTTAATCAACTTGTTTATATTGTACATAGCCCATTAGTCTTCATTATTCTTTAATTCTGCTTGGTAGTTTAGTTGGATTGTTTTAGCATAGGAAAGAGTTTGTTGATTGAAATATGTTTGACTTTGAGTTGACATATTTTTGTTAATAAATTCTTGTATTTTAAGAAATTGTGTGAATTCATTCCATGTGTGTACAGAGTTAATGCTGTTCAATAATGTCAGAGCTTGGCTCACACCTTTCAATTTTGTCCTAATACCATCGCCTTACTGGGCTGGTATTCACAGGACAACCCTTAACAGACCGAAATATTATTTGATAAAATATAAAAATATTAATATTAAATAATATTGTCAGATTAATAATCACAACAAGGTAATCTAAGGTATCAACTTGTTGCATGCAATATTGATTGAATGGTGTTAGGCTGAGCTGCGAAAGCGCTGCTGAATCGTGCGTGGTTCATGTTATGTCCGGCTGATCCCAAATCAACCAGGAGTTAGAAGTTGGACTTTTAAAAGTTTTTCATTCAAAGCAACGATGGTCTGTACCTCGTGGTCTGACCACTCTTTTGTTCCAGTTTTATTGCTGGAGATTTTCCACTGAGTTCCCACCTCAGAGTTTATGACCCTTTGTTTGAGATTTTGTGCGATCAGCTGATAGTGGCTAAGACCACCCAGGTCACCGTTTTATCAGCTGACCGCTGCAATCTTGACATCAGCACGCCAGGAGGACTTCTCTTTCCATTTAACCCAAATTGCACATTTTGTCCATAAAACTGCTGGTTTGATCTTCATAGACACTAAATGCGCATATATTTTTCTTTTATTATTATGTTAGGTAGTCATTTTTATTCCCTTTGTGTAGAATAGTGCTTGTTAGGTTAGGTGAAGGTTTTTGGACCAGAATAATGGTATATCAGGATTATTTGGCTTCAATAAATCTTCATATATATATAATTAAGAGAAGCGTTTGTGTTTATTTCGTGCAAGAGTGATTTATCTGTCAAAACAAGGTCGAAGATCCTCCACCTTCGGTGAAGTGGTTGAATAAACAGTGTCAGTTCGTAGTTTTGGTTAATAATTTGTAATTACTAAAGAGCTTTGAGCCTGTAATCACAACACCAGCGGACACCTCTGATTTCTATTCGTAAGTAATGATTTTTCGTTAAGAAATTGATTTCTTTTTAAATTAGGATTTTAAATTATATTTCTTGTTGAATATTAATTAATCAATATTCATAATCCTTACACTTTAATGCTATCTTAGACTCAATTGGCTTAGCTCAAAACATTTACAAACCTAACCACCTTTGTCTTCATTCTCTGGACCTTGTGCTGACATGTGGCATTGAGTGTACAGACATAACAATATTTCCTCATAACCCTGTCCTGTCTGGCCATTTTTTAATAACCTTTGAGTTTAATTTAACCGAGTACTCCACACATGAAAGAAAATTTCATTATAGTAGATTATTATCAGACAATGCTGTAACAACCTTTAAAGAATCTGTTCCACTTTTAATTTCCTCATTATCCCATAAAAACATAGTGGAGGCCAAAGATTTTGCTTCTTCTCCTTCATAAATTGATTCTGTTGTTCAGAGTGTTACTTCATCATTGCGTGGTGCATTAGACAATGCAGCCCCCTTGAAAAAGAAGGTAATCATTCATAGGAGGCAGGCTCCCTGGTTTAATTCAGAGCTGCATACTTTAAAGCACAATGTTAGAAAATTGGAGAGAAAATGGAGCTCTACACACCTAGAGGATTCCTACTTAATCTGGAAAAATAGCCTACTGTTGTATAAAAAGACACTTCACCAAGCTAGAACAGCTTATTTCTCATCATTAATAGAAGAGAACAAGAATAATCCTAGGTTTCTCTTTAGTACAGTTGCTAAACTTACACAGAGTCATAGCTCTGTTGAGCCATCCATTCCCTTAGCTCTCAGCAGTCATGATTTTATGGGATTCATCCAAAATAAAATTGATTCTATTAAGAAGAAAATCTTTGACATACTCCTGAAGATGATTACTTCATCCTCAACAAGTGAGACAACATTGGAAGTAAATGTAGAACCTGATCTGTGTTTGGACTGTTTTGATCCTGTGGAGCTTCCAGAGTTATCAGAAATATTAGCTTCATCTAAACCTTCAACTTGTATGTTAGACCCAATCCCAACCAAATTATTTAAGGAAGTGTTCCCTCTGATTACCAGCCCCATTTTAGATATGATTAATCTATCCTTAGTAATGGGTATGTACCACAGGGTTTTAAGGTAGCTGTAATTAAACCTTTGCTTAAGAAACCTTCGCTTGATCGAGATGACTTAATAAATTACAGACCTATATCCAATCTTCCATTCTTATCTAAAATTCTTGAGAAAATAGTTGCTAATCAAATGTGTGAGCATTTACACAGCAATGACCTGTTTGAAGAGTTTCAGTCAGGTTTCAGAGCTCATCATAGCACTGAAACAGCTCTGCTGAAAGTCACTAATGATATTCTTATTGCCTCAGATAATGGACTTGTGTCTGTACTGGTTCTCTTAAAAAGGCGGACCCAAGATTCAGCCAGACACAGAACTGAAAGATTAAAAAGTTTATTCAGTCACAGGAAAACGTCACTCAGGTTAAACTCCACACAGCTTCCAGGAATCACTGAAGCAGAAAGAAGGATTAGTGACTTGTAGTTTCTCCAAATCTTGCAAGGATAAGAAAAGTCACTAACCTGTTCTTGTCTTGGGTTAAACTTGAAACCCAGAGGGGAAACCTCAGTGGGTAGAAGGCAGGGATCTCCACAGCGCAGGTGAGAGAGACAGGTGACTTTTGGCTGAATAATCCAAGGGCTAGGCTGATTCAATAATCCAGGGACAGAAACTGGGTCAATGATCGGAACAAGAGACGTCAGGCAAGGGGCAGGCAGAGGCATAAATCAGATGGAGGAAACAGGGTCAAAACCAAAATCCAAACAGTCCAACAAGGGGCAGGCAGAGGCAAAAATCCAAGAGGCGAGGCAAGGCAAGGCCAAAACAACGATAAGTCAGGAAGGAACTCTGGATATCTACTCACACGATGGCTTTCAAAAATCTGGCACCGTCTGCTTGTCAGAGTCAGTATATATCAGGGAAGACACAGGTGCTTGGATGCCACAGATTGCACTGCACTGCAGCAGTCACCAGGTGCATCTCATCTACTGATTGCAGCCAGAGAGACAGAGTAGAGCAGACGTGCCGGAATCATAACAGTAGGGATCAGGGGAACAGCGCTAGGCTGGTTTAAATCTTATCTGTCTGACAGATTCCAGTTTGTTCATGTAAATGATAAATCATCTTTAAACTCCAGGGTTAATTGAGGAGTACCACAGGGTTCAGTACTTGGGCCAATTCTCTTTACTATATATATAGTTCCAATAGGTAAAATTATCAGGCAGCATAGGATAAATTTTCACTGATACGCTGATGATACTCAGCTTTACTTATCCATAAGTCCTGATGAACCCAACCAGTTAGATAGACTACAAGCATGTCTTGAAGACATAAAAACTCGGATGACTTTAAATTTTTTCTTCTAAATTAAGACAAGACAGAAGTTGTCGTCTTTGGACCGGAGTCTTTAAAAAAGAAACTGCTTAGTCAATCACTTAACCTGGATGGCATTAATTTGACCTCCGGTAATAAAGTAAAAAACCTTGGTGTTATTTTTGACCAGGACATGTCATTTAAATCCCATATTAAACAGGTTTCTAGGATTTCCTTCTTTCATCTCCGGAACATTGCCAAAATTAGAAATATCCTGTCCAGGATTGACGCTGAAAAACTAGTCCATGCATTTGTTACTTCAAGGCTGGACTATTGTAATTCTTTACTATCAGGATGTCCACAAAATGCAGTTAAAAGCCTTCAGCTGATTCAAAATGCTGCAGCAAGAGTTCTGATGAAAATTAAAAAGAGAGATTCATATTTTCCCCTACTTTAGCTTCCCTTCATTGGCTCCCTGTTAAATCCAGAATAGAATTTAAAATTCTCCTCCTCACATATAAAGCCCTTAATGATTTAGCTCCATCATACATCAGAGATCTGTGTTGTTCCATATGTTCCTAACAGAGCACTTCGTTTCTCAGACTGCAGTTTACTGGTGGTTCCTAGAGTCTCTAGAAGTAGAATGGGAGGCAGATCCTTTAGTTATCAGGCTCCTCTCCTGTGGAACCAGCTCCCAGTTTTAGTCCGTGAGGCGGACACCCTGTCTACTTTTAAGGCTAGGCTTAAAACTTTCCTTTTTGATAAAGCTTATAGTTAGAGTGGCTTAGGTTATCCTGAGCTATCTCTGTAGTTATGCTGCTATAGTCTTAGGCTGCTGGAGGGACATAATGACCACTTTCACCCTCTTCGCTACTTTTCTCACACTACTCTTCAATTTTGTATTATTTGCTGTTATTTCAGCTTTTAACTTTGTTCTCTCTCTTTTCTCTTCTAGAAGCTACACCTGGCCTGACTCTGTGTCTACCTGTGACACCTTTCTGGAGAGGGGAATCCTCCAAGCTTCTGCTGGCAACAACTTAATGCTCACCCTCTACCGATGATCCACATGGCCCTGTCTTTCAGTGTTTAACCCTTTCTCTCTCCTAGACATAGCTACTGACTGAGCTTTTACTGTAACTAACTCTTTTGTGCTCTCTTCAGACACTAACATTGAAAACTGGCTCAGAGTTTATCTGTTCTTTCTTTCTAGGTAAAAACGACTAAAGGAGTACACCCCATTAACATTTACCTTTCCTTCCCATAGAAAGTACTCCTGGATCAGTGCTTCTTTGTTCTTTTTGTGTCTCTGCTCAGTTCTCTCTAACCCCCAGTCGGTCGTGGCAGATGGCCGCTCACACTGAGCCTGGTTTCTGTTTTCTGCTGGGGGTTTTCTTCCTGTTAAAAGGGAGTTTTTCCTCTCCACTGTCGCTACATGCATGCTCAGTATGAGGGATTGCTGCAAAGTCAACGCCAGTGACTGTCCACTGTCTCTACATGCCTCATCCAGGAGGATGAATGCTGCAAGTCACTGACTGGATGCAATCTGCTGGGTTTCCTTAGATAGAAAAACTTTTTAACCAGTTTGAATAAATAACTGAATCTGACTGATAGTTAGGATTAATTGGAATAAATGAACCTGACTTGAAATTTGGAGGATTCAACTGAATTGACTTTGAAAAGTGCTTTGAGACGACATGTGTTGTGAATTGGTCTATTTAAATAAAACTGAATTGAATTGAATTGAAGCCGTACACATAAAAACGCTCATGCCCACTGCCCCGCCAAGATCCCCCCGCCAGAACCCAGCATCTGAAGCTTGGTTCAAACTGGGTCATAAACAGAACAATGATCCCAAACACAGCATATCTATAACAACATGGCAAAGAAAGAAAGAAAAATCAATGTGCTGAAGTGGTCCAGTCAAAGCCCAAACCTCGGTGTGACTGAAATACAGTCCAGAAACCTGAATGAACTGAAGCAACGTTAAAAAGAAGAGTGGAGCAAACTAATAATGTTAGAGAAAACCACTGCTGAGTTACTGCTGCTGGATGAAGGGGTGTACTTAGTTTTTAACACACAGCTTAACGATTTCAACTCTGTTGAATCTGTTGTGAGTTTAGATTTTAGTAACTTCAGAACCTTTTTCTGACACAAAAGCTGACAGAGGGTGTACTTATTTTCATAATGGCAGAGGAGGTTGACAAGCAACATTGGTGCATCTTTCCTTCTCAGCACAGATGCTGCTGTGAAGGATGTGGAAGTGCAGATGAACTAGGGGAAGAGATGGAGGTGGATTTCAGAGCTCTACTAAGGTTCCCAGAGAACATCACCTCTGATCCCCAGAGACTCACTTTGTGAGATGATTCATACCTGCATCACATTTTAAAATTTCATTCCTCGTAACACCAGAACTCAGCCTGAAAGGCGATTTCCATACATGAGATGAGACCCTGTTAGGAGGAAGAGGAGGAAACCAGACTGACAGAAATAGAAGATAAAGCTGAAGGTGAGTAGGTGCAGCTGCAGTGAGGGGCCGAACCCTGAACACACAGATTCTGGTTCCACCTGTTCTCAAACCTCCCTCACATCCTCCTTCAACCTTCTCCTCCTCTGCAGGTGTCAGAGCTAAATCCGCCCTTCCTGACATCCGTCGGTGAAAATGAAACAAACAGACGAAGGTTAATTGAAATCTGATTCTTATGGACCTCCTGGCCTCCTCATTATCAAGAACATCCTCTCAGAATCTGTTGGGTTCAGACGTCTCTCTTCAGGTATTGTTTTATTGGAGGGTCAGCAGACACTTAATTACCCTGGCAACCGCTCCCATCACGATTCAGAAACCGCTGAATGTCAAAGATCTGATACAGATTTCTCTCAGTGCTCAACGGCAGATGGAGAAAACAGTCAAGTGGAGTCGAACAGAGTCTCAGATCTGCAAATCTCAAGTGTTTAACTCGGGTCGGACCAGAACTTATTTAACTGAACTGTCTGCTAACATCTACAACACTCAGGTCAGAAACCTCCATCTCCAGATGCTGGAAAAGGACACAGATTTCACTTTGTCCAAAGGGATCAGAACATCTGGGTCAAATTCAGAAAAAAGCTCAACATGGACCCATGTCAAGAGTCCAGAGTTTACAGAGTCCAAGAGATCTGGAACAACTCAACCAGAAAACACCTGACCCTCACCTGACCCTCAGCAGGTCATAAACGAGAAAACTGCAGCCTCAGATGAGCAGAACCACCGTGAATCCAAAACATCAAAGCAGTGAATGAAAAATGTCCCAAATTTATCCCCATTTTATTTGATTCTATTCCAGTTTTACTATCATTTTTATCCCAGTATGGACCGGGTTCTGTCTTGGTACCATCCTCCTTTTTTATCTCTGGCTTTACTCTGATTTTGTCCTAATTTGATCTGCATTTCAGTTTGTTTTTATCCTGTTTTAATCCCTGTTTGATGTTTTTAATTCTGATTTTATTCCATCTTTGGGACGGTTTAAGTGCTGGTTCTAATGGTTTTATCTCAGTTTAGTCCTGGTTTTATTCTGGTTTTATCCAGATTTTCTGGTGATTAAATCCCAGTTCTTCCCTGCTTTTCTGTCCTGGCTTCAGATCTAAGAGCAGCAGCTGTTCCTGCCCATCAACCTGGGAAGGGTTAGAAGGTCATCTCTAAACCTTCTGAAGTCCATCATTCCACAGAGAGGTTATTCCAAGGAAGAAAACATCTTTAGACAGCTGCCTATCTTCCCAGGAGTGGAGGTCCCAACAGATTCACCCCAAGAAATGATCTCCATCTCAGACTCCACTACCCTCAGGTAGCAGTTTATAGGTCAAAGTATGTTGGTACTCTAACCTTTAACCTCTTTCAGTTATCTGCATGGTTACAGTGACAACATTTAATGCATGTCTGGAAGCCAAACTGTAGATCTGCAGGATCTTCAGCAGATGTCTGGTCAGCTGCCTCAGCAGCAACGTCTCTGATATCTTTCATCTCAACATGAAGTTTCCTTCAGGGAATCCATTGTTTTGGTTCTTCTATTGGTTGTTGTGGATTTATGGATCTTCTGATTGGTTTGATGTTTGTTTCTGTAAATTCTATCCTGCACATTTAAATCCTGGTGGAGATCTTTCTGCTCTTTCAGGACTTTCTGGTCTGAGGTCTGAGCAGAAGAACCAACACTAAGACAAAGTGCTGCCTGCACAGAGGTGACAAAGACGGGGGTGTGTAGATGATGTTGAATGATGGACCTGCTGTAGGGAACGTTTTATTGAGGTGGAACTAGCATCATCAATAATCAGATGTTCACTTCCTGTGGAAACACCTCTAAATGAATCCAGATGAGAGTGAAGTCACATGACTCCTCCTGCTTTACTTGAAGTCTCAGGAGGGTCCAACCTGTAGCTTCTCCTGACGTTACTCAGGTGTCCCCACATCAGATTAATCAGATTTATGGGTCCTTACCTCTCTTAGATAGCAGGATATTCCTCTGAGGGCTTCACCCATGGCAGTGGGTGACGGCAGCTGGAGGAAGGAGAGACAAAGAACAACGTGAGGAAGCTTGGTCCAAACAGGCTCTTCTGACCTTCTGAAGGTCTGTCAAAGTTTACTCCTTTCTGCTGCTGATGACACTAGATGTTTATCTGAACGATGAGACGTCTCTCAAGTCTCTGCTGGATTTATTCTTTATTCTGTGTATTCTATTATGCACACAGAATGCCTGGAGAATCAGAACCTTTAGTGGATTACAGAAAAGTCTGGATCACAGGAGAGAACATGAAGAAGACATGTCTGGACATCTATTTAAAGACAGCAAGTTCTAAAAACAAATCAGATTCAGCTTCAAACTGTGGGGTTTTACCGGCGGTGGATGCTCCAGGCAGGTGTGGAAATGTTTGGTCTGGTTGGGTTTCACACGTTTCAGAGGAACCCGGGATTCTCCGATCAACTCATTATGGGTCAACTTGTCCTCATCGCAGACGGTCAACCTGAACAAAGACAGCAGCGGAGACATGGAGCTGTTAACATTTCATCACTCAGCAGATTATAAAAGGCTGCCTCTTTATTTTCATTATTAGTCAGCTTGAAGTTAGCAGCAGTCCCGGTTCTGTTTTGGGTTATTAGTTTGGGTTGTTGGTTTAGAAGGCTGAAGGCCTCTCCCCTGAAGGTCTCTCTGCCTGCTTAGATGCTTTTCTCCAAAGCTCCCTGCTTGCTTGCATTCTTTTACTCCTAACTTTTTATCTCTTAGCCAAAATTACGGAAATATTGGACTAAAACTACTTCTTACCAGCGACTCCCAAGGATTATTATTATTATTTTTTTTTTCCAAAGGATTTTGATGTTTTTGTAATCGAATTCGAAAGAAAGACAAGTTGATGCCAGCTAATTAGCACAAGATGCCTCCCTTCACCACAGAGGACTTCGACAAACTTTTACAAAAATTGGCTGTTTTGGAGATGAAAATCCATGGACTAGTAGTGAATTTGGAGGTGAATATGGGCTACAACAATGATTCAACCCTGCCTGTGATCCCAGACAGTGACAGCCAGCTCAACGACTCAGCCAGCAATCAGAACACTGAAAATAAACCCACCGGCAGACACCCCTGGCATGTTTTAGACGCATGCCCAAAAAATCAAGGTGGACGACTCCCTGGAAGATCTCAGCAATTAAATAAATTAGAATGGCCAGAATTACAGAGAAATGCCCCCGTTTCCCCTGGGAAAAGGACACTTCCAACCTCCAGAACAGATTTGCTCCACTACAGAATAAAAACCAGGAAAGTGATCCATCTTCTGAGAACAATAAAAGGTTTGAGAACAACCTTCATTTTAAACAGTCGTCTCCTAAATTGCCAGAGAAAAAGCGCCCCACCGGACCAAGAACCCTAATAGTGGGCAACACAGCTGTGGATGGGATTAAAAACTTCTGCAACAAGAAAAACACAGAAGTTATGACTGGTACCAGTAATGTGGTGTCCGATATCTCAGAGAATATTCTTGCAATCACAGAAAAGCGCCAGTCTCTAGAAAACCTTATTATACACTGTGGAGCCATGGATGACGTGGCTAAGAAAAAATCAGAAGAACTGAAGGAGGATTTCACTCGTCTTCTGAATATTGTTGGAGGTCTCAATATCAAGGTGTTTCTCAGCGGAACCTTTGCACCGATTTTCTGTGGAGATGAGATTTTTTCGAGACTTCTGATGATTAATAAGTGGTTGAAAAAAACATGTGACACCTCTTCAAGCGAGATGGTTTCTGTTTGAACAAGCCGGGAGCCAGACGTCTCACATCTAATCTCTTCTATTCAGGAAATAATCCGCCAGCAGCTTCGACCTTCAGCAGATCAACAACAATGATAACGCTGCCTCCAACAGCTCCAGCAGAGACAACCGGCCAGTTGGCTGAGAAAGAGAGGTCATCACAAAAGGTCTCCCCTCGAAATCCACAGGAGACGTGAACCCCCCTGTTATACCTCCCCCTCACCCCATACAGTCTGGGCCCCTGTGGTAACTCTATCAGAAATGAGCATGTCCAGGAAAAACTTGGGCCCCCAATAGGAGATAGTTGTAAAATCTCTGTGCTTAAACGTGACAGACAGAACAAAGTCAAAAGGATAAGAGACAGTAATAAACAATCAAAAAAAGCCATAAACTGTCCGGTTACATTATAAGAAAACGCATCTTTAAGGACGGTGCTGCTGAAACCTTCAACCAGATTTACTCTTCTACCTCCACTTTGCATTGTAACACTGTAGATGAGCTGGTAGATAACTTTCATTCTAAAATCTCAGACATCATTGATTCAATTGCTCCAATTAAAGTGAAAGTCGTTTCTGGGAAGAAAATGTCTTCATGGAGAAGTGCTCCACCAGTCAGAAGTGAACAAAAGGAGTGTCGAAAAGCTGAACGCAGGTGGAGAAAGACTGGACTCCAGGTTCACTATATTATCTATAAAGAGAGACTCTACAGATATAACCTACAACTGAAAAGGGAATCTTTCTTTTCTGAGATCATCAGCAGAAACATTAACAATGCTCGTGCATTATTTGTCACGGTCGACAGGTTAACAAACCCTCCTGTAACTGTAGCATCTGAACTCCACTCTACCAGGACCTGCAATGAATTTGCTAACTTCTTCACTGAAAAAACCCAAAAGATCAGAGGGGCAGTCAGCACATCCACATCAACTCCAGAACCACTGTTGTCTCCAACTAGAACTGATTTTGAGAAATGTCCAAATTTCCAATTTCACCAAATAAACTACAAAACTTAGAAGAAATCGTACAGCAACTAAGCTCTTCTTCCTGCTGTCTCCATGTTTTACCCAAAGCTTTCCTTCAGAAAGCTTTGCCTGTAATAACATCTGAGCTTTTACTGTAACTAACTCTATGTGCTCTCTTTCAGACACTAACCTTGAAAACTGGCTCAGAGTTTATCTGTTCTTTCTTTCTAGGTGAAACGACTAAAGGAGCTACATCCATTAACATTTACTTTTCCTTCCCATAGAAAGTACTCCTGGATCAGTGCTTCTTTGTTCTCTTTGTGTCTCTGCTCTGTTCTCTCTAACCCCCAGTCGGTCGTGGCAGATGGCCGCTTACACTGAGCCTGGTTCTGCTGGAGGTTTCTTCCTGTTAAAAGGGAGTTTTTCCTCTCCACTGTCGCTACATGCATGCTCAGTATGAGGGATTGCTGCAAAGTCAACGCCAGTGACTGTCCACTGTCTCTACATGCTCATCCAGGAGGAGTGAATGCTGCAAGTCACTGACTGGATGCAATCTGCTGGGTTTCCTTAGACAGAAAAACTTTTTATCCAATTTGAATAAATAACTGAATCTGACTGCACTGTTCAATGATTCGGATTAATTGGAATGTATGAACCTGACTTTTGTGAAGTGCCTTGAGACGACATGTGTTGTGAATTGGCGCTATATAAATAAACTGAATTGAATTGAATTGAAATTTAACACAAATAATAAACACGTCCCTTTTGTCAGGTGTTTTCCTCCAGGCCCTGAAAACAGCAATTATCAAACCTCTATTGAAAAAGAGCAACTTGGACAAGCTGCTGCTACAGAACTACAGGCCTATATCAAACCTCCCCTTCATCAGTTAGATTATTGAAAAAGCTGCGTTTCAACAGTTAAACAACCTACTAACAATGACCAACCACTTCGATGTCTTCCAGTCAGGCTTCCTGCTCACCACAGTACAGAGTCTGCTCTTGTCAAGGTGTTCAATGACATCCGTATAAATGCAGACTGTGGAAGAACCACAGTGCTGGTATTATTGGACCTTAGTGCAGCATTCGACAATGTTGATCACTCCATTTTATTAGAGCGCCTGGAAAACTGGGTCAGCCTTTCTGGTACAGCACTCAATTGGTTTAAATCCTACTGGAAGGACATGGCCTTTTTTTGTGTCAGTAGGTAACTTTAAATCAGAGACCACAAAAATCAATGTGGCGTTCCCCAAGGGTCCATCTTGGGGCCCCCTCCTATTCAATATCTACAATGCTCCCCCTAACTCAGATTTCAATAAACAAAACCGTAAGTTATCAAAAAACTATGCAGACGACACACAGCTATACGTTCGATGTCACCCGGGGGACTATGAACCTATTCAAGGTAAATGCTTAGAAGAAATCAATGCATGGATGGGGCCCAAAATTTTCTTCAGCGAATCAAAAAAAAACTGAAGTAATAATCTTTGGACCAAAGGAAGAGTGTTTTTAAAAATTAGCACACAGCTTCAGTTAATACAGCTAGAAAAACCCCCAGTCAGGCTGGAAACCTGGGTGTAGTGATGGACTCAGACCTGAACCTTCAGAGGCACATAAAGACAGCAACAAGGTCGGCCTTCTATCACCTAAAGAACATCCAGGATTAAAGGACTAATGTCTCAGCAGGACCTTGAAAAACTAATTCATGGTTCATCTTAGCAGAATTGATTACTGCAACGGCGTCTTCACAGGTCTGCCTAAAAAAGTGGATCAGACAGCTGCAGTTGATCCAGAACGCTGCCCGCCCGCGTCCTCACTAGAACTAAGAAAGTGGAGCAACCCTCAGCCCGGTTCTAAAAGTCCCTACACTGGTTCCCTGTAGCTCAGAGAAAAGACTTTAAAATACTTCTGTTAGTCTATAAATCACTGAATGGCTTAACACCAAAATACATTACAGACTTGTTGTCAGTGATCAACCACCCAGACCTCTCAGGTCTTCTGGCTCAAATCTACTCTGCAGAACCAGAACCAGAACCAAACATGGAGAAGCAACTTTTAGTTCTTATGCTCCACTAATCTGGAATAAACTCCCAGAAAACTGTAAAAGGCCGAAACCCTAAGTTGCTTTAAATCAAGGTTAAAAACATATTGTTTAGAGCGGCCTTTGACTGGGCCATCTAAACATTATTAGTTAAGTTTTCAGTCCAATTTTCCTGTCATTTCCTTATCCATCATTCTATTCTCTTAATTTTTTTTAATTACCTCTGTTGTTTGGTTTTCTGTATCATTGTAATGTTTTTCCTCATGTACAGCGCCTTGATGCCTTGTTGCTGAAAAGCGCTAAATAAATAAACTTGACTTGACTTGACTTGAAACCGACAGCTGACTACATTGATTTTTGCTTCGAAGTGAATCTTATTCATTCAACCTATTTTAAACTGTTGCATCTGTTGGGTTCTCATATGTTCTGAGTCCTTAGAGCCAGATCAGAACCTTCAACAGAACACAATCAGAGGAAGCAGGAAGATACAAGAAGAAGAAGACAGGAAAAAAACAAGGAAGAATTTGGAAAAGAGGAAAGATGAGAAGGAAAGAGAAAGTAAATGAATGAGGTGAGAGGAAATGATGAAGGAAACGGGAAAGAAAAAGTGTGAAACAGGAAGCAGGAATTGAAAAACAGAACCCTGTAAAAACTAAAAATTAAGAATCCAACAAATTAAAATTTCAGCTATCCACAAAACCCAGTTTAGTTTAACGTCTTTCTGCTGGTCCAGTTAAAGTTTAGGAGCTTCCTGATGCTGCTCAGCGATATTTGTTTGATATTTATTTGCAGAAAGACTCAGATTTTCAGATTCTGCAGTTTTGGGGTGGATCAGAGATGGAGAAAAAACTGAGTACAGGGAGCTGGTGGACCACTTTGTGGCATAGTGTGGAAACAATCATCTCATCTTGAACATGAATAAAACAAAGGAGATGATTGTAGATTTTAAGAGAAACAAGAATAGGTCAAAAACTATTTCCATCATGGGAGAAGAGGTGGAGGTGGTGGAGGAGTATAAATACCTCGGTGTTCAACTGGACAACAGACTGGAGTGGAGATGCAACTGTGAAGCCGTCTACAAGAAGGGACAGAGCAGACTGTACTTCTCGAGGAAGCTTAGGTCCTTCCTCCCTCCCTGTTGGATGGAGTAAGGGGGAGTCAGGTTTAGCCTAAACCGGCTCAGTTATGGTTGAGGTGCAAACACACCCTCCATTTCTGCTACCTGTATGACCCCCTCTCTTTTCCACTGGTTATAATCAGTCTGACAGAGAGAGGTATCCCGATCCTTGTGGTTTTTAGTATAACAATGACCATCAGTGGAACCCTTTGTAGGGTGCATTGAGACGACATTGTTGAAAATAAGCGCTGTTTAACTAAATAATCTGAACTGAAACTTTCTGTGTAGTTATGCTGCTATAGGCTTAGGCTGCTGGAGGACATAATGACCACTTTCACCCTCTTCGCTACATTCTCACACTACTCTCCAATTTTGCATTATTTGCTGTTATTTCAGCTTTTAACTTTGTTCTCTCTTTTCTTAATTAATTGGAATGTATGAACCTGACTTTTGTGAAGTGCCTTGAGACGACGTGTTGTGAATTGGCGCCATATAAATAAACTGAATTGAATTTGAATTGAATTTTCTCTTCCTAAAAGCTACACCTGGTCTGGCTCTGTATCTACCTGTGACACCTTTCTGGAGAGGGGCATCCTCCAAGCTTCTGCTGGCAACAACTTAATGCTCACCCTCTACCGATGATCCACATGGCCCTGTCTTTCAGTGTTTAACCCTTTCTCTCTCCTAGACATGGCTACTGACTGAGCTTTTACTGTAACTAACTCTATGTGCTCTCTTTCAGACTCTAAACTTGAAAACTGGATCAGAGTTTATTAGTTCTTTCTTTCTAGGTGAAACGACTAAAGGAGCTACATCCATTAACATTTACTTTTCCTTCCCATAGAAAGTACTCCTGGATCAGTGCTTCTTTGTTCTCTTTGTGTCTCTGCTCTGTTCTCTCTAACCCCCAGTCGGTCGTGGCAGATGGCCGCTCACACTGAGCCTGGTTCTGGTTCTGCTGGAGGTTTCTTCCTGTTAAAAGGGAGTTTTTCCTCTCCACTGCCGCTACATGCATGCTCAGTATGAGGGATTGCTGCAAAGTCAACGCCAGTGACTGTCCACTGTCTCTACATGTTCATCCAGGAGGAGTGAATGCTGCAAGTCACTGACTGGATGCAATCTGCTGGGTTTCCTTAGATAGAAAAACTTTTTATCCAATTTGAATAAATAACAGAATCTGACTGCACTGTTCAATGATTCAGATTAATTGTAATGTATGAACCTGACTTTTGTGAAGAGCCTTGAGACGACATGCGTTGTGAATTGGTGCTATATAAATAAACTGAATTGAATAGAATTGAATTGTGTGAAAATGAAAAGGTGTGTAAAAAGACCAGAACCTTGCCAGCACCTCCTGGTGGGCTCACATGTTCATTTTCATGGGTCCGCAGCCTTCCTGTATCAGATCTGTTAAACAGAACCTTCAGGTCCAGTTTCTATAGAACCATCCAGAACTGAAATCTACTGGGAGTGAATGAGAGTGTGGGTGTGTCTCTCTGCAGTCTGGGCTCTGGTTGGACAGAAAACCGATGGTCCAACAGCAGTGGAGACACAGGCTGAAAGGAGACAGGAACACCTATGACTGGATAAAGAACCTGGACATGTGGAGATGAAGCTGTGGTCATGAAAAGAGGTTAAATCCAAAAGATTCTGAATATTTCACCGGGTCAGAGCCATCATCACGCTCTAAGCAGAATATTCTGGGGAAAAAAACCACAAACTTAAGCAGTGAGTCCAGTGATAGTCCAACTTTATGTGACCCAGTTAAAGTTTAAGTGATGGTTCTGATGGAAAGGATGGCTGAGCTATAGAAATCTGTGCATAGAGATTGAGAGGGAAACCAGGAAGAAGACCAGAGGAGAACAATAACAAGAAGGAAAACATAAAAGGAAATAAATCTTTCCTCTCAGGTGTTGGATCATAGATGTTCTCCTCTGGTTTCTCATCATTTATCATAAACTGCAGCCTCAGCTCGGCTGGTCTTTATTCTCACAATTAAATGAATAAAAGATGACATCTGAGCACCGTAAATGAATGTCCCTTTGCCTGAGTGAAGATCCCATTAAAGCAGCCATTGATCATTCCTGCTGTCTCTGTCACACCTGAGCGTCTTCCTGTGCATGTCCTCCTCCGTAATCCCGAAGTAGGTGAGCGTTTCATTCCAGACAGGATTCAGGGAGTTTCGGATCGTCTTTGTTTTCAGCTTGTTGGCCTGAAACACAGAGGGACACGCAGAGACACGCAGACATGTGGAGACATGGAGAGACACGCAGACACATGTTGACAATCTGTTAGACATCTTGGAGCGTAATTTTTGAGAAGCTCAATGTTGCTTCCAGTTCCAGTTAAAATCCCAGCAGTCCCAGTGGTCATGATTGTGATGATCAGACAGAAAAGGTTTTTACCCAGAATGCCACCCAAACAAAATGCCATTCAGCATGTAGAAAGTGTCTGGCGGTTGTCATGGAGACCCAGGAGCCCAGTAGGACACTCCTGGCCCAGCAGTTCTCTAGCAGAGACCTGTAGATGTCCTCCTCACTGTGTGTGGTGGACTATGAACGTTTTCCTTATTGCTTTTATTGCTCTGTAGATGTGGAGCAGAGTCAAAACTTCAACATGCAGGGATGTTCTCTGGTCTTTCCGTTTTTAACAGAAAGTCTCACATTATTTATATCCCAGAAAAAGAGGAAATCGTTGATTAAAATAAAAGTTCCTTAAAATTTGATCACTTTTAAAAACTGCTGAATAGAAGCTCAGTTAAACTGATTTTAAAGGACTGCTGGTAAATGTACGTCTTTATTAAATTAAATTATTTTTATTAAATTATATTCAATTAACGGCCTTCGACATCCAGCAGGTGCCGACACCAGCTGAACTCAAAGAACCGGACTGGGTCTCTGGACCTGCGGTTCTGACTTCCGTCTTCCAGGTCAGTGGATGGGGAAACTACCAGCACAGGTGTTTGACCTGAGTTTATGGTCGTTCTCTCCAGGGAGGCAGAAACCATTTCAGCAGGCGCTGGATGGTTGGTGGTTCCTCATTGGGATCCCAGAACCAAACTGGACACGGAACAAAATGCTCCCAAAAAAAATTTCAGACAGGTGATGATCCGTTGGTGCCGACCAAATCATTTATACTATGATTAAGCTTGTTTTTGTTTGGATCAGGCTTCTGCTGTCGGTTCTGTGGTTCAGTTGCTAGTCAATGACTTTGGCCCTGTTTCCATGACAACGGTCCATTTTGTTCTCATTTCTGTGAACACGACGATGTTTTAATTGCAAACACCTTCTGTTTATGAAACGGGGAGAAAATGAGAACTTCCTTGGAGAACCGTCGATAGATTCTAAAGAGTCAGCTGCTGTAAGTAGTCTGCAAGCCGCCATTGTTGATCTCTTCTTCTTCTGTGGTTTTAAACTGGTCGGCAGCCGTTATGTTGTGTGCGTGTGCATTAATATCTACTGATTTCAGTCATACTGCGCCATACTGCGCCTACATGACCCGTTGGGCCGTTTTCAGAGAAAACGTGCATGCGCCGTTGTCGTGGAAACTGGTCAGCATCTCTACCAGGTGAGCACATAGTAACCGAGTAAGGTTGGGTCCAATTAGTATGGAAGGCGCTGTTAGGATATATTTCCCGATTAGCAATCCCTAAAGAACTGTGGTCTAAGGAGGTTCTACAGAGTTCTGACTCAGGAGAATAAATGCACACACTACTTCTCAGCTTTGTGTTTTTATAAAACGTAAAAATGAGACTCCACTTCATAATTCTGCAGCAGTGTATGTTGTTAAGTTGTGTGGCTAGAACTGGTTCTAAATATTTTTGTGAGACACTGTCAACAGATCCACTGCCATCCAAGGCAACAGATCCAGAAACCCGGGAGTTATTAAAAACATGCATTTCCAGGTTAATGTGAGATGATTTTCTTCAGGTTTTCTGCTTATTGCGCTGCTTTTCTGGGTGTACAATTTACATTAAGTGTCCTATGCTGATGGAGCGGTTCGGTTCTGGGTCAGAAGTCGTTAAAAAGCCATGAAATCTTCTTCCCTTACAGGCGATGTGCCAAGAATATCAACCCAGGATAGACTCATTCTGGGTCAGATGGAAACCGATTCTTCTGCTGTTTGGATGAACTGCCAAAAACATCTCATCTGTGAAGCAGTGTGACTTTATGTTGGTTTTATTCTATTTCAATAGTTTTCAATTTCAGTCCCAGGGTTGCTATTAGTCTAGACACATGTGGAAACCTGTGGAGCTCCTGATGTTTATGGTTCAGGTCTGAAGAAATCACCTGAGAGTAGAGGCTGTATTTCCATCTGTTGACTTCCCACTCATTCACAGCCGGTGACAAAGGTCATCGGGTGGGGGGGCTGAGAAAAACTCATGTTTCTCAAACTTTCTAGAATTTAGGACGGAAGCAGATGCATTGATTACCTGATCACCTGTTATACCAGGAGCTGGAGCGTACAGGTGTGGTTCAGGGGCAGTTTGTCATACGAGCCACTGCCCAGGGCAGCATTAGAAGGGGGCACCAGATTAATTAATAAATGTATCTGTCAGTTTCACCCTGAGTGAGCCTTCTAGCATGTTTTTGCCAATGGGGAGTGACCGCCCCCATGTGGTGAGTAGGTGCCGTATGCTAACAGAGAGTGTGTCGCATCATGATTTCCTGCATTTTGATTGGTTTTTAGGAGACGATGTCTTCATAAGGTGGGAGGGTTTCTGTGGATGTTTGGATGACCTAGTGGAGCCAGCTCTTTCAGCTCGGGCTGACAGCTGTTTGGTTCTGATCAGTTCTAGTAGTAAAGTTTTAATATCTCTGCCTCATATCAGTGACAACATGGATGGAAATATGAGCACTAAATAAAAGCATTAATCTTTCAATCAGAAAGTTGTGGGTTTGATTCCAGCTTCCTCCTGGCTCACGTCGAGCTTTATCAGCAGGATTATAAAATATAAAACTAACTTACTGGTTTTATTAAACAGTTTCTACAGATGTAACCCTTGCCATCGGTCAGAGCGGAGTGTGATGGTCTGGTCTAGTGTGCTGCTGGTTTTCACCTTCACATGGAACCTCCTGCTTCTACCACACACAGAACCTTGAACTTGGACTCACCTTACTGGCACCAGGCAGCAGGTGCAGTTTGACATACGGATCAGCTAAACCGTTAAAGTCCATCGGCTTCAGACCCTGAAACACAACAACAGTTTGTATAAATATTAATGGAAGATATGAAAGAGACACCAGTGAGAGTTCTACTCCTACGGGAGCCCACAGCATGCTCGATCTGAGTGTCTTGACCTTATCAGTGAGAGCTGATCTCCATGGGAAATTACTCCTAAATCTCTTTCAACAACTCTGACATTTGCAGCAGATAGTCTAACATCTCTAGTGAGGCTGCCAGGCTGTGGCCTTTCAGAGGTGCCTGACATGACAGATGTGATCATTCTGGGATGTGCTGGGAAGACTGATCCATATAAAAAGTCCAACATGGAGAGCTAGCCAGTTTGCTAATGGATCACCAATGGTTCTAATGGTTAGCTTGCACTCTATGGTTTGCTAGCCACTCCTTAAAATAATGAACTATCCCATATTTAAATCTTTGAAGGCTTACCCGATCAAGTTATTGAGGAAGATAGAGGTTAATCTTCTGGAAAGGCCTTTCCACATCCGACCATCTCTGCAACCCAACTGAAGATTAATGGAATATGGAGGGGTCCAAAAGTTTCACAGACAGAAATTGGGCAGAAGTACGTTAGGAGGAGTCAAACCTAAAGTCTCTGCGCCAAATTTTAAGCATGGCGGTGGCAGCGTTGTGCTGTGGGACTATTTGGCTGCCAGCAGTACTGAGGCTTTTGACTAAATGGATGGAATAATGAAGACGAGGACTACCTCCTAATTCTGTAACTTCTCTTCAAACCAACAGTTAGGTCCAAAATTATTCCTACCCCTTGTAGGTTTGGGGTTAAATTTGACCAACAGGCTCCTTCTGACTGGAAGTAAGACTAACATTTTTCCAGAGTTCAGACCTGAATCTGATGGAGAATCTGTAAACAGAGTTAAAGATTAGGGAGATGGCAAGGAGGCCTTCACATCTCAAAGACGTGGAGCTCATCACCAAAGATTAATCATCAAAATACCAGAGGAGACCTGCAGAAAGCTGTCAGATCTCAGGCTTCTTTCCTATCCTAATTGTTGAACAAAATTATTAAATTAATGTTATATGTGTTTTAAAAAGTGATTGCTTCATGTGTAATCCATCTAGTCTGGAGGATGAGTGGATGGAAACCTCCTACTGAAACTGTATTTGTGTTAGATAATGTATTTATCAGCCAGTTTTTCCATCTTATTTTCCTGAACAGCTGATGAAGCTTTTACCAGGCAGCTCTTTTATTTGTTGACACTAAGGGGGGAGAAATCTCAGCTTTCCCCTGCAGACGGAGAAGCTCTGGACACAGCAGGCAGCCCCGACTTCATCTGAAAGTAGATTTCGATGCCTGAGGGAGAAATCACTGACATTTAGGGAGCTGCTTAAAGACCAAAAAAGAATAAAAACACCTGAAGAAATGAAGAATACAGATTGCTGAGTGACAGAAGGAGCTGAAATTATCTGCAGCACCTGGAGAAACAAAGCAATCTCCTCCTGAGTTGTGTTGGCATGATTTTCTGTAATGTTGCTGTTAAGATGGGACAGGAACACGATTTAAACCGGTCCAGTAACATTTGTGCCAGGACCGTTTCACTGGGAATGAGACATGAAAGCACCTTCATCAGAACTGGGTTTTCTTCAGCAGTTACAGTGGTACCAGAAACATCTCAGGAGATGCCACTAAAATGTTACTGAGATGCTTCCAATCTTCTGATCCAGAACCAGCTGCTGAAAATATTCTGGATCTGCAAACACACCCTCCATTTCTGCTACCTGTATGACCCCCTCTCTTTTCCAATGGTTATAATCAGTCTGACAGAGAGAGGTATCCCAATCGTTGTGGTTTTTAGTATAACAATGGCCATCAGTGGGCTCTAGATGGACAAACTGTCTACTTTTAAGGCTAGGTTTAAAACTTTCCTTTTTGATAAAGCTTATAGTTAGAGTGGCTTAGGTTATCCTGAGCTATCTCTGTAGTTATGCTGCTATAGGCTTAGGCTGCTGGAGGACATAATGACCACTTTCACCCTCTTCCCTACTTTCTCACACTACTCTTCAATTTTGTATTATTTGCTGTTATTTCAGCTTTTAACTTTGTTCTCTCTCTTTTCTCTTCCTAGAAGCTACACCTGGCCTGACTCTGTGTCTACCTGTAACACCTTTCTGGATGAGGGAATCCTCCGAGCTTTCTGCTGGCAAACAATTTAATGCTCACCCTCTACTCGATGATCCACATGGCCCTGTCTTTCAGTGTTTAACCCTTTCTCTCTCCCTAGACATAGCTACTGAACTGAGCTTTTACTGTAACTAACTCTATGTGCTCTCTTTTAGACTCTAAACTTGAAAACTGGCTCAGAGTTTTATCTGTTCTTTCTTTCTAGGTGAAACGACTAAAGGAGCTACATCCATTAACATTTACTTTTCCTTCCCATAGAAAGTACTCCTGGATCAGTGCTTCTTTGTTCTCTTTGTGTCTCTGCTCTGTTCTCTCTAACCCCCAGTCGGTCGTGGCAGATGGCCGCCTCACACTGAGCCTGGTTCTGGTTCTGCTGGAGGTTTTCTCCGTTAAAAGGGAGTTTTTCCTCTCCACTGTCGCTACGTGCATGCTCAGTATGAGGGATTGCTGCAAAGTCAACGCCAGTGACTGTCCACTGTCTCTACATGCTCATCCGGGAGGAGGGAATGCTGCAAGTCACTGACTGGATGCAATCTGCTGGGTTTCCTTAGATAGAAAAACTTTTTATCCAATTTGAATAAATAACTAACTCTGACTGCACTGTTCAATGATTAGGATTAATTGGAATGTATGAACCTGACTTTTGTGAAGTGCCTTGAGACGACATGTGTTGTGAATTGGCGCTATATAAATAAACTGAATTGAATTGAATTGAATTGAATTGGTCTCTGCTGGTAGCTTAGGCACCATGCAGAACTATTCACACCCTTCAAACTTTTTATCTTTTTTCACCATTCCAACAAAAAACTTCGATGGATTTTATTGGGATTTTCTGTGACTGAATCTGAGTCTAACTGCACCTGTTCTGTTTCTGCCCTCAGAAGTTGTTTAGAGAACATCAGAGAACAACCAGCATCATGGAGACCAAAGAACACAGACGACAGGTCAGGGAGAAAGTTCTGGTTCCGTCAGCGTCAGGTTCTACAACATCCCAAACTTTGAACATCTCCCAGAGCTCTGTTCAGTCCATCATCTGAACATGGAGAGAGGACGGACCACCTGCAGACCTACCAAGACATGGAAGTCCACCTACACTGACTGGCTGGCATCGGTAAATGGATCCAGATATTTGGTTCTGACACTACAATGACAGGATCAGCTTTGTTCCAGTGTTTATAGGGCTTTATAAACAATAATAACCAGTAAATTTATTCTGTAGCAAACTAGCAGCCAGTGGTGTGAAGGCCCATGAAGATTGGATTGATCTAAACCTTCGTACTAGGAGCTACAGTGATCCAAACGAGCTGAAATAAATCGTGAAGAACTTTCTCCAATTGTCTGGGAGAGAGAGACATGAAGGTCTGAGTCTTGGCTGAAGAAAAAGCTCAATTTTACAATGGTGTTGATGTCAAATTTCAGATTTTAGCCTGATATACATGTCAAATATTAATTACAAAAATATAGGAATGTGTTTAAAAAGGGTAAATAAATAAATTTCATCAGGAACAAACTTGTTGGTTTTTGTGTAGATTTGAAGCTAATTTATGGAACTGAGGTGATAAGTGGTGATGAGTTTTATTCATCCAACACAGGCTGGACCATTAAAACATTAACAGCTGAAATATCTACAATATCTCTGCAGGGTTTAATGTGAACAAACTGCATCGTCAGAGAGAGAGACCTTTATGGTGTCCATGAAGTTTTCACAGCAGCATCTGATTCAGCCAGAACGTTTGGTCTCCAGAACGTTGATCTAGAACAAAGCTGCTTTGGAGTGGAGTTTGTGAATTAGAAGGTCTCACAGACTCTGGGTTGAACGCAGGTCCAAGTAGCTTTGTGAATTTCCCCCTGGAAGGTTTCTGGACACAAATGCTTGTGAATGACTGTAGTTGGTACACGTTTCTGGTTGAAAGCTAGGTTAGATGTCAGATGACTGGGAACGATGCAGCGGCAATGGGGACACCTTCAAGAAATGATCTGTTTAGGCCTAGAACCTTTTCCTGAACTGGATTTTCAGAACCTTTATTACATACAGGTGTAGATTGCTCTGAGAGGATTAAGCGTAATTCTGATTGCTCTTCCTGCCATTTGGACCTGCTGTGGTCCATGTGATTTTGCCTAAGTCAAACACATTATATTCACAGATAAAAATCAGGGTTACCATGGGATCAGCGGATCAAGACTGTTTCCATGGAAACCGGGAAATGGGGGAATGATTAGGAACCGTTTGGCGGATCTTTGGGAATAATGCAGCAGAATATATTAAACTGAAATGAATTTTTAGAACCTCCTGGTGGATTGGTTTGGGTTTCACGCAGTGGCAGGTGAAGGGTACTTGAGAAAGTCTCCACCTTCTGAAGGTGTCTCTGGAGCCCAGAAGCTCCAGCAGATCGTGAATCGCTTCATGAAG